>WWNC01000059.1:3235000-3835000 GCA_011125475.1 Melanerpes aurifrons | reverse complement strand
GGCGATTTATTCTAGATGATCCTGACATGGCAGGGAGTTGCACTAGATGGCCTTAAGAGCTGCCTTCAATCTCTTACCATTCTATGATTCCGAAGTGCTGTGATACACTGGCTTCTGTGAAAGGCCTTATGTGCCAAAACTAACCCTAGCAGTGGGATGCTGGAGTCTGTGGCTGTGGTCACATCAGCATGCTGTGAAGAGAAATAGAAGGGCATCTGAAGTGTTGATGCTCAGGGTCCAGTATCTCTGCTTTACATGTTTCTGGGGTGTTCAGTTACCATTCCTTCAGACAACCTTCTGTGCAGTCTTGTGAACTGGTTGCCAACCACTTACTTGTGACCAAGCTGCAATAAAGATATTCCTGAAATGTGTATATCCATTTAGCTTCATCCAAAAGTAATCCCACTCATGACCTCTATGCATGTGTCCATCCTTCCTTGAAGCAAACTCATCATAGTGAGTGAGATGGTTAGGAATTTCTCCCTAAACCAGAGCTGGCACACTTCAGGAAGTCCCTCTCCCTAAGCTCTCAAGTGTTGACCTTTCACTAAGGAGAAGATGCAGGAGCTCTTTAGTCAATTCAGTAAATCTCTGTTCATTCAGATAGACTCTTCAGCCTCAATGAAGGTACTTGTGTGAATTAAATGTTCATCTGCAAACATAGCAGTAGTGGTCGCGTGTGCAGGAATTTGTTTAGAAAGGATACAAGATGGCTGTAGAAGTCTTGCTTACACTGCTTTGGAGGTCAGAACTGGGTTTAGTTTCAGGAATTATAGCCCTGTCTCTTCAAATTCTTACTCCTGAGCTTGGGTGCTTCATTCTCCACGATGCTGTTTGCTCTGGCCTTTCTCCAGCAAAGCACTCAGGCTGCCTGTTAACTTTTAAGCCTTGGGAATGATACTTCTGCACTCAGCAGACTCCTTGGGCTCACACTGAGCACGCACTGCAAAGTTGTGGTGGGTAACTGGTAAGTGCTTGTAGGACCAGTCCCAACTTTTCTGAGGGCAAAGTTATTTGAGAATTTAGTCTGCACAGAAAAAGGTTTTACTGTGACATTTTTCAAGTATTGTAAAAGCCCTGTTAACCACTCACTAGTGTGCTATATTTGTGTTATCTCAGAGCGGATACATTTCTCACTTACTGGAACTTTAACAGCTAATAAAAATAGAACTTCTGAACTTTCAAGGACCCTTTAAATAGTGTAGCCACACGATGTGTCTGCACTGCAGTAGAGGTGAAAGGGTTTGTGAAGGTCTGTGTGACATGTAGCATTACTTGGTATAAGTAATAACCAAGTTTGGTGACTGCTTCATCCAAATATGACAAAATCACCAATTACTGGAAGTGCAGGCAGTGAAAATCTGCTTGTGCTTGCTTGATGCATGTTGACTTCAGATTAAACTAGTGTTAAAATCAGGGATACTGCATTTCCCCTGGGAAGTCAATGGAAAAACTCACCCCAGGTTTATCAGAGTGGCCAAAATTTCTTCCAAAGACTGAAACACCCAGTATTTTGAAAGGAGCCACTACTGACTTCTGCAGGGCCATTTCCAGCAGTGATGCTGGAGGCTCAGGAATCATTCTGAACTAAGATAATGAACTATATTTAGGATGATTTCTGTGGCATAAACCACACAGTTTCAGAAAGGCAGGAAAGCACAAAGGTTCCTTCCCTTTGATCCTACAGCATCAAGCTTCAGAGTCCCAGGCTGCGGTGGGATATCAGACTAGGATGAGGAATAAGTGCAAACAAATTGGAGTTAAGAATTATTTTACTGTGCCTGAACCAATAACAGGATATTCTTGTGCTGAGGATGGTTCACTAGACTTTTGGAAGCAGTTGTTCCCTCTAAGCTGCAAACGCCACGTATGATATCAGTAACTATGTTGTGCCAGCTTGTGGTGTCAGTGGTGTTTCTCAGAGGACAGCAGCAGAGCAGAGTCGAGTCCTTTCTCACAGAATTTATAAATGGTTGGCAAGGACACATTGCCAGAATGAACTGTAACTATCTCCTGATACATTCTGAGCTGCACTAACAGCATGTGCAATTGTCACTCTGGGAGAAAAAAACAGCAGAACTAAACCCCAACAAAACAGGACAAAAACCCAAACCAAAAATAACACAAAGCAAACCAAATAACTGCAACTGTGTAAAAAAAAAAAAACAAACCAACAACCCCCCAAAAGAAACCAAACAAACAAACAAAAACACCAAACCAAAAAATCCAAAACCAAAAACAAAACACCAAAACTTTTGATTTTAAGTTCCTGGCATGCACAGTCCAAACAGTTTCAAAAGGTGTTTCAGCCTGTGGAAAATGATGCTGTGGGGCCCATCTGTGGAAAGCCTGCTCCATACTTACTGTATCAGGAGAATATCCATGTTCACAAGGGCTCACTCCTCAGAGGAATGTAAATTGGAAGGATGAAGCTGTTATTTTGCTATGGCTGCGTTAGGGAAGTGGAAGGGGGGAAGGGGGGAGAAGTCCTTTTATACTTTGGAAATCTAAACCTGAGTGTGGAAAGCGAGTTCTTGCCTGCTAAGGGCATTTGAATTTTTCTGAGGTTGTTATTGAAGTTCAAAGTATATAAGGACTCTATCAAGGCTGCAAGCAACTGTAAGGCAACACTTACCCAATTTGCAAGGATGGTAGTAGCTTCAAAGTTTCCTCTAAAGGCAAACTAAGCTTCACAGCCTTGCCCAGCCATCAGTAAATTATTCTGAAGGCGAGACACAAAGAAATGTTGGTCAAGAGGCTCAATTTCCTTTCTTGGCTGGTATTACATCTTTCTCCCAAATTACAACAAGATGAAATGATCCCAGCTGCAGAGTTAGGGAGATAAAAACTAAAAATGAACAAAACAAAATACTACTACTACTACTACTACTACTACTACTACTACTACTAATAATAATAATAATAACAACAGAAGGCCCGGTTTCATAAATGACCAAAGAAGACAATTTTGTCAGTCAGTAAAATCCATATCATAGAAAGTTGGGGCGTTAAGTTCTATTTCTGGAATGTTTGCTTTTCCTATGTGTTGGTTTGGTCTTTCCATGTAACCAGACTTTTCTTTGTGCAGAGATCAGGAAGAAGAATAGAACTGATTAAAACATTCTCTTATCTCTTGCACTCTGAGAAACACTGCCTAGGTACAGGTACACTTGGCAGATTATTTATGTGAGTCAAAGCAGTAGGGGAATTTGCAAATATTCCTTAGTAATAAATAAATAAATCCCACAAAACAAGTTTTCAAAATATAAGGAGTGTGATGTCTGAAAAATCAAAAGCTTCTGAGCCTGTTATTTATTGATGCAATACAAGCAGGTAATGCCTGTCTTAGACCATGCTGCATGGAGGTATCCAGATTAGTTCATTTAAAAACGACTTTAATATCTGAATTCAAAATAGCCTTGTGATCTGTCTGGATGCTCTTCCTGAATGATGACACTTTGCTTCTTTATTCTGCTAACTGGTTGACTGTCACATAGATTTATTATATGATTTAATACACAGAGAAGAAATCAGTCAGTGACTAACAGCATAAGAAATGTCATTTGTGCTTCTTTTTCCTTGTGATGTAAATTATTATAGTACATTCCAGCCACCTGAAAAAATAGTGTGCTTGCCAGTCATGCAACACTTTTTTTTTTAAATCATATCAGAATAAAATGGGAAATTCTCAGAAATCTGTACAGCTAATAATGTCTACAATTTTTATTCTTTTTTCCACTGAGCAACGTGAACCAGCATCCCTGGTAGCTATTAACTAAGGAAGTGATCTCATTCCTATGCAACTAAAAGAGTATTTAAATTTAAATTTAAGTTTGAAAGATCCACTTTATTCTCCCTGCTTAGAAACGGGCAGCCAGCCAGCCTGGCTGCAGACCAAGAAATCAACATTTCTCTGCACAGACAACTCCAGAGAGGACCATTTCAGATTTCAGCAGTAAGTTTTCAGAAATCAGGCAGTGGAATAAAAGGGATTAAAAAGATAACATGGTTTTAATATGATGTACATATCAAGACTGCTCAGTGAGATAGCACTTTCACTTGGAGAAGAGTACAGACTCAGACAAAATCTAAGAAGACTGAAAAAACATAAAGTACCTTTCAAGCATCTGAGATGTCCACAGTGATGCCCAGATGAGGGATCACAGGGAAGTAGAAGATCCCTGTGATTTTGCACCATGTCTAGATTTCACATATAAACAGCAAATGGTTCTTGAGAAATATTAAGGTGCTCAGGGGCATTTCAGTAGTCCGTTAGCAGAGTTTGCACCTTCTCTGAGCTGCACTGTACATACTGGGTTTGCTGCAGCTTGCACCCTCCTTAGCAGACTTTCATACCTTCCCTGTTAAAAATCCTCTGATGTTTACTTGTCCTCTTTTTGTGCTTCGTGGGCAACTAGACAGGATCTCCTCTCCAGCAGCTCTGCATGAGCAAGTCATTTGGCATAATGAATCAAAAGAATCGGTGTTGAGGCCACCTGCACGTCTATGTAGTATGCATTCAAGGGTTTCACTTCAGTGAAAGGTTAACCTGTCTGCCCAGGTTGACGGCCCCCACTGTGCACTTGCCTGAGAGATGCCTGAAGGACTGGTCATTTGATGGCTGATGGCTCCTTGTAGTAAATATGTGCCCTGTGTCTCAAGCCCTTTTTTTGACAAAGTACTATTTAATGGGTTCTAAGCATGCCGATGAAAAACAAAGCTGACTGATGACATGTGAATTCAAAGGCTATGACTAGGAATAACTTGGATTTGCCTCCTTAAGACAAATTTGTATTAGGCTATAATCCCTGTGTTGTTCACTTTAATAAGGTGATTAGTATCTGTACGTAATAATTACATTATTTTACAATTAGAAGGTATGCAAACTACTTTGATGATGACAGCATGTGGACTACAACTTTTAGCTGTCAAGGAATAGGAACAATGAAAATCCACCTCTCTAAAAAAAAATCTAGGAAAAAAAAAAAAAAGCTCTTTTTACACATTTGCTTGGGTGTAAATGTAAAACTCTAATTTTCTCCCTCAATATATTCACTTCCAAGCCCAAGCAGTGCTTGGTCAAATATTGCCTTATCAGCACAGTGCCATGAGCATGCACAGCTGAGAATCCTGTCCAGCTGTAGCATCAGGTTCAGATGAAGGTTTCAGGCTTTGAATTGCGGAAGCTGGTCTCATTCAACCAAAGCAAGCAGCTACTTCTAGAGGAAGAGCCTGATAAGAAGATAATAAGCCCATTATTTCCCCTCCCTCCCCCCCACCTTTTTTTTTTTCTCTTTTAAGCCTGGGAGCAAAGAGACAAGAATCTTGTTGGCTCCTGTCACACACAGCTGTAGAAAAGACTGTAGATTTGTTACTTTCACAACAGGATTAATGAATAATAACATACTTTGAAACAGTCAAGGGCTATTCATAATAAAGTAAAAATTAGTAGTTCACCCTCTAGGGCATGCACAGAATTCAAACAAACAAACAATAAAAAACATAATAACAGCCAAAAAAAACCAAAAAAGGATAATAAATAAATAAATAAACCAGCAACAAGCAACAAACAAAATACATCAAGAGGCTTAAACTAAGAGACTTGAACCAAGAGTCCAAGAAACTTTAAAAAATCTGAGACCAGAGTGTGATGCCCTTCTTGTGGCTCTGTGCTTGCCTGGGATCACCACAAATTTGGTAACCTAAAGGTTAGGCTTGGACTCTTCTTCTGATGCTGCCTCACAAACAGGGCCAAGAGGTACTTGAGCAGTATTAAACATGACCATACTATGGTCTGGTGGTATTTTCATGAAGCCTCTGAGGTTCCTGCCAGCACAAACTAGTTCAAGAATCTATGATTCTGTGTTCCAAATTTCCTTAGTGTCAAGTTTTGGATTCTGTGTTTGGCCTGGACCTAACATGCTAGGACAGACACCAATGTAGCTGATCTGAAGTTAAGTTTTACAGTTATACTGCAAACTAATGGTTAACTCAAGCTGTTGCTTCAAATGCATCTTGAGGAATGGAGAGAGATTTATGCCTGTATGGGCTTGAAGAGGGTCAAATGACACATTTGTTAGGAAGAGTTTACAGACAAGAGGAGACCCATGCTGTAGTTGTGATAAGGAAGACTGCTTTGAAAAAGCAGAGACCATATGAAGCCCATTAAGAAATGGTGAACTGCATAAAAACAACAGCAACATCCCTTCCTGTGACTCCTTGGAATATAGGAGCTTGCATAGTGCTTCAAAGGCACTTCAACAATAACATAATTTGGCCTCACGGTCAGGCACTTAAACCCATGTAGGGCAGCGAGAAGAGCAAAATATGTTTCTCTTTGTTAAACCTCCCATGCGCCTTATCTAATTTTCTTTCTTTCAGTGTTTACTCAGCGTCCATCCTCAGTGAGGCTGGTTTGTAGCACATGAATGAATGACGATGTCTTTGAAGTTGCGGCACTCGGCAAAACCGTCGAAGCTTTTCTTTGATAAGTATGTCCCGTGAATAGGGCCACTTGCTATTAACACGTCTTCTACTGATGCAGCTATTATGCCTCAAGAGAATTTTTAAAAGTCCATTTTGAAGGTGTGTTTGCAGCTCCCAATAAAGCTAACAGTCTCTCAAGTGCATATTTGGAGGAAGATGTGCTTAACGACAATTACGAGACATTTGCATGCACGTCTTGCTTCTAATCCAGAAAGCGCTCAACATGCTTTACAAACTTCACCAGCACACTTACACATGTCATAAATGCAAAATCACTTTGTCAACAGCTGCTGTACGGCCACCTCGAGGTGAAATGCAACAGCTGTGTAACAACAAAAATCAGCACCACAGAACACGGCAGCAACCAGGAAAAAAAAAAAAAAAAAGTTGCCTTATCTAGCTGAAACCATTGGGAGAATTTGAGGTAGGTAAGATGTAAATTGCTCAAATTAAAAAGTGTTGTGAGCACTGGAGGTAACACTCCTACTGTTGCAGGGAAAGTGCAGTGGCATTTTTAATGGTGGCAATTTGCCTGAACCTCTGGTTTATGTCTCTCTGGAAAGACAGCACCTCTAACTGCAGCGTGATAGCTAGCAGAGGTCAGTCTTTGGTCTCCGGCAAAGTCGGATCAAAGAGTGCCACCTACAGCACGAGCAGCTCCTTCTTCTGCAGAACTTCACGATTCCAGCTTGGCTGGCTCCTGAGAGCTGAACCTGCCTTGGTCGATAGTGAGACTTTGGGTGACCACACAGCTGCACAAGAACACATTTCAAAATAGCAAAAACCCAAATAACTTTTCAAAAGGGGGAGAACGGATAAGTGGCTGACATCAATGTGACTTAACACGTTGGAAGCCTGGTTTTGCTATCACCAGGGCCATGTGCTAGCTTCTTCCAGTGGGAAATAGGAAATAGACAAGTGACAGCACCCTGTTTTCAAGATTTCCATTGTCTAGGCTGTAGGAGAAGATAAATGTCACTCTTGGAGTTGGATGCTGTATCTCTCATTGATTCTAAGTTTACCACGGAAAGCAAATGTTAGGAGTCTTCTTCAGCTGGAGAAGCCACTGTGATTGAAACAGACTGAGAATGCTTGTTTTCTGAGTCATGGAAATGTAATGACTCTTAACTCAGGCTTTAAGACTCTGGAAAATTTTGGCATGTTTTCCATCAGTATGATCTCTTTAAGGAAGAAGGAGAGAAGACTGATTTTTCATGCCATCTGTTGTCTTTCCTGCACACCGTGTGCCTGATCCAGCATGCCTGACTCTGCCTCATCCACAGACCATGCCTACTGACTGGACCTCACAGTAGCTTCATGCACTTTCTTGGATTCACCACCATTTCTGCTGCAGGATAATAGTTCTTCCTTTGGTAGTGTAGGCCCCTGTTACATGGTAGCTGGGTTTTTGGTCGAAAACCCCTATGTGGCATTTCTTGCCAGCTGTAGATACCATTCCCAGATATCTTGGCCAGGAAGGCAGCCATAGGGGACAGTGAGTGGGACCCTGGGGAAGTTGTTATGAGCATCTCTGCAGACCCTCTCACCCCACCTCAACAGAAATCACCTGCTGTGCAGAAGCCAAAATAAAAGATCATTTTGTGAAGGAAAAGATCCTTCTCATTGGCAGGTACATCTTCTTTACACTTTAGCAGGGATCCTGAAGAAGGGGAAGATGTCTGAAGTGTGGATGGGTGCCCATGTGGAGGAGCTTAGGATGGGCTCCAGCAGCGACCCACCACAGGGCTGAAATGGGGATGACTGAAGGTACCTAGGGAGGGTTTGTGTCATTGCTTCAGGCCTGTGAGTCACATCAGCAAAAAAAAAAACAACCAAAAAAACAACAAAGTGGAAAAAAGCTGGCAAGCATGTGTTGTCAAGCACTCCTCTTCCGATTGCTCCAGATGGGGACCACATGGAGTCCAAAGTAAAAGTGCAACAAATGAACCTAATCCTCTAATTCTCTGCCTGCAGTGAAATGGGCTCTCACTGTTGCTCTCCTAATGAAAAAGCAAGTAAGCAGTCATCTGTCTAGGTTGCTCTTATTGCTTCTTACTGGTGTAACTGAATTTTACCATGACTAGTTAAAGTAGCACAAAGAAACAAATTATACTGTATTTTCTGAGCCTGTTTTACAAAAGAAATATGAAACATATTTTTAATTTGAGGAGACAGCCTTTTTTTTTTTTTTTTTTTTTTGTTTGTATGGGTTTTGTATTATATGAAGCAATTTCCCCAACTTTCCTAATTACCCACTATAGTCCTTTGATCTTTTTCTAACTTGCTATTAACTACTTCCCTAAATACAGCAGCAACAGCAGCTTTTCGTAAGACTTTTATTCTTCTTGAGACCTGATACATCTGCTATCAAAGTGAGTAAAAGCCTTTCAATTCACCTTAGACACAGGACTTTGCATCGAGCTCCTTGTGAAAATGCATAATCCACCCTGAAAAGTGAGACAGGTCACTCCTCCATCCTTCTTCTGTGGATTTTAATGGAAGTGAATCAGCACAAATACAGAAATCCTCATAGTGACATACAAAAATACTGTTCCCAATCACAAATAAAGGGCTGCCTGCTTGTCATGCTACACATCGTGCCTGGTGTTGCCTCACTTACCAGAGTGGCTAGCAAACTCTCTAGTTTTTTAATAAAATGCCCTAGATAACAATAAAAGGGCAAGATTCCCACATGCTGTTGTTTACTACTGTGTAGACTACACTGTGAAATGTACATGGCAGTTCTTTGGAGGTGTGTTTTTTTGTTTGCTGTCCATACAGCTGGAAATCATGTTCTGAATGTCCTGGACATTCATGGGTAAGTACAGAATTAATTACTATAATGTATTTTTAAGTGCCTGATGGAATTACAGCACGCAATATGCTCTAGTCAAATTGTAACCATCATTATAACTACATATTTGATGTAATGTGGGTGCAGGCTGGTCTTCCACTGATATTCTTTCATGAAGATTCAAAGATATGTAGCTTAGGGTTTAGTATGAGTGATAGAGTCATGAGAAATATTTTATTCCATGAGGTGATAATGCTTTATATATTCAACTCTTGACATTTCAGTTACTTACACTGTGGTAAAGTGCTTGTCCCCATCTCCATCATCCTCTCCTTACAGCCACTGAGTCTGCTGAGACTACCTAATCTGAAACTGGCCAGTCCACGCTCACAGCCTCTCCTCACAGGACAGGGGCTTCACTCTCAGCCAGCACAGGGAACTCCCTTGACCTTACTCTGTTTTATCCAGGTCTTTCATAAGTTGGAGGTCACAAAACTGAACATTCATTACTCTTCCAGCCCAGGGCACATAGAATAGAATGGAATTAACCAGGTTGGAAAAGAACTTCAAGATCATCAAGTCCGACCTATCACCCAACACTATCTATCAACTGAACCATGGCACTAAACACCTTGTCCAGTCTCTTTTTAAACACTTCCAGAGATGATGACTCCACCACCTCCCTGGGCAGCACATTCCAATGGCCAATCTCTCTTTCTGGGAAAAACTTCCTAACATCCAGAGTAAACCTCCCCTGGTGCAGCTTGAGATTGTGTCCTCTTGTTCTGGTGCTGGTTGCCTGGGAGAAGACACCAGCCCCCACCTGGCTACAACCTCCATTCAGGTAGTTATAGAGAGCAAGAAGGTGTCCCCTGAGCCTCCTCTTCTGCAGGCTAAGTGACCCCAGTTCCCTCAGGCTGTCCTCACAGGGCTTGTGTTCCAAACCCCGCTCCAGATTTGTTGCCCTTCTCTGGACACATTCCAGCAACTCAACATTTTCCTAAACTGAGTGGCCCAGAACTGGACACAGGACTCAAGGTATGGCCTAACCAGTGATGACTTAAGTATAGCTCCTGTTGGCTGATTCCCCCAGTCTGAGCTCTTAATGGTGGCAGCCCTGACCTTTAGAGGTCTCTTCCAACCCAATCCATTCTATCATTCCATTATTTTATGATTCAAGGGCATTCATTGGTTACCTTAGCTTGCTGTCACCTGTACACTCAATGGGAGAACACTCTGTTGTCTCCCTCTCTCATTGGCAATGATTCCTCTTCTGCCACTTAAATATCATCATTCAGACTAGTGTTTGCAGTTCTGAGACAGTACAACCAACTGGAAGAGATATTTCATCTTCCATCCCATAGGGAAATTAATACTCAATTCACAGAGGCCAGCAATAATTTCTCATCAGCTGATCTCAACCAAGGCAATTCCTCTCTTGCTACTTTGCCTCAAGTTTCATCTGTATTACCATTATAGATCTTCCACAAACAATCATCAACTGATTCTCAGCATCTTCAACAGGGGAAGTTTCCCTTGTCTTTTCCCATTATTCATTGTTTCCACAAAGCCTTTGCATTGTGTTTGCTTCTCTCCTTTTTCTTCTCCCTAAGACCTTTGATTTTCTCTATCATCCTGCTTTTCTATATGTCTAATCCTTTTTTGTTGTTTTATTCTTTCCTGATATTTTCTACTTCCTTGTAGCTCTCCTCTTTCTCATGGTTCCTATCCCTCATACTGGTACTTTTGTTCTCTGTAAGAACAGTTTAAATTCTGCTACTACTCCATAGTTGTAAGTGTGGAAGATACTTTGATTATATCAAATCAGAGCATTCACAAAGGTTATAACCTTATCTTACCAGTGTAGCCTTCAAACGCAGACAAGAAACCAAGCCAAGACTGCATTTTGTGAGAATACATACTCCCATGGGCACTGTCAGGAGAAGGTATTCTCTCATTTACCTTTATTTCAAGGCACTTCAGTTTCAAGTTCTAAACCAAGTAACAGGCAAGAGGCTGAATCTGTAAGAATTCTCTCCTATGGGCTTTCAAAGTATTTACTTTAGGAGAACTCTAAATTATTCCATTCTTGCTTAAAGGTATACCCTTGAATAACCCTAGTCTCTCTATGGAAGAAAAAAGTTGTTTTCAAAAATTCAGAGATATCACAAATTTAAACTGTGATTCTAAACGTGCCTTTTTGTAACCATTAATTGCATTTGTCGGCTTTTTCATGTTTTGAGAACTGAGCTGAAAAATAAAATAATTTCAGTATTTTTTTTTCTAAATAAAATGGAACAAAAAGACAAACATTTTTAGTATTGTAAAGACAAGTGAAAAACCATGATATAAGTAAAATTCTGAAAAATCCTGAATAAGGAGGGTACTATTTACACTGTAGAAGGCCACTTAATCTTAGAATAGAATAGAATAGAATAGAATAGAATAGAATAGAATAGAATAGAATGGAATAAACAAAGTTGGAAAAGACCTTTGAGATCATCGAGTCCAACCCATCACCCCACACCATCTAATCAACTAAACCATGGCACCAAGTGCCCCATTCATTCTCTTCCTAAACACCTACAGTGATGGTGACACCACCACCTCCCTGGGCAGCACATTCCAATGGCCAATCTCTCTTTCTGTGAAGAACTTCTTCCTAATGTCCAGTCTAAACCTCCCCTGGCACAGCTTGAGACTGTGTCTTCTTGTTCTGGTGCTGGTTTGTTGGGATTCTGCCCATCTGTCCAGCCTGTCAAGGTCCCTCTGCAGAGCTCTTCTGCCTTCTAACAGATTAACACCTGCCCCCAACTTGGTGTCATCTGCAAACTTACTGATGATGGACTCAATGCCCTCATCCAGATCATCAATAAAGATATTAAATAACATGGGACCCAGTGCTGATACCTTGGTGACACCACTAGTGCCTGGCTGCCAGCTGGATGTGGCACCATTCACTACTACTTTCTGCGCTCAGCCCTCCAGCCACTTCCTAGATCTTAAATTAATAACGTGAGCTGGTCTTATAACAGCAATATGCTTAAAAGTGATGCTTCAAAGAGAAATATTTTTTCAAAGTACAAGTACACAACAAATTTGTGCAAGGCATTTTTGTAATGACTGTCAAAAAATTCTGTCTGTAGAAGAAACAGTGAAATTGCAAGCTGTGAAAGAAAGGGAGGAGGAAGTTTATATAATAATAATTTAAAGAAATGTTTTCAGAAATGTAAAAGTTCTGTTGTTTCTGTTTCTCACCTTGGAGTCTCGTTAGAGGTTAGATTTCTTTTGGCACAGACATTATCTTTGCCATGTAGAAAACTCACTGTTGGTCAACACCGTCTCTGTGCTTTTAAGCATGACTTGTAGTCTGAACATACACACCTTTGTTAATGTGCCTTTTATGTAAAATATAAATAAATAAATCAAAAGATGAAATATAAATACACAGGCAAATGCAAATAATACAACAGTTTGTTATCTTTAACAGATAGAGACAACACAGGGATGTATTAGTAAACTTGTGTATGACACCAAGCTGGGGGAAGGTGATGAGCTGTTAGAAGGCAGAAGAGCTCTGCAGAGGGACCTTGACAGGCTGGACAGATGGGCAGAATCCAACGGCATGAGATTTAACACATCCAAGTGCCGGGTTCTGCACATTGACCACAACAACCCCATGCAGTGCTACAGGCTGGGGTCAGAGTGGCTGGAGAGCGACCAAGCAGAGAGGGACCTGGGGGTACTGGTCGATGGTAGGCTGAACATGAGCCTGCAGTGTGCCCAGGCAGCCAAGAGGGCCAATGGCATCCTGGCCTGCATCAAGAACCGTGTGGCCAGCAGGAGCAGGGAGGTCATTCTGCCCCTCTATTCAGCACTGGCTAGGCCACACCTTGAGTCCTGTGTCTAGTTCTGGGCCCCTCAGTTTAGGAAGGATGTTGACTTCCTGGAAGGTGTCCAGAGAAGGCCAACGAAGTTGGTGAGGGATTTGGAACACAAGCCCTGTGAGGAGAGACTGAGGGAGCTGGGGTTGCTTACCCTGCAGAAGAGGAGGCTCAGAGGTGACCTTCTTGCTCTCTACAACTACCTGAAGGAAGGTTGTAGCCAGGTGGGGGCTGGTGTCTTCTCCCAGGCAACCAGCACTAGAACAAGAGGACACAATCACAAGCTGCACCAGGGGAGGTTCAGACTGGGTGTTAGGAAGAAATTCTACACAGAGAGAATCATTTTCCATTGGAATGTGCTGCCCGGGGAGGTAGTGGGGTCACCATCATTGGAGGTGTTTAGGAGGAGACTCGATAGGGTGTTTGGTTGCATGGTTTAGTTGATTAGATGGTGCTGGATGATAGGTTGGACGCGATGATCTTGAAGTTCTCTTCCAACCTGGTTTATTCTATTCTTTTCTATTCTATTCTATCTTTTGTATTGGTGAGGATATATTACATTGCATACACATGAGCATTAAAGTTTGCATTGTACGTGCTGCATACTTAGTACACTATATTCATTTTGGCTCCAAATTTACTTTTAGGAGCAGATCCAAATAAGCTCAACTTCTTTTTATTATTTTGGGTTGGTTTTGCTTTTTGTGTGTTCTCTTCTGCAAAGCTAGCTGCTTAAATCTCACCATTTTTGTGGTCATTCTGTACTGTGATGGGTTGTCCAATAATGTCTGGGCTTGGCACAAAGGAACATTCTCTATCCACTGAAAAAAAGAGAGAAAGAGAGAAAAAGGAAAAACAGATCTCTGCAACATCAACAATCTGCTTCAGGTTCTTCTGCTTTGTTCATAATACAGTGGAGGACACAATTTTTCCAGAAGTTCTTATTCACATAGCTTTCTTAGTGGTGGTCCTTCTCTTGCTGAGGTAACAAAGATGTTAACCAAACCTCCTCTGTAGGCACTGGAGCACAACACACAACTTGGATGTACCCCAAGTCTTCTACTTCTGTCTCAGGATCCAACTAACCATGATGAATTCATACAAAACTGAAAGTTCCTTATTTACTTATTGCAACTTAGATAAGTCCAAATCTTTCAGCTGAACCATTTTCTTTTTGCTTTGTCAATGTAGAAGCATTTAATATTTTTTTCCCAAGCCATTCTGTGTGTGTGTTGCAGGATCTAAATTCAGTTTCTTTCATTCCTCCCATAAAGTCAAATTTTAAAATGGTTTCATTGGGTTTGTTTGTTTGTTTGTTTATTGTGGGAAATATTTTTTGTTGTGGTTGTTGGGTTTGTTTGTTGGGTTTTTTTGTTTGGGGCTTCTTTTTGGGAGGGGAGGTTTGAAGTGTTTTGGGTTGGGGTGGGTATTTTTTGGTTGTTTGGTTTGGGTTGGGTTTTTTTGTTTGTTTCCTTTGGTTTGTTTTTTTTAACTGGTTTCGGTTTTTTAACTCTTTTGTGTTTTTTGCCTTCTTTGCTATCTTTTTTCCCCCCTGTGAATTAGTAGTTTTTCTGTAATGTCATCCATTATATACATCTGAATTCTCACAGTTAGAAGTAGCAAGTAAATATATTCTTTGATTCTACTGATTCACAGTGATGAAAAGATATTAAGCCAACACAGGAACATCATGATGTATTTTGAGACAGCAAATAAATTGCTGGATTTGTCATTCTGTGGGCAAAGCAGTTAAGATACAACTAGCTTCACAAAATTCCCTTATGACATGGGAATCATGGAATTGATTTGGCTTAGGTATAAAGCAAAGGAGTTTTGTGGTTGCTTTAACTTATTCCAAATGGAGAGTCACAGTAAAAGTCCTTCCTCTCATCTACAGAATGTGTAGCTTTTGTGGGAGAAAAGGATATAGCTGGAAAGAACAGTGGAGATTTGGGGCATCCAAGCTCACTGTCAGCTTTGAAAGAGCTATTGTCATGGCTTGCTCTGGCTGACAGGACTGTAATTAATTCCCATCACTGTTTTGTACCTCCAACGAGCAGGAGTATGGGCGTACATTTGAATATCTGTATTCTTAACTGGAGCAGTTGGCTTTACTTGCAAATTTTACCAGCTAATAAATGCATGGTTTGTTTGTTTTTTAACAAATGCATTAATATTGATTCATATGGTTTGTGTCAAAGGTAAGAAAGTCCTTTAACAGAAAAGAGTAGGTCTTAACTGGATGTCACACCATTCCTAACCCAAAGGACAGTTTCAAAAGAGCAGCCTGCCATTCAGTATTTGTTGTGATAATAGCTTTTTACTTTCCTGCCTCTCCCTGAAAACAATTGCTCAGTGTTTATGCAAGCTGCAGCAGGAAAAATAGACTGACCAACCAAGCAGCAGTTTGCACTGGTCTTCATTTAGCTGACCGGCAGTAATGACTGAAGAAAGCTCTCACAAGAGCACCATTTACAACCATATGGTTTGGTGAGTAGTGTGACAAGCACATTGCGCTGATTTGCAGAGCAGCATGTCCTGCGAGGACTGAGACAGTGCTCTGCAGTGGCAGGAGCACAGAGGCTGTATAACCACGCATCTAGGAGCAAGAGAAGAATGGAAACAAAAAGAATCCAAGAGCCACAAAGTCTTCTCTTCTCAGAAGGCTTAGGGAAAACTCTGTCTTCATGCCCGCCAGTGAGGAAAATCCTAAAGATGTTGGAAAGTGACAGGCAGAGGCGTCCTTTTTACTTCTCTCAGGAGGAAGAGTGAACGATGTCAGCGTAATTACCTGAATAGAAGGATGTCAGTGTGATGATCCTCGCTTTGTCTTGTGTTCTTTAGTGACGGACCTCTCTATAGCCTCATCTTAAATACAAATGGTTTACTCTGCAAACTCATTGCCAGTTGAAGACAGGAAATACCATAGCTCTTGCACCCACCTCAAAGGAGTTTAAAGACAGCACTCACTTTTTAGTTCAACAAGGCTTTTGTCTTTTCAGTGGATGTGGACGTCTGTAAAATATCCCCGTTGTAATCCACTTACTATGCATTAATCCAAGAATGCTGCAGTTCCCTTACAATACTGAGGACCAATGACAGTATTTTCCCAATCATCTTTTCCATCTATCTTTGATCTTTCTTGAGAGTAAGGATGTGTTTTCAGATTTTTGTTGATGGAAGTCTCCCCTTGATCAGACTCATCTTTCCATGGAAGTTTTCTTAGTCTCATCCAGAATCATCTTTCTATTACCTTTTGGTTCCTTCAGAGAAATCTCAAGGAGCACTCTCTGGGCTGACTCCTTCAACAGATATTTGATAAACTTGTGATATTTTTACACCTAAGACTGCCACATGGCATGCAAAGATTTACAATTTCTTTTTCATTGTATTCAAGAAAGATTTTTTGCCCTAGGTGAATGATTTGAGCAGGTTTTCAGTACAATTTCTTCTGGGAAAGCATTAGAAGGCACCGAGAGCTACCACTGCAATTAGAGTCAGCTCTTGAAACAAGTACTTCCTTATCAAAGCAAAAGCTGTCTGTGAGGCAGGCAGAGTCATGCATGTATTTTGATAATTTAAATTCCAGAACTGATATAGAATAGCATAGCATGGAATGGAATGGAATGGAATGGAATGGAATGGAATGGAATGGAATGGAATAGAATAGAATAGAATAGAATAGAATAGAATAGAATAGAATAGAATAGAATAGAATAGACCAGACCAGGTTGGAAAAGACCTTCACGATCATCATGTCCAACCTATCACCCAACACTATCTAATCAACTAAACCATGGCACCAAACACCCCATCCAGTCTCTTCCTAAACACCTACAGTGATGGTGACTCTACCACTTCCCTGGGCAGCACATTCCAATGGCCAGTCTTTCTTTCTGTGTAGAATTTCTTCCTAACATCCAGCCTAAACCTCCCCTGGTGCATCTTGAGATTCTGTCCTTTTGTTCTAGTGCTGGCTGCCTGTGAGAAGAGACCAACACCCACCTGGCTACAACCTCCCTTCAGGTAGTTGTAGAGAGCAATAAGGTCTCCTCTGAGTCTCCTCTTCTCCAGGCTAAGCAACCCCAGCTCCTTCAGCCTCTCCTCACAGGGCTTGTGTTCCAAATCCCTCACCAACTTCGTTGCCCTTCTCTGGACATGTTCCAGGAAGTCAACATCTTTCCTAAACTGAGGGGCCCAGAACTAGACACAGGACTCAAGGTGTAGCCTAACCAGTGCTGAGTACAGAGACAGAATGACCTCCCTGCTCCTGCTGGCCATACTGTTCCTGATGCAGGCCAAGATATCATTGGCCTTCTTGGCCACCTGGGCACACTGATGGCTCATGTTCAGCCTACTATCAACCAGGACCCCCAGGTCCCTCTCTGCTTGGCTGCTCTCCAGCCACTCTGACCCCAGCCTGTAACACTGCATGGAGTTGTTGTGGCCAATGTGCAGAACCCAGCACTTAGATATGTTAAATCTCATGCCGTTGGACTCTGCCCATCTGTCCAGCCTATCAAGGTCCCCCTGCAGAGCTCTCTTACCCTCTAACAGCTGCTCCCAGCTTGGTGTCATATGCAAACTTACTGATGATGGACTCAATGCCCTCATCCGGATCATCAATGAAGATATTAAAGAGCATGGAGCCCAGCACTGATCCTTGGGGCCACACCACTGGTGACTGGCCGCCAGCTGGATGTGGCACCATTCACCACCACTCTCTGGGCTCAGCCCTCCAGCCAGTTCCTAACCCAGTACAGAGTGCTGCTGTCCAAGCCACAAGCTGACAGTTTGGCCAGGAGTTTGCTATGTGGGGAATGGTATCAAAGGCCTTGCTGACTTCCAGGTAGACTACATCCACAGGCCTCCCCACATCTACCAGGCAGTCACCTGATCATAGAAGGAGATGATGTTGGTCAGGCAGGACCTGCCCTTCCTAAATCCACTTTGGCTGGGCCTGATCCCTTGGCCATCCTGTAAGTGCTGTGTGATTGCACTCAAAATGACCTGTTCCATAATCTTGCCTGGCACTGAGGTCAGGTTGACAGGTCTGGAATTCCCTGGCTCCTCCTTCTGACCCTTCTTGTGGATGGGCATCACATTGGCCAGTTTCAAGTCCTCTGGGACCTCTCTGCTGAGCCAGGACTGGTGGAAAATGACGGATAGTGGCTTGGCCAGCTCATCTGCCAGCTCTCTTCCTAACATCCAACCTAAACCTCCCCTGGCACAGCCTGAGACTCTGTCCTCTTGTTCTGGTGCTGGTTGCCTGAGAGAAGAGACCAACCCCCAGCTGGCTACAATCTTCCTTCAAGTAGTTGTACATGTATATTTCTAAGTAAAGCTAGCAACATGAAGACACTGGACTGTGTATGACTCCTCCCATTTTGCAGAGAATGTAATTATTTCTTTTGAGTATGAAGGAACTATGCAAAATAATAATGTTTTGTTGTTTACATTATAATAATAATGTCTTATTGATACCTATGTAAAATGCTCAGTATCACAGAAACTTTAAAATCCATTGTGTCTAAACCACCTTGTTTACTGCTTAGATGACAGTGTAAGTAGAAAGCTAGAAAAGTCTTATTTGAAACCATTCATTAGCAGTTCTGATGATCACCATTTACAAGCACTGTAAATGATAAAATGTTCATCTTTGGGAACAAAGAAGAAAGGGTATTCCTGGAAAAAACAGAAGATTTTTCTTAGAAAGCAACAATTCAGAGAAGGATTTGGGAAACATCACAAGTAATTTCCTTGACATGTGCTTTAATCATCAGTCTGTGGAAACAGAGATAGTGCAGTCTTTGCATAAGGGAAGGAATGGTAAGTAAACCCAGTAGAAACAATAGTAATGCCACCTAGCTGCCATCCAGGGCTTTTCAGAGCAGGTTTCAAAGCACAAAATAAAAATAGGAATAGAATGCAGAAAATACTAATATTTGTTCTGTCAAAATGTAATCATGAAACTTAAACCAGGAAAAATCAGATCACAGTAAGTGGAGCATGTTGTTATGCCAAAATGCAGAGTCTAATAAAATGAAACATTTTATTTTATTCTAGGAGTAATATAATATCGTATTTTGTAGTCCAATTTGAAGGAAAATTTAATCTGATAACTTTACAGGACTATTTACAAAGTTTTGCATTTTCCTCCTGACGTTTTCAAATGAGTTGATTGAGAGTGAAATTCCCATGGACCAGCAGGCCAGACCATGTTCCAGCCTGCTTTGTCTTGTTCCCACAACATTTACTTTCCCAGTGCCCTCAGGAGCTAGGAAATGTTTACTTTCCCTGTGCACAGGTTTATTGCCATTTTCTCCCTCCCTCCTCTAGCAACTGATGGGGTGGATGTTCCTGTTCCTTCCTCTGGAGAGGCTTTTGGGATCTGAGAGTGTCTCATTTGACTCCTATTCTGGACTCACAACTGGCAATAGTTCAGTACCTAGCATTAGTAATCAGGCTTAAATACTCCAGCCCAATTCAGTGCACTGCTTTTAGGAGATGCCAGATGAAATTTAAAACCTCTGAGGTCAGACTGCATGATCTGACCTGCTGGTCGCTTCTGGACTTGAGACTCCATTACATAGTCAGGGCTCAGCATGAAAGCTCCCTGCTTCATGCCATATAAAATACTGTTAAGTGATAGCCTTTGTGTTAAACAGAATATGCTTTCCTAAGAACCCTATCTGGCCCTGATTGGAAAGAAGAGTCTGTGCTTTTGGATTAAAGGCCTTCATACATTAGTAATAAATTTAATAAAAGAAATTGATTAATTCCTCAGCAGTAGCCAGGCCCTATGGCAGATAATGGTGCTTTCAGTGCTGACAAAGAGACAGGGTGCACAGTGTAGTCAGCTACAGTTTGTATGAAACCACACATGTAAGTTGCACAGAGCACTTGCTTAGCACTTTTTGACCCTCATCTAGAATGAGTAGCTAAAGTACCTATGCAGCTCTGACATAGTTCCAGGATTATGAGAAACCCTTCCATGTTTAGAAGGTGCCAGAGGTCACAAGTGACAATGCTACAAACACAGCATGTAATTGCAATACATTTCTTAATTGGGAAAGAAACCATTTTTATTTTGTGTGTTAACAAATAAAGAAGTGTTTTGTATTTTCTAACTATCTGCAACAATATGCCATGCACAGCAGAGAGATTTCTGTGTTTGAGTGTGATAGTGCATGCTTTTGTCACAGATCTGATTTGTCTTGGAATGATTCAGGTAAGGTGAAAGAGTTGCTATCAAAGGGGTTAGCAAAAGTGATTTTAATACAAATTTGTAAAAGTTAACAAAGTTTCACAGAATCACAGAATGTTAGGAGCTGGAAGAGACCTTGAGAGATCACCTAGTCCAACCCCCCTACCAGAGCAGGATCACCTATACCAGGTCACAGAGGAACTCATCCAGGAGGGTCTTGAATATCTCCTGAGAGGGAGACTCCAAGCCCCCACTGGGTAGCCTGTTCCAGTGTCTTGTCACCCTCACAGTGAAATTCTTCCTCCTGTTTCTATGGAAGGTCCTACGCCTCAGCTTCCACCCGTTGCCCCTTGCCCTGTCATTGGGCATCACTGAGAAGAACCTGACTCCATCCTCTTGGTACTCATCCTTTACATATTTATAAATATTAATGAGGTCACCCTTTACTCTACTCTTCTCCAGCCCCATGATATCTAGGTTCACTCTGTAACTTACTGGATAAAGAATATATATAAAGGAATATTGAGTTAGTATCAAGGTAGAATGATTTATAGAGAGATCAGAGGTGCAAGGTAAGGCACACCCTTGAGTCATGAAGTTGAGAGCTGTGGTGGGTTGGCCCCAGCTGGGAGCCACCAAAGCTACGCTATCAATCCCCTTCTTAGATGGACAAGGGAGAGGGGAAAATTTAACAAAAGCCAGTAATATGCCAAGCAGAAACAAAAGGCCATGTGTGGAAGTAAAATCAAAGAGAGATGTTATTATCTTCTTCCCATCAGCAAATGGTGCTCAGCCACTCCTGGGAAGCAGGGCTGTAACACAGACAGCATTTTCTCTGGAGGATAGATGCCATGGACGAATACCTCCTCACTTCCTTCTTTCACTTAGTTCTTATATCTGAGCTGAGATCACATGGCATGGAATACCTCTTTGGCTGGTTTGGGTCAGCAGGCCCAGCTGTGGCCCCTCCCAAGATCTTGCCCACCCCTCAGCATACTTTTGTGGTAGGGAAATGGAAAAGCACAGTTCAGCAGTAGCCAAAACTCTGGTGTGTTATCAATACCCAGCTACAGCACTGCAGAACACAGCACTAGAAAGATGATCTGGGGACAATTAACTACAGCTAAGCCAACCACAATACAAGAGTGGACCCCTTTCCTTGTTCAACTCATGGTGGAGCTGAGGTGCAGCTAGGTCCAAACTTAGTTTCAGACTTGGTCAACTGTTGATTCAGTATTCAGTATTCAGTATCACTAAGGTTGGAAGAGACCTCAGAGATCATCAAGTCCAACCTTTATTAGAATAAAACCTTTATTAGAATAAACCAAACCAGGTTGGAAGAGACCTTCAAGATCATCGTGTCCAACCCATCAACCAATCCAACCCACCCAAACAGCTAACCCATGGCACCAAGCACCCCATCAAGTCTCCTTCTGAACACCTTCAATGACGGTGACTCCACCACCTCCCCGGGCAACCCATTCCATAGCACAATCACTCTTTCTGTATAGAACTTCTTCCTAACATCCAACCTGAACCTCCCCTGGCGCAGCCTGAGACTGTGTCCTCTTGTTCTGGTAGTGGGTGCCTGGGAGAAGAGACCATCACCCGCCTGTCTACAACCTCCCTTCAGGTAGTTGTAGAAAGCAAGAAGGTCACCCCTGAGTCTCCTCTTCTCCAGGCTGAGCAACCCCAGCTCCCTCAGGCTCTCCTCATAGGCCTTGTGTTCCAAACCCCACACCAACTTTGTTGCTCTTCTCTGGACTCGTTCCAGCAAGTCAACATCCTTCCTAAACTGAGGGGCCCAGAACTGGACACAGGACTTGAGGTGTGGCCTAACCAGTGCAGTGTACAGGGGCAGAATGACCTCCCTGCTCCTGCTGGCCACACTGTTCTTGATGCAGGCCAGGATGCCATTGGCCCTCTTGGCTGCCTGGGCACACTGCAGGCTCATTTTCAGCCTACCATCGACCAGTACCTCCAGGTCCCTCTCTGCCTGGCTGCTCTCCAGCCACTCTGACCCCAGCCTGTAGCACTGCATGGGATTGTTGTGGCCAATGTGCAGAACCCAGCACTTGGATGTGTTAAATCTCATGCCGTTGGATTCTGCCCATCTGTCCAGCCTGTTGATGTCCCTCTGCAGAGCCTCTCTACCCTCCAGCAGATCAACTGCAGGAAGAGAGGGACCTGGGGGTCCTGTGTCCAGTTCTGGGCCCCTCAGTTTAGGAAGGATGTTGACTTGCTGGAATGAGTCCAGAGAAGGGCAACGAATTTGGTGAAGGGTTTGGAACACAAGCCCTATGAGGAGAGGCTGAGGGAGCTGGGGTTGCTCAGCCTGGAGAAGAGGAGATTCAGGGGTGACCTTCTTGCTCTCTACAACTACCTGAAGGGAAGTTGTAGACAGGCGGATGTTGGTCTCTTCTCCCAGGCACCCAGTACCAGAACAAGAGGACACAGTCTCAGGCTGCAACAGGGGAGGTTCAGGTTGGATGTTAGGAAGAAGTTCTATACAGAAAGAGTGATTGTGCTATGGAATGGGTTGCCCGGGGAGGTGGTGGAGTCACCGTCATTGAAGGTGTTCAGAAGGAGACTTGATGGGGTGCTTGGTGCCATGGGTTAGCTGTTTGGGTGGGTTGGATTGGTTGATGGGTTGGACACAATGATCTTGAAGGTCTCTTCCAACCTGGTTTGGTTTATTCTAATAAAGGTTTATTCTAACTCTTGCGCCCAGCTTAGTGTCATCAGCAAATTTACTGATGATGGACTCAATGCCCTCATCCAGATCATCAAAAAAGATGTTAAAGAGCATGGCTCCCAGCACTGATCCTTGGGGCCACACCACTGGTGACTGGCCAGCAGCTGGATGTGGCACCATTCACCACCACTCTCTGGGCTCGGCCCTCCAGCCACTTCCTAACCCAGTGCAGTGTGCTCCCGTCCAAGCCATAGGCTGACAGCTTGGCCAGCAGTTTGCTGTGGGGGACGGTGTCAAAGCCCTTGCTGAGGTCCAGGTAGACTACATCAACAGGCCTCCCCACATCCACCAGGCGGGTCACCTGATCATAGAAGGAGATCAGGTTGGTCAGGCAGGACCTGCCCTTCCTAAATCCATGCTGGCTGGGCCTGATCCCTAGGGCATCCTGTAAATGCTGTGTTATTGCACTCAGGATGACCTGTTCCATGGTCTTGCCTGGCACTGAGGTCAGGCTGACAGGCCTGTAATTCCCTGGCTCATCCAACTGGCCCTTCTTATGGATGGGCACAACGTTGGCCAGCTTCCAGTCTTCTGGGACCTCTCCAATGAGCCAGGACTGCTGGAAAATGATGGATAGTGGCTTGGCCAGCTCATCTGCCAGCTCTCTCAGTACCCTAGGATGAATCCCATCTGGTCCCATGGACTTGTGGGGATCCAGGCTGCTGAGGAGAGTTCCAACCACCTCCTCATGGAACATAGGGAAACTGTGCAGCTCCCTGAATCCTTCTGCCAGCTCTGCAGGCCAGCTGTCAGGAAGACGTTCTGCCCTCCTAGTAAAAATTGAGGTAAAGAAGGTGTTAAGTATCTCTGCCTTTTCCTCATCCTTTGTTACAACGTTCCCCTCCGTATCCACCAAGGAGTGGAGGTTGTCCTTTCCCTTCCTCTTACTATTAATGTATTTATAGAAGGACTTTTTGTTGTCCTTCAGAGTAGAGGCCAGTTTAAGCTCCAAGTGTGCTTTTGCCTCCCTAATTTTCTTCCTACAACACCTAGCAACATCCTTAAACATTCTGTGGGTTGCCTCCCCTCTCTTCCAAAGATGATACACCCTCTTTTTTTCCCTCAGTTCCATTAAAAGTTCATTAACCATCCAGGCTGGCCGTCTGCCCCGGTGGCTCATCTTCTGGCACATTGGCACCTGTCACCACAGACCTCATGATTAGAGTAGGGAGGACACTATTGCCTACTGCAGGCTTGAACGCACGACCTTCCCATTAAGGGTGCCAATTGAGCCACTTAGATACCGAATGTCTCATGGAGTTAATACAAAGGATAAGGAAAAACTCCCTGCTCAGTCACAACTTTCAGAATGCATCCCTTTGCTTCCTAAATTCTTTTTCAAAGAGAAATCTTGGTACATCTGAATCAAGACCTAGAACTCTGTGCATTATTATATTGACACCATGTGGTGGGTAGAAATGGGAGGCCAAAGGATTTTGTTAATTAGCCTCCCTGCCCTCTGGGGAGATCTCTAAACAGAGGGCCCTAGACCTCTGACTGCCCATGCTGTATGCAACAGTTGAACAATTCATTCCCATTGCAAAAATACTGGGGCATAGTTCCAGGGAGTAGGGTTTTCCCTAGCTTGGACAGCAGAAGCAACTTAGTCATTACCCTTCATCACCCTAGAACATGACAATGTATCTTCACAGGATCACAGGATATTAGGGTTTGGAAGCGACCTTCAAAGATTGCTGAGTCCAGCCCTGCTGCCACAGCAGGACCATAGAATCTAGCACAGGTCACACAAGAATGCATCCAGATGGGTCTTGAAAGTCTCCGGAGAAGGAGAATCTACAACTTCTCTAGGGAGCCTGTTCTAGTGCTCTGTGGCCACCACAATGAAGAAGCTCTTCCTCATGTCGCGGTGGAGTTTGCCCCTCGTCCTATCACAGGGGGCAACTAAGCAGAACCAGTCCCCTCCCTCTTCACGCCCTCCCTCTTGACACCCAGCCCTCAGATATTTATAAACATTTATTAATTCCCCTCTCAGTCTTCTCTTCTCCAAAATAAACAGCCCCAGGTTTCTCAGCCTCTCTTCATAAGGCAGTGCTCCAGTCCCTTAATCATCCTGGTAGCCCTCTGCTGGACCCTCTCGAGTAGATCCCTGTCCCTCTTGAACTAGTGAGCCCAAAACTGGACACAATATCACCAGGGCAGAATAGAGGGGGAAGAGAACCTCCTTTGATCTGCTGGACACACTCCTCTTAATGCCCCCCAGGATACTATTTGCTTTCTTGGTCACCAGGGCACATTGCTGACCCCTGGATAACTTATCAACCAGGACTCCCAGGTCCTTCTCCACAGGGCTGCTCTCTAGCAGATCACCTCCTAAACTTTTTTTACAGAATAGAATGGAATTAACCAGTTTGGAAGAGACCTTTGAGATCATTGAGTCCAACATATCATCCAACACCATCTAATTAAGTGCCTCATCCAGTCTCTTCCTAAACACCTCCAGGAATGGTAACTCCACCACCTCCCTGGGCAGCACATTCCAATGGCCAATCACTCTTTCTGTGAAGAACCTCTTCCTAAGTCTCGTCTGGTGCAGCTTGAGACTGTGTCCTCTTATTCTAGTGCTGGTTGCCTAGACAGCAAGAAGGTCTCCCCTGAGCCTCCTCTTCTCCAGACTAAGCAACCTCAGCTCCCTTAGACCCTCCTCATAGGGCTTGTGCTCCAAACCCCTCCCCAGCTTTGTTGCCCTTCTCTGGGCATGTTCCAGCAACTCAACATCTTTCCTAAACTGAGGGGCCTAGAACTGGACACAGGACTCCAGGTGTGGCCTAGCCAATGCTGAGTAGAGGGGCACAATGACCTTCCTGCTCCGGCTGGCCACACTATTCCTGATCCAGTCCAGGATGCCATTGGCCTTTTTTGCCGTGTGGGCACACTGCTGGCTCATGTTCAGTCTACTATCAACCAGCACACTGAGTTCCCTTTCTGCCTGGCCGCTCTCCAGCCACTGTGACCCCAGCCTGTAACACTGCATGGGGTTGTTGTGGCCAATGTGTAACACCCGAGGAAACTTATCCCACCTCCTCATTTATGAAACTAGAATGCTTCCAAAGACTGTGCCTTATCTCTTTGTACATTGTATTCATATGCGTTTAGCATCATCATCATCATTATCAAAATAACTTTTTTTTTTTAAGGGTATGATTTACACATGAAGCACCACTTCAAATCAGTAACAAATCCTTTGGCATCATTGGTGCCAACAAAGAAGAGAAGAATCAGTGAAGAAACCATGGAACACATCTGCATGCATTTCCATCTGCTGTGTGAAGAGGATTTTTTAAAAACAAAACAAAGAAAAAGAGCTGATAATTGCCTTCATCTCTGACTTCATTGTTTCAAAATTTCAGTCACTGCATTTTCCTTTCAGCTCACAATTTCTAGTTCATAGACCAGTTAATTGTATGGTAGACTTGAAATTCTGAAATACTCTGACAGGATAAAGATTAATAAATGTTGTGGCATAGTAAGTTCACATTGTGGACTTATGAAAATAGTCCACACATCTGGGTAAACTTTTGGATGAAATTTCTTACTCACAGAATGCACATTTATCATCTGGAGCACCTGTACTCACCAGGAAGGCAGGTCCTGGACTTAGTCCAGGAGTACTGTAAACAAGGACTGATCCAAAGCTTGCAAAATCCATTTTTCATATTACTGATTTCAGTAGAATTTAAATCAGGGACTTAATTACTTGAGAATGCTTCCACAGCACAGCGTTGTGAATGATTGAATTTAATATTCTCATGGCATTATCAATGTGTATCTGGCGGCTTAAAACAAGTAAACTGCCTCAAGTGCTTCATAAATCTGATAATTTATAAGTGATTAAGTTAAAAAAATGCACAGTGAAAAAATAAAAATATTATTAGTGTCTCAGAGAAAACATCATTCATTTGATCCTTGCCCTGAGCAGTATTTCATTTGTGGTGTGTCTTGCTATGTAAGACAGGAGAGTGAGAGCACAATTGCCTTATAGTGCAATGGACCTGTCATGTGGAGAAGTTTTTTTCTAAAAGCCAAGAAATCACTTGTCAATGTCAAGTCACCCATCCCCAGTGTGACATTCACATTGTGAGCTGAAGCACAGCCCAGGGGACGACAAAGCAGTTTTGCACACTTGGATCTCATAACTGAATGTGAACAAATGTAATACTCAAGTATAGCTTTCATGACGAAATAAAAGATATCTCACCCATGAAAGGGGATTATTATCTCTGGTATAGAAATGTGACCCCTCATTAAAATATCCATGGTCAAGTTCATTTCTTCCAGTGAGAGCTTCTTTTAATTCTACAGCATTGTTTTAGTTGTCAAAGCCCACATTTTAGTTTGAATCAGACTGTGGGAATTAGAAGTGAATCCAGTCAAATTCTCATGGAGCTTTTACCAGCTCCATTGTATTCTGCAAAGCAACATTTTATTGACCACTAATGCTACTTTGCAAAAGTTAGAATCGCTTAGGCTTTCATATATCATGAAATCAGCCCAATCTCTATTTCACTGTGAATATTTTTTTTCCAAAACTGCTAACTAAAGAAGAAACATTATTCCTACAGCAGGTCTTAAAAAATATTAAGTCACTTATTTTGGTTTTCTTATTCTATTAAAAAAAAAAAAAATCAAAACATTTTGATTTTGACAGTACAATTTGATTTTTAATTTTAAAATTTTAATTGTGTCCCTTAATTGTTCTGTTTGTTTTAGCTCTCTGTTCTCACTTAACTGAGCAAAGTTATCTGTACACTGGGAATTTATTAAATGAATAAGTCATCCATCACTGCATCACTAAGCCCTGTGCTGTATTTGGGGTGAAATGGTGTTCCATATCTTAGTTACCCCCCATTAGATAGTATCAGCTATGTAGTGATGATACTTCAATACCATGGATATTAAACAGGGGTCACCCATTTCCTACAGACAGTTATGCTGGGTGCTTGCTTAAGCAAGCATTTGTCCTATTTGTTGAGGCTTCCTATTCCCTGTCACACTGGAAATCAGTGAACAATTGAAATGAGGGTAGGTAAATCTTTAAACTGCCTACAAGCACCAACGTGCAACAGACTCTGCTTGAAAAATAAAATTAACTGGATCCAGAGAGCAGTCAGTACATGTGCTTACACTTAACAGTCAGCTAGCTCCAGGAGAAAAGGAGGTCACATTGAAAGGGTCACAGTGACTGATTAATGAAAGAAGCAAAAAGGAAGGCAGTGGTGTAGAAGTCCTTTTTTAGGAATAGAAACCTGAGGGGATGACAGGAGACACACGAGAATGGTTTGGGATGGCTTTAGTTCCTGTATTTGCTTTACAAACAAGCAGAAGCTCTATTTCCGTGAGTAAACACCCATCATATGTATCCAAGAGCTGGGAAGAATGCAAAGGCAGAAAATAGTTCAAGAAGATAGTAAGATATCTGAAGGAGCAAGCAAGATATCCATGTTCTGGTGTCCCTGGATAGGATGCTTGCATAAGAGGTGGTGGGGTGTCCTCAGGTGCTACAAAAGGACATTAAGAATGACATATCACCATTCCAAAATTCACTTCTACTCACCAAGACAGCAGTATAAATAATATCATGTGGCCTTCTACCCACCCTTCAGATTTTCTCCAGGTAAATATATTCCCTGGTATCTTGGAACATATCTTCCAATATATGCAACTCTTCTGCATGATGAAGGATTTTTTACACTGATGAGTGTGTTCAGTCAGTGCAGGTAGATGCTTTATGTATTTGTGAATACGTTATTCTGACTTTCCAAGGCATTGTAACTGAAAAAAAACAACAACCCAAACAACACATTTCTTGTAATGCTCCACAAAGCACCCTTTGGCAAAAGAACACATTAATTCAACAACCTCTGAGGTATTATTTGTAAAAATACATCATTTCCCATATTGGGTATCACCCCTAGTTAGCTTCCCCTCGGCCAGCAATGTAAAAACACTTCATGTTTCTCCATTTGTAATTTTCTTTTGTATACATTCTCCCTCTACTTCAGCTGAGGGGAATTTAACATTTATGTTTCAAGTTCTTCCATGAAGCCTTATCCTTGATTTATATATGTTCTGACAACATACTTCAAGTGCTTTATTTTAATAAGAACTGTTTTCATTACACTGTTTGGGATTTGGTGGGAGAAACACAGTTGGAGAGTTGTCTACCTCTTAAAAATGTAGCTAAAGGCCTTTAAGGTCCTGTTTCTTGGACCATAAAACTTGTCTGTGATGATTGAAATGAGAATTCTGTTTGACCTTTTGTGACTTAATTTCATGCTTGATTTCCACTGCTGCCACTACTTTACCTCAAAGACCGTAGCTGTGTCCCTCCAATGGAGGGGGTCTACTCTGCAGTGCTGGATAGAGAGGGGACTGTCTGCTCTGTATCCAACCTCTCCTTCTGCCTAAACCAATTATTCCATTGTAATGAATAAATAACCTTTTTATCTAAAAATAAAATCCACATTAACTTTCAACCCCTTTCTATTGGAATCCCTGTCTAATGTGACCATATATGGTACAGTAACTGTGTCCTCTTCATTTATTCCTGAAATATCTTTCCCTGTGGATTTTAATGATGGAACAATTGTAGCCTATAAATGTATGTTTAGTATCATCTAAACTCACTGATTGATCTACTGGATATTTCTGTAAATGTTGCTCTTGATGCTCTGGTTTCACTCATGTAAACAGAGTGATGACTCATGTCCCGGTCTATCCAACATGTACCTGTAATCAGTACCATCTGCCACCACACACTCTGTTAAACCACAGCCCTTTTGAACCATTGCTTCTTGTCCTTGCCCTTTATCTAATTCAGTCATAGTGAAAACAATAACAAACGTTTAAGGCACAGAGACATGATGAGCTTGCAGATTATCAGTGCAATGCCAATGACGCTTCTAAATCTAGGGCAAGAGATTCGGTTTCTCCAGAGCTGCAGAAGGGCAAAGGTTTATAATTTTGAGCTGAGTGCTGTGATGCAAAGGGCACAGCTACACCTTCACCATTAGTAACCATAACCATAAGTCCAACAGCACTTCATTCCTCTGGACCTTCAGTTTTTCACAGCTATGCAGAGAGGGTATCTATGTCTGGTTCTTTGTGGTGTGTATGTGTTTGCTCCATTGCACATGCTATCAAATAGCCTTCCACAGATAATGGGAATATGGTGCTGCTAACTAGGGCACAAATGAAATTTTCAGGAAACCAGGATTTTTCTGTGTACTTTTGAGTAAACAATGTAAGTTGGAATTAAACACTGTTTTATCCATAAATAAAACAAACAAACAAACAAACAAAAAAGCTTAAAGGTATAAGAACAGTAAGTATGTGAATGTTCTCCTACTACAATGGGATAGTAGACTGAAAGCTATGAGGAAGAAGTGGAAAAATATTAAGACAATTAAATGCTTCCTACCTGTTTCAAAATGCAAAGTTGTCTGATAATAAATGTGTATAAGCAGCATCCTAAGTTGTAGCCTCTCAAAAATGCCTGACCAGAGCAATTTTGAACTCCATATCAGATTAGTTTCTGTTTGGATGAGAAAAGTGTGGAGAAAGAGAAGGAGTTGATGGTTATAAATACATCCGTTGCAAATGGGAAATCAGCAGAAGTGTTTCTACAGCTAAGCAGTTTCCTGTTAGCTTGGCTGGTGAGAGGAAGCAAACCTGAGACCTCCCACAGGCTGCGCTCTGTGGAAATCCATCTGACTTCTGCCTAGTCAAAATCTATGAGATTATGTTTTAAATCAGATAAGCAAAACTGACTCCTTGTATTTCAAATAGAAGGATGATTACTTAAGTCAGCAGGGCAATTTCTGGCTACACATCACATCTAAAATGCCTGAAATCTCATTGGCATGTAGAACCACATTCACTGTGCAGATAGACTTAGTATTAAAAAAAGCAAGAGAGAGAGAAATTGAGAAATAATATAGTTCAGGGTCAGCAGAGGAATATTAGATCCACACAGATGCTGCATGGCAGCTGTGCAGTCAGGAGGAGGAGGAGGAGGAGGACAGACATCAGGAAGAAGACTGCAGGAATCATCCATTCAACTGCTTGGTCATTCATCCGGAGCTGTCAGCTCAACCCACAGCTCTTCAAGGCAGATTTCACCCTGTTCTTCAGCAATGATGATAATTATGCTTCACACAGATGAAAATCCAATTATAGAAATAAAAATCACAGGTCTAACAAACTGTGTTTAATCTTCTGGGCGATTATTACCCATTTTCTCATCTCATTTGCATGTAATCTAATTAGAATATAAGGTCTTTCTGGGCAGAACCTTCATTAAAATCCTATCCCCAAGGAGGCAACCTTAGCAAAGGATTCATATTGAAGAAAGTACAATTAGAAAGTTTATTAATTAAGTGACTAGTTTGTTTCCCCTTGAGTTATCTTAGACAGCATAATTTTGTTTGAAAATCGGCACATATACACATAAATTCTGCCCATATTGTCTTTTAAATCTCTAGTAATGTACTCGGGAAAAGCTACTCAGTAACAATACATTTAATTTTCCTGTACAGAAGTCTTAACAAGTCCACTTATCTTTGCAGGACTAATAAAGCTGAACATATCTTCTCTCTGTCATTCCAACTGTGTGTTACTATCCTGCTTAGGCTACTGTCTCATTACTAAAAATTAAAAATAATATACAATATATAATGCAATTAGAGAATAACTAACACTTGAAATGAGTTCCATGGTCACAAATACATAAAAAAAAAAAAAATTAAAACTTTTCTTTTTTAAAGTTAAACTATTAAATTAAACATCACTTGCAGTATTTCCTTAGTAGCAGGAGCTGACTTTTCACACCATATGAAAGGTGTTACTCAAAGTCTTAATTAAAGTTGAACATGAAACAAGTGTGAACCCAAAAGTCAAAGCAATCTCCATCCTAAAAGATTGTCCAGAACATAGTAAGCAAGGACAAAACACTGTCAAACATATCAGACTTCATTACAGCCAAGCTAAGCACCATGTAAAATCCTCCACATGGGTAGATTTCTTTTGCTGATGTCAGAGAGCTCTTCACCATTCAGTGCTCAAGTCTGTCTAGTGCAATCTTCACTATTCCAGTGAGACTATTCTCTGCCACCAGGCAGGGCATGGTCTGCCACTGGGTGAATACTCCAAAGGGTGTGCTGGGGACTCTGGGTAATGGTGAAAATATCCCAGTATCCCCACTGTGTAATTGTTTGGAATAAGTTAACTTCTTAACCAGTTATCTTGAAGCAACCATTAACTTGAGGCAGGCTAATACAGAAGTCACATGGACATTTGCGTTGTGTGCTACACAATGTAAATATGTTTATAATTATTTGTAAGTATAAAATAAAGAATGTGTTAGAAAAGTTCATAGAAACACAGGCAAGAAATAGAGGAAAAAGAACAAACCTTTATTTGTTTAGAATAAACCAAACCAGGTTGGAAGAGACCTGCAAGATCATCGCATCCAACCCATCAAGTAATCCAACCCACCTAAACAACTAACCCATGGCACCAAGCACCCTGTCAAGTCTCCTCCTGAACACCTTCAATGACGGCGACTCCACCACCTCCCCAGGCAGCCCATTCCAATGGGCAATCACTCTTTCTGTATAGAAGTTCTGCCTAACATCCAACCTGAACCTCCCCTGTTGCAGCCTGAGACTCTGTCCTCTTGTTCTGGTACTGGGTGCCTGGGAGAAGAGACCATCATCCGCCTGTCTACAACCTCCCTTCAGGTAGTTGTAGAGAGCAAGAAGGTCACCCCTGAGTCTCCTCTTCTCCAGGCTGAGCAACCCCAGCTCCCTCAGTCTTTCCTCATAGGGCTTGTGTTCCAATTCCCTCACCAGCTTCATTGCCCTTCTCTGGACTTGTTCCAGCAAGTCAACATCCTTCCTAAACTGAGGGGCCCAGAACTGGACACAGGACACAAGGTGCGACCTAACCAGTGCAGTGTACTGGGGCAGAATGACCTCCCTGCTCCTGCTGGCCACACTGTTCCTGATGCAGGCCAGGATGCCATTGGCCCTCTTGGCTGCCTGGGCACACTGCAGGCTCATGTTCAGCCTACCATTGACCAGTACCCCCAGGTCCCTCTCTGCCTGGCTGCTCTCCAGCCACTCTGACCCCAGCCTGTAGTTCTGCATGGGGTTGTTGTGGCCAATGTGCAGAACCCAGCACTTGGATGTGTTAAATCTCATGCCGTTGGATTCTGCCCATCTGTCCAGCCTGTTGAGTTCCCTCTGCAGAGCCTCTCCACCCTCCAGCAGATGAATTCCTACCCCCAGCTTGGTGTTGTCTGCAAATTTACTGGTGGTGGACTCAACGTCCTCATCCACATCATCAATAAAGATGTTAAAGAGCATGGAGCCCAGCACTGATCCTTGGGGCACACCACTAGTGACTGGCCAGCAGCTGGATGTGGCACCATTCACCACCACTCTCTGGGCTCGGCCCTCCAGCCAGTTCCTACCCCAGCTCAGAGTGCTGCTGTCCAAGCCACAAGCTGACAGCTTGGCCAGGAGTTTGCTGTGGGGGACGGTGTCAAAGGCCTTGCTGACTTCCAGGTAGACCACATCCACAGGTCTCCCCACATCCACCAGGCGGGTCACCTGCTAATAGAAGGAGATCAGGTTGGTCAGGCAGGACCTGCCCTTCCTAAATCCATGCTGGCTGGGCCTGATCCCTAGGGCATCCTGTAAATGCTGTGTGATTGCACTCAAGATGACCTGTTCCATGATCTTGCCTGGCACTGAGGTCAGGCTGACAGGCCTGTAATTCCCTGGTTCATCCAACCGGCCCTTCTTATGGATGGGCACAACGTTGGCCAGCTTCCAGTCTTCTGGGACCTCTCCAATGAGCCAGGACTGCTGGAAAATGATGGATAGTGGCTTGGCCAGCTCATCTGCCAGCTGTCTCAGTACCCTAGGATGGATCCCATCTGGTCCCATGGACTTGTGGGGATCCAGGCTGCTGAGGAGAGTTCCAACCACCTCCTCATGGAACATAGGGAAACTGTGCAGCTCCCTGAATCCTTCTGCCAGCTCTGCAGGCCTAGCTATCTGGAAGATGTTCTGTCCTTCTAGCAAAAGTTGAGGTAAAGAAGGTGTTAAGTATCTCTGCCTTTTCCTCATCCTTTGATACAACATTTCCCTCCATGTCAGCCAAGGAGTGGAGGTTGTCCTTGCCCTTCCTCTTGCTATTAATGTATTTATAGAAGGACTTTTTGTTGTCCTTCAGAGTAGAGGTCAGTCTAAGCTCCAAATGTGCTTTTGCCTCCCTAATTTTCTTCCTACAACACCTAGCAACATCCTTAAATTTTTCATGGGTTGCCTCACCTTTCTTCCAAAGGTGATACACCCTCTTTTTTTCCCTTAGTTCTATTAAAAGTTCATTAACCATCCAGGCTGGCCGTCTGCCCCGGCGGCTCATCTTCCGACGCATTGGCACAGCCTGACCCTGTGTCTTGAAGCAAGTCCAGCTCTCCTGGACCCTTTATTTTTAAGGGCTTTATCCCAAGGAACCCTCTGAGTTAGTTCCTTGAGTAACCTGAAGTCTGCCCTCTGGAAGTCCAGAGTGGAGGTCTTTTTGCTACCCCCTCTTAGCTTGACCGAATACTGAGAATTCAATTATCTCGTGGTCACTGGCCCCCAAACACCCTCCGACCACCACATCAACCACCGACCCTTCCCTATTGGTGAAGAGGAGGTCAAGCATAGCCTTGCCCCTGGTAGGCTCTCGCAGCACCTGGGATAAGAAGCTGTCCTCCATGCATTCTAAGAACCTCCTAGACTGTCTCCTCTCTGCTGTGTTGAGATCCCAGCAGATGTCAGACAGGTTGAAGTCGCCCATGAGAACAAGGTCTGGAGATCTTGAGATAGCCTTAAGCTGCCTATAGAATGCTTCAACATCTTCCTCCTGGTTGGGTGGTCTGTAACAGACTCCAACCAGGATGTCTGCCCTGCTGGTCTTCCCTCTAATTCTTACCCACAAGCACTCAACCCGATCATCCCTAATCTCCGTCTCAATGGCATCTAGTGCCTCCCTGATGTACAGGGCCACCCCTCCACCCCTTCTTCCTTGCCTGTCTCTCCTGAAGAGCCTGTAGCCATCAATTGCAGTGCACCAGTCATGTGAGTCATCCCACCACGTCTCTGTGATGGCAACTACATCATAACTTTCCTGCTGCAACAGGGCTTCCAGCTCCTCTTGTTTGTTACCCATGCTTCGTGCATTAGTGTACATGCACTTCAGCTGGGCTGCTGGTTTCACTTCTGACTCTAGCTTATTGCCCCCAGACTCTTGCCTGAGGGGACTATTTTCAGCCCCTTCCCCCTTCAAAACTAGTTTAAAGCCCTGTCGATGAGACCCACCAATTCCCTACCCTGGATCTTTTTACCTTTGGGGTACAGGCTGTTCTCATACACTGTGACCTTTCCCCTTCTCTGGGACAGATGTACTCCATCTGTTGCCAGCTGACCTGGTGCAGTAGAAAGTTTCCCAAGATCAAAAAAGCCAAAATTCTTTTGACTGCATGAGCCTCTAAGCCACTTGTTAACTATAGCTGCTGACCTGTTTCTTACGGTATTCCCTCCTGCAACTAAGACTATTGATGAAAAAATTATTTGTGCACCTGACCCCTCAACCAGGTCTCCCAGGCCCCTGAAGTAATTTTTGATAGCCCTGGGAGTTCTGGTTGCAACATCATCATTCCCTAACTGCATAACTAGTAAAGGGTAGTAGTCAGAGGGCTGCACCAGGCTAGGCAGCCTACTGGTAACATCATTAACTTGGGCTCCTGGCAGACAACAGAGTTAGTATCATAGTATCATAGTATCATTCAGGGTTGGAAGGGACCACAAGGATCATCTAGTTCCAACCCCCCTGCTATTGGCAGGGACACCCCACACTACATCAGGCTGGACAGAGCCTCAGCCAGCCTGATCTTAAACATCTCCAGGGATGGGGCCTCAACCGCCTCCCTGGAAAACCCATTCCAGGGTTTCACCACTCTCATGGGGAAGAACTTCCTCCTCACATCCAGCCTGAATCTCCCCACCTCCAGCTTCATTCCATTCCCCCTACTCCTATCACTACCTGAGATCCTGAGAAGTCCTTCCCCAGCCTTCCTGTAGGCCCCCTTCAGATACTGGAAGGCCACAATTAGGTCACCTCGGAGCCTTCTCTTCTCCACACTGAACAGCCCCAACTCCTTCAGTCTGTCTCATAGGAGAGGTGCTCCAGCACTCTGATCATCCTTGTGGCCCTTCTCTGGACACGTTCCAGCACCTCCACATCCCTCTTGTAATAGGGGCTCCAGAACTGGACACAGTACTCCAGGTGGGGTATCACCAGAGCTGAGTAGAGGGGGAGGATCACCTCCCTCAACCTGCTAGCCACACTTCTGATGCAGCCCAGGATCTGATTGGCTTTGCGGGCTGCAAGTGCACACTGAGAGCTCATGTTGAGCCGCTGGGATCATGAGTCTGACCACGTGAAAGGAAGGCTGCTCCTTCCTCGCGGCAAACCTCCGCAGCGTTGGCGATTCCCGCAGCCCGAAGAGGAGAGCAGCGGCTGGTCCCTGGTGGCTGCTGGTCTTGGTGCTGTCCCGGGAGGGCTGCCCAACGAATGGCATGCTTCATCTGCTTACTCCACATTGCATTTGAAAGGTTCTTGCTAATGAATGCAACCTGAGATGAAAGCATATGAAAACCAGCTTCCCAGCTAAGGAGTCTGTTAAAAACACATCCCCAGCAAGGCAGATAGATAGAAGGAATATAGTCCTTAAGGAATCAGAAGAACAAAAGAGAATATCCCTATTGAAGCTGTGCTAGCTTGCATGAGAACTCTTTTCACACATAGCAGGCAAGGAAATACTCTCTAATATGTGCAGAGGTAGTGAAAAGTTCACCCAAACACTGGGGGCACTCTGGGATGATTAAAATGAAAATATAAAAAAACGCACCTAAACAAACAATACCACAAACACAGCCAGCACAACTACAGCCAACAATACCACCACAAGAGCAAAACATTATGATAAAGACTCACCAGACAGACAATCCTTAATGAAGAATAATTTCAAATAGAAATACAATCTTAAGGATATACCAATTGGCCTCCTGCCCATTTATGGGAAACATAGACCCCCAAAGAACAGGACATCAATGAACTTTTAGAAGCAAGTCTCTGGCTTAAATATAATTATATTATTATTATTATTATTATTATTATTATTATTATTATTATTATTATTAATAATAATAATAATAATAATAATTTTTAGGTCTTGAGCCCAAAAGCATTGCCTCTTCAGTTCCCTGAACATCAAACTTCAGAGAACAAAGAGAGGTCATTGACTAACACAGTTATATCGTCATTTTCTGCAGTGTCTGCTGTATCTGAAAAAAATGAGAAAAATTGCAAAATGGATCAGACAGAACAACCTTATCCTCTGCTTTGGCTTGAGTAACTTCTGAGTCTATTGTCTGGCTGGCAATGATCTGTTCTTGGTATATTAAACTACCTCTGCAGTTCACCCTACAGTGCAGGTCAGTAATAGGGTACAAGATCTTGCTTCCAGTGGGAATTAGATGTCAAGACAGAGTTGGACTTTAATGTGTTGTAACACTTTCAAATAGAAAGAAGACCACAAAACCCACAAGTGCTGCAGCAAAGAAATGAGCTTGTTTACAAGGTCAAAGAAAAGAATAGCTCAGTGAGTGGAACTCAGTGAGTGGAACTCTCGGCTTAGATTACTCCTGGAACGGACTAAAACCCCTGTTGTGTGTAATCACGATGGATATCAGGTATCTTTCCAGCCCTTCATCTAAAGTTTACCTGACTGATCCTATATGCCAGAGTCCTCATTAAACTAGTCACAGAGAACAGCCCTGGAGGAACTTTCTGGAGTCCTTCCACCTGAGTTTCCTGTGGTTCTGCAATTACCTCTCAAAAACCCCAAAAAGCCATCAGAGGAAGAACAGAAACAGACAGACATTTTGTCGACACAACATCTTTGCTCACTCCTGATATATATATACTGGAAAAGAAAAAAGGAAAAATAAAAATAAAAAGATAGCTGGAATTAATATTTCTGAACTGCTAGTTTATTTTTGTCATATTGTCAGCGAGATCCCATCCTGACGTGACCTGACAAACTTGGATAATTTTGGGCACCACAAACCTTTTAGACTTTGCCTCATATAATTCCCAGTTTGGAAGGGATTTGAATATTTAGCAAATTGTTAGGTCAGACCCTTGGGGCTGGAAAGAAGTAACACAAAGATCAGACCTACATATTAACACAGAAAATGCAAGTAAACGTAAAAAAATTTCCATGATAGTTGCGTAGCATACTGCAGCTAAGACAGGGCCACCTCTGGAAAACCTTCCTGTTATTAATCCTGGTTCCAACAAGTAACTGATTCTGACAACTCTAAATCTGTGGTGTCAGACTGCTCATGGTCCTTGAATGCTTCTTGATGCTTGTGCAAGACACAGACGTTTTCAGCCTCAATACAATGGCATGATCAAAAGAACATTAAGTGACAAGATAAGTAGTCCAGATAATAGCCCCCAGCAATCCTGGGGGGGGGGGTGTCAGCTGAAGCCCTCGAAATAGAAGATTTCTGTGCAGAGTCTCTTTAGCTCACATGTTGCAAGAGATAATGGTGGATGCCCAATGATTTTTTTCTGAGTTTTCAAGGTCACATTACCATTCTACATATTTTAAGCTGCAAAATAAAAACCTGTTCAGCAGGAGGCACTTGACCAGCATACTTTGTTGCTCCTGTAGACAATAAAGCACATGAATGCTCTGACTGAAGACTAACCCTAGTGATTTACACACAGGGTACATGACATGATTAGTCTAAAAAAGTATCTTTTGCAAAACATCCCCTCCAAGCTTATGTCCCCAAAGACAGAGAATCTATCAAAAGCAATGGCTAGCTACTTCAATGATGAAAATCAGTCATCACAAAAAGTTCTTTCTGCAGAAAGACTAGATAAGTATCCTTTTCATTTTTATCTTTTTTTCTGTCTTAGCCTTTTAACTATGGGATGTTGTTACACACTTGAACGCTTAACAAAAGAACTTAAAGGCCCTAATTATAGGCTGCAGGCAAATTGCCTCCTAAATTTCTCTTTGATGAGATAAATGAGCGAATTCCTTAAATTTCTTAGTGTAAGGTTTTTTTTTACCAACCTCAAATCATTCTCATAATTATGACCTTCTCTTGTCACTCCTTCTTTTGTGAATATTCCATTAAAAAAAAAAAATCCTTTTATTCACTTAGACATGTTCCCACCTACTTCAGAGTATCTGTTCCTTGCTTCCACTGAGTTGAAACTCTTTGTGGTATTGTCAGTGGCTAGTTTCATGGACAAATCTAGATAAAAAAGTACTGTTATCTGAACAGATCGAAGAGATCAGACAATGTTTACATATTTCTTTACTTTTACCTTGATTATAGCTAGCAGAGTAATGATGTAAGATTCATTCTTAACCTATTAGTACAGTTCTTAGCACAGGTTGCAAAAGGTACCTTATGACACTGAGCAAATGCTTTGACTATTAGTCCACGCTTGTATAGCCACTTGCCATGAGGTAAAGAAATTAAAGCCCATTTGGTTATACCTCTTAGTGAAAAGTAGGCAAATCCTTACTGGAAATCATGGTTGTATAAAATTCCTCTTTTTTTTTTTTTCTTTTCTTCAGAAGTTCCCCTCTTTCACTGTACTTTGAAACTGGTGGGTTTTTTGTTGTTTTTTTTTTTTTTTAATTTAAGCTTGAATCTTAAAACAAACAAACAAACAAACCAAACAAAAAAAACCCAAACCAAACAAAAAAAAGCCCCCAAAACCCCACAAAAATCCAAACTTGTCAACAAACTTTTGCTTGGATGAAGAAGGGAAAAAAAAAAAAAAAAGAATAAAAAGGAAAAAAAAAAGAATAAAAAGGAAAAAAAAAAAAAACCATGAATACCAAGCTGCCGTAAAAAGAAGCTGGCATGTTGAAACATCATGGATGTCTCCGGAACCAGAAGAAAAACCTGACCTTCCCTAGAATCTCTGGGAGGCACTGCTGTGACAGTCGTTATTACCTATTTTCAGGTTAAAAACCTCTCACTTGAGTGGAGAAATATGGCCAAAAAATTGATGGGTGGCTTTGTTTTAGACAGTATGTCTATTTATTCTGGAGGAAGACAGTGGAGCATAACTTTATGGATTATCTCATGTTCTATGAAGTCATCAGTGCCAATGAAGATAGTGAAGGTGTGTCACAATAATACATGGAAGAATATCTTGAAAATTTTCTGTTGCTGAATAAATTCCAGATGTTAGCTTTTCATACCATCTCAGACCAGTAGGTGCTGAAATATTTGGCAGACAGAAAGCAGAAGCTTGTTGCAGCTGCTGATATCTTTTGATGAGATCAAGCTTCAGAAACACAACGGTACCATTCAGTGTAGGAGTTATGTCATTTACTGTTGGTGAGATATGGTGCTCTCTTCACAGTGATCTTTCTTTATTCCCTTTGAGGAAGTTCCTGGAGCCATGTAAATCCATTCCCTCCTACATGCAAGCTCTCCAGTTCTTAAAACCCATGTCAAAGAGTCCTGTCCCACACCTCCAGCTTCTGTTTTCCCATCCTGCTGCAAATACTGCTGAGGGATTTACCACTGTTAATTTTCATGACCGGTTTCTTTTGTGCAAGTAAAAAAGTCTTTATCATGGCAAATGAGCTGGTATGGTTCTTGGCTTGTCTTCTTTGGTCATGGTTTTTATATGCTTACTGTCAAAATTATCTTCCCAAAAGCTGGTCTGGTAATGTAAATGTAAATCTTTAGGTTTATTCTAAAATTGTGAATTACCTCTACAGTTGGCACTCCATTGACGTTAATGTTAACATAAGATGTGAATATTCTGTAAGCTGCTTTTATGATCTTCTGTCAAGAAAGAAGCAAAATGAAGGAAAGAAATTTTTTCTTCTGAATAGTTATTTGTGCATTTGCACTCCAATACAGAGTGGGTTCGTTACTAATGTTAAACCACTTACCTGAATGCAATTTAAATACCTAAATAGGGACCAGACAGCATCCCAACTAACTGATTAACACAATGACAGTAAGGCAAGACATTAAGTTAAGGTAAAAGGGCATAAAGACAATTCAATCGCTTCAAGCAGGCTGGGTCTGATGAGCTTTCTTCTACTGGGCTGAGCAAATTTCATAAGGAACCTTCTGAATCTTTATTTCTCAGACAAGCTGCAGTCCATGGACAAAGCAGGAGAAAACAAGGAGGTCTCATGACAATCTTGTAGTTCTCCTGGGTGTCCTGCCTACCGACACATTCCAGTGGATGTGGTAAATAGAGTCTCTACCATGGCAAATCCCACAAACAAGCAAGAGACCCTACGTTTCTTGGGGATAGTGGGATTTTGGAGACTGCACATTCCTGGATACAGTCAGATTGTGAAACCTCTGTATGATGTGACTCGAAAGAGAAACAGTTTCCACTGGGGACCTGAACAACAAGCAGCCTTTGACCAAATAAAGCAAGAGGTAGTTCAAGCAATGGGTCTGGGACCTGTTCGAGATGGTCCAGACATTAAGAACATTTTGTACACGGCTGCAAGTGACAATGGTCCAACCTGGTGCTTGTGGCAAAGAGCTCCAGGTGAGACACGTGGACAACCTCTTGGTTTCTGGAGTTGAGGTTACAGAGGTTCAGAAGCTAACTATACTCCAACAGAGAAAGAGATTCTAGCTGCCTATGAAGGAGTAAAAGCAGCTTCTGAAGTAATTGGAACTGAATCACAACTTCTCTTAACTTCCAGATTACCAGTTTTGAATTGGATGTTCAAAGGCAAAGGCTCCACACCACATCATGCCACAGATTCCACCTGGTCCAAGTGGATAGCTCTGATAACACAGAGAGCTTGAATGGGAAATCGTGAAAGACCTGGACTAGTGGAGGTGATCTCAAGTTGGCCTGAAGGTATCAACTGTGCTAAACCTCCAGAGGAGAGAGTAGCCTGTGCTGAGGAAGCTCCTCCTTACAATGACCTTTCTGATGATGAAAAGAAATATGCTTTGTTCACAGACGGTTCCTGTCATCTTGTTGGAAAGAAGCGAAGGTGGAAGACTGCAGTGTGGAGTCCAAGACACCAAATTGCAGAAGCAAAGGATGGAGAAGGGTATCCAGTCAGTTTACAGAGGTAAAAGCTGTCCAGCTAGCTCTCGACGTAGCTGAATGTGAGAGATGGCCAAAGCTTTATCTCTACACCGACTCATGGATGGTGGCCAATGCTCTATGGGGTTGGCTAAAGAACTGGAAAAAGAATGGTTGGCAGCGGAAAGGAAAACCCATTTGGACAGCCAACCTATGGCAGGACATTGCTGATCGAGTCGAGAGAATTCCAGTGAAAGTGAGACACATCGATGCTCACATTCCTAAGAGCAAAGCTACTGAGGAACAGCAACACAACCATCAGGCAGATCTAGCTGCAAGAGTTTCTCAAGTAGACATGGACTCTGATCTTGATATCGACTAGAAACACTGAGGTGAGATATACTTAGCTCGGTGGGCTCACGAATTGTCAGGACATCAAGGCAGAGGTGCAACCTACCAATGGGCTCATGACAGATCCATAGACATTTCCATGGATGCTATCACGCAAGTCATCCATGACTGTGACATTTGTGCTGCTATTAAGCAGGCAAAGCAAATTAAACCCTTGTGGTATGGTGACAGATGGTCCAAGTACAAGTATGGTGAAGCTTGGCAGATTGACTACATCACTCTACCACGTTCTCGTTCTGGTAAGCAATACGTGCTTACTATGGTAGAGGCAAACACTGGATGGTTGGAAACTTATCCAGTTCCACATGCAACTGCACGCAACACCATTCTTGGTCTGGAGAGACAAATCCTGTGGAGACACGGAACTCCAGAGAGGATTGAGTCAGACAATAGAACTCATTTCAAAAACAATCTTGTAAAGAACTGGGCCAAAGAGCAAGGTATTGAGTGGATATTCCACATTCCCTACTACGCACCGGCTGCAGGGAAGAGTGAATGCTACAATGGTTTGTTGAAGACCACTCTTAAAGCCATGGGAGGTGGATCTTTGAAAAACTGGGAAAAGCATTTAGTACAAGCAACCTGGCTGGTAAATAGTAGAGGTTCAGTGAACCGAGATGCACCTGCACACTCAGATCTGCTACAGAAAGTAGAAGGTGATAGAGTTCCTGTTGTTAGAGAAACGAATCTGTTGGGTAAAACTGCTTGGGTACTTTCTCCCTCAGGAGAGGCTAAACCTGTCCAAGGGATGGTTTCAGCTGAACGTCCTGGTCACACTTATTGGGTAATGCAAGAGAATGGTGAAAATCAGTGTATTCCACAAAGAAATTTAACTTTAGCTGAAAGAGTTAAATATCAGAGTGATGTACAGATACATTGTGCCCAAAGGAAGAATCCATGAGGAATCTACGGTTCACAAACCCTGAGAACCCTGAGAGCCCTGGGTCAACTGAGAGTCCCTGTGTCCCTAATCCTTTTCTTCACTTTGTCTGCAAAGAGACGAACTGTTTTCCATTTTCTTGGACTTCTGAATCAATCTACATCTGAGGATAGTCAGAATGAATTATGAACTTTACTTACAAACTGTAGATATTGTTTTAGATTGGATGGACAGTACTAACAGCCAATGAAATTGTTTAGGAGGGGTGGATTGTGACCGTTTTAGGCTGTGCCTTTAAGAAAGGGACAGTGCTGGAACACTCTGGCTGAATGTTTTGAAAAACATTCAGATATTCTAAACAAATTTCACTGGTAGATAGGTAGAATGCAACTTTAAGTTTTAGCTCAGTTTGAGTCTCAGTTCCAGTCTGTTCTGTCTGCCTTTTCAGCCTGTCTGCTTCTGAGCAACAGCTGCGGGACCTGTTGACCTTGAGATAACAGATAAGAAAAAAATAATTCTTGCATGAGCTTTGAACTAAGAGAATTTTCCTCCTTAATAATTACCTTTTCTCTCTCTCTCTAACCCTTTTGGGAAAAGAGGGAGGTAGGGGGAGAGGGGAGGGTACGGGGTGGGGGGGAACCCTCCTCTGGCTGGAGGAGGGAGTTTTGTTCTGTATTATTTTCTTTGATATGTATTTCTGTATATATTGCAAATATTGTATGTTGTGTATGTATTCACTGCAATTCATCCTGCCTGTAAATATCACTTTAATTCATCTCTGCTTCTCCGACTGAGTTAGCTGTAGTTTCTTTGTGGGGGAGGGAGAACTGAACTTTCTCTCACCACCACACAACCACAGCCTTTCCTTCTCTCCCTAAGCAGCAACTACACCTTTCTATTCAGCCAGGTCAACCTTCTTCCCCACCAACTCATCTTTCAGCACGTGGGGACAGCCTGCTCCTGTGCTTTAAGAGCTCCCTCTTGAATAGTGTCCAGTCTTCCTGAACTCCTTCCCCCCTCAGGACTTTCTCCTAAGGGACTTTTTCTACCATGCTTCCAAACAGGCCAAAGTCTGCTTGCTGGAAGTCCCACATGACAGTTCTGCTGACCCTTCCCTTTACTTCAACAACAACTGAGAACTATCATTTCATGATTGCTGTGCCAAAGAGAACTGCCAATAGTTACGTTATCCACAAGTCCTCTGTTCACAAATAGCAGGTCCAGTAAAGCACCTTCCCTATTTGGCTCTGTCATCATCTGTGCCAGGAAGCTGGCACCTGGAACCTCCAGGTCTCTGCTGTGTTGTATTTCCAGCAGACATCAAGGAAGTTGAAGTCTCCCATAAGAGAAAAAGTCAACAGTTGTGACCCTTATACCTGATGCCTATATTATTTTTTCTATATCTTCACCCTGGTTGGGTGGTATGTAACAAACACCTACCAGGATATCTGCCTATTGGCCTTCCCTCTGACTCTTGCCCATAAACACTGAACTCTAGCATCACCAGCATCACTGCCATGAACCTGCTTAGATGATAGAAAAAAACAAACCAAACAAACAAAACCAACAACAACCAAAAAAACCCCACCAACCAACCAAACCAAAACCCAAACACAAGCAACAGGTTTGTTTAGAAGAAACCAAGAGAAATCAAATATACTGGCTTTTGTCATGATTCCATGAAGCCTGCTACCCTTAGAAAAATATCATTACTTAATTACACCATTTGAGGCAACTTCATGCAACATTCTTATAAGGAAACTCTAGAAGAAAATAGTATGATCTGCTTGAAAGCAGTAAAAGACATTGATGTTGGAGTGTATATATAGATTCCTGCTATTAAACTGGAAGAATTTCTCAGGTAAGACTTCACATGTGTTTTTAAAATATTTTATTTATTTAGTTGTAAATATTTTATTCATTTGGTTGCAAGTATTTTTCCTGACAAAACAGATGAAGGAATAAAGTATGCTTATTAAATTAGAATAGAATAGAATAGAATAGAATAGAATAGAATAGAATAGAATAGAATAGAATAGAATAGAATAGAATAGAATTGAATAGAATAGAAAGAATAGAATAGACCAGGTTGGAAGAGACCTTCAAGATCATCGTGTCCAACCTATCACCCAACACCACCTAATCAACTAAACCATGCAACCAAGCACCCTGTCAAGTCTCCTCCTGAACACCTCCAGTGATGACGACTCCACCACCTCCCCAGGTAGTCCATTCCAGTGAGCAACCACTCTCTCTGTGTAAAACTTCCTCCTGACCTCCAGCCTGAACCTCCCCTGGTGCAGCCTGAGACTGTGTCCTCTTGTTCTGGTACTGGGTGCCTGGGAGAAGAGACCAACCTCTGCCTGTCTACAACCCCCCTTCAGGTAGTTGTAGAGAGCAAGAAGGTCACCCCTGAATCTCCTCTTCTCCAGGCTAAGCAACCCCTGCTCCCTCAGCCTCTCCTCATAGGGCTTGTGTTCCAAACCCTTCACCAACTTTGTTGCTCTTCTCTGGACTCGTTCCAGCAAGTCAACATCCTTCCTAAACTGAGGGGCCCAGAACTGGACACAGGACTCGAGGTGTGGCCTAACCAGTGCAGTGTACAGAGGCAGAATGACCTCCCTGCTCCTGCTGGCCACACTGTTCTTGATGCAGGCCAGGATGCCATTGGCCCTCCTGACCGCCTGGGCACACTGCTGGTTCATATTCAGCCTACCATCAACCACCACCCCCAGGTCCCTCAAGTATAATAATAATCATCAAGTATCTGTCAGTGAAAAGGAGTAGACCGAAAATTATGTTGGTATTTTGAGAACAAAATACAATAGAGAGGCACACTTCCCTTGCCAGGAATGATCAGCTGCAGAAATACAGGTATGGAGTTTGTAGTGGGAAATAAAACAGACTGGGAATGGCTCACTAATTCGACATGCTGTTAATAAAAGAATTCTGTCCTAAGGCACCTAGCATGAGCCATCAGTGTGCCCAGGTGGCCACACAAGGTTAGGCCACACCTTGAGTCCTATGTCCAGTTCTGGGCCCCTCAATTTAAGAAAGACATTGAGACTCTTGAATGTGTCCAGAGAAGGGCAACAAGACTGGGGACAGGTCTGGAGCACAGCCCTGTGAGGAGAGGCTGAGGGAGCTGGGGTTGTTTAGCCTGAAGAGGAGGCTCAGGGGAGATGTCATTGATGTCTACAACTACCTATAAAGAGGTTGTAGCCAGGTAGGGTTTGGTCTCTTCTCCCAGGCAACCAGCACCAGAACAAGAGGACACAGTCTCAAGCTATGCTGGGGAAAGTTTAGTCTTGAGGTGAGGAGAAAGTTCTTTACAGAGAAAGTCATTCGTCGTCGGAATAGGCTGACAAGGGAGGTGGTGGAGTCACCGTCCCTGGAGGTGTTCAAGAGGAGATTGGACGTGGCACTTGGTGCCATGGTTTAGTAGTCATGAAATGTTAGGTGACAGGTTGGACTGGATGATCTTTAAGGTCTTTTCCAACCTTACTGATTCTATGATTCTATGATAAATAAGAGTTACACCCTGAACAAAAAGTTACATAGTCCTGCTGCTCTACTGGTATGACTTGAGCTGGAATGTTGTGCCCAGGTGTTTTTGCACAGAACTTCAAGAACTGGCTCAACTGAGGAGAAATGATGAAAGAAAAAGCAGTTCAAGAAAACATAACTTGCTAGAAACAATTGAAATTCTGAAGAATTTACCTGAAATATTTATTTGGGAATAATATAATACATTTGGAAAGGTCCAGGCTCAGGATAGTCTAGAGATTAAATACATCACAATTTCCTATCATGGAATGAATTGCAAAAAGCAGATGTGGAATATATAAATACACATATATAACTATACATTTTGCCTTTTTATCTTTTTTTTTTTTCTTTCTTACTTTTTTTTCCCTTCCTCCCACTCCCCCCACCCCCCAGTTCCTCTTCACAGAATCACAGAATCATTGTGTGGCAGTTTGGGCTGGGTGCCTCCTGCTGCTGCCACACAGGATGCACCTCTGGGTGGGTGCAGACAGAGTGGATGGACACAGAAAGCTGCCTATTTTATTCCCATAATGTCCTGGTCCCTATAAATCCATCAGCAAGGTTTCACACTTCCTCTCTCTTCCCTCACTGCCCTGTGGGAGATGCTCCCTATCTGGTAATGGAAGGGGAGTTGTCTCAAGGCCTCTTGCACCTGGGTAGGCCTAATGCCAGGAGGAGAAGGGGGAAGGGTGTGGGGTGTCCCTGCCCATGGCAGGGGGGTTGTAACTAGATGATCCTGGTGGTCCCTTCCAACCCTAACTGATTCTATGATACTAAGGGAAATCTCAGATCTGGCCGGCTGAGATTAGCCTAACAGTGGAAGGGGGGAAGAAGGAGCCCTGGGGGTTCTGGGTGTACCCTCAGGTAGGGAGAAGGGGAGTGCTGGGAGGCTCGTGGGTATGCTGTGAGGGACTCTGTATGCTTTGGGATCTCTCTTGCCACTGTGCTTGTAGCTTCTGTAAAACACTCACTGCTTTTCCATTTAAACTTTCCATCACTTCTGCAATCTGTTTGTCTGAGTCTCATTTCCTGCCCCTGGTGGGAGGAAGGGGAGGATGAGCCTCAACCTGGGACACATGGAATCACAGAGTGGTAGGGGTTGGAAGAGATTAACTTCCACTCTTTCTTTTTTGGCATATTCTCCCTTTTGGTACAGCGTGGTTACCATGGCCAAACCCAACCAAGCCTAACCAGTGCAGTGTACTGGGGCAGAATGACCTCCCTGCTCCTGCTGGCCACACTGTTCCTGATGCAGACCAGGATGCCATTGGCCATCTTGGCTGCCTGGACACACTGCAGGCTCATGTTCAGCCTACCATTGACCAGTACCCCCAGGTCCCTCTCTGCCTGGCCGCTCTCCAGCCACTCTGACCCCAGCCTGTAGTTCTGCATGGGGTTGTTGTGGCCAATGTGCAGAACCCGTCACTTGGATGTGTTCAATCTCATGCCGTTGGACTCTGCCCATCTGTCCTGGTGCTGGTTGAAATACGTCCACACACATATATTCCATCTGTCCTCCAGCTACAGTCTAATGAGAGCAGGTCTCCACAGGTCCTTTTACATCGTTGACAGCCTCAGACAAATGTGTCTTGATGTTCAGAGGTCCCTGAAACTGTCCTGGAGAGATACGAACAGGCACCAGAATCACTCTCGGTGTCTCATTCTCCATGTGCTTGCCATATATTTTAAGTAAATGAATAATTTTATTCACATCTCATAATTTTATTTACACCTCATAATAAAAACAAAACCAGGGTCATATAATGAAATCTCAGTTTTGCACATTATTTCTAATAATGGTATCATAATGGCACAGACTTAACCTCTCTCATGATAGCAAGTATCATGCAAGAGAGATATATTTCACCAGCTTCTCATATTCCTCCAGCCTGAAATATTTTGTTGGCACGGGAGAATATCAGGTGGATACATAAGTTATCGCTGGAGCTTTTCTCTTGCTGTTTGCTGTTCCTGATGTTGAGCCAGCTGGTGCAAACACCTCTACAGCACCAACCACCAAGCCACATAAGCATGGAGAAAGTCTCCAAATTGCATCCTCTCACTGTCTGCAAATGTCTGTCTTGTTCACAGGCATGCTGGGCAATTATCAGTGAGTGGTTTTAATTTAAAGTAAGTAGTACCCAACAGATTGCAAGATCCTCCTCTATAGTACTACATGTTTGATACATCCATTGCATTAATTACATTCCTATTAGGGCACTCTACTAGTGGAGATTAGGAAACGTTTCTGTGTTCCTACTTGTGGTTACATGGCTCGTCACATAGTATAACCAAATTGCAAACAACATAAGGAGGGGAATTCACCATAGGGCATTCCTTTTCCCCACATGGGTAAGTTAGTGAGGGTTTGTCACAGCTGAGCATTTTGCTCCTTATCTCCTTGGTTTTCTGCAGCAGTGCAGAAGGGTCAGAAGCACAGCCAATGAGCTGGGTTACCCAGCACAGGATAGATTAGTCTCAGAAGATCTGTCTCAGACACTGAAACAGGTTGCCAAGGGAGTTTGTAGATGACCACTCCCTGGAAGTGTTCAAGACCAGGCTGTACAGGGCCTTGAGCAACATGATCTAGTGGAAGGTGTCCCTGCCCATGGTGGGGAGGTTGGAACTAGTGGGTATTTAAGATCCCTTTTGACCCAAACCATTCTATGAAAACAAAAGATGCCTCAGAGCTTGCAGGGGAGATAGGGCAGCAGTGCCTCTTCCTGGACCTCACTGAAGAGAAAATGAAATACCATTAGGCACTACAGGAAAAAACAAGCAAACAAGCAACAAAAAAAAAAAAAACCCAACAGCAACTACTCTAGATTACCTTCTCCTTGATACTGTTCCAGGCAAAGACAATTCACATCATCCTCTGATGACACAGAAGTGCTCTCCTTCCTCTGCTCCTTCTTAGTGCTACAGTTTTGGATTCAGTTATCCTTAATTCTTACTTTTCTTTCTCTTGCAGAGTTTTAGGTTAAAATTGATGTCCTAACACTCATTTAACATCTATAATTTACCGTAATGTTACAATGTTTAAAAGCTGGTAAACCCTTGTAAGTGTATAAACAAAACTGAGAACACAGGAACATACTCTGGGTTTTTTGAGGATGGTTTGCAAACATCTGCTCTTCTGTTCTTAATCTTTACAGCTGACAACCACTGAATTAATTCCCATGGTTCATTATCTTGATTGAATGGTAGCTGTTGATGTTAAGAGTGCAGAAATTCTTCCACAACATCCCCTAGCATTGCAGGTCAGGTTACTCTGCTATTCAGCCTCTGCTCACCTGATCCCTGAGAGAGATCAGCAAATAAACCTTTCACCCTCATATCAGAAATCATTATTCCAAGTCCTTCAACAAATAACTCAACATGATTTATAGCAATGAAGCATATCAGGAGGGGAATCTGAAGTAAGAATTGTCAACAGCAGACATTGTCACAACCAGAAGCCAGTAATTGCATAGTGGTAAATCTGCTTTCAGAAGTTCCTCAGTAACTCCACAGGTTGCTGAGTAGCAATGGTTTTTGTACATAGCAACTACTTTTCCTATTTAAATAAACTGCAAGTGCCCAGAGACTGTATCAATAAATCACAGAAGAGAATGTGAACTCCATTCAAGGTACTGTTTCACATTCGCAGCCAGTTTTTACTTGGCCTTTCATTTTAATTTTTTTTTTTGCTAATATTAATTTCTCCTTACTTTCATCAATTTCTCTGTTTGGTTTCCCACACAGACATCTCTCATACCTCTGCCAAGAAGCTTAAGCAAAAAAAAATGTTCTTTTTCCACTTACAGAATCCCACAATTGTCAGGGTTGGAAGGGACCTCAAGTATCATCTAGCTCCAGCCCCACTTCCATGGGCAGGGACACTTTCCACTAGATCACGTTGCCCAGGTTGCATTAAAACAACACTAAGCAAGGCCCATAGCTGTGTGTGCATTTGCTACCTAACTTGAGCAAAAAAAGGGGAATTTATGGGTTTGGGTTTGGCTTTATTTTTCAGTGGCACATTTTCCACTAATGCATTCACTACACTGTCAATATTTTTTCGTGCATTCCTATATTTTAAACCACGTAATGAGTATACCAGTGAACAACACTTGGATTTTCTCATGTTTGGACAAATCTTTATTTCAGAAAAAAAGAAAAAAAAATTACTCCACACTTCACCATTTATTTGTGTCAAATTTTAAGCCATACTTTCTACAGGGTTTCTCTGGTATGAAGTAAGTGTTAATCTTTCCTAAGCACAGAGACTATCTGCAATAATAAACAGAGGTTCTGTGCACCTTTGTTTATCACTAAAAACTTTCTTTGTATCTGAACTCATAGACCCCAGTTTTAATTTAAAAAACCCTCTGAATTCATCAGATGATATTTCTACCTTTACCTGTTTGATTCTGTAATAAAAATTTGGTAATAGGTATATTGATTGTTAAAAAAAAAAAAAAGACAGAAGTGAAAGTGAGGAAAGAAGGAGCGAAACAAATGAATGCTTTGCCCTAATATCACACTTTCAGTTTTGTCACATTGATAAAAATTAAATAATAGAAGAATCAGAAGCAATGCCTTCCAACACTGCTAAGCAATGAACAATAATATACATGTACCAAGATATGTTTTCTTTTTAACTCTGTCGAAATCACCTGCATAATGGTGAATAATGGAAATTCAACAGGTAAATATCCTGCTGAATCTGGCATTCAGTCTTTCCTTGAAGCTGAGAAATGCTATATGCTCTCAGAAGGAGAGAAGGAGGCACAGCACATATGAATGAAGTACCAAAAAGAAAGTGTTATCACAGGAGATAAACAGTGCAATGGTCTTTTCTTCTCAGTTCTGCAGGCAAAGCACGGGAAAGCCGCTCTTAGCCCCAGGGGAATGGGAACTTGGGCCCTTCTGCTGGCAGGGGTCGACAAGTTAAAAGGGAAACAAAGCAGCAGCTGAAACAACAGAACAATGGAAGCACGAGAGAAAGGAAGGGAAATGAAAATAAGGAACAGTGACCACTAAAACAGACAACATTTTGGGATTTCCTGAACTTTGGGATTTGAATTTTCCTTTCACCAAAGAGCGCCTTCAGGAACAGTAGTGAGCAATGTTCTGAGTAACTGTTTCAACATGATGCATGCGATAAGTTAGAAGTTATGAAGTACCATCCTGCACACAGCTCTTTCTTAGTTGTGGATCCTCTACACCACTCCTATGAAGACAGGCTGAAAGAATTGGGGCTGTTCAGCCTGGAGAGGAGAAGACTCTGGGGAGACCCTATAGCTACATTTCCATATCTGAAAGAGACCTACCAGAAGGCTAGGGGAGAACTGTTTAGAAGGACTTGTAGTGACAGGCCAAGGGGCAATGGTTTTAAACTGGAACAGGGCAGATTTAAGTTGGATATAAGGAGGAGGTCTTTTACAGTGAGAGTAGTGAAATACTGGAACAAGTTGCACAGATGTGGTTGAAACTCCATCCCTGGAGACATTCATGAACAGGACTCGATGATCTCAAAGGGCTTTTCCAACCTGGTTAATTCTATTCTATTCTATTCTATTCTATTCTATTCTATTCTATTCTATTCTATTCTATTCTATTCTATTCTATTCTATTCTATTCTATTCTATTCTATTCTATTCCAATGAACAGACTTGATATGACGCTGGGCAGCCTGGTCTAGTTGGAGGCATCTGTGCTGACTACAGAGGGAGTTGGACAAGATTGCCTTTGAAGATCCCTTCAAATTAGATGCAATCTGTGAATCCATGGGTTTTGCAACATTCACTACCCACTAAATCAGGGCACACAGCACACAGAAAGCACTTTTTGGACTTATGATTATGACAATTTGTTGTCATTTAATACTATCAGTGGTGTTAATGGACCTTTCAAAAGTAAAATGTTGGCTTTCTAGTACCCAGTTGGTACGTCATTAATATCCAAGCAAAACAGTTATGGAACCTCCCCACAAGTTGAAAACTGTTCATATTTTATTGGTTTGCTTTCTTTTTTTACAGAAAACTGGAAGAGCTGCCTGTGAGCAAATCTAGTGCAGAGCATTGACTCCCTTTGCACGGCATTTTCTGATACTATTTTGGAGGGAAATGATAGGAAATAGGTATGGAAGAACAAATATTAGCTGACCTTGTAGGTTTATTTCTTGCTCTCTCTAAAATCTTATAGCACTAAATATTTCCTGCTATCATAATTACTAGTTGGGATATTTTGTTACTTGCATTAAATTTCCACCTGAAGTTGTGCTAATAGACCATTCCATTGAATGTTCTGCTCATTGTAGTTCCTTACAGTGTGTGATTGTCCTACTCTACATTTCAGACTTCAAACTCAGGCTTCCGGTAATTTCTTTTTATGGTCTCTTGGTATTTCTCTATACTATTCATAATTGTTTAGGTGATTTCCCCACCACCACCTACTGCCCCCACATGACACTGGTTTTCCAATAGCTAATCAATCAAAAACTTACCCAAAAGGTTTGGGTGATTAATTGATTCACTGATTGTCATCAAATTATGTCTCCCTAGACAACACTCTAGATGGAAGATGAGATGTTTCTCTTGGGATCAGTGGTTCAGAGGTGAGGAAGATTTCAGAGAGGCACAATCACATATAGATTACAAGCTTCTTGTGGTAGTTTTAGGCTGTGCCTTGAAAATTTTAAACAGATCTTAAACAGAAAGTAGTAGAATGTAAGTAAATCACTATGGGATATAAAAAGGAAAATAATGGCAAACGCTAAATAATCCCATTGGACAGACAACAAACATAAAAGTTAGGTCTGTAAACTAACTTGCTCTCTTTTCACTTCCTGTCCACAGACACTAGCTCTGGCTTCTGCTGGCTTTGCTGACCTTGGCTGCATTGCTTTGCTGGAGCCGCAATTTGGAGCAAATTCTTTGCTCTTCTCTTCCCTCTATTGTGTACAGGGGGGAAAGGAAGGGAGCAGGGAAGGGGAAGCTACTTGTAGCCCCCTGTTGTTTTCCAGGGCATTCCTGTGTTGTTTATGAATTGTACATATATGTAAATATTGTATATATTAATCTCATTCCATATTTTAGATTGTAGTTTTGTTGCAAATACATCTTCATTTGCTTCCACTGAGCTGGTCTGGCAATTTTATGTTGGGGGAATTTTCAACCTACCACAGTTCTCAAGTGAGCATACTGGATGTAGCTACTCCTGTGAACAAGGGTGGATTGAAACACCAGCCTTCAGGCTTTCTTAACAATAGACATAGTGTAAATAAATGCCTTAACTGAACTCACAAGACTGACCCATTAATATCTCGTCAATATTTGTCCCCACACCAGTTCCCTGATATTACTGTGAAGAGAGACTGAGAGACCTGGGGCTGTTTGGTTGTGAGAAGTGAAGACTGAAAGGGGATCTCATAGTATCATAGTATCATTCAGGGTTGGAAAGGACCACAAGGATCATCTAGTTCCAACCCACCTGCCATGGGCAGGGACACCCCACACTACATCAGGCTGGACAGAGCCTCAGCCAGCCTGCTCTTAAACACCCCCAGGGATGGGGCCTCGACCACCTCCCTGGAAAACCCATTCCAGGGTTTCACCACTCTCATGGTGAAGAACCTCCTCCTCACATCCAGCCTGAATCTCCCCACCTCCAGCTTCATTCCATTCCCCCTACTCCTATCACTACCTGAGATCTTGAGAAGTCCTTCCCCAGCCTTCCTGTAGGCCCCCTTCAGATACTTCAGATCTCATCAATGTCTATAAATACCTGAGTGCTGGATGTCAAGTAGAAAGGGCCAGTAATAAGACAACGACCACTGGATACAAATGTGAACATAGCAGGTTTCACCTCAACAAGAGGAGAAACTTCCATTACAGGGAGGGTGACAGAGCACTGGAACAGGCTGCCCAGGGGAGTTGTGGAATCCCCTTCTCTGGAGAATTCAAAACCTATCTGGATGCATTGCTGTGTGGACTAGCCTAAGTGATCCTGCTTTGGCAGGTGGAGTTGGACCTGGTGATCTCTGAAGGTCCCTTACAACCTCTAACATTCTGTGATTACAAACCACACAAGTCCCCACTCTTAATGAGCAGCCATCATTGTGGACAATGATATGCTATAACCGGATGAGCAGTCATGGCCCATAAAGTTAGTAGCTGGATGCCCCTGTGCTGCTGTGGCATATTTTTATTATTCAGTGTGTTACTCAAGACTTTGATCTTATACTTATTAACAAACAATTTCCACTTGTTAAGGTACATCTTCCAGGAGCAGCTGTGGCTGCTTTGCTCCTTATAGACTCTGTAATTGAACCTCCCTTCCCAGATCTGGAATATCTCCACTGTGAGTGCCTAAGGGATAATGTCCTTGCTCCCATGTGAGTTTCATTAGGTGACCTTCCTGACACAGATATGAATATGACATTCCTGCAAGAAAACTTTAAGTGATTCAAGCCCCTTAAACTGCTGAACTGACTGCTTTTAATTTCTACTTCAAAGACAGTTTTTCTTTTTAAAGGTTTCTTTGACAAGAAATGGTAGGATTACAATGTAAACAAATTGTATGTTGGAAATCCATTTACAGAGGAAATAATATGCCATATATCTTGAAATAATTTATAAGAATCCAAAGCAGTCCCCAGTCTGGTTGTAAATTCACTATCTCACAGATGCAAAATAGCTCATTCTGCAACTTGCTCACAAACTATTAATTCTTGGAGAAATCTAAAGTAATGGCAGCTGGTAAAATAATTAGGGTCGTACAGACATAATTACACTGTGCATCTGCAACTGTTCTACCATCATTGGACTACATAGTTAAGTACCCAGAAAACAGCTGGATTAAGCCTGCTCTCAGCTCATTCTAGGATGTGAAACTGACAGCAAAATGCCTCCAGCTTGATAAATTTTCCTGGACATTTGAATGTGTTCACAAAGGTATCAGAAAAATGGGGAAAGATTTAATACCTTTAGCCTGTTGGGGCAGTAGTTGTCCCTTGAACAACATGTAAGCTTTCCTTTTTTCAGGGTTGCACTCATTACACCAGGTTCAGACTGGGGAATACTCAGCTATCATGTATGACATGATTTAGAGCTAGAGTATTAAATGTAATTTTATTTTTCTGGCCCAGTTTCTGCTGCTCTTTTCAGGGGAATTTGGACTACAGTGCCTTCCAGAACAGGCAACCTGCTGCCCGAGAACTGACAGAGTCCCTTCCTTAGAAAATTTACATTCAGAAAGGCTGAAGACAAAGTGTGTAAGAAAGCAGCCTGCTGAACAAAGTCCATAGAATCATAATGATCATGTAAACTCATTGATACACATGACCAAAGTATTTTTCACTGACCAAAGTCTTTCATCTCACCCACTCTCTGTGCACACCACTTTCCAGGATACATATTCATACAGTTAGAATCATAGAATCAGTCAGGGTTGGAAGGGACCACAAGGATCATCTAGTTCCAACCCACCTGCCATGGGCAGGGACACCCCACACTACATCAGGCTGGACAGAGCCTCATCCAGCCTGCTCTTAAACACCCCCAGGGATGGGGCCACAACCACCCCCCTGGACAACCCATTCCAGGGTTTCACCACTCTCATGGGGAAGAACCTCCTCCTCACATCCAGCCTGAATCTCCCCACCTCCAGCTTCATTCCATTCCCCCTACTCCTATCACTACCTGAGATCTTGAGAAGTCCTTCCCCAGCCTTCCTGTAGGCCCCCTTCAGATACTGGAAGGCCACAATGAGGTCACCTCGGAGCCTTCTTTTCTCCAGACTGAACAGCCCCAACTCTTTCAGTCTGTCCTCATAGGAGAGGTGCTCCAGCCCTCTGATCATCCTTGTGGCCCTTCTCTGGACATCTTCCAGCACCTCCACATCCCTCTTGTAATAGGGGCTCCAGAACTGGATGCAGTACTGCAGGTGGGGTCTCAGCAGAGGTGAGTAGAGGGGGAGGATCACCTCCCTCGACCTGCTGGCCACATTTCTCTTGATGCAGCCAAGGATCTGATTTGCCTTCTGGGCTGCAAGTGCACACTGAGAGCTCATGTTGAGCTTTTTGTCCACCAGCACCCCCAAGTCTCTCTCCTCAGGGCTGCTTTCCAGCCAGTCCCTGCCCAGCCTGGATTTGTGCCTGGGATTTCCTGGACCCAGCTGCAGGACCCTGCACTTGGTCTTGTTGAACCTCATGAGATTGGCTTGTGCCCACCTCTCCAGCCTGTCAAGGTCCCTCTGGATGGCCTCCCTTCCCTCCAGCATGTCTGCTGCACCACACAACTTGGTGTCATCAGCAAACTTGCTGAGGGTGCACTCAATGCCACTGTCCATGTCACCCACAAAGATGTTGAACAAGACAGGTCCCAGGACTGATCCCTGAGGGACTCTGCTTGTCACTGGCCTCCACTGGGACATGGAGCCATTGACAGCCACTCTTACGGTGGAGCCATCAAGCCAGTTCTTTATCTATCTAGTGGTCCACCCATCAAACCCATGTGTCACCAGTTTGGAGACCAGGATGTGGTGTGGGACAGTGTTGAAGGCTTTGCTCAGGTCCAGGCTCCTCATCTATTAATGTTGTCACCTGCTCATAGAAGGCCACCAGGTTGGTCAGGCAGGATTTGCCCTTGGCGAAGCCATGCTGACTGTTCCCAATCACCTCTTCACTATTCTTTTGAGTGAGTAGTGCCTCCAGGAGGATCTGCTCCATGATCTTTCCAGGCACAGAGGTGAGACTGACTGGCCTGGAGTTCCCTGGACCTTCCTTCTTACCCTTTTTGAAAATGGGAGTAGTGCTTTCCCAATTGCTCATCACATCCTGGGCTGCATCTAAAAATGCTTTTCCAGCAGATCCAGAGAGGTGATTCTGCCACTTTGCTCTGATGAGACCTACCCTGGAATACTGTGTCCAGGTCTGGAGCCCTCAATATGGGAAGGACATGGACCTAATGGAAAGGGTCCTGAGGAGGGCCACAGAAATGATTAGGGGTTGAAGTACCGCTGCTAAAAGGACAGGCTGAGGGAGCTGGGGCTATTCAGCCTGGAGATGGGGAGGTTTCCAGTACCTGAAGGGGGCCTCCAAGAAGAACAGAGAGAAACTGCTTACAAAGGCCTGGAGTGATAGGACAAGGGGCAATGGCTTCAAACTAGAGAAGGGCAGATTTAGATCAGATGTTAGGAACAACCTCTGTACTATGAGGGTGGTGGAACACAGGAACAGGTTGCCCACGGAAGTGTTTGGGGCTCCATCCCTGAAGATATTCAAAGTGAGACATGACAGGGTTCTGGGCGACCTGATTTATTTGAGGATGTCCCTGTTGACTGCAGATCTGCAGATGGGGCTGGACTAGATGACCTTCAGAGGTCCTTTCCAGCCAAGACCATTCTATGATTCTGTGATTGTAATCCAGGCCTTTTTGCACACAACCATTCTTGCCTCAACATGGGAGTTTATGGGCCATAGTCTTTCCTGAGATCAACAAAGTCAAGAGAGAGTCCTGCCAACTTCAAAATGTATTTCTCAATTAATGAACTACTCAAAACACCATCTTTTGAAAACATCCAATGCATTGAAATGTCACAGCCCTAAATGAGCTAGAACCGATCAGGAACAAGATATTGTCCATAACTAAACCCTATAAATTTTTGTTGGTAAGCAACAGGGTATTTCCCATTACTCTCTCCATCAATAAGAGAACTGACTCGGGGACTCACAAACTGTCAGAAATATAATTTCAGCCATGGTCACAAGGGCAACAAGACCACAGATATCAGAAATAATAGAGTATCTTCTCAGAACATATGTGAGAAAAGGAGGTGATAATGCTACATCATAACAAATTCCATATAGACCAAAATATAACCATAATCCTATGGTCAGATACTCAACAGTCTAAAGTCCTGAGAGTGTTTTGCCCAAGATCTTGGTATTACCTGAAAAAGGAAAAACAAAATATTTGCAGTTGGCTAAGGTGTCATTTACCTACATCTTCTCATTGCTGCTTCAGAAAAGCTCCAAATACCTGGAGAAAAAGAACAGGTCATTGCATAGAGTTGAATCGTGGGAAGGAATTCTACATCACATCTTGCAAGGAAAGCAGCACATCTGCAATCATTATATTAACATACATAGGCAAAATCTCATTGTTTACCTTCAAATTACTAAAATGAAGTGTCACATTGATAAGATGAAGAACATTTGCTCCTTCTTCTTACATCAGCTACAAAATCTCTTTTTATAAATGGGTTATATTCTTTTGCCTCTTCTTAAGGGGCTGAGATATTAAGATCATCAAGCTGTCTTTTGCCCTAGAATTTCACACTTACAAGTGGTAATTGGAAGGCTGTTAATCTTCCACATTTGTACAAATTACAATTTAGAGCATAAGAAGCAACTGCAGTTTTTTGTCACCACAGACTTGGTAAGCTTCTTTAAGAGAAGTATTCAGAAAGTAAATGAGGTAGCTGAAAGTACTAGTTCCTGATATATCTTATCATAGCAGGAGACATCTACTCTCTGCAAAGTGTTTTCTTTAAAGCTTTCTTAAAGTGAAGAATACATGTGGAAGTTACCTCTTTCCCCATGTATCTCTCCTTTTCCCAAAGTCAGTTTATTTTGTCAAGGTTTTCATCCCAAGCAATTAATTATCTGCTTAAACTCCTTAATAACCTCTTTCAATGGTAAATAAAATATCTTGATAGTGTCTTCTGAACACAAGGTCCCTCAGGAATATGAAAAACTATGAAATATATGAAGTTGTCACACACTGTAAGAAAGGCATATGGAACAGCTACTGGAAAACTCCATAACCATGGTCTTGGATGAACTCAAGTCCTAAAGACATTAATCACATATTAGATCAATAAACAGAATTAGACATCTGACCTGATGAAATGTTACATAATATTATTTCTTCTTTCTGGAAATATTATCATGTACAGAAGAATTATAATTATAATTATTTGAAGGGGGAAGGGGTTATAGTCGCCTGCTGGCTGGTGACAAACGGAGGGGCAGCTCACCAGCAGCAGAGAGAAGGAGAGATGGTAAGGGCTCTCAACTTGCTGCCCTGAGGCAAGCCACGAATGATCCACCAGGACATTCTGTGGAAACCGAGGGGAATTGGCACAAGAGGAGGCCAGGGCCAGCCCAGCTGAAGTGCTTCTATGCGAATGCGCGCAGCTTGGGCAACAAACAGGATGAGTTAAGGGCCACTGTGCTGCTGGGATGCCACGACATAGTGGCAGTTACTGAAACTTGGTGGGATGAATCCCATGACTGGAATGTAGGCATAGATGGATATAAACTCTTTAGGAAGGATAGGCAGGGAAGGAGAGGAGGAGGTGTTGCCCTCTATGTCAGTAGCCAGTTGGAATCAGTGGAGCTCCAACTGGGGAGGGATGATGAGCTAGTTGAGAGCGTATGGGTTAAAATTAAAGGCAGGACAGGGGAAGGAGATGTTACTGTGGGGGTCTCCTGCAGGCCACCTGACCAGCAGATCCAAGCAGATGAGGCCCTCCATAGGCAAATAGAAGCGGCTTCCAGGTCACAAGCCCTGGTCCTCATGGGTGATTTCAACCACCCGGATATCTGCTGGAGGGACAACACAGCAAGGCACCAGCAATCCAGGATGTTCCTGGACTGCATAGAAGACAACTTCCTCCTCCAAATGGTAGAGGAACCAACAAGAAATGGTGCTATGCTGGACCTTGTTCTCACCAACAGGGAAGGGCTGGTAAGCAATGTGAGGCTCAGAGATGGCCTTGGCTGCAGTGACCATGAAGCAATTGAATTTAACATCCTCAGGGCAATCAGGAGGAAGTATTCCAAGCTCACGACCCTAGACTTTAGGCGTGCAGATTTTGATCGCTTCAGGGATCTGCTAGCCAAAGTGTCGTGGGACAAAGCCCTGGAGGGAAGAGGGACCCAGGATAGCTGGTCAGTATTCAAGGACCACCTCCTCTGTGTCCAGGAGCTCTGTGTACCAACAAAGAGAAAAGCAGGTAAGAATGCTAGGAGGCCTGCCTGGATGGGCAAGGAGCTACTGGACACACTATTACTTAAAAGGAAACTCTACAGGAAGTGGAGAGAAGGACAGCTAGAACAGGGGGAATATAAGGAAGCTGCCCGAGCAGCGAGAGTCCTGGTTAGGAAAGCCAAAGCAGAGTTTGAATTGAATCTAGCCAGGGAGATTAGAGGGAACACTAAGAACTTTTACAGGTATATTAATGGGAAGAAGAAGACTAGGGAAGGTGTGGGCCCCCTCAGAAAGGAAAATGGTGACATGGTCACAAGGGATGAGGAAAAGGCTGAGGTACTTAATAACTTCTTTACCTCAGTCTTCACTGCAAGGGCCTCTAGCCACACTCCTGATGTTATGGAAGTCAAAGCCAGGGACGGGGAGGAAGAACTGCCCATTGTAAGTGCAGATCAGGTTCGTGATCATCTGAAGAACCTGAAAGTGTTCAAGTCCATGGGACCCGACGGGATACACCCAAGGGTACTAAGAGAAGTGGCAGATGAGGTTGCTAAACCCCTCTCTGTTATATTTCAAAAGTCATGGCAATCTGGTGAAGTCCCCACGGACTGGAAAAGGGGAAACATTGCCCCCATCTTCAAAAAGGGTAAGAAGGAGGAACCAGGAACTCCAGGCCAGTCAGTCTCACCTCTGTGCCTGGAAAGATCATGGAGCAGATCCTCCTGGAGTCACTACTTGCTCAAAAGAATAGTGAAGAGGTAATTGGGAACAGGCAGCATGGCTTTGCCAAGGGCAAATCCTGCCTGACCAACCTGGTGGCCTTCTATGAGCAGGTGACAACATTAATAGATGAGGGGCGAGCAACTGATGTCATTTACCTAGACCTGAGCAAAGCCTTTGACACTGTCCCGCACCACATCCTGGTCTCCAAACTGGTGACACATGGGTTTGATGGGTGGACCACTAGATGGATAAGGAACTGGCTTGATGGCTCCACCCAAAGAGTGGCTGTCAATGGCTCCATGTCCCAGTGGAGGCCAGTGACAAGCGGAGTCCCTCAGGGATCAGTCCTGGCACCTGTCTTGTTCAACATCTTTGTGGGTGACATGGACAGTGGCATTGAGTGCACCCTCAGCAAGTTTGCTGATGACACCAAGCTGTGTGGTGCAGCAGACACACTGGAGGGAAGGGAGGCCATCCAGAGGGACCTTGACAGGCTGGAGAGGTGGGCACAAGCCAACCTCATGAAGTTCAATAAGAGCAAGTGCAGGGTCCTGCATCTGGGTCGAGGCAATCCCGGCACAAATACAGGCTGGGCAGTGACTGGCTGGAAAGTAGCCCTGAGGAGAGAGACTTGGGGGTGCTGGTGGACAAAAAGCTCAACATGAGCTCCCAATGTGCACTTGCAGCCCGCAAGGCCAATCAGATCCTGGGCTGCATCAGGAGAAGTGTGGCTAGCAGGTCGAGGGAGGTGATCCTCCCCCTCTACTCAGCCCTGGTGAGACCCCACCTGGAGTACTGTGTCCAGTTCTGGAGCCCCTATTACAAGAGGGATGTGGAGGTGCTGGAACGTGTCCAGAGAAGGGCCACAAGGATGATCAGAGGGCTGGAGCACCTCTCCTATGAGAGCAGACTGAAGGAGTTGGGGCTGTTCAGTCTGCAGAAGAGAAGGCTCCGAGGTGACCTAATTGTGGCCTTCCAGTATCTGAAGGGGGCCTACAGGAAGGCTGGGGAGGGACTGCTCAGGATGTCAGGTAGTGATAGGAGTAGGGGGAATGGAATGAAGCTGGAGGTGGGGAGATTCAGGCTAGATGTGAGGAGGAGGTTCTTCACCATGAGAGTGGTGAGACCCTGGAATGGGTTGTCCAGGGAGGTGGTCGAGGCCCCGTCCCTGGGGGTGTTTAAGAGCAGGCTGGATGAGGCTCTGTCCAGCCTGATCTAGTGTGGGGTTTCCCTGCCCATGGCAGGGGGGTTGGAACTAGATGATCCTTGTGGTCCCTTCCAACCCTGAATGAAACTATGAAACTATGAAACTATAAGGAGATTGTGTGATTGGCCAGGACCAAGTACAGGGTCACAATCACGTCCCTATTCAGGGTCAGGGAGCAGTATAGTCCCCCTGAAATCCATGAGGAAGTAGTTAGGGACTTGCTGAGCCACTTGGATACTCACAAGTCCATGGGATCAGATGGGATCCATCCTAGGGTGCTGAGAGAGCTGGCAGATGAGATGGCCAAGCTGCTCTCAACAGTTCTGGCTTACCAGAGAGGTCCCAGAGGACTGGAAACTGGCCAATGTGATGCCCATCCACAAGAAGGGCTGGAAGGAAGAACCTGGAAATTACAGGCCTGTCAGCCTGACCTCAGTACCAGGCAAGATTATGGCACAGATCATCTTGAGTGCAATCACACAGCACTTACAGGATAGCCAAGGGGTCAGGCTCAGCTAGCACGGACTTAGGAAGGGCAGGTCCTGCCTGACCAACCTGATCTCCTTCTATGATCAGGTGACCACCTGATGGATGTGGGGCAGGCTGTGGATGTAGTCTACCTGGACTTCAGCAAGGCCTTTGACACTGCCCCCCACAGCAAACTCCTGGCCAAGTTGTTAGCTCGCGGCTTGGACAGCAACACTGTGCTGGGTTAGGAACTGGTTGGAGGCTGATCCCAGAGAGTAGTGTTGAAAGGTGCCACATCCAGCTGGCAGCCAGTCACTAGTGGTGTCCCCCAGACATCAGCGCTGGGCCACATCCTGTTCAATATCTTTATTGATGATCTGGACAAGAGGATTGAGTCCACTACTAGTAAGTTTGCAGATGACACCAAGCTGGTGACAGGAGTTGATCTGTTAGAGGGTAGAAGATCTCTGCAGAGGGACAGAATACAGAATTAACCAGGTTGGAAAAGACATTCCAATGACCAATCACTCTTTCTATGAAGAACTTCTTCCATGGGAGTTCCACTTGGGTCACCACATTTCTTTTTGTCCCCACTTTTGGCTGGGTTGCATCCATAGCTGTACCTACCCATGTTACTCACCACACCCTCTTTGTTCAACCTTGATCAGTGCACAGCTTCAATAGCCCACCCTCCTCTCTCAGAAGAGCAGAGCAGCCAGCCTGGTGAGGGGTTTGCTCTGCTCCCCATGTGTAGACTGGCTTAGCCAAAAAATGACTCTGTACACCAAGCTCTGCTGCTCTGACAAACTACTGTGGGGACAGACCAGCTCCAGACAATTGGCTGGATGGTGACAGTCAAGCAGCTGCAGTCAACAGCTCAGTATCCAAGATCAGTGACAAGCAGGGTTCCTCAGGGGTCAGTATAGGGATCAGAACTATTTTACATCTTTGTCAACAGCATGGACTGTGGGATTGAGTGAACACTCAGCAAATTTGACAATAACATAGAATTATAGAATCACAGCATGATCTGGCTTGTAAAGGATCACCAAAGGTTGTCTAGTCCAACCGCCTCTGCAGTAAGCAGGGGCATCCTCAACTAGATCAGGTTGCCCAGAGACCTGTAGAGCCTCACCTTGAATACCTCCAGGGATGGGGCCCCATCCGCCTTCCTGGGTAAACTGTTCCTGTGTTCCACTACTCTCATAGTAAAGAATGTGAAGTTATGTGGTACACTCAACATGCTAGAGGGACAGGATGCCATCCAGTGGGACCTTGACAGGCTAGAGAAGTGGGCCCTTGCAAACCTCATGAAGTACAACTAGAACAAATAAAAGGCCCTGCACACACATTGAAACAATCTGAAGCTTAAATATAGGCTATGTGATGAGTGGGTTGAGAGCATCCCTGCAGAGAAGGACTTAGAGGTATTGGTGAGTAAAAAAACTCAGTACGAGTCATGTGCCCTCACAGCCCAGAAAGCAAGTAACACCGTGGGCTGTATTGAAAGAAGAGTAACCAGAAGGCTGAGGGAGGTGATCCATCTCCTCTACTCATTTCTTGTGAGGCAGTTCTTGGAGTACGGTGTTCATTTCTGGGGCTCAGAGCATAAGGAACACACGAATTAGAGGAGTGTCATGAGGGGTAGAGCACCTCTCTTATGAAGAAAAGCTGAGACAGCTGGGGTTGTTCAGGCTGGAGAAGAGAAGGCTGCAGGGAGATATTATAGCAGCCTTCTAGTACCTAAAAGGAGCCTACAAGAAAGCTCAAGAGGGACATTTAAAAAAGATGTGTAGTGATAGGAGAACAGGTAGTGGTTTCAAACTGAAGTAAGGTAGCTTAGATGTAAGGAAGAAGTTCTTCATTGTGAAGGTGTTCAGGCACTGGAATAAGTTGTCCAAAGAGGTTTTGGGTGCCCTGTGTGGAAGTGTTTGAGCATAGGCAATCTGATCTGGTAGAAGCTGCCCTTACCCATGATAGAAAGGTTGGGCTAGATGATGTTTAACATCCCTTCCAGCCCAATCCATTCGATGATTCTAATAGTCCCTAGTCACAGAGGAAGACAGATAAGTAGTACACTCCATTTAAAGTTGAAAGTCTCTTGGAAACATTATGTTCTACAGCAGCAACAATGGAGCAAGCCCGAGGAGTTTAGTTCACACTGGATACTCACCTTTTGAACAACTGGAGTTCACTGAGATGAATTCCACAAAAACCATCAAATGATGACCCTAGCACATGCGCATAAGGAAACTCTCCTTCCATGAAGAAAATCCACATGAAAAAAAAATTTAATTTTTCCTCTGTGCCCATGGTTTTACCTACAAGTACTGCCAATACAGCCCTTGGATTTTGATCAAACAGAGAGACCAGAACATTTTATCATGACTGCTATCATTACTGCAGCATCAGAGAACATAAGCTCACTGTCCTACCTATTTTGTGCCCATGAAATGTACAACCTCTGACTGAAAACAGGCGCGAAAAGGGAAGATATATGGAAACAATGACAAAATGATTGACATGACAAAAATCAGGCACTGTACATGAGACTATAATTATTGTTTCAATTCTGGCTATGTCACAGCGTAAAGAAAGTGGCAGTTTTCTGGCAAGGGGAGCACTGTATATACATGGGATGTTTGTGCTGCAAAGTAGGAGGACTTTATAAATGGGTAACAGAGGTTGCTGTGACTTGGGCCCTGCAACAAAACATAAATAAGAAACAGCAGCAGAAATAACCAGCCACAGCTAGTGCTTCTGACTTCTAGGGAGCTCCTCCTGAGAAACTCAAGCCTTTATTCTCTCTTCTTTTGTCTGAAAACATATGTGACATATAGATGTATCTTATTACGGCCACACATTCAGCCATTGACTGCTGTTTATTTTTACAATGGGGGAAACATCCGTCCTTCAGCTAAGGTGAACGTGAATACCTTGTTTTGTTTACTGCTCAAAAAAAAAAGAATAAAATAAAATTCTGCCCCTCCTGCCATCCAAGAAAAGAAAGAAAGATAAATAAACCTCCGTATCCACTTTCAGGTTCACGCTGATTCCAATACACAACAAAGTTCTTCATGAACTGCAAATGCTATTCAGCATCTGCTCTGTTGTGTTTGTGTGTGGCAGTGAGTTCATCTGAGCAGCGTGACAAATGCAACAGCCTGAATTTAGTCCAGAGGCAGCTAGAAGAGTGCTTGGTGCCTTCTGTTTGAACTAACATGTTAACAATAACACCAGCATAAAACTTACTCATTTGACTTCTTCCATGAAACTTTGTGTGGAAATGAAAAGTAGGTGAAAATGTGGCAAGCAGCGTTGTATAGGCCTAGCTCTCTTGATAATAAAATGCAGTTAGTGAATTGCTATAACTCTCAGCCATAAAGTGACCCACAGATCCAATGAGTTCTAACCTTCTAATCCCAATATGAGTTCAATGTTCATAAGAACAATTAAATTAAATTTAAGTCTTAGCATTCATGATTGAAAATGCTTTACTCTCTTTGGGCTACAAGACCAATGAAGGGGGCTAAGAAACTATTGTTGTCCAGGACCAAACATGCCCCTGATCCAAGATAAAGGTAACCACAACCCAAAACATTATATACAAAAGGTAGCAGGAGTGAGAATCTTTTTGCTTCTAAGGAAGGAATATCACGGGAGAGAGAAACCTCAGCACAGGTAATGTCTGTAGCAGTCAGGACATTCATCCGGCATGGGATACACAGCAGTTAGCCTAAATTCTACCAGATTTCCAGTAGGGTGCCTAAACGTTGTTTTCCCTATTTTGAAATGTATGCAGGTGTTATTCTTCCTCCTGCTGATCATCTCTTACTTGCGTCCTTAATTAGGGAAAGTATATGGAGGTTTAGATGGTCCTCTCATTTAATCAAGATTTGATTGCAAGGACAGGCACACAAAAATGCACATTGCAGGGAAATACTCTGAAGAACAGAAGAAGCTTGGAGATGAGAATGTTCTCCAGTTCTGTGAAAGCAGAAGACATGCGTACTGTGTCCAGTTCTGGGCCCCTCAGTTCAAGAAGGACACTGAGACACTTGAACGTGTCCAGAGAAGGGCAAAGAGGCTGGGGTGAGGCCTTGAGCACAAGCCCTATGAGGAGAGGCTGAGGGAGCTGGGATTGTTTAGCCTGGAGAAGAGGAGGCTCAGGGGAGACCTTATTGCTCTCTACAACTACCTGAAGGGTGGTTACAGTATCACAGTATAACAGTATCACTAAGGTTGGAAGAGACCTCAAAGATCATCAAGTCCAACCTGTCACCACAGACCTCATGACTAGACCATGGCACCAAGTGTCATGTCCAATCTCCTCTTGAACACCTCCAGGGATGGTGACTCCACCACCTCCCTGGGCAGCACATTCCAGTGACAAATGACTCTCTCAGTGAAGAACTTACTCCTCACCTCGAGCCTAAACTTCCCCTGGCGCAGCTTGAGACTGTGTCCCCTTGTTCTGGTGCTGGTTGCCTGGGAGAAGAGACCAGCCCCTTCCTGGCCACAACCACCCTTCAGGTAGTTGTAGAGGGCAATGAGGTCTCCCCTGAGCCTCCTCTTCTCCAGGCTAAACAACCCCAACTCCCTTGGCCTCTCCTCATAGGGCTTGTGCTCAGGGCCTCTCACCAGCCTTGTTGCCCTTCTCTGGACATGTTCAAGTGTCTTGATGTCCTTCTTAAATTGAGTGGCCCAGAACTGGACACAGTAATCAAGGTGTGGCCTAACCAGTGCAGAGTACAGGGTCACAATGACTTCCCTGCTCCTGCTGGCCACACTATTCCTAATGCAGGCCAGGATGCCATTGGCCTTCTTGGCCACCTGGGCACATTGCTGGCTCATGTTCAGCCAGCTGTCGATCAATAAGCACCTCCAGGTCCCTTTCTGCCTGGCTGCTCTCCAGCCACTCCGACCCCAGCCTGTAGCTCCACATGGGATTGCCATGGCCAAAGTGCAGCACCTGGCACTTGGACTTGTTGAATGCCATCCCATTGGACTCTGCCCATCTGTCCAGTCGGTCAAGGTCCCTCTGCAGAGCCCTTCCACCCTCTAACTGACCAACATCTGCTCCTAACTTGGTGTCATCTGCAAATTGCTGATGACTGACTCAATCCCCTCATCCAGGTCATCAATGAAGATGTTAAAGAGGATGGGGCCCAGCACTGATCCCCGGGGGACACCACTAATGACTGGCCACCAGCTGGATGTGGCACCATTCACCACCACTCTCTGGGCTCGGCCCTCCAGCCAGTTCCTAACTCAGCACAGAGTGTTGCTGTCCAAGCCACGAGCTGACAGCTCAGCCAGCAGTTTGCTGTGGGGGATGGTATCAAAGGCCTTGCTGAAGCCCAGGTAGACCACATCCACAGGCCTCCCCACGTCCACCAGATGGGTCACCTGATCATAGAAGGAGATCAGGTTGGAGAGGCAGGACCTGCCCTTCCTGAATCCATGTTGGCTGGACTCGAGCCCATGGTTTGGTAGTCATGAGGTCTGTGGTGACAGGTTGGACTTGATGATCTTTGAGGTCTCTTCCAACCTTGGTGATTCTGTGATTCTGTGTGACAGTAAATGTTTTTGGTAAACATAGAAACTTTGCAAAGTTTGTGATAATCCACTTGTATTACACAAAGCCTCTAAACTTGGTTTATTGCACCAACTAATATACTTAATTGTGTTATTCTGAAAACAAACTTTATAGAAAGAGAACTCATCTCAAAAGAAAGGTCTAATATTATTATATATATCCATACTGTGCAAGTAGGAGACGTCTAAAAGTTTACCTGTGTGTTTAACACTGGTTACATAGTTCCTAAACATCGTTAGGTTTTTTTGAGATTACAGCACACCCTAACAATTTATGAATTCACAGTATAGTATCATAGTATCAGTCAGTGTGGGAAGGATCATCTTGTTCCAACCCCCCTGCCTTAGGCAGAGACACCTCACACTAGATCAGGCTGGCCGAGCCTCGTCCAGCCTGCTCTTAAACACCTCCAGGGACGGGGCCTCAACCACCTCCCTCAATTCAAATGCCTTCTTCCTGGTTCTAAAGTACATTAACTCTCCTGCAATACAACATTTGATTGAGTCCACTGCAAAATCTCATTGCATAGTGTCTCCAGGAAAAAAAAAAAATAATAAAATTAACAACACCTACAAAAGCAAAGTAAACCCAGGTTTATCATTCTGCCAGTAAAAAGCCAGACAGAATCACAAAATTGTCAGGGTTGGAAGGGACCTCAAGGATCATCTATTTACAGACCCCCTGCCATGGGCAGGGACACCTCACACTAGATCAGGTTGCCTAGAGCCACATCCAGCCTGACATTAGAACATCTAGCAAAAGCTGAGGGTTGAATCCCTTGCTATTTTGTTGGTGGTGTTGTCGTTTGTTGTTAATCCACTGCATCCACAGTTCTCCCTTGGCTTTTGTTTTTTTATATGTACTTATATAACATCATGATTTTTGTGTAAACTCATAGCACACTGTCTCTTTTCAGAGTGCATCTTCTTGTGAGTCAGTTGCAGCATCATAGAATCATAGAATTGTTAGGGTTGGAAGGGACCTCAAGGATCATCTAGTTCTAGCGCTCCCTGCCAAGGACAGAGACACCTCACACTAGATCAGATTGCTCAGAGCCACATCCAGCCTGCCTTAAAAACCTCCAGGGATGAGGCTTCCACAACCTCATTGGGCAGCCTGTTCCAGTGTCTCACCACCCTCATGAGGAAGAATTTCTTCCTAACATCCTATCTGACTCTACCCATGTCTAGTTTTGTTCCATTCCTCCTAGTCCTATCACTCCCTGACACCCTAAAAAGTCACTCCCCAGCTTTCTTGAAGGCCCCCTTTGGATACTAGAAGGCCACAATAAGGTCTCCTCACAGCCTTCTCTTCTCCAGACTGAATAGCTCCTACTCTTTCAGTCTGTCTCCATAGGAGAAGTGTTCCAGCCCTCTGATCATCCTTGTGGTCCTTCTCTGGACATACTCCATACACTGATTTTTATCCTTTCTGAGTTTTAGCCTTTGCTGATGAGAAACTCTTTTATACAGCACTTCTTATGGTGAAGAACTTCTTCCTAATATCTAATCTAAAACTCCCTTCATCTAGCTTAGATCCATTGCCCCTAGTCTTATCACTACCTGACATGTTGAAAAGTCCCTCACCAGCTTTCTTGTAGGCCCCCTTCAGATATTGGAAGGCCACAATAATGTCTGCTTGGAGCCTTCTCTTCTCCAGACTGAACAATCCCAACTCTGTCAGCCTGTCCTCATAGGCTGACATAAGCAGGAGTCAGACGACATGAGATACTTGGTCTCGAACTGTTGGTAGAGTAGCCTTGGCTGGACTGGCTCTATTTTATCCAGAAGCTCAGTAGAGGAGAAAAGGACAAAGCACTAAACTGGTTATAGAAAGCTGACTAAATGGTGCTCAGACCTGTGCCCAGGTACATGTCCCAACAGTGTGACCTCTTTAGAAAATTGATGAACAGATGGCACAGAGGCATGCCTTGTCCTCCTAAGCTTTCATTTTCCTCAGTGTCATCTCATGTAGATGTGAAGAGGTGTCCCTAGCATTGCTGATAATGCTACCAGTAGCATCAATCCAGAGCAGAGTTAATGACAAGACGTGAAAGTGGAAGATACAGATGCCAGAATGCAAAACTGGCTGATCGACACAAATAGAACAACAGTAGTTATAGTCTGACCAAATAGTTGTTCACAGATTGGGTTGGAAGGGACACTCAAAGACCATCTTGTCCAACACCCCTGCAGTCAGCAGGGACACTTCCAACTAGGTCTGGCTGCAGAGGAGTACAAGTCTGTTCTTGAATGTCTTCGAGGACAGGGCCTCAACCACATCCCTGGGCAACCTGTTCCAGTATTTCACCACTCTCATTGTAAAGAACTTCTTCCTTATGCCCATTCTAAATTTACCCTGCTCCAGTTTAAAAGCATTGCCCCTCATCCTGTTGCTACAAGCCCTTCTAAACAGACCTTCCCCAGCCTTCCTGTAGGACCCTTTCAGATACTGAAATGCAGCTATAAGGTCTACCCAGTGCCTTCTCTTCTCCAGGATGAACAGCCCAATTCTTTCATCCTGTCATCATAAAAGAGGTAACCAGCCCCATTATCATCTTTGTGGCCCTCTTCCAGACCTGCTTCATCAGGTCCATGTCTCCCTTGTGTTGGGGGCCCAGTACTCACCAGAACACAGTAGAATGCCACAATCACCATTCTTGACCTTGTGGCCATGCCTTCAAGACAAGTTATCCCGCACATTACTGAGCTGTGCATCTTCCATGCATTTGTTTTTCTGACTCTCAGGGACCATGCACATCTCTGTGACCACAATCTCCAAAACTTTTAGCTCAGTTTCATGGACGATTTTGAACATAAGCCTTTGGAAATGGCAGCAACCCTGTGATTTCTGGGTGACTTGGAGTTTTAATCTGTGTAATATTGCAGAAGCCTGTGTACAGGGTGGCTTTTCCACTGCTCTTCAAACAACCACAACAACAAATTAAACATCATTGTCACTTGATTGTCACACATTTGGAATAGATTTGAGACTGAATCATGAACTAAGACAACCTCAGTTGGGAGCATCATGAAGGAGATCAATATCATAAAAACTGCAAACCCAAACTGTTGTCATAAGAGGAGGATGAAGAGATGTCTGGGTAGTTGATGCCTCACAAATGCTCAAGAGCACTTTGCTGGAGATATTGATCAGGATTTGGTGCCTATAAATGTATCCCTAGGCACTTCCCACTTGCTGTGGTAAATAGTTATGAGTTTTCAGAGGCAATGCAGAAGCAACATTCAGATCCAGAATGCTTGAAGCAATCTTTGAAGACATTGGTGTTAGATTCACTGGATGACAGTTTTAACCACAATTTCATGGGATTTCAAAACCTCAGTTCAACACATTGACTTGGTAACAGAAGAAAAACACCCAGTACCCTCATCAGCAGACCACTAGGTCTTTGACACAGGCATAGCCTATGAAAGTAAACCAGTCTTTTTTAGCAAGTGCACTAACATTATGCTTTCTTTTCACCTAGTCCACAAAAGGGATGTGTATGGTTAATAAAGTTATTCAGTAAATTATACTATTCATGGTGGAAAAAGTGTTGTTGTTTGTCTGTGGCTGTGTAGGTGCTGTATTTAGATTTTCCACAGCATTTTGAATCAAAATGAGCCAACATATTTACATGTGTTAAATTCTTTGCCCCCAGGACTTGATGTGGACAAGAATGAAAGACCTGAGTGCAGACACTGCCAGCATCTTCTGGCTTGTTGTTGCAGACTCATCAGGAAATAAAACATATTTGTTGAGATGGATGACAATAAGCAGGAACACATAACATCAGCACACCACTATCTTGTTTGTCTGGAGGCAGATTACAGTCAGAGTATTCACAAAATGGTTTGAGCATTGAAGCTGCAGTCAACTTTGACACAGACTCTTCCTGAGCCTTTCATGCTGACTCTCATGCTGAGGCAGGTGGTGCAGTTTACATTAAAAAGGAAGAAAAGTAAACATGCAAAACCAAATGAGATGCAGACACACTAAACACAGCACTGTAAAGCTAGACATAACCATATTTCCTTCTTAGGAAAATTTAATGAAACCTTCAGACGCCCCTGGACAAACAGATTTTCTTTCATAAGCTGCAACTAAGTAACAATTTAGCTGTAACTGGGCCTCCAGATTAATTCTTACAAGTGTGGCCAGCATTAATTGCTGGTTCATCATCAATCACCCCATGTAATTAAAGGTTCATCCATGCATCTTTAAATCACTTGATGGAGTTTAAATCTCCCATCTGCTTTCATTTTTTATGCCCTCTAATAAGTCCCAGCCTCTTGCAGAGATCCAGTAGCTGAAATCAATTGTGTCCTCTTTTCTATGCAACTGTTTAGCCCCGTGGTTGCAGTTGACACCTTCTGCAGCCTCAAGGCTGGAAGGATGTGGTAGGTTTCCTTTTTTATCTTAACAGTAAATTTTCATTGGTTGTGGAAGCTGTGAGCCATGAAAAAAAATAACCTACACTTGGGATGTTTGGACCCACTAATGAAGCTTTTGCAACATGAAGTAACCAAGAACAAGAGATGCTGAAATCCAATGTCCTTCACTGTGGGGGAACTGATGATTAAAACAAAATGCTTCCAGATCCACACTTGCAACTCCTTCCATTTTATTTTGTTCTAAAGACTATTAAGCACTAATGAATATTTCAGAATGCACTTTTGACATGAGGAAACTAAAGTAATATAGCAATATTTTAACAAGATTTGTTGACTTGAATGCAGCGCTACAGGTTGGGGTCAGAGTGGCTGGAGAGAGGCCAGGTAGAGAGGGACCTGGGGTACTGGTTGATGGTAGGCTGAACATGAGCCTGCAGTGTACCCAGGCAGCCAGGAGGGCCAATGGCATCTTGGCCTGCATCAAGAACAGTGTGGCCAGCAGGAGCAGGGAGGTCATTCTGCCCCTGTACACTGCACTGGTTAGGCCACACCTCAAGTCCTGTGTCCAGTTCTGGGCCCCTCAGTTTAGGAAGGATGTTGACTTGCTGGAACGAGTCCAGAGAAGGGCAACAAAGTTGGTGAGGGGTTTGGAACACAAGGCCTATGAGGAGAGGCTGAGGGAGCTGGGGTTGCTTAGCCTGAGGAAGAGGAGACTCAGGGGTGACCTTGTTGTTCTCTACAACTACCTGAAGGGAGGTTGTAGACAGGCAGAGATTGGTCTCTTCTCCCAGGCACCCAGTACCAGAACAAGAGGACACAGTCTTGGGCTGCACCAGAGAGAGTGATTGCCCATTGGAATGGACTGCCTGAGGAAGTGGTGGAGTCGCCGTCATTGGAGGTTTTCAGGAGGAGACTTGATAGGGTGCTTGGTTGCATGGTTTAGTTGATTAGGTGGTATTGGATGATAGGTTGGACACGATGATCTTGAAGGTCTCTTCCAACCTGGTCTGGTCTATTCTATTCTATTCTATTCTATTCTATTCTATTCTATTCTATTCTATTCTATTAGAAGAAAATTAAATAGCATGAATGATACAAGAAAACCATGAAAGCTTCAGCCCTTTCTGCTCAGCATTATAAAATCCCAGGGTTTACAGAGAATGAGAGGCAGAGATCTTCCCTTATGGCTAAATGAGAATAGCCAGACCAAACAAACCCCTCTCTTTGCTGCTCTACTCATGACCTCACATTATTTTGAACATCCAGTATTGGCGCTTCCAATAGTTTTTGTCATCACTTAAAGTTTTTGTCCTGACTCTTCCACTTCCCTACATGTTTGAGTGTCTAACTCCTTCTCCTCCTATTCCACAATATCTCTTCATGTCCCAGTGTATTCACAAACTGTCATGGGAAAGGAGCATGGAGTTTCTGTATTCATAATTACCATTTCTGCAGCAGGTAGAATGTAAAACAAAGAGGGGAACTCATTACAAGCATCCAACTCAGCTCAAGTGAGCTTTATGGAACCAACCCAAAGTTAGGTATCAAACCTTTTCTGACAATTCAAGATACTCTGACAATTTGGACATGACCAGAGCCAGCTCTACTTTGAACAAAGATTCAGCTTGCCTCCCACTTCTCTGTCCTCCCTCATTGTGAGCACCCAAACAGCAATTTGCTCTTGCCAAATTTGAAAATATTGGCCTGGGTTTTAAAGCCCATTACCACTGAAAAGAGAAACAAAGTTAAGTGTGGAGGCATGAGCAGTATGATGGGAAGGAAAGGATCGTGGCATCTAGTACATCCACTACCAAACCATTCTAAGCGTTGGAATCAGATCCTTTCCACACCATGACACATCTCTAGCTAGATCACCTACTGTTCCTTTACTAGCAAATTCAATAGAAAATGACATCTCCTTTGAAGAAGGTGCTCTGTATTCAGAGGTAGCTTATGTATCATGTGATGTGGGAGCTGCTGTTTTGAAGGACTCCTTTTTTTTATTGAACAGTAATGCATTGTAAACTCCAGCATAAAACTCCAGCTGTCCCTTTACGCACTTGGCATCTTGGCAATCATTCCCATTTTTTTCCCCTTGAATAGTCATAATTCATATACAGAGCCAGACATACACACACAGACTTTTTTTTTCTTTTTCTTTTTTTTTTTTTTAATTGGCTTTGTCCTGGTTTTGGCTGCACAGTCCTTTGGGTAAAATGGGTGAAGTTGGCTTTATGAGCTATAAAACGGCAGGATGTAAGGATTCACTTGTTTTTGATGTATTAGTAGCATTTTATGGATAAAGTGTGAAGAGAGCCGTATAATTGGGTTACTGGGAATAGTGCGTGAGCCTGAAAAGGAGGAAATAGAGATTTAGTCTAGCGTTCCTTCATGCACTGGGTATGGGACTGCAGTGCTAGAACTCTTTTGGCTGATGCGCTAATGTCCAATTAAATGAGCAGTGTGCTCTCTGATCTTTTCCTCACGAGCACTGATGGCTAATCAGCATCACCAATAAATAAGTCATAATAAAAATCAATTTAATTAAAATTTTAGAGAGAGATGGATGTTCTGATCCTTCCTGCCAGTGTTACCGTCCTCCACCTCCTCTCCTAACAGTGAGGTTAAGAGGTATTTGCAGCAGCAAAAGTGGGAGAATGATCAAGCATGCAACAATGTGACTGAAACAGGTTTTTTTCTATAGCATTTTCTTTAAATTCTCAGGTCATTATAAAGTATTTTATACTTCATACTTTGCCTTAGGCAAAGCAGTTAAGATAGGTTTTTGGCAGATGCAGCATATGGTTTTGACTTGATGTCTTCAAGTAGGATTTTTGCTGTCCATTAAAATTGTATTAAAAAAAAAAATAAAATCCAGTGAAATGTGAATTAATAAATGAGTGTCCTTACTCCCATCCCTCCCGAGTGATTTTACTACAGGCTAAAAAATGGATGTTTGCTAATTCCACGTAGTATCTGCCAGAAAATATTCTTCCTGTTTCAGAGCACAAGCTAAACTTAAAAAGGTTTTGGTCTACTTTATTTTACATTTATTGTTTTTCTGAGAGATTACTGCAGTAAGAGTCTGCATTCATTTTCAGATTGGAAATTATTTACAAAAGTCTATCTAGCATGAACAAAGGACTGTCATGAGCTCCTGTCTTACCCAGGATCACTGCAACTCCAGTCCCTGTGCCCATGCTTGGGCTTAGGAGAAAGAAAGGACAAACAGTGTAATGATCTTACACAGAATAAACATGTGGTTGCTTGCAGGTGACAACCAACACACACAGTCCTCAGACCTGGGCAGATGCCCTCTCTTCTCCATTCTACCCACCAAGAGAAGTTGGGTAATGATGGCAACATGGTCCTATGCTCTGTGTTCTTGCATGGATCAAGATGAGAAGTTTTCTCCTTCCTGTATGTCCTGATCCACAGTACTCGCTATCTGGGACCCAAATGTCTTTGAGATGAGGTACAAGGACACCAACTGGAGCCCCACATTTTCACAAGGATGCCTGTGAGCCAGAAAGATGAACTAGCTGGCTGTCCAGGTGCAGCGTGATAAACATCTGATGTTACTACACCAAGATCTACTAGTGGGACCACAGAGCACTGTGTCACCATTGTTGACTCACCAGCTCAGATTTCTGGCAAGTGATACAGTCAGGCCCAGGGAAACCTGCCCTAAATCTTCAATGCCAAATAAAGCACAGTACTAGTTTCCCAGCACTTTAACAGCTGCTCTCACTTATTCTTACAACCATAGCATCTCTGCATATAATTTACATTCCTGCATATGTCCTTCTATTTTTCGGCATCATTGAATTGCTCCCAAATTTCTCTTTTATTTAGTCTAATAGATGTAAAACATTATTTAGATTTTCACTCATAAAAATGACTGAAAGCAGCTGTATCTTCACAAGATATTGGATGAAACCCAAAGCTAAAGTCATTCTTACATACACTGATGGGAATTAATTTCAGAATACAGTCCCCATTAAAAGAAGGAAAAAAAAAAAAAAAAAAAAAAAAGGAAATCTTACCTGAAAGATCTACAGCTGCATACTGAAGCTGAAAAGAAAGTTTCTATTAAAGTTAAGAAATTATTTCTGCCAAAATGAGTCCATTATTTTAAACTGCTGTAAAGACAAAAATCTGACTCAAAGATTTTTTTCTGGATTTCTTGTCATGGGAGAGATTAAAAATACTTTGGGTTTTGCATTGGAATACTACAAAAGGATTAGAGGTAAAGAACCAACACCTTCCAGCCTCTCTCTGACACCCACAGGAGAACAATCCTGTAATCCCACGATCATATTAGCCTAAGGTTATGAAAACTGGATACTTATTCCTACACACACACTGCTGACTGCCACTCAACACACCATCCAAAGCTTTGGTGCCACTTGGGCATTAAAGCAGAAATGTCTTATTTCTGATGTTCCATTTCATGTTTTGTTCATAGAAGGTTTTCTTGACTAGGTGTCATGGTGGGGCCAAACAGCCCCAGCACAAACCCAGACTGACCCTAAGGTGTCTAGATATGGTCCCCCTCTCCCCACTCCTTCCTGCAGAAAGTCAGGGTAACGTGGGAAAAGGAATAAAAGGGACAGGACCATGCATGTCTGGTAAACAGCTCTGTATCTATGGTAAGGGCATGTGTACTGGCCACAGCCTGTGAGAACCCCTTCCCATTGGGTAACTATGTGCTGGTTTCATACCCTGTTGGCCCAATACAACTCAGGCAGGATTTATATACAGGCTGATTTCTAGTTGCCTGTGCCTTGCTTTAGCCTTGCTTATGCCTTGCTTATGCTTGCTCAAACCTTGCATGCTTGAACCTGCTTGAACCTTGTCTGGCTTGAAGCTGCCTCAAGTTGCATCACCTCGAGTTGCCCAGTCCAGCGCCTGGGATAAAGCCACAAGCCTGTACACCACAAGCTACTAGAGAAGCCACGAGCTTGAGTTAGAGCCAAGTGTGTTTCCCCTTGTGACTAGGATTTTGGTATGCCTCAGTTTCCCCAGGACAAAGCAAGCACCCATTGCAATAACGTCGTTAACATCCTGCTGAAGCCAGACCAGCCATTGAGACGGCATGGCATTCCTGCTGGTGACTTGCCATGCCTGGCGCATGAGAGTGCCCCAAAGCCTCTAATACACAGCAGCAGCACACCCCCCACTTGGGTACAACCAGTTGTGAGTAATTAATTCCCTGCCTCTTAGGCATAACTGTTCTTGTTGAGTCTTCCCCTCTCCCACACCCACTCCCCATTGTGGTTGAGCACTATTTCACTCCTGGGTTATTCTCTGTTATATTCCTCCCAGTTTGCATGACATAGTTAAATTGTTATAGTTGCCCAAATCCTGTACATTCCCATGGCAAATATATTATAACCATGCATCAAACCTTTTGATATGTTTGACAATTTTAGTATTAACAAAAGCTTATTAATATTTTGATTAATATTGCCATCTCATTTATGAATAAACAAAATATTATATCCTTCAACACTAGGTCCTGAGTAAAATCAAAGAGACTCTTTTTTTTCCCTTTAAAGTGAGAAACATTTGTATTCAGTTTGCTTAACTGAGATTTTTAATTCTTGAATTAGTCAACAAGTGGCAGACCCACCACAGGCCTTAACTATGTCACAAGGTTCTTCACCCAATAAAGAGGATCTTGCAGAGTTTCTGGTAAACTGAGCTCAACAGGGTCATGTGAAATGAGACATAGGCTCACAACCTGTTACCTGTGTCCTTTCCCAGTCTCAGGTTCCTGATGCACCTAAAACTACTCTCAGAGGAGTCTTGTTTTAAAAAGGATTGGGAAATGCCGCCATGGCTTCAGTGGTGCTGTTTCTTTGCAGGAGGGAAAAGCCTGTGTAAACAGTTGCTTCATTTGCAATTCTCTGAGGCACAGTTGGAACCAAGTGAGGATGTTAAGACTGAACCATCTGCAGTTTGTTTAACTGTTTCCTTTTTAGAGGTGAACAATAGTTTCTCAATAAAACATCCATTAATAAGAATCTTTTATTCTTCCTTCCTTCCTTCCTTCCTTCCTTCCTTCCTTCCTTCCTTCCTTCCTTCCTTCCTTCCTTCCTTCCTTCCTTCCTTCCTTCCTTCCTTCCTTCCTTCCTTCCTTCCTTCCTTCCTGTCTTTCTCTTTCCCTCTTTCTCTTTCTTTCTTTTTCTTTTTCTTTTTCTTTCTTTCTTTCTTTCTTTCTTTCTTTCTTTCTTTCTTTCTTTCTTTCTTTCTTTCTTTCTTTCTTTCTTTCTTTCTTTCTTTCTTTCTTTCTTTCTTTCTTTCTTTCTTTCTTTCTCTTTCCCTCTTTCTCTTTTTTCTTTCCTTCTTTCATTTTTCTTTTTCTTTTTTTTTCTTTCTTTTCTTTCTTTCCTTTTTTCTTTCCTTCTTTCTTTCCTTCTTTCTTTTCTTTCTTTCTTTCTTTTTCTTTTTCTCTTTTTTTTTGTTTAACTTTCTTTCTCTCTTTCTCTCTTTCTCTCTTTCTCTCTTTCTCTCTTTCTCTCTTTCTCTCTTTCTCTCTTTCTCATTCATCTTTCTTTCTTTCTCTCTTTCTTTCTCCTTCATTTCTTCATTCCTTCCTTCCTTTCCTTTCATTTCCTTTCAAAATGTTACCAGTGTCTATGTTTCCTAAAACACTCTATTATAAATTACCATAGGAGAGAAAGCAGAATAAAAATTGAGAGGAATGGTGGTGGTGGGGAAATATCTGGATATTTATGCAGATTCTTTTTTTAAAATAGTATATTTCTTTTAAGTACTAGTCCTGTTACATTGTATCTTAAATTTTTCAGGTCAATATATTTGATTACCCATAATTTAAGACATATTTTTCTGTATTAAGCAAGTCAGCAATTTTTTTGTTAAATTTGCCATTAATTTTTCATTTGGAAGGGGTTCTATTTTGTTCACATTTTTATACACTGAAGCTAATCCAACCCATTTTCAAAGACACTGTGAACAGAAGCCATTCAAAGTATCTCAAAGGGTACAGTGTTTATAAAGTGAATAAATTCAGAATATTCTTGATCACCAGCAACAGGGAAAAAAAAAAAGAAAAGAAAAAAAAGGAAAGATGCAAACTATCCAAAGGCAGTAGAACTTGAATTTGTACCAGCTTCTGTTTCCTCAGATTGCAACTACATAATATGTCTGGAGAGGAAGACAAAGCAAGATATTTATGTATTATCTCGGATGACTTTCAAAGCCATTTTAGAGTTTGCCTATTTAGTGATGATTCTCATTCAAGTGGTTTTGAAACTTGACAGACTTCCACTTTAGGTCACATTTCCTGAGGCAGACCCCAACTGGAAATTATCACATTGCACAATGCTTTCCCTGCTAGACCTCCTCCATCTGTGGCTGCAACTGCTTGGCAGGGACACTACACTTTGGGAACACATGATGGAATAATATCCCAGATAGTGCCCACAAAAGCAGAAAACTACCATTCTCCATCTAGAGAAGTCATCTTGTCAGGATGGTGGGCTGCCTATGGTCTCAGGAATACACAGAGATGAGAAATGTGCAGAACAGCAATGTATTAAAAAATCTGATGAGTCACAGACTGTTATCTTTCCCGGCATGTCCTCAGTGGTGCCCAGTAACCAGCATTTTAGGGACTGAGATAAATAGTAGTTGCCTAGGTGCAACAGTTTTAAACAGATTGTAAATTATATACATCTCATGGATATATCTCAGCCCCTAAAGAATTAATCTCTACAACTGGCTTGCATACCATTCTGCAGCAATGGTAGGGAACTGCCCAAAATAATTGCCTTTTTTTTTTCCTCCTGGGTGATAAAAACTAAATTAAGAATCAATCTGAGAGTCTGTCTAATGTAGAATTTTTCTATAGGCTGAATTTCAGGTTACCTTCCAGGAGATATTGCAAATCCTTTCCAAAAATCTTTGTAAATGAGTTTAGAGTCAGCTGTCCTGGACCATTTAAATACCAGCATACTTAGGTTGTCTCTTTTTCATACCCTTTATGAACATATTGAAGGGCCTGCATCTCAGTGCAGACATTGAAAGATATTGTGAAAAGTGATTATTTATTCCTCCTCTCTTTTCCTGTCTCCTTATTCTGCAAGAGAATTTATACTTTTATATCATTGTAGACCTATATCATCAGGAGATTTCTGTCAGGGAGCAAAAGTTTAAATTAAACTTTTTTTCTTCAGTCAACTTGAGTGTATTTTAACATGTTGAACTTTTTTTTCACTGACAAGCAAAAAAAAATCTTTACCAAAGTGAAATGTCTTTGGACATTTAAAACTGGTATGGCATTTCTCTATTTACCATCCATATTAGTCACTTCTGTCGGACTGCAGAAATGAGATCTGAACAGAGATCTTCCTAACATTTAAGCAAATGCAAGTTTTGAGATACTTGGTAAAAGAGGCATCATATAGCAGATGAAACAATACAAAACAATGAAAGAAGTATACAGTTCAGTTAATAGATTAAGACCTTTCCAAATTTCTCTTTGCTGACCACTGCTAGACCATAGTAAAGTCCTAAATTACTGTAGAGGGACATTAAAATATGTTCCACTTATCTAATCTCTAGAACATTTTCATTTACATCTTTGATGATAAAGCTACATTATCTTTTCAAGAAATAATGGAAGTTACCCATTCTCTTTAAAATATTGGTCCAAAACTACTCTCTCACACATGTATCAAATCTGGAGTAATTATGGCAACTGAGAACGTATTTCAGCTACGTTATTAAGGCATATTCTGTCTGAGAGGGAAATCACTGAAACTGGTAAATAAGATCTCCAAAAAGCATAAGTCTTGCTATGTGTTTGTCCAGTCATCATATAGATATGATGCTTGTTTTCTTGTTAGATAAAAGCTTTTTCATAGTTTTTCAGATTCATCTTTCTTAGGCTGTTTCTCCATGCAATAAAAACATAAAGATCCTCATCTTGATCCCAAACCCACATTTAATCCATGAAGGCTTATTTTTACTGTAATTTTTAGGTGATATGAACATGACTATAAAGCAGTCCTTTCCGCACAATAAGAATTAAATGAATCTTAACCCAGTTAATGACACTCTTACGGAAATTCAAGTATCCACTGAACCATTGTGGCACATACAAGAATGTAACACCCATAGTGACCACTGGAGCTCTTTCTACCTGCAAAAGACTAAGAAGAACAAACTGGTGTCCCCACTGTGTTTTTGCACTCCAAATGCTCTGCAAGAGTGGTGAATGCACTGAGCTGTGCCTCCAATCAATGAGTTTCCACAGAAGTTGCCCACAGGGTTAGACACATGAAAAATATCTATGTCTAAGTGGCATCAGAGCAGCTCATTTCAGCTAAGGCAGTAAATCCCAGGGCAACTCAGGAATACTCTTTTAACATTGCATATCACTATGACAAGAGATATATTAATCGGAACAACACAAATGTGGAAATGTGAACCTCAGATAACAAAGAAATATTCAATAATGTGGACCAGCCTCTAAACTGCAACCAGACAAAATATTCATAGAATCATAGAACCATTGAGGTTTGAAAAGACCTTCAAGATCATTGAGTCCAACCACTAACCCTGTTCTGCCAAGTCTAACACTAAGCACCACATCCACACAGCTTTTCTCAAGTAATTTCATCTCAAATACAGATTTGAAGAATTCTGTTTTTCACATCAGGTTCTCCATGCATATTCATGCCTAACTTTTATGTATGAGTGAAACAAGCTTAGCACAGCAGACTGCTGTGAGGATGCAAAATTCTCCTGGCTTCACCATGTTTGAGGCCAATGTTACAGGCTCTTGGCTGTCACCAAAGGAAGAGTCAAACATGATATGCAAAGAGCTGATCTGCAGGAAAGTGGAGCACACCTATCTGCAGTCAGCCCAGTTTCCACAGCTGCAAAAGCAGCAGGTTTGCCTCTGACGAGCAGAGTGCTCTGTTCATGCTCCAGCATGGTCCATTCCCCTGTTCTTCCCTCACACTTGCTAGCCTCCCCACTTTACAGTCTTAGGTCAGGAAAGTTCATTTTTGCCTGCGGTGCTGAGAATCCTTGAACTGTCTCTGCATGTATTTATGTGTGGATAGGTTAGTCATGCAGCTGTGCTCCAGAACCCTCTGGAGGCTTCTGTTTTCCTGAGCACAAGCTCCACAAGGTGGGTGCCATAGGGCCCAGATTCACAAAATAAACCCCAAGACCCACACCAGAAAAAAACATACACACAAACCCCCACCACACACACAAAAAAAACAGGGGCTGGGGAGGGAGAGAGGTTATTTAGTTTGCAATGAAAGCTTGGAAAGGAGAGAAACTCAGTAAATGATCATCTATTCTAGCATACAATATTTCCTCTGTTGAAGAATGACCTATCTTCAGTCTGTGCACTTCCTCCTCAATTTAAGAAGCTGGAAACTTTCCTCTCCTTTTGTAATCCATTCAGCCAAAAAAGCTATGGAAAAAAAAAAATCTCCTTTATCTTCACAGTACTACAAAACATGCAGAGGGGGAAAAATCAATTAAAGGAAAGAAAAAAAAACATATGTGCATGTTTTGGAGAAGGACCAGTTTGGTAAATAAATTATACTGATGAATGAAAAGTAAATAAATTAAACAAACTCAGTAGTAAATCATGATGTACCATGTGTATCTTTAATTCCATGTATTACAGCCTTTGTACTAGATCATGGGCAAACCCACACACAATCAGCTACAGAAGAGTCAGTGTAGGATTTGGCAATATTTGACATTATCATGTGTGTTACATTTGCAGATTATATGACTGTAACTGGATGACTGTGTAAGAAAGGATTCAAATTTTAGGAGTTTTCCACAACTATGATTGTCTGAGATTTGTAGAATACAAGACAACATAAATAGTGAAAGTATCAGACACAGATAAAAAGCATTCAACTGTACAAATAGAAGATAGTGAGTGACTGCCTCGATTCCAGTTGTCCTGGCTGGAAACTGGAGCTGAGGGTTGTCCTGGACCACAGCTGAACATGAGTCAAACATGCCTCACTACTGGGAGATAGACACCCTCAAGGGATGTCCAAAAAGACTGCCAAAGAAGGGACAATGAAGTATTCTCCCAAACCCACTCTGTTCTGATAAGAGTTCAGATGAAACATTGTGTCCATTTTTGAGTATTGTGCTTTGAGGGAGATGTCAGACAGCCAGCCAGCAATGGGAGGTCAACTCTTCGATGTCTGTAAAGCACAGCCTGTTGAAAACACAGGGAGAAATAATGATGCATGGGGAAAATGGCAGGAAACAAAGTAAAATGGTTTCATGTAAATAGCCTGGGGCTGTTTAGTCTTGAGAAGAGATAAGGCTGAGAGGCAGAATAGAATTAACTAGGTTGGAAAAGACCTTCAAGATCATTGAGTCCAACTTATCATCCAACACCAACTAATTAACTAAACCATGGCACCAAGTGCCTCATCCGGACTCTTCCAATGATGGTGACTTCACCACCTCCTTGGGCAGCACATTCCAATGGCCAATCACTCTTTCTATGAAGAACTTTTTCCTAACATCCATCCCAAACCTCCCCTGGTGCAGCTTGAGATTGTCTCCTCTTGTTCTGGTGCTGGTTGCCTGGAGAAGAGACCAACCCCCACATGGCTACAACCTCCCTTCAGGAAGTTGTACACAGCAAGAAGGTCTCCCCACACTGAATAGAATAGGATAGAATAGAATAGAATAGAATAGAATAGAATAGAATAGAACAGAACAGAACAGAACAGAACAGAATAGACAAGGTTGGAAGAGACCTTCAAGATCATCATGTCCAACCAATCATCCAACACCACCTAATCAACTAAACCATGCAACCAAGCACCCTATCAAGTCTCCTCCTGAACACCTCCAATGATGGTGACCCCACCACTTCCTCAGGCAGTCCATTCCAATGGGCAATCTCTCTCTCTGTACAGAACTTCCTCCTAACCTCCAGCCTGAACCTCCCCTGGTGCAGCCTGAGACTGTGTCCTCTTGTTCTGGTGCTGATTGCCTGGGAGAAGAGACCAACCTCTGCCTGTCTACAACCTCCCTCAAGGTAGTTGTAGAGAGCAATAAGGTCACCCCTGAGTCTCCTCTTCTCCAGGCTAAGCAACCCCTGCTCCCTCAGTCTCTCCTCATAGGGCTTGTGTTCCAAGCCCCTCACCAGCCTTGTTGCCCTTTTCTGGACACGTTCAAGAGTCTCAATGTCCTTCTTAAACTGAGGGGCCCAGAACTGGACACAATACTCGAGGTGTGGCCTAACCAGTGCAGTGTACAGAGGCAGAATGACCTCCCTGCTCCTGCTGGCCATACTGTTCCTGATGAAGGCCAGGATGCCATTGGCGTTGGGAAACTGTGCAGCTCCCTGGCTCCTTCTACCAGCTCTGCAGGCCAGCTATCTGGAAGACATTCTTTCCTGCTAGTAAAATCTTAGTCAAAGAATGTGTTAAGTACCTCTGCCTTTTCCTCATTCCTCATTACAGCGTTCCACTCCATGTCCACCAAGGAGTAGAAGATGTCCTTGTCCTTCCTCTTGCTATTAGTATATTTATAGAAGGACTTTTTGTTGTCCTTCACAGCAGAGGCCAGTCTAAGCTCTAAATGTGCTTTTACCTCCCTAAATTCTTCCTACAAGACCTAGTAACATCCTTAAACATTCCATGGGTTACCTCACCTTTCTTCCAAAGATGGTGCACCCCCTTTTTAACCCTTAGTTCTTTTAGAAGTTCATTGCCCATCCAGGCTGGCCGTTTGCCCCGGTGGCTCATCTTCCGGCACATTGGCACAGCCTGTTCCTGAGCCTTTAACAATTCTTCCTTGAAGCAGGTCCACCTCTCCTGGACCCCTTTGTTTTTAAGGGCTGTTTCCCAAGGAACCTTCTGAGTTAGTTCCTTGAGTAACCTGAAGTCTGCCCTCCAGAAGTCCAGAGAGGAGGTCTTCTTGCTGCCCCTCTTAGCTTGACTGACTGCTGCAAATTCAATTATCTCGTGGTCACTGGCCCCTAAGCACCCTCCAACCACTACATCACCCACCAGCCCTTCCCTATTGGTGAAGAGGAGTTCAAGCACAGCCTTACCCCTGGTAGGCTCTCGCAGCACCTGGGATAAGAAGCTGTCCTCCATGCACTCTAAGAACCTCCCAGACTGCCTCCTCTCTGCTAATTTGAGATCCCAGCAGATATCAGGCAGGTTGAAGTCGCCCATGAAAACAAGGTAAGGCAATGTGGAGACAGCCTTAAGCTGTCTATGGAATGATTCATCAGCATTTTCATCTTGTTCCTGTTACAGGCCACGATGCCATTGTCCTTCTTGGCCACCTGGGCACACTGTTCAGCCTACTATCAACCAGTACCCCTAGGTCCCTTTGTGCCTGGCCACTCTCCAGCCACTCTGACCCCAGCCTTTAGCACTACATGGGGTTGTTGTGGCCAATGTGCAGAACCCAGCACTTAGATATGTTCAATCTCATGACCTTTGACTCTGCCCATCTGTCCAGCCTGTCAAGATCCCTCTGCATATCTCTCCTACCCTCTAAGACCTACCCCCGGTTTGGTGTCATCTGCAGATTTAGTGATGATGGACTCAATCCCTTCACCCAGATCATTGATAAAGAAATTGAACAGGACAGGGCCCAGTAGTCACTAGTGGTGTCCCCCAGGGCTCAGTGTTGGGCCCTGTCCTGTTCAATATCTTCAGGTGATCTGATCAATGTAAATCTCTCCTGATTTTAAATAAATAAATCTCAGAGTTAGGTCATTGTAGGCAAATTCATTTGTTTCTACTCTACTTCTGCTGTTTTTTTTTCTTCCTTGATTTGCTCTCTGTATATTTTTCACAACAAAGCTAAACTTCTCAGTTGTGGTTTTATTCCTTTTATCGAGACTACAGCTCGTACTGAGAGGAGCTGAATTCTGTTTTCTTAGGGAGTAAAGTACTGTCATTAACGAGTCAAAGATGTAGAAACTTCATTACATATACAGAGAATGAAAAGTGAATATGATAGATTGGTAGGTATATATTTTTACACAATTGACTCCTATATATAAAAATAAAGTAATACAAGAGTCTAGTTTAAGGTATAACTGGACTGCCTATCTTAAACCAGTCTACAGTCTCTCTACAACTACCTGAAGGGAGGTTGTAGACAGGAGGGGGTTGGTTTCTTCTCCCAGGCAACCAGCACCAGAACAAGAGGACACAGTCTCAAGCTGCACCAGGGGAGGTTTAGGCTCAAGGTGAGGAGAAAGTTCTTCACAGAAAGAGTTGTTTGCCATTGGAATGTGCTGCCCAGGGAGGTGGTGGAGTCACTATCCCTGGAGGTGTTCAAAAAGGGATTGGGTGTGGCACTTGAAACCATGGTTTAGTTAGTCATGAGGTGTTGGGTGACAGCTTGGACTTGAAGATCTCTGAGGTCTTTACCAACCTTATTGATTCTATGATTCTATGCAGAAATTTTAAATGTTTATAAATATCTGAGGGGTGGGTGTCTAGTGGAAATGGGTAATCTCTTTTCAGTGGAGTGCAGTAATAAAACAAGAAACAACAGGTTCAAGCTTGAACACAGAAGATTTCACCTCAACATGAGGAGAAACTTCTTTACAATGAGGGCAATGGCACACTAGAACAGGCTTCCCAGAGAGATTGTACAGTCTTCTTTCCTGGAGACTTGAAAAACCTGTCTGGATGCTTTCCTGTGCAGACTACCCTAAGTGATCCCGCTTTGACAGGTGGGTTGGACTTCATGATCTCTGAGGTCCTTTCCAACTTCTAACTTTCTATGATTCTGTAATTCTACCATAGAAAAGTCCTTTATTTGTAGGAAAATAAATTCTATCTGGTCAAGGAAAATTTCTGTGTGAGTGCTTGATAATAAGCAGGCTGGACCATGGCTGAAGAGTGGGCAAGGATTTAGAAAAATATGCTCTATTAATTTTCAGTGTTCAGAGAGGCCTCTTTCTTTTTACTGCTCATTGACCTTTTACTAGTTGCCACAACATGATGATGCAGTCTACAAAATCCACTGTTTGGGAAACAAAACAATGGAGTTATACCACTCCTGAGCTGCAGCAGCAGTTACATCAGTTAAGAAGTGTATTCTTGGCCTATTTGTACTCTTTAGTGTTTAAAAGGAACCAGCCTCTGTGATTCTCAACACCACAAGCACAAACAAATCTGTAATAATGCACAACTTAATGAAGGAAAACTGTATAATGCGCAAACACCCTGAAACTTGCAGGGCCTTTCAAGAGAAAATCTAACTCAGCCAAAACATGTAGACAAAAGAAGAGGTTTAAATCCCTTCCAGGCACAGAGGCATGAGACACAAGGATATGTTCTATTTATTTAACAAGACAGAGCTGAAGTAAGAGCCCTCACAATAGAATTACAGTGGTAACAATAAAAATACAGCAAACCAAGTATTACAGCCCATGAAAGATGAAGCCAGCGGAAGGATTATGGAACCTGCACACCCAGACATTTTAATACCTATGCCAGACATAGAGCTGCATGATAATACGAGCACAATGAAACACTAGAATTCTAAATCCAAGGAACAGATGGAAAGGCAAGGCTTCACTGGTGAAACGACGTTTCATTGAAGGCTTAACTCCCAGCTTCATGCAGAGCAGCCATCCATTAGAAGTCATCCTCAGTTCATACTCCACAGGAGTTTGGAAATACTGCTCTTGCCTATTCTACAGACTAGGAAATGCAACGTTAGATTGTTTGCCTGTAGATAAGATGTTATATTCCTTGGATGATGCTGAAATTTACTCTGAGGAGACAGTTTCCACTGGTAATATGTTAAATATGATGGTAATATGATAAATGTGTTCAGGGAGGGTTGATTGAAGCACATGTACAAGCTAAGTGTGTAAAGCTATCGCCCCAAAATATCTCCAAGGGAGCAATCAAAGCCCTTAAGCAATAGAAACTCTACCGATGTGATACAAAATTTCGATCACAGCTTTTTCACAGAAGCCTCTGCCAAATCCAGAACTGTGAATGTGAAACAACAACCAAGGAGGGTCCAAAAATTTCTTATATTTAAAGGACATCTGAGAGAAATTAGAGTAATGGTCCTGCTTGATCCCACATGATGCATAGTGAGGGTTTTCTTCAGAAAACAGAGCCACAACACATAGATAAAAAATTATGTCAACAGCTGACATATCAGAATTATACCATCTTTGGTAGCTAGGCAATACCAGAATAACAAGGATTTGATGCTTTAGATGTTGAATTTTGCTTTGCAGAGGAGCACAATGAGAATACTTTCACTGAGGCAGAGAGTGACTCCAGAACAGCAGCTGGCTGTTAAGGCATTCCCATAGGGTTTCTCCAAGATCCATATTAAAAGGTAAATACCATAATCAAAATTCACCATTTTGTGTCTGTTCTTCTGTTATCCTTATATCTGACAAAAGCTTATAATAATGCAGAAGCTAAACTATGTCATGGGAGGCTGTGTAATACTGTCTTCCATTGGAAAAGGAAGCCTTTAAAAGAGATACTTTTAAACAGCATACCAAAAGCTTGAAACATACTGTGTTTGTGGCTGGAACTTTGGTACCAGGCATGGTTTCCTTGCCAATAGTATCAATTTAAGAGCATTTTAAACACTACATATGTAGAGAGTTCTTTTAAATGGATTTTGTCTTGAATCAGTCAGCTCAGAACTAGGAGGAGCAAGAAAGACAAATAATTCTGCTAGGTTCAGAGAGCCAGTAAATGTGAACAGTGACAGTAGCTGGTCTTCTCAATGACATTCTTGCTGGACTAAAAGTTCAAGGTCTTCCTCGTTCACTGAGGTTGCCTGTCTCAGCAGGTTGCTGGGCTAAGAATACAGTACATTGAATAATTTGAAGGATTGATGAATCTTGATTTGACTGGTAGTTGATCCCATGTTTAATTTTGCACACAAGTGATGCAATGGAGACGTTGATGCCGAAAGCAGGTCACTGTTTAAAACACTCTGGAGGTAGGGAATCTCATCAGTATGAATACCAGCTCAGGAATCCTTGGCACATGGCACACTGCAGCAGCTGAAGAGAAGAGAAGAGAAGAGAAGAGAAGAGAAGAGAAGAGAAGAGAAGAGAAGAGAAGAGAAGAGAAGAGAAGAGAAGAGAAGAGAAGAGAAGAGAAGAGAAGAGAAGAGAAGAGAAGAGAAGAGAAGAGAAGAGAAGAGAAGAGAAGAGAAGAGAAGAGAAGAGAAGAGAAGAGAAGAGAAGAGAAGAGAAGAGAAGAGAAGAGAAGAGGAGAGGAGATTAATTGAATTGAATTGACCAGGTTGGAAAAGACCTTCAAGATCATCAAGTCCAACCTATTACCCAACACCACCTAATCAACTAAACCATGGCACCAAATGTTTCATCCAGTCTCCTCTTAAACACCTCTCTGGGCAGCCCATTCCAATGGCCAATCAATCTTTCTCTGAAGAACTTATTCCTAACATCCAGCCTAAACCTCCCCTGGCACAGCTTGAGACTTTCCTTTTCATAGAAAAGCTCTCTGTTGTGTCTACACATTTAAAAACCATGTAAAATTATATATGGAGATTTGGCCTTCCACTTCTCTACAGTTTTTTAACTTTTCTTCTTCTTCAATGGCTTTCTGGATTCACATTCACTAACTGCTGGTGACCATTGCAGTAGCTGCAAAGGCATATGATAAATTAATTTCATGTAGAAATGTTGTGTTCAGAGTATCAAGCACTCTAGTGCTGTTTTAATCAAAGGAGTGTATGTTCTCTTTTCTGCTGGTCAGCACCAGACCCAAGGAAGATACGAACTCCATGTACCCCAAAGATCAAAAGAGCTCTTACAAGAGGAAGTACAGTGGATAACAGTAAAGGAAGTCACAGCTGTTTGCCATTTAATGAATTTAAATGCATGTGTAAATGTTTATAGACTCCAGGCTGAAGTTAATTCTTTTGGAAACAAGACTTTTGCGATATAATCGCATACTCCACTTTTTTTTTTTTCCTGATGGACTGTTATTATGCATACCTCCTTGTGATAATCTGCAAATTCTCTATTGCCTATTATTATTTATGCAAACCATCCACACTAATATGATTGATTTGCATGTTCATCTTTTTGTTTCAGTCTCTTCCATGTACAGTTAGAAGCTGTTTGAAAACAGCAGTAAAAACAAGGGATCCACCAACATTTCTCTGTAGAAACCAAGCAGTTCTTATGGATTGAATGAATGGTTTCCTCTAAGCAAGGCAAACTTTCAGTCTCTCATCTGTAAAATATTATGTGAGCAGAAGCTCAGGATCTGGTATCACCTGTCGAGTCTGAAGCTGTAATCAGTTGATTTTTACTCTTCTGTATGGTGAGGAAGCAATATACACATCTGAAAAAGAAAATGTTTGAAAAACTCTTTGTCATTAGATGAGTACAAAAGTCAGAGGCAGTTTAGAAAACACCATGAAAACCTAACTTAATTTAACTAAATTTAGGAAAAAAGAGCCTCTTTCACCAGTATGAGCTTGTCCCCTCCTCCAGTGTCCAAACTGTCTGTTCAGTCTAGTGACCTGATTTCAACTATGCTAAACCTAAACTGCCTTACAAAGGACCCCCTAGAAACCACCACCAGCTCCCCTACATCCCTGCTTGCTGGTTTTCCTGCAGACATGTAGAAATTTACATAATAACCTTGAGATTAGAGACAGTTTATGCTTGAGGAACCAGAGTGGGTAGCAAGCAGTGCCTGAGTAAATGTCTGTAATTAAGTAATAATGATGTATGGTATCTGAGCAAAGATCACAGTAAATTTATTTCCATAAATGAGTGATTAATCCCAGTTAGAGCTACTACAGAAAAATCTGATGGGTTTCTGTTTTTTCCATTATACCTCACTCTTGGCTTCTCTCATAAAGCTTTTCTCCACTCTAATTTGTTGTGATTCCTTTGCCACTGTGTGTCAGGGCCCAGGAACTCTGTTTCTGCGTGAAGGAGACAGTCCATCATTCATCTCCACTGGCTCTAGTAGTGACGAATTGCTGCGTCCTACAGTGGCACTGGATATTAATGGCATCCTTGTAATAGAGAAGGGGAAGCAATTGACTCCCAACACAAGCTGCATTGAAAGGACTGCTGCAGCCTGTACTTCCCAAAGGACGGAATATCTCTGAATGTCAACAGCCCCTGTGCAGCCTCCACCTCTGTCTCATCAACCTCCGGACAAGACAGCTGGCAGTAGAAGAGGAGAAAGAGTTACCCCAGCTCACAGACCTGGCAGAACTCCACATCCAGGCTCAGTGTGACAAGCTGTCAGACCAACAAAATGTCCTTGAACTCCCCATTAGAAGGCAGGAGAGTGGCACAGTCATCACCAGCAGGCCTCTACTCTAAATTCAGTGCACAAGTCTCTAAATGGTTTACTCACACTAGCACAGCAATGTGCCAATCCCCAAACAATCAACCAAGCCCTGCAATGAAATGCTTCCCTTGGCCCAGCCCCCTCTCCTCCCTGCTTGCTCCATGAAACAAAACACCTCTGTTTCTCTTTTCGTCAGACCGGGAGACTACAAGAGTCATATTTAAACTCAGATAAAATAAAGGCATGTCCCTTATGGCCAAAGTGTAAGATGTCATTTAAATAAACTTTCACAAAAATCACAAAGTGCTCTGCTATAAATGAGTGATTCTTAACGCAGCCAGTGATCAACAAACTCACTTCCTAATTAAGTGTAGGAGCATAATGAGGAACAGGGCATCCTTTGTTTTGCCAGCCCGTGTGAACTCCAGCCACAAGTCCCCAGACTCTCCTAACTCCTGCATTTGGAGCTTGTAATTAGTGCATAAGGAACCAGGTACTACAGCAGCAGCCCCTTTGACAGTGGGTCCATTCACAGCCAGCCAGATGTGAAGACCGTTCAAAGGGTGCCGACTGACTCACATATTGCGTGGTGTTGTATGACACTATAATCTCTGGTTTTCAGCCCTACAATCACCAGACACTGTCATTTTTAATGCATTCTAATTAGTTGGTAAGGTTTACAGAGAAGTTCAGTGATGCAAGTAGAGCTACTGAGCTGGTGTGTGGAGGGCTGCTTCGCAAGCAGCAGAGATATTCATGTTGATATGGTAAACATCAAACCACAGGTTGCCAAGGGAGGTGGTAGAAGCCACACCCCTGGAGGTTTTTAAGGCCAGGCTGGATGTAGCTCTGAGCAGCCTTATATAGTGTGAGGTGTCCCTCCATGGCAGTGAGGTTGGAACTAGATGATCCTCGAGGTCTCTTCCAAACCTAACAATTCTATGATTCTATGGGTTCTGAAGTTGATTTAAGGAGCTCTCAAATGTGCCTTTTTTCGATGTTACCCACAGAACAAAACAAAAGCTGGAAAGATATACAAAGAAAAACATTATGGTGATGAAAATTGAACTTTCACCTGAGGCACTAGGAACTCTTTGAGGGGACCTCACTCAAATGTCCCCATCAGCTACTCCACTCTGAATAACAAGCCACTGTTCACTGTTCACTGAGCTCTCCATCCCAGATGATACAGCTGTGAGCGTTTGAGGCTGTGCCTTTAAGAAAGAGACAGTACTGGGACACTCTGGCTGAATGTTTTGGAATATTAACAAAAACAATCAGATATTCTAAACGAATTTAATTGGTAGATTGGTAGAATGCAACTTTAAGTTTTGAGTTCAGTTGGATTATTAATGACACAAGTATAAAGGAGAGGAGTGCAGTGATGAATAAGACAGCTTTTTAAGCAACACCTCTCTTCTGGTGTAGTCTGTGATTGCATATTCTCCACAATATTAATAATACTTACTATATGTTAGGCAACATCAAACACCACTCAGATGCATTCCTCATCTATTCATCCAAGGCAAAACCAATGTGAGAAAAAACGTGATGTGATATAGGCATTATAGGTTTTTCAACAATGCTCTTAATGAGGAATTATTAAGGACTCACCCTTCTCTGCATTTGCCTCTAAGCAGGCTAATATTTGCTCTCAAGATGCAAGGCTTTTGCCTTGTTTAAATGTGTGAAGAAAGGTGGACAGCAGAAGATCATACACATCATTTCAGGATCTGACCTCTTTTCTTGCTGGAAATTTTTACTCCTGTTGTAGAGGATGCACATTAAAAGCATGAAGTCAGTTTATCTAGAGCTGAGCTGATGGCAGCTCAGAGCACAGGGTGGAAATCTATGTACCTATGCCAGCAGCCACCCAAGAATCCTGCTTGAGATAAGCAAACACATAAATAGGAATTTCTATATTTTATCAAAAAGCAGATATTCCAAAACCCAGCACAGCTGTTCGTTCAATACATGGCAGAAAGAGAGGGATGGGGCAAAAAAAAATTCCTATAAAATGAAGCCAACACAGGTTTATTTAAATTAATAGGCCTCCATCACAGTTTAATTTTCGTCTCTCTTGCTATTTCTTATACCTGAGAATCACATTGAATGGAGTAGAGGTTTTGGGTTTTGAGGTTTATTTTGTCCTTTCTAGAATTCTTTTTCACCCTCTCTTAGAGTGGATTCTGAACTCAGAAGGGTTGACATACAGGAGATGCATGTGAATCAACTTAATTAATGCATTATAAAGGCCAGAATAATTAAATAATAAATAAAACTTCTTTCATGCTAATACCAGCCCAGAGATCACAGACTTCTATAAGTCAATGATTGATTTTTATTATCCTCAGTATTACTTTTCAAGACTACTACTCAATTGTTGTGATTTTTGCATGGCTGTGCTTTCTAAACAGGAATTCTTGATGAAAGAGGAAAGCTCTGTCTGAACTTCTTTGTTCTGTTGATATCACCCTCAGATTCCTGTCTATGTGCTCCTCTCTGGTCACAGAGAGGGAACTGCAGACACCAGCTTCTTGTTCAGCTCCGGCACAGCAGATAGCTGTATCTCAACCCTGCCTGTGCAAAGCCTGGTTGAGTTAAAAATAGGGAGAAGGAGACATCACTGAACCCAGATCATCCTGTACCACTTTGGTGTGTGTGCTGACAGGCAGTAGCTGAGAGGGAAGCCACGGTTATTGCTATGTTAACAGGTCTCTCCATAAATCCATCATGTTAGAGGAGTCCTTACGTGACATGTGGGAATTAAGATAGGTGGAAAACAGGAAATGCACACCAACACTAAAACTGGGCTTTAATCAAAAACACACCTGAAAGAAAGAAAGAAATTATTTCAGTCTGAAGAACTACATGCAACCCCAAGATAGGCTTATCAAAATGAGCTGCAGTAAATTGTAAAGGTAAAATCCATCTTGCAGAGTGAACCATAGCAAATATGAACCAATTTTTTTTTTTTTTTCAAATAATGATTGCAGCCTAAATCTCTTCTGCACAAAATGAAAAGACAACTAAGTTGGTGATACTTTAATTTAATTATTTCAATATTTCATTACACAAATTTCTTTTGTATAAGGCATTAAAAAGCTGTATAGTCAATAATGGATTTGGGGAATTAAGTTTGAGCTCTAAAATGTAAGGACAAGTATTTGTTGGGTTGCTTTCACAGCTATCATTAGCAAGAAAATTCTGCTAAAACTTGATTTATACAAGTCATCACAATGAAGCCATGTTCAAAAATGCCATTTGTTAAAAGAGCACTTCACTGCAGCTCAAGGAACATGCATATCTCTGCTAATGTAAGGACATGTCCTGCACAGTTCCAAGGCTATTTCTATACCTCCTATGCTTTCAAATAAGGAAATGGTCAGTACAATGCTGAGATGGAATGGGACCCTGGCTCTCATAAATTTACCATCAATTGTGTCTAGTTCTGGGCCCTTCAGTTTAGGAAAGATGTTGAGTTGCTGGAACGTGTCCAGAGAAGGGCAACAAATCTGGGGAGGGGTCTGGAGCACAAGCCCCATGAGGAGAGGCTGAGGCAGCTGGCATTGCTTAGAGGAGGCTCAGAGCAAACCTTATTGCTCTCTACAACTGCCTGAAGGGAGGTTGTAGCCTGGGGGTTGTTGGTCTCTTCTCCCAGGCAACCAGCACCAGAACAAGAGGACACAGTCTCAGGCTGCACCAGGGGAGGTTTAGGCTGGATGTTAGGAAGAAGTTATTCACAGAAACAGTGATTGATCATTGGAATGGGTTGCCCAGGGAGGTGGTGGAGTCACCATCACTGGAGGTGTTTAGGAAGAGACTTGATGGGGTGCTTAGTGCCATGGTTTAGTTGGTTAAATAGTGTTGGATGATAGGTTGGACTCGATCTCAAAGGTCTCTTCCAACCTGGTTAATTCTATTCTATTTCTATTCTAATTGGCCAGAATAGCTCTTCATACAACATCAACTCAGCATCTTTGTTTTCCCTCTTCTGACTGCTGACTTCATCATTCTCGAGGAGACCACCCAGAGCTATTCAATTAAGCTAATTTTTGAAGCTCAAGCCTACAGGGAAAGCACCTTTACAGAGAAGAATCCTCTGTTAATTTTCACACTGGTTTAGACAGAAGTACTAATAACTTTGGGGCAGGGTAGTAACTAACAGACACACTTTGTTGTAAAAAGTTCATCCTCATATCCAATACTACAACACGACAAGAAAAGAAGAAAAAGCAGAGAGGAAGGAAGAGATACAGACAGGGAAGAGAAGTGGTGTTTTAAGGCAAGCTAGGCCGCGAGTCAGACAGGAGAAAACATATTAGAAGATTAATCCATAAGGTAGGTGCCATGGAAAGAAAGAAACATTGCTCCACATACTTCAGATAATCCCTAACTGAAATATTGTTATTCTCCAGTGGGTCTGTTTTCCTAACAGTAGCCATGTTAATGAATCACACTGAAGGCACTAGATTTCACATGAGTTAGTCAGAAAAAAAAAAAAAAAGATGTCTTTAGAGAGGTGGGCTTTATGATCTCTTTATCAATCAGTCAGTATCTTGAACTAGTTGATACTTTTGAAAACATTTGCAAGTAGAGTGTATGTATATGTTTATCTGTCATATGCAATATCCAAATACAAGGAGGTTAGGCTTCAGGATACAACGTAACAAAATGAAAAAACACACATATTGCCATGTTTCTTTTCCTGAGTCAGTTATGTGTTTGAGAGCTCAACTGTAAAATTCCGGAGTGAAAGTTTTAAAGGCACAAAATAATAGTTGCCCTGAATATTCCTATTGTCTGCTAAAAAAACCCAACACTTTAATGAAAATCTTATTCTTTTCAGGCTGTTCCAGCTGTTGGAGGAGACAAAAGAGAAGTTCAGAAACACAAATGGCATGACAGGTTCTACTTTTAAATGACAAGTCAGACCTCCACTTAATTTCAAACAGTTAACTGAGTTATGCATGCATGAAGTATACCAGGTGGCCAAGAAGGCCAATGGCATCCTGGCCTGTATCAGCAGTAGTGTGGCCAGCAGGAGCAGGGAAGTCATTGTACCCCTGTACTCTGCACTGGTTAGGCCACACCTTGTGTAGTGTGTTCATTTCTGGGCCACTCAGATTAAGAAGGACATCAAGACACTTGAACGTGTCTAGAGGTCAGCGAGGCTGGGGAAAGGCCTTGAGCACAAGCTCTATGAGGAGAGGCTGAGGGAGCTAGGATTGTTTAACCTGGAGAAGAGGAGGCTCAGGGGAGACCTCATTGCTGTCTACAACTACCTGAAGGGTGGTTGTAGCCAGGTGGGGGCTGGTCTCTGCAACCAGCACTAGAGAGGACACAGTCTCAAGCTGCACCAGGGGAAGTTTAGGCTCGAGGCGAGGAGAAAGTTCTTCACTGAGAGAGTCATTCATCATTGGAATGTGCTGCCCAGGGAGATGGTGGAGTCACCATCCCTGGAGGTGTTCAAGAGGAGATTGGACGTGGCACTTGGTGCCATGGTCTAGTCATGAGGTCTGTGGTGACAGGTTGGACTTGATGATCTTTGAGGTCTCTTCCAACCTTGGTGATACTGTGATACTGTGATCTGGTTCAAGAGCTGTTAGTTTTTGTTCCAATACCCATAGTAAGAGTTGTGGATCCCAGTAGAACTGGAATAATGACTCAGTGAAGGGTTATGAGAAGGTTCCTTTTCCCTCAGGTCAAGACAATCAGATTCTTCTTGGTTTTGTGCATTCCACAATTCCATCTCCCAAAAGACTGAAGGTTCTCTAAGTGTCATCAGAAAGCATCACATCTAATATAGAAAACATTATATCCATCAAGTAACTTTTAAAACTGCGTTGTAAGCACAAGGAAAATACTTGTAAGGAACATCACTAGGGTCACCTGCACAGAAGCTTTAGAGTAAATTTAGGCCTTGAAATTCCAGCATCACTTTGAATGTCTTTGCCTGCAAATAAATGATTTAACTTTTACAACAGATGGTTTCATATTGAAACTAGTGCACAGTGTAATGCATAAATCCAAGCACTGATTATGGTTAATGATCTCAATCATTAAATATTTTATTTAATTCCCCATGGGGGCCTAGCATAAGTGAAAATGACACTGATAGAAAATGTTGTGGAAACTGCAGATAAATTAATTATTCAAGAAGTTACCTCAGGCATCATAATTAGTAAAAATAGCTCTGTGAAGTTCTTTAAAATTCAAAAATCCATCTATCTACTACCTTCCTGTTAACATCAAGCTTGGAGATCTTTTGGCTGTTAGGCTGCCTGATAATATTGGCTTCTGAACTCTTTAATGTCTTTAGCAATGATCTGGATGAGAGGATTGAGTGCAACATCTTTATTGATGATCTGAATGAGGGCATTGAGTCTATCATCAGTAAATTTGTTGATGACACCAAGCTGGGGGCAGGAGTTGATCTGCTGGAGGGTGGAGAGGCTTTGCAGATGGACCTCAACAGGCTGGACAGATGGGCAGAATCCAACAGCATGAGACTGAACACATTCAAGTGCCGGGTTCTGCACATTGGCCACAGCAACCCCTTGCAGTGCTACGGGTCAGAGTGGCTGGAGAGCAGCCAGGTAGAGAGGGATCTGGGGGTGCTGGTCGATGGCAGGCTGAACATGAGCCTGCAGTATGCCCAGGCAGCCAGGAGGGCAAATGGCATCCTGGCCTGCATCAGGAACAGTTTGGCCAGCAGGAGCAGGGAGGTCATTCTGCCCCTGTACACTGCACTGGTTAGGCTGCATCTCGAGTCCTGTGCCCAGTTCTGGGCCCCTCAGCTTAGGAAGGATGTTGACTTGCTGGAACGAGTCCAGAGAAGGCCAATGAAGTTGGTGAGGGGTTTGGAACACAAGCCCTATGAGGAGAGGCTGAGGAAGCTGGGGTTGCTCAGCCTGGAGAAGAGGAGACTCAAGGGTGACGTTATTGCTCTCTACAACTACCTGAAGGGAGGTTGTTGACAGGCAGAGGTTGGTCTCTTCTCCCAGGCACCCAGTACCAGCATCAGAACAAAAGGACACAGTCTCAGGCTGCACCAGGGGAGGTTTAGGCTGGAGGTTAGGATGAAGTTCTACACAGAGAGAGTGATTGCCCATTGGAATGGGCTGCCCATGGAGGTGGTGGAGCCACCGTCATTGGAAGTTTTCAGGAGGAGACTTGATAGGGTGCTCAGTTGCATGTGATTAGGTGGTGTTGGATGATTGGTTGGACACGATGATCTTGAAGGTCTCTTCCAACCTGGTCTGGTCTATTCTATTCTATTCTATTCTATTCTATTCTATTCTATTCTATTCTATTCTATTCTATTCTATTCTATTCTATTCTAAATTTGCATTTGACACCAAGCTGGGTGGCTGTGTTGATCTGCTAGAGGGTAGGGAGGCTTTGCAGTGCACCTAGACAGGTTATACTGATGGGCCAAGACTAATTGTATGAAGTTCAGCAAGGTTGAGTGCCAGGACCTGCCCCTGGGTCACAACCACCTCACTGTAAGCTACAGACTTGTGGACATGAGGTTAGAAAGCTGCAACTTGGAGAAGGACCTGCGGGTGTTGGTTGACAGTTGACTGAATACGAGTCAGTAGTGTGTACAGGTAGCCAAGAATGCCAATGGCTTCCTGGCTTGTATTAGAAACACAGTGGCCAGCAGGAACAGGGAGGTGATTGTCCCCCTGTACTCAGCACTGGTGAGGCAACACCTCAAGCATTGTGTTTAGTTCTTGGCCCCTTACTACAAGAAGGACATTGAGGTGCTGGAGTGTGTCCGGAGAAGAGGAGCAAGGCTCATGAAGGCTTGAAGTACATGGTCTACAAGGAGCATCTGAAGAAGCTGGGGTTGTTCAATCTGGAGAAGAGGAGGCTGAAGGGAGACTTTATTGCTCTCTACAACTACCAGACAGTAGGTTGGAGCGAGAAGAGGGCCAGCCTCTTTTCCTTGTGTCAAGCAACATAACTAGAGGAAACTGTTTCAAGCTGTGCTAGGGGAGATTTAGGCTGGATATTAGGAAATATTTCTTCACTGAAAGGGTTCTTAAACATTGGAATGGTCTGCCCAGGGCAGTGGTGGAGTCACCATCCCTGGAGGAGTTCAAGCAGCATGTGGACTTGGCACTTAAGTACGTGGTTTAGTGTTGAATCTTCAGTGCTAGGCTGAGGGTTGGATTGGATGATCTTTGAGGTCTTTTCCAACCTGATGTATTCTGTGTATTCTGAAGGCTGAAGAGATGAAAACTTCTAAGGAATAAATCTTTATATTTCTACATTTGATATTTATTCATGTTGCCTTGTGTTTCTTAAGTTCTTGAAGTACATGGGATTGGAGATGAACATTGTTGAGAAGGAGCCAAGAAAATGTTGGGGCTGTAAGGAGAGATAGTAATAGGATATTTTTTGCTCTGAATTTGTGTTTAATGCTAACATCTAGTTGTAGAAATGACAGAAACTACTGAAAGTTTCATTTTTAACATGGTACATAAATATCAGGTATTAACCACATATGGTTATCAAATAACTCATGTAACTTTGCACAGGAGTTGCAATGTTAAACTATTCTGGATCTATTATGCCTGAGGGACAAAATAATGGAAATGCTTTGAGTTCAACTCTGAACATCTTCTGTTAAACAGAGCTTGATCAATTCCTGACAAGAGCCCAGCACACACACACTGAGGCTGTGGCAGAGCAGTAAGAAGCCCCTCAAGCTGAGCATGGCATCCTATCACATGCCTGCTTTTAGTCCAATGATGTGTTATATCTGGACTTTCACCTTTTTTTACAGGGATTTCAGGTTCTGCTTCATACTCAAAGCAACCAGAGAGTGTACTCAAGGCCTGGCTGAGCCACAGGGCCTCATTCAGCTGTGGCATTTCAGGGACATTTCTGTGTGAACCCTGATATAAATCCTCTGTTGTTCTACTTCAGGAAGGGTGGCACGTCTGGCAGGATGCAATGGCCTCTGATGTGAAAAGAGTTGCCAGACCCTGCAGAGTAGATGCCAAGTTCTCATTCCTACCTAGGAGTAATAATTTGCAATTCTCTGTATGTAGAGTGATTGGTTTAGTACCCTTTTACAAGGATAGTTGGAGGACAATGAAGAAGAGAAAAGATCCTCATCCACTTTAAAAACCTATGGCAAAATTGGTCTAGACAGCCCAAAACCTTAGACACATGAATGTGTTCATGCAGTGCTCACAAGTCCTTCAGTGACGACATCTACAACAGATGGCATTTGCACTGTGCATTTGTTTTTGGTTTGTGATTGTTTCCACATGTATGCGGGGGGGGGGGGGGAGATGGGTACTTCCCTAGGGGGTCTTCTGAGTATGGTCTCTGGAAACGAGCTTCTTCAAGTTGCAGCCATGAGCAAGCAAGGCACAGTAGAGAGACACCTGGGAGAAGAAGGAACAGACTGTCAGGGTCTCAGCAGGATGAAGGACATATCCTGGGGACCAAAGACAAGCTGCAGTGCCTACTGCAACACAGAAAGTCACAAAACTGGCTCAGAGCCAGGGCTCACCAGAAGACTGAGGGGGTGATGGCAGCCTTGTTTACAAACCCTTTTACTTCTGTACTGTCTTCCCTAGATGCTCAGAGTTTATACTACTTAAAAAGATGGATTTTGCTTTTTATTTTTTTCCTTTTAAATTCAATTAAACCTTTTATTTTTGTACTTAAAAGTCTTTTTTAGGGATCTGAGTACAATGGAATGTTCTATGTAGATCCATCTCAAGCCACAGATGCAATCGTCACACAACATCATGCAAGGAAGGTGAGTACTACAGCCAATTCAAAGAGGACTCCAATTAGCAGAAGCAATTATTCTCCTTTTAATTTAGACTGACGAAACCTGTAGCTCAAATAAATCAAAAGCAGAAATATATCCCTAAAACATTGTGAATAGGAGCTTCATGAATCTTTAAATTCACAATATCAGTACAGTGACTAGAAAACCATGGAAGGGAAGAAATGGCAATGTTAATGAAGCCACCTCCTTTCACAGCCCCTCACTGATAGAGCCTTTCTTGTCTCATCTCACTCTTCTGTCATTGCTTTGCTATGTTAATAACCGTAGCCTTCAACAGTCTCTGGTTTCTGAAAATCTGCTTGAACTGAAGAGTCTTTAGATGTTTCTCTATTTGAAGAGTTTATCTCTGCTGAGGAAATAATTCAAAACATACTACATCTGATTGTTCTAAAATGAAGGTTACCTCTTCGTATATCTCTTCTTGTGCCCCTGTACTCAGCACTGGTTAGACCACACCTTGAGTACTGTGTCCAGTTCTGGGCCCCTCAGTTTAAGAAGGACATCGAGACACTTGAACATGTCTAAAGAAGGTCAGCGAGGCTGGGGAGAGGCCTTGAGCACAAGCCCTATGAGGAGAGGCTAAGGGAGCTGGGATTGTTTAGCCTGGAGAAGAGGAAGCTCAGGGGAGACCTTATTGCTGTCTACAACTACCTGAAAGGTGGTTGTAGCCAGGTGGGGGTTGGTCTCTTCTCTCTAACAACCAGCACCAGAACAAGGGGACAGTCTCAATCTGTGCCAGGGGAAGTTTAGTCTCAAGGTGAGAAGAAAGTTCCTCACTGAGAGAGTCATTCATCATTGGAATGGGCTGCCCAGGAGGGTGGTGGAGTCACCATCCCTGGAGGTGTTCAAGAGGGGATTGGACATAGCACTTGGTGTCATGGTCTAGTCACAAGGTGTGTCTGTGGTGACAGGTTGGACTCGATGATCTTTGAGGTCTCTTCCAACCTTGGTGATACTGTGATACTGTGATACTGTGAATTAAGGACACCATTGGGGGTCAAGGGAGTCTTGACCTCCAAAACAGTCTTTAGATTCTCATTGATGAATGTAAAATGAGATGAGGGTTGACTCTCCCAGCTAAGAGCCCTAACCCTAATAATACAAGAAACAATGGGTTCAAACTTGGATATAGAAGTTTTCACCTCAACATAAGGAGAAACTGAGTTACAGTGAAGGTGACAGAGCACTGAAAGAGGCTGCGCACAGAGGTTGTGGAATCTCCTCTGGAGACTTTCAAAACCCACCTGGATGCATTCCTGTGCAGACTACCCTAAGTGATCCTGCTCTATCAAGAGTGGTTAGACCTGAGGATCTATTGAGATCCCTTCCAACCTCTAATATACTCTGACACTCTGATACTATGATGTCTTCTCTCCTTTTTCTTTCACCAAATTCCTTATGGCAAGCTGTGCTTGCAAACCAGTATCTCCAGACTGCTCCAGTCCTATTCTTTATGTTCACATTTCCAAGTCTTTGTGTTCCCTGCTCCTTTTTCTAAGACTGAAAAATGCAGTCAGTTCTGCCAAGGATTCACCTTCAGTTTCATTCTGAAATTACATCAATAGAGATTTAATGTTCAAACACTTCTATTGTTTTACTTCCAAGTGTTTCCTCATTCATCCATCCATTCTCATCCTCTATTTGGAAGAGGAAATAATGTCAGAATGTTGAGTAGTCTTCGCTTTCTTTGCACAGCACAAGGTAATTAATTGCATAAAACTTAATGTTGCAAATCAGTTGACTCATACAAACATAAGCTTTCAGAAGCACAAGGTTTCTACCCCAAGATATGAATTAGAAAAACAGTAATAATGAGAGCGTAACGTAACAACATAAATCAAATTCTAGACCCGGGATATGTTCCCGGACTAAATGGTGATTAGACAACAAGAGAGATAACAGATTTGTAAAGGATTAAATCAGAGAGAAGGAAAAATTGAACAGATACTGTGGATTGTAATAGAGCAAAAGTAGTTAAATGTTCTACCTGATTTTGTCAACAAAGAACTTAGAAGACCAAAGCAAGCTGCCAGAAACACTCAGAAAGTACTTCTCAGTCCTTTGAAGTGCTGTATAAAAGAGTTTCTCATCAGCAAAGGCTAAAACTCAGAAAGGAGAAAAATCAGTGTATGGAGTATGTCCAGAGAAGGGCCACAAGGATGATCAGAGGTCTGGAGCACTTCTATGAAGACACAATGAGAGAGCTGGGGCTGTTCAGACTGGAGAAGGGAAGGCTCTGAGGAGACCTTATTGTGGCCTTCCAGTATCTGAAGGGGGCCTAAAAGAAAGCTGGGGAGGAACTTTTTAGGATGTTAGGTAGTGATAGGACTAGGGGGAATGGAACAAAACTAGAAATGGGTAAATTCAGATTGGATATTAGGAAGAAGTTCTTCCCCATGAGGGTGGTGAGACACTGGAACAGGTTGCCCCGGAAGGTGATGAAAGCCCCATCCCTGGAGGTTTTTAAGGCCAGGCTGGATGTGGCTCTGAGCAACCTGATCTAGTGTGACATAGTTTCATTCATTCAGGGTTGGAAGGGACCACAAGGATCATCTAGTTCCAACCCCCCTGCCACGGGCAGGGACACCTGTCAAGGTCTGGAGACATTAGATGTCTCGGTCTGAAGACACAGTTCTTTTAAATATTCCCGTGTTGTGAAATTAAAGGCACGAACGAGGCCAAAGTATCAACAGCTAGGCTATTTATTACATAAATAAAGTGGACATAAGAAGGGAGAGGGAGAAAAGAGAGAGAGAGAGAGAGAGAGAGAGATAAGAAAGGGAGAGGGAGAAAATAAAGAGGGAGAGAGAGAGAGGGAGAAGAGGAAAGGAATTATATTACCACACCCCTCATCCCCCCCAAGACAGTTAAAGTCTGTGGAGGAAAGGTGCTGCAGGAGATATTGGGTTTGTAGAGAAACCGTGGTGAGGCTTTTGCTGGAGAACAGCTGTGGTCCTCTGGGGAGATGTTGGGTTGATACAGGAACAGTGCTGAGGCTCCTCTGGGCAGCCTGGGTCTGTAGAGAAAGGGTGCTGAGGCTTGGCTGGAGCTGTGGTCCTCCAGGCAGCTTCTTTTCTCTGGAGCAGCATTGTCCCGGCTTCTCAGCGGCCTGGCCCGTCTCCTGTGTTTTCCTTCATCTCCGTTTTTCTCCCCGTTTTTCTCCTTTGTTTCTCTCTCCTGTTTCTCTCTACAAACCAGTAGTTGTTCCAGTCTTTTATACAGTTTTTAGTCCTTAGGTATGTATTCAAATATTGTCCCTCAGGAATTCCAGTGGCAGGAAATAATCCTTAGGTTCTGTGTATAAACAGGTGGAGATTATCTTGCCCTAAAGGTGTGATGGCTGGGTCCTTGGGTCCATTGTTGTAGTCCCATGTTATCACAAGCTGTTATCACATGCAATCACAAGCTGATTTGCATCCAGGATTGGTGGACAGGATTCTTTCCACCTTCTTTCCAGTGGCTCTGCTGTCACTTTATCTTTGTTGACTCACATAGAGAGAGACAAACTTATTAGACTCTCACAACACCCCACACTACACCAGGCTGGACAGAGCCTCAGCCAGCCTGCTCTTAAACACCCCCAGGGACGGGGCCTCGACCACCTCCCTGGACAACCCATTCCAGGGTTTCACCACTCTCATGGGGAAGAACCTCCTCCTCACATCCAGCCTGAATCTCCCCACCTCCAGCTTCATTCCATTCCCCCTACTCCTATCACTACCTGAGATCCTGAGAAGTCCTTCCCCAGCCTTCCTGTAGGCCCCCTTCAGATACTGGAAGGCCACAATTAGGTCACCTCGGAGCCTTCTCTTCTCCACACTGAACAGCCCCAACTCCCTCAGTCTGCCCTCATAGGAGAGGTGCTCCAGCCCTCTGATCAGCCTTGTGGCCCTTCTCTGGACATGTTCCAGCACCTCCACATCCCTCTTGTAATAGGGGCTCCAGAACTGGACACAGTACTCCAGGTGGGGTCTCAGCAGAGGTGAGTAGAGGGGGAGAATCACCTCCCTCGACCTGCTAGCCACACTTCTCCTGATGCAGCCCAGGATCTGATTGGCTTTGCGGGCTGCAAGTGCACACTGAGAGCTCATGTTGAGCTTTTTGTCCACCAGCACCCCCAAGTCTCTCTCCTCAGGGCTGCTTTCCAGCCAGTCACTGCCCAGCCTGGATTTGTGCCTGGGATTGCCTCAACCCAGATGCAGGACCCTGCACTTGCTCTTATTGAACTTCATGAGGTTGGCTTGTGCCCACCTCTCCAGCCTGTCAAGGTCCCTCTGGATGGCCTCCCTTCCCTCCAGCGTGTCTGCTGCACCACATAGCTTGGTGTCATCAGCAAACTTGCTGAGGGTGCACTCAATGCCACTGTCCATGTCACCCACAAAGATGTTGAATAAGACAGGTCCCAGGACTGATCCCTGAGGGACTCCGCTTGTCCCTGACCTCCACTGGGACATGGAGCCATGGACAGCCACTCTTTGGGTGCGGCCATCAAGCCAGTTCCTTATCCATCTAGTGGTCCACCCATCAAACCCATGTGTCACCAGTTTGGAGACCAGGATGTGGTGCGGGACAGTGTCAAAGGCTTTGCTCAGGTCCAGGTAAATGACATCAGTTGCTCGCCCCTCATCTATTAATTTTGTCACTTGCTCATAGAAGGCCACCAGGTTGTCCCTGCCTGTGGCAGGGGGCGTTGGAACTAGATGATAGATGCAAATAGATGATCTTTGAGATCCCCTCCAACCCTAACAATTCTATGATTCTATGATGCTGCAACTGACTCACAAGAAGATGCACTCTGAAAAGAGACATTGTGCTATGAGTTTACACAAAGATCATGATGTTATATAAGTAGATATAAAAAACAAAAACCAAGGGAGAGCTGTGTATGCTGTGGATTTAAAACAAACAGCAATAAAAAAATAACAAGGGATTCACCCCTCAACTTTTGCTAGATGTTCTAACGCTCACATACATGAAGGATGTAATTGGAAGCATGGGCAGTGGTAATTGGTGTTTCCCAGCCAGTACTGCCTTACACTTCAGCTGAGCACATGTATTGACACAGAAATATAGCTTTACTAGGCACTTGCTTTCTTCCAAGAAATTAAAATGAGGAACAATAAAGCAAATGGAGGACAAGACATGATAAAGAAATCATAGAATCCATTAGCATGTGTAGCAGCCTTGTAATCACTAATTAATCATTTAAGCTGAATATTTACATAGACCTATCCCCTCTAAATACAACAACAGCAGAGCTCAAAATTCTAGTACTTGCAAATGAGAAAATTCTATCTGGCCGAGAAAATGTTGAAACATGTTCAACACCTCATGTCAAGGGCGTATATTGCACACCAAAGGTAAGTATTGCATAACGAAGGCAAGTACGCAAAGACATTTCACAGTAGTATCACAGTACAACTAAGGTTGGAAGAGACCTCGAGGATCATCGAGTCCAACCTATCAACACAGACCGCATGACTAGACCATGGCACCAAGTGCCACATCCAATCTCCTCTTGAACACCTCCAGGGACGGTGACTCCACCACCTCCCTGGGCAGCTGTTGAGGGTTGGAGGAAAAGGCTGGGCCTTCTCCCACCCCCCTGTAAAGTGAAGGGAAGAAAATTGAAAGGTAAAAAAAAAATGCACAGTCAGATTAGCAAAGGAGTGTGTGCTGTATTTACAAAGCAGTTTAGGAAGATGCAGGGGAATATATACACAATTTACAGTATTTACAATATATACAGAAATATACGACAAAGTAATACAGAATGAGATTTCCCTTCCCCCCCGTCTGGAGGAAGGGTATTCCCCTGTACCCCCTTCTCTCCCCTTTTTCCCCAGAGAGAGGTAGAAAGAGAGAGAAAAAAAAGAAGCAGTTGTTAATTGGAAAGCAGTTAGTACAGGCCTTGCAGTTATCAGTTTCAAGGTCAGTCTGGCCAAAAGCCCAGAAAGCTTCAAGCTGCCGCAAGGAAGAAAAGAAGTGCAGGACTGCCCAGAATACTCTGCTGTACTACAAGTTCAAAGGTGCTTTCTACCAATCTACCAATGAAATTAGTTTAGGTCTGTCTTTCGTTTATAAACATTCAGCCACAATGTCCCCTTTCTTAAAGGAACAGCCTCAAATGGTCACAGTCCACCCCTTCTAAACAATCTCATTGGCTGTTCATACTGTCCATCCAATCCAAGACGACACTTGCAGTTCTTGAGTCAAGTTCATAGTCCATTCCGGCTATACTCAGATGTAGATGATTCAAAAGTCCAAGAAAATCAGAAAATGAGAAAAATGGAAAACAGTTTGTTTCTTTGCTGACGAAGCGAAGAAAAGGGAAACAGGGATTCTCAGGGTCTCTTAGTTGACTCAGGGCTCTCAGGGTTTGTGCACCGTAGATTCCTCATTGATTCTTCCTTTGGACGTGGTGTAGCTATACAACAGTTCGAAATTAAACTCTTTCAGCTAAAGTTAAATTTCTTTGTGGAATACACTGATTTTCACCATTCTCTTGCATTACCCAATAAGTGTGACCCAGACCTTCAGCAGATCACCTCCATTAGACCAGATCTTTCAAGATTTACCATTCGAGCTCTCTGTGTTATCAGAGCCATCCACTTGGACCATGTTGAGTCTGTGGCATGATGTGGTGTGGAGCCTTTGCCTTTGAACATCCAATTCAAAACTGGTAATCTGGGAGCTGAGAGAAGTTGTGATTCAGTTCCAATCACTTCAGAAGATGCTTTTACTCCTTCATAGGCAGCTAAAATTTCTTCCTCTGTTGGAGTATAGCTAGCCTCTGAACCTCTGTAACCTGGACTCCAGAAACCAAGAGGTCATCCACGTGTCTCACCTGGAGCTTTTTGCCACAAGCACCAGGTTGGACCATTGTCACTTGCAGCCGTGTACAAAATGTTCTTAATGTCTGGACCATCTCGAACAGGTCCCAGACCCATTGCTTGAACTGCCTCTTGCTTTATCTGGTCAAAGGCTGCTTGTTGTTCAGGTTCTCAGTGGAAATTGTTTCTCTTTCGAGTCACATCATACAGAGGTTTCACAATCTGACTGTATCCAGGAATGTGCAGTCTCCAAAATCCCACTATCCCCAAGAAACGTAGGGTCTCTTGCTTGTTTGTGGGATTTGCCATGGTAGAGACTCTATTTACCACATCCACTGGAATGTGTCGGCGTCCATCCTGCCACCACACTCCCAGAAACTGAATCTCCGTGGTAGGTCCTTTCACCTTGTCTTGCTTGATGGCAAAACCTGCATTCAGAAGAATGTGAATGATTTTGTTACCTTTCTCGAAGACTTCCTCAGCAGTTTTACCCCAGACGATGATATCATCGATGAACTGGATGTGTTCTGGAGCACCGCCTTTCTCCAGAGCATCGTGGATCACTGCGTGACAGATGCTTGAGCTGTGGATCCAGCCCATTGGCAATCTGTTGAAAGTGTACTGGATTCCTCTCCAAGCGAAAGCGAAGTGAGGCCTGTATTCCTCTGCTATGGGAATAGAGAAAAATGCATTAGCAATGTCTATGGTAGCATACCATTTGGCCTCTTTGGATTCCAGCTCATACTGAAGTTCCATCATGTCTGGTACTGCTGCATTCATAGGCGGAGTTGCTTCATTCAGGGGTCAGTAGTCTACCGTCAGATGCCAGTCTCCATTCTGTTTCCGCACAGGCCACACTGGACTGTTGAAAGGTGAATGAGTTTTGCTGACGACTTTCTGACTCTCCAACTGACGAATCAGATTCTGAATGGGCAACAAAGAGTCACGGTTGGTTCGGTATTGTCTGTGATGCACAGTCTGAGAAGCAACCGGCAATTTAATGTCTTGTATCTTGTGTTGTCCCACAACTGCAGATTCATCAGAAAGCTCAGGTCTAGCAGACAGTTTCAATTTTTGTCCATCAATTTCTATAGAGGCTACTTCAAAAGCCCATTTGTAACCTCTAGGGTCTTTGAAACACCCTTCTCTCAGAAAATCAATTCCCAAAATACAAGGTGCATCAGGTCCGGTTACAATTGTATGCTTCCTCCATTGTTTACCAGTTAAACTTATATTAACCTCCACCTTACTTAACTCTTGAGATCCACCAGTGACTCCCAGAATAGTTATAGACTCTGATCCCTGATAATTTGATGGTATTATGGTGCACTGAGCTCCTGTGTCAACCAAGGCCCCGTACTTCCGAAACTGTGAAGTGCCAGGCCACTGGATGTACACATCCCAATAGATTCTATTATCTCTGTTATCCCTCTCCTCTCCCTGGCAGGAGGCAGGGCAACCCTAGTTATGGGGAACATGCTGACATGTGCATTGTGCACAGTGTGCAGTGTTACAGCTTTGCATGTTATAACTGGGGCCACTGTTGGAGCTACTAGAGTTGTTCTGGGGAACCGTGGAAGTAACAGTATCACAGTATCACACAGTATCACAGTATCACTTAGGTTGGAAAGGACCTCGGGGATCATCGAGTCCAACCTATCAACACAGACCCCATGCCTAGACCATGGCACCAAGTGCCACGTCCAATCTCCCCTTGAACACCTCCAGGGTCGATGACTCAAAACACGCTCTTGATATCTTCCTCTCCCAATGCAAGGAAAACAGTAAATATGCAATCACCATCACCAGCAGCAGATTTATACACATCACATAAATCACCTTTGGATCCCAGCCATCACTTAGAGTTACTATTTCCTCCACTGGTATCTTAAACCCTTTTATCTCAACCGGGAGAGTGCTAGAAGTGACATTTCCGTACCTCGCTGGCCAGAAAAAATTCACACATTTTCCATACCATAATCTAACTCTATACATAAACCACAGATAAATTGTCCGCACCAAATATTTACCCAGGTAATCCAAAATCAAACCCAAACAATATCTGTAAACCAGAGCCCCAAAAATTGAAAAAAATAAATGCTCTAATATCCACAGCACCTTCACGTTTGCTAATCCAGCTATAAAACAATAAATCAGTAAAGCAGTAAAACAGTAAAGCAGTAAAACAGTAAAGCAAAAATTTAAGCTAATTATCTGCTGCACGTTGGAAAGCCAAGAAAAAAAAATGTTGAGGGTAGAGGGGAAGGCCGCAAACCTTCTTCCCCCCCCGAAAGTAAAGGGAAGAAAATTGAAAGGAAAAAAAAAACACTGCCAGATTAGCAAAGGAATGTGCTGTATTTACAAAGCATTCCAATGACAAACAACTCACTTGGTGAAGAGCTTTCTCCTCACCTCGAGTCTATACCTCCCCTGGCACAGCTTGAGACTGTGTCCCCTTGTTCTGGTGCTGGTTGCCTGGGAGAAGAGACCAACCCCTCCCTGGCTACAATCTCCCTTCAGGTAGCTGTAGAGAGCAATGAGGTCACCCCTGAGCCTCCTCTTCTCCAGGCTAAACAATCCCAGCTCCCTCAGCCTCTCCTCATAGGGCTTGTGCTCAAGGCCCCTCACCAGCCTTGTTGCCCTTCTCTGGACATGTTCAAGTGTCTTGATGTCCTTCTTAAATTGAGGGGCCCAGAACTGGACACAGGACTCAAGGTGTGGCCTAACCAATGCAGAGTACAGAGGCACAATGACTTTCCTGCTCCTGCTGGCCACACTATTCCTAATGCAGGCCAGGATGCCATTGGCCTTCTTGGCTGCCTGGGCACACTGCTGGCTCATGTTCAGCCAGCTGTCGATCAACACACCCAGGTCCCTCTCTGTTTGGCAGTTCTCCAGCCACTCTGACCCCAGCCTGTAGCTCTGCATGGGATTGCCATGGCCAAAGTGCAGCACCTGGCACTTGGGCTTGTTAAATGCCATTCCATTGGATTCTGCCCATCTGTCCAGTCAATCGAGGTCCCTCTGCAGAGCCTTTCTACCCTCTAACTGACTAACATCTGCCCCTAACTTGGTGTCATCTGCAAACTTGCTGATGACTGACTCAATCCCCTCATCCAGATCATCAATGAAGATGTTAAAGAGGACGGGGCCCAGCACTGATCCCTGGGGGACACCACTGGTGACTGGCCACCAGCTGGATGTGGCACCGTTCACCACCACTCTCTGGGCTCGGCCCTCCAGCCAGTTCCTAACCCAGCACAGAGTGTTGCGGTCCAAGCCACGAGCTGACAGCTCAGCCAGCAGTTTGCTGTGGGGGACGGTGTCAAAGGCCTTGCTGAAGTCCAGGTAGACCACATCCACAGGCCTCCCCATGTCCACCAGAGAGGTTACCTGATCATAGAAGGAGATCAGGTTGGAGAGGCAGGACCTGCCCTTCCTAAATCCATTTTGGCAATCAGCTGGCAGATCAAGTAGAATGGAGATCTATTTTGAAACAAAAATCACAGTAGATTTATGCCACTAACACTAGAGAAGCCCCCACAGACCCATGACAGTTCCCAATATTCTGTGGCATAGATGGGACTAAGGTGTAAACGAACTCACACAAAGTAAAAACTCACCCCAACCTCTCTGCAGGAAACAAGTAAGCAATTCAATTAAAATACATCTGTTTTGACATCATAAGAGCATGCCAAGGTCGATTCTCTGAGGATGCTCTCTCAGCTTTAGAGATTTATCGTAGCTTTAGAAAGCCAGCATAATAATTAACACAAGAAAACATCGACTGAAAAATGCCAGCAGTTGGCTAATAAGTTCCCTCTTATGACTCTCAGCAAAGGAAGAAGATGTTTTTCTCTCTCTGAAGTCTAATTCCATTATTTTCTGCTGCTGACTTCTGCACAGGAATTCTTTCAATCCTCTTCAGAGAGCTGCTTCACCTTATTGCAATAGCAAGTCTTCAGTGACTCCCTATTGTGTGGATGGGGTCATCCCTGTCAACATGCATGAGCACCTACAGGAAAAGGACGTGATGAATATGAAAACTAGCAATAGAACAGCTTGAGTTTAGGCAAAAATTTCCATTTTACCAGAGAGAGAGGCAATTTTCTCATTCTTGGTAAATGGAGCGGAGATATTACTGAACAAAGTCCAAGACCAGTTCAAAAGATTGGTCTTTAATCCTAAAGCAAGAGTCTCCAACAAAAATGAGTAACAAGATAAATGTAAATGAATAGGAATTTGATTAAGTTTGGGTTTGTTTTTTTTTTTCCAGTGGAAAAAAAAAGCACAATAGAGTCTCCTAATGAAATACTGATGGTTTTCCTCCCTTTTTATTTACTGTGTGTTTTTTGAGATTCTAGAATATTTCATCTGCAGGCAAATCTCTGGTTTAGGTGGTAAATACCACCTCAAGGCTGTAATCAAAGTAGTCCTGTAGCTGCTCTATACTCTGTTTTTCTTACAAAGACCAGGCATGCATGAAAGAGCAGTGATGGACTGTTGCAGAGAGCCACCAGTTCTGCTTCATAGCAAACTGCAGGGTTTGAGCTTATTCTTGCTCAAACAATGATATGGGCTGCTGAGACACAACTGGTTCCCTCTGCTTTGGGCACATATTTCTTTGCTATTGTGCAGTAGGTAGGCTTTCCCAGGCAGCCTTCAGAGAAAAGTGCATCTGTTTTGAGGGCCAGCTCAAAGGCAGGTCATGGTAGCTACTCTCTCTTCTCTGACTGATGCTGTTGGCCTTATACTTGGTGTTGTTAGAGTGCACTGCACTTGGGAAGCAGCCTTGGACCTCTGCCACCTGCCCCAGACCACACGTTATGCAGTGAAGACAATGGCACATGTAATACATCCAGAGTCACACATGAGTGCTCCTGCTTCAGCAACAGCATTGAATCATCTTTCCCAAACCCCTATTTCAAAGCAGGTGTTGATCCCTGATACTCTTGTGGCTTTAATCACTTTGGTGAAACAAGGAGTTTTTCCCTCTGGCATATGCATTTGAAACAAAGCAACCAAAATCTGGGAATTGCAGTAGCAATTCTGTCACAGTCACTGGGGGAAAGAAAAAAAAAATGCAGAGAAGCTATGAAAACAGGGTGGTTTCAGAGCCCTCTTGTCACTGGCTTCAACCACACTGCCACATATCTAGTCAGACATCCTGGACACAGGCTCTGTCCAGTCCAGGGGAGACAGCTCAGACAACAAATCATTTAAGCTTGTCTCACTGAACTCAAAATATGCTGGGGCAAGATATTGTATTGCTCAAACATCACAGAAAAGACAGCAAAGTTAGCAGCTGGTAATGAATTTGCTTCATCTCTGTTACCTATGTCTCCGGGGATCTGAGCTGGCATAACATGCCCTTGAAACTGAATAACAAATGAAACTTTGGCTGCCTTTGCACTGAAGGCTGTGATGTTTGTCAAGGCTGTGGCATGCCAGTCTGGTTGTGCAAAGAGAATCTTATTACCCTGTGACTGAAGTATGCATTCTTCAAACAAGGTGAAATGATAGTCTATGTGCACCTTTTACACAAAAAACACCCCAAACTAGTATTTGAGTAAAACCTTAAGAAATAAAAAAAAAAAAAAAAAGAAAAAAAAAAAGAAAAAGACAGAACATCCTAACCAGTAATTCAGGACCCCAACCCTCTTATCAAGTTTTGCAGAGGGCAGGCAAAGAAGGGGCTTGGCAGGTCCCAGCTAAGCTGTTGCTGGTGACCTGTCCCAGAAGACAGCTCTGCTGACTGGCACCCAGACATTTATCTGGGACAGGCGTAACACAGAAGAGGAAAGGATCTCCCTGCACTGACTCAGCAATAGAAGAAGAGGCACCATGAGACAATTCAGGCTTTTCACTGTGCCTGCCAACTGCGGTGATGGGTTTTATTATGTGGATCACTATTCATTAAAAGCTGGACAGGGACCAAACTGATGGACTTGCTCCAAGCTCTAGGTCCCAATATATATCCTCTTACCAGCAGGTTCCCAAAGAAGAAGAATGGCTTACAACAGTTTTATAAAACCCAGCTGTTTAGAAAACTCAGATACTACATTCTACCCCCAAATCTAGGGATAACAGCCCAAATAACTTTTTTTTTTTTTAACTTTTGTAAATGCACAATCAGCAGAAATATGAATACACTGTGTGGCTTGCAAGTGACCTTCTAAACCAAATTCTCTGCTTTGTTATACAACATAAACAGAGCTATTACTCTACAGCATTACCTGGTATTGAGTTATCCCAGTGAAAATTGGCAAAGAAAGCAGATAAACAGACGCTCTTTTGTATGAAAGGTCTTGAATGAAGCAAGAATAAATATTAACTCCTTGTTTGAATGTTGAAGCTTTTCTCCCAGCTCTAGAAAGCAGCAAAGTTGCTAGCAGCAACTGGAAGCCAGGAGCAAAGTCTTAATGTTATTTTTTAATTTTTATTTTGGAGACAGTACCTACCTCTTTGTTAGTCTCATATGCTAGCATTCTTACTCCCTGAAGAATAATAAATATGTTGAAGGCAATAAATACCAGAAAAAGAGAAGAGCATTATAAGTAAAATTCGTGCTTAGTTGAGGCTTTTCTCTGTCAGTAGAAATCAAGACTGAGAATTTTATGCAACCCACCAAATAATGATTAGATTAAAGAAAGATGGGAGGAGAATGATGGACATGCCAATCCCAGAACAGTCAGACACAAAGGTGAAAGACTCATTAAACACATTTCTCTAGAGAAAGGTGCAAATGCTTTATAAGCACCAGGGTTTTGAGACAATTAATGTGTCTTTTTGTGAGGTTGAGGAAAATCTTGGTACAATATTTAAGTGCAGAATGAATCTATGCTACAGCATGCTTCCCTGGCTCCTCCTCACAAAGGAACTGGAGAGCACCAACCATTACCCAGCTGAGTCTGTTCACTTGTGTACTGTGAAAAGGTTTAATGAGCCACAAAGTGTATTTTGCTCTCCTCATGGATCATGGAAGTAAAAGTCCTAGGGGTAAAACAGCTTGTGTTGTTTCTGCTGCTCTGAATTGGGCCCCCAGGGGTACATTTTCAGCACAATATATGTGGAACTGTCTGCTTGAGTCCAATTGATGTTGATGGAACTCACGTAGCAAAAATCCCATGAAACGCTTGGAAATGTTTCCCTTGGTGTCTGTAAAGCATTGTTATATTCTCAAATAAAATTGATCAAACCAGTCTGATGGTAGTGCTCCTTCTCAGCAAGATCTGCAGTGCTTGTGCAGTCAAGCAAGAATGCATGAGAATGCATGCAAATTTATACTGTATCTGCCTCTCCGCACACACTTTGCAAGAACTGAATTGCTCAGGCTCTTGGATCAATGTAGTAGTGAATAGAATAAAAAAAGACCAGGAGATAATATTCTTCATACAGGCAAAATTCTGTGGCTGCTCAGTACAAGTGTCACTCACTCACACAGGAATATCATGTCAGAGGACGCAGAAAATATAAACAGAGACATGGTAACATTGCCACCCTCTTCTCTATATAGATACAAGCTAGAACACAGGAAGTTCCACCTCAGCATGAGGAGAAACTTCTTTAATGCGAGGATGACAGAGCACTGGAACAGTCTGTCCAGAAAGTCTGTGGAGTTTCTTTCTCTGGAGACTTCCAAAGCCAGTCTAGATATCTTTCTGTGTGACCTGCCCTAGGTGATCTTGATTTCATAGAATCACAGAATCACCAAAGTTGGAAAAGACCTCAAAGATCGTCAAGTCCAACCTGTCACCACAGACCTCATGACCACTAAACCATGGCACCAAGTGCCATGTCTAATCCCCTCCTGAACACCTCCAGGGACAGTGACTCCACCACCTCCCTGGGAAGCGCATTCCAACGGCTAACAACTCTCTCAGTGAAGAACTTCTCCTCACCTCCAGCCTAAACTTCCCCTGGTGCAGCTTGAGACTGTGTCCTCTTGTTCTGGTGCTGGTTGCCTGGGAGAAGAGACCAACCCCCTCCTGACTACAACCACCCTTCAGGTAGTTGTAGACAGCAATAAGGTCTCCCCTGAGCCTCATCTTCTCCAGGCTATTTGCTATTTGGCAGTGGGGTTGAACTGATGATATCTGGAGGTCCCTTTCAACCCCTAACATTCTATGATTCTGTGATCTTATGGGTGGAAGAGAAGGGAATTTGGCAAAATATGTCCATTTGGAACAGGACTGGCACAACTGCAATGATTATCAGTAACTGAATATGATTAATCTCATTTAGGTTTACAAAATCTTTTCTTACTGTTTACCTTGACATTTGAGTACGAGCTAAAGTCCAACTGTTAGCCTGCTCCCTAATTTTTCATTACACCCTGTAATAATCAAGATAGGAGGAAGGTCAACATGATTTTCAGTGCTGATTGTGTGTTACTCCACAGAGCCATCTACCAAAGAGGGGCATGTTTGATCTGCTTAATATGGTCCCAGCTATGTGAGACCATGCTGTATTTTAGATCAATGTGCTAAGGTTTTAAAGTGGCTGGAAACACATAAGGTTTCAAAAAGAAACCTTTCACATTTGAGGAAATAGTGAGGGTAGAAAACAACAAAGAGATGATGAGGCTAGCATTAAAATTGTGGGAATTTTTAGTCTGCTTGTTTATCAAAGTAATCTGCACAGAAATGTCTGCATGGGGTAGACAGAATATGGAAATGCCTGCTTAATCCTACAGTCAAGCAACTCATTAATACACCACCAGTGACTGCTAAGGTTACAAGGAGTCATTCCTGCACTCATTGGAGTAATGTCATTAGATACTAAAGCTGGAAGGGACTGTTGCTAGAAAATCACAGGTAGGACCTTTCTAAAGGGGAAGGAGGAAAACTAAAACAGAAATGTCTTAGGCAGGGAGCACATGAGAGCTCCTGGAGGGATCTTTCAGATCCCAGATCCCTGTGACATTGGAGAAGAAGGGACAGAATGACTGGAAAATTCATCAGGGTCTCAGTTCAGCTATACAAACTATGCATGGGATGTTGAGTGGATTTCTAACACTTCATTCCTTCCGCTTTTGCTGTATTTCTGGTTTACCTTTGTTGGCTTTCCCTCACAACACATGACACAGAAGAGCAGCCAGGAATTTAAGCTTTAATTTCTCCTTGAGCCATGTTCAGACCATGTGTGTCAGTCATCTATGCTGAGCTTAAATATTTGCAGCAAAGGAGAACCCACGTCTTTCCTAGATAGTTTCACGAGGCATTTGTCTAATATTATCTATCAGGAAGTGAATCTTGATGAACCTACTCTGCTGCATAAAATTGACCACCTCTACCAGGATACAGCCAATAACAGCATTGTAATGCATTGCCCTAGACAGACACAGGATTGACTCTCCACAATGCTACACCATTTTGGCAAGGCAAAAGAGTCTTTGAAGGGGTGCATGACTGTGTTTTGCTGATTTTAATGGCCTTTTACAACACAAAAACAAGTGCAGCATAAATGAGAGCTAAATCTGAACATGATTCTAGGGGAGATTTAGGTTAGTTCTTAGGAAAAATTTCTATTATGAAAGGTTTATCAAAGAAAGGAAGAGGTTGTACAGGGAAGCTGTTGAATCCCCATCCCTGGATATATTTAAAACCCATCCAGATATGGTGCTCCAGGATATGGTGTAGCAGTGGCTCTGGTAGAGTTAGACTTCATGAACTTGATTAGACTTGGTTGGACTTGATTAACTTGATAACCTTTTCCAAATATAGTGATTCGGTGTGTTTCTGTATGTAGTAAGACTGAAAATTTTATGATTACTACTACTACTACTACTACTACTACTACTATTATTATTATTATTATTATTATTAATACTATTATTATCTATATTATTATTATTTAAAAGTAATTTATTGCAGACTATTTTATAAATAGATAGATGTTTTAATCTGTAAATTGCCTGCATTTCCAGACTTTTCAAACACAAAATATTTGCAAATGCATCAAAAACATTTTCCACGTCAGATTTACAAATAAGCTGTCTGGTTCACATTGGGCCAAACAGATGCCACTTTGAGCCCTTCTCATTTTGACCCATTACATACATTGATTTCTGTACTTTATTTAGACATGGCAGAGATGGAAATACAGTGAATTGACTTGGGTTGTTGAGGGAAGGGAAAGTTTGGGAAGGGAAGGTTTGGGAAGGTTTGGGAAGGTTTGGGAAGGGAAGGTTTGGGAAGGGAAGGTTTGGGAAGGTTTGGGAAGGGAAGGTTTGGGAAGGGAAGGTTTGGGAAGGGAAGGGAAGGTTTGGGAAGGTTTGGGAAGGGAAGGTTTGGGAAGGGAAGGGAAGGTTTGGGACGGTTTGGGAAGGGAAGGGAAGGGAAGGGAAGGGAAGGGAAGGGAAGGGAAGGGAAGGGAAGGAAGGAAGGGAAGGGAAGGGAAGGGAAGGGGAGAGGAGAGGAGAGGAGAGGGAGAGGGAGAGGGAGAGGAGAGGAGGAGAGGAGAGGGAGAGGAGAGGAGAGGAGAGGAGAGGAGAGGAGGAGAGGAGAGGAGGGAGAGGAGAGGAGAGGAGAGGAGAGGAGAGGAGAGGAGGAGGGAGAGGAGAGGAGGAGGGAGAGGAGAGGGAGAGGAGAGGAGAGGAGAGGGAGAGGAGAGGAGAGGAGAGGAGAGGAGAGGAGAGGAGAGGGAGAGGAGAGGAGAGGAGAGAGGGAGAGGAGAGGGAGAGGGAGGGAGGGAGAGGGAGAGGAGAGAGGAGGGGAGAGAGGAGAGGGAGAGGGAGAGGAGAGGAGAGGAGAGGAGAGGAGGAGAGGAGAGGAGAGGAGAGGGAGAGGGAGAGGAGAGGAGAGGAGAGGAGAGGGAGAGGAGAGGAGAGGAGAGAGGAGAGGGAGAGGAGAGGAGAGGAGAGGAGAGGAGAGGAGAGGAGAGGAGAGCTGTTCTCAGTGGTAACTCACAGGATGGTTCCTTAAGTTAAAACATTCAAACCACAAACAGTTTTGCATTTTAAAAATGTGGTTTTAAGGAAATCATTGTTTGTTCACTTGGACTGGTTAATTGTATTTTAATTTGGTAATTCAAAGCAGATATTCAGTATCTTAACTTCTCTAAAAGCATAGCAAATATAGTGGAACAGGAGATGTACTTCTGAGCTCCAGATGTAGCTCACAGGGAATTTTCCAACTATTTATGTGATAGATGCTTAATTCATATTATGTAAATTGATATCCTTAAAAGTCAGAATTCTTTTATCTGGTGATTGCTAAGGTAATTCTTTAGGCAGTTACTGAATAAAATCTGGCACTGATTTCTGTTACAAATCTGAACCTCAGAGCAGCAGACTCAGAGGCTGCCTACAGGTCTGAAACCTTTGGAGAGCACTCGAAATGAATAGTGTACCTGGAGCTGGCTGCAGAGTTGCAGGAAACTCATACAAAATACACTTTTTGTTGCAGTGTCAGCAAAAAAAAACCAGCCCAAAACATACTAAACAGGAATTTCAAAAGACCTTTGTTTTGTATTTGCTTACATCCAAACTCAAAACTGTATTTGGGACTAAACCCAAGCAGAATGATTTATACAAAGCCTTGGTAAGCAAAACCTTGTAGTGTCACTTTTCTGACAGAAATTTGGAATATATCCCTGCATGCATTTCCCCCACTCCCTGGAAAAGCATACCAAGACTGTATCTGTGAGATTTTTGTTTGTTTGTTTAAATAACTGAGTGAAAAGGCAGAATTCAGAATTTGATTAAGGTTTGCTTTTGAAAAACACTGAGCAAAACCAATGATTTTTCAAAGAGCCAGGGGCTGGGGACACTATGGGGCAGGAAATTATGATTCTGCTTCAGGCAATCTCATGGCACCTGTGTGGATGAAGGGTCTCATGAAGCCTTTCTACAGCAGTGAGAAATGTTGCTGTGCTAATAGCACACCTACTAAATTTAAGGATATTTCACCTGTGAAGATAGGATAAATTTTTCTTTCTGACAAGGAACTGGGATGTGGGATCACACTTCAGAAGAGGACTAGGTGGACAATATGTTCTTACAACTTTTCTGGGACAAGATACCCTGATTTGAAAACTTTTTACTTGCATGCCCTAAAATAAAGACTGTAGCAAGAAGAAGCATGGTGTTACATGTGATTTGTAAAGAGACCATTCATTTGTGGTTGCACCCACCTACCAGCGTGGACAAAACAGAATTTCATCAAGTTGGCACTTCCTGTTTTTTTCCTTTATTTCTTCCAAAACTTTACAAGTTTTTACAGGGTGACTAAAGCATTTGGAAACTTTGTGAGACTCTTCTGGAAGAGGTATAATAACCTCATTATTCTTGGGCTGGCACAATAGAGCTGCAGTTTGTTCTTTTCCCTCCTAAGTGAGAGAATTAGTTTTGCATCCCAAAAACTTATCTTATTTCCTGTTCCAGACCAATACAAGAGCACTGTAGATGGGGCTCCATCAGTCATTGCACTCAGTATCTCCAGCCAAAAAAAGACAGAGATTGGTCCTCCTAACTCCAGATAACAAATGGACTGTTGTGTGAACTTTACTGAAGTTAGAGGGTCAAAAAAAGGGACTATTTTCTGGTATTTTTTTGCCTTAGGTTTTAACGAGTTGTGACATCTGAGCAGTCAGCTGCTGCTCTGTCTCCTGATTTGCTATGCATTCACACTTTCTCACCATTCTGGTTACTGATGGATGGCAGATACAGTTTCATGTGGATTGCCTTTTACAGATCAGAAAACAACTTATTGAACCAAAAGGCACAAGATGTTTGAACGTACTCTCTTCTCACACATACAAAGAAATAACCAACTACTGTATTATGGGGGGAAAAAAACCCATTGTGTTAGTATTATTTTTTCTATGGTTTTCATATATCTTATCCTTTTTTTTTTTTTTTTTTGTTACTTGATTATCATATTTTAAAATACTTTGTGCTACTACAGAACCACAGAATCACAGAATTGTCAGGGTTGGAAGGGACTCCTTGAGTACTGTGTCCAATTCTGGGCCCCTCAGTTCAAGAAGGACATTGAGATGCTTGAGCGTGTCCAGAGAAGGGCAATGAGGCTGGTGAGAGGCCTTGAGCATAAGCCCTATGAGGAGAGGCTGAAGGAGCTGTGATTGTTTAGCCTGGAGAAGAGGAGGCTCAGGGGAGACCTTGTTGCTGTCTACAACTACCTGAAGGGTGGTTGTAGCCAGGTGGGGGTTGGTCTCTTCTCTTTCAGTCTGTCTCCATAGGTGAGGTGCTCCAGCCCTCTGATCATCCTTGTGGTTCTTCTCTGGACATGTTCCAACACATCTGTATCTTTCCTGTAAGAGGGGCTCCAGAACTGGACACAGTACTCAAGGTGGGGTCTCACCAGAGTGGAGCAGAGGGAAAGGATCCCCCCTCTCTAAGTTATTATTATTTTATTCATTGCCAGTTGTTTACCCAGATCAGGATGGTCATAAAAGTTTTTTCTGACATTTAAAATCTATCAGACTCTGTTCTGTCCAGATTTGTCAGAAAGACTGAAAATCTCAAAAACCTGGCTCATGCTCTGCTTCTCTAACGAAATTTATAAAGAGGCATGCTGCACCCTGTGATCATTTTGACTAAACCTACCACGTTTCTTGTCAAAACTGGCTATCCAGGTCCAGGTTTTTCCAAAGCCCTGATTTACATTGTTCCAGTATTACTACTAGAAAGGAGCCTTTACAAGCCAGAATGGTCCATAACTAGATCACTTATTTATCAGTCTATTTAAAAAAATAGTAAAAACATGTCTAAAAGAAAAAAGTGTCTAGAAGGCCACAGTAACCAATAAAGACAAATACATGAAAAGCTTCTGTTTGAATGTCTTTGACAAAGTCTATAGTGAAAATAAAAATAAATAAAAATATTACATTAAATAAATAAACATTTTTAAAGTGGGAGAGATGGAGGGAAGGAAATGTTGCTGATTTGAAGAGGTCTATTCAGATATTGATATGATTTTGCTTCCAGTGTACAGATGTTACTAATCTATGTCTCACAATTTTGTCATGAATAGAATAGAATAGAATAGAATAGAATAGAATAGAATAGAATAGAGGTAGAATAGAAATAGAATACAATAGAATTAACCAGGTTGGAAGAGACCTTTGATGTCATTGAGTCCAACCTGTCATCCAACACTAATAACTAAACCATGGCACTGAGCATCCCATCTAGTTTCATAGTTTCATAGTTTCATTCAGGGTTGGAAGGGACCACAAGGATCATCTAGTTCCAACCCCCCTGCCATGGGCAGGGAAACCCCACACTACAGCAGGCTGGACAGAGCCTCATCCAGCCTGGTCTTAAACACCCCCAGGGACGGGGCCTCGACCACCTCCCTGGACAACCCATTCCAGGGTCTCCCCACTCTCATGGTGAAGAACCTCCTCCTCACATCTAGAATCTAGTCTCTTCCTAAACACCTCCAGTGATGGTGACTCCACCACCTCCCTGGGAAGCACATTCCAATGGCCAATCTCTCTTTCTGTGAAGAACTTCTTCCTAATATCTTGCCTAAACCTCCCCTGGTGCAGCTTGAGACTGTGTTCTCTTGTTCTGGTGCTGGTTGCCTGGGAGAAGAGACCAGCCCCCACCTGGCTACAACCTCCCTTCAGATGAGTCACAGTTGATATCACCTCAGGAAAAGTCATTCTCAGAAGTAAATCTAGAATAAAAAGATCTAAGTAGGATTACTCTAAATATAATATCACTCTTTGAGCAGAATCTCCCCCTTACACTGCAAACAGACTCTAGATCCCGCTCTGGAAGTAGATATCCACCCCAACACACCAGGTAAACTCAGCACTGCCATCGCTTTGGTAAATTTGCTGACATTTAATCTGACAATGCAACTGTTCCTCTGAATGCTCCTAATTAGTTTTGGGCTATATCAGCTGACTTGGCTTAACTATTTTAAAAAGCCAGGATACCAAGATTTATTTGCACTATTTAACACCATCAGATCAGTTTTTCTAATGTGGTTTCAGGGACAATCATACCACTGGCAGCTCCAGATGTGAGAAATTATTTCTCTGCTAACATGTGATGAGGAGGTGATGATGGCATATGTGGAAGACTAAGAATGAGTAACCTTTATTTCCTGCACAACTGTTTTCTCGGCGGTTGCTTGTTCCCACATATATCTTTTCTTCTCAATATAAACATGAAGGTGAATATGCATTAATATGTTTCTTTTCTGTCCCACTCCTCCTCAGAGGTATTTTTAAAATTATTTTATGGTGGAGAAAGGTATCTTCTGGTCTTTTTTCAGAACAGGCAGCAAAATTTCCCACATGTCTTTATGCAACTCATACCTAAGGTGAATGGCCCCTTAAAGATGAGCAATTATGGCAGGAAAAATGAGTACAGTTTGGGTTTACAAACTCAGATGGAAGGCATGAAAGAACTTTGGAAAAAAAAAAGAAAGTATTTCTTTTTTCCCCCAATTCAAATAAGGAACCACAGTAGTCAAAACTGGCAATGTATACATGCACCAAAAAGTGGTGGAAATAAATATATCACTTTCTAATTAGTAACTAAAAATTCTGCTGAACATGCACTGGAATAAAATGTTGAATCTTCTCCTAAAACTTCACAATAGAATAATTTCTACCAGCTTTGAATCTTTTTCATTGAACATTAATTAATGTGAAGAAATTACTTGTTCTTGGAAAAGAAATCTACGGAGAAGGGGAAATAGTAAAATAGTTATAGTCTCAGAAGACCCTTTCAGCTACCTCCCTGGAAATGGTAGGTCTTGGGCCAGGGTTTTCAATCGTTTTCTCACTAACAGGAGCTCCCATGCCTCTCCTCACCTTTTCAGTACCCATGACGCATCCATAAAGCACCCAAGTGAACAGACATTGACATCTGCATACTTCTCACTCCTTGTATTTCCATATGCCTTAACAATACTGATAAAGAGAAAAATTGGGTATAGAGCCCACAGTGCTCAGGCTTTAGCTGTGTCTCTACTTCTTTGTTCCAACAAATCCATTGTAATTCAGCTCAACAGAGTTGGGCACACAGATTTCCAACACATTGTGTGCATTTGCATCTACACAACTCCCATTTGTTTTGAACATGAAGGGGGGAAAAGGTCTTAGCAGGCTTTTTAGGGAACTGCAGCATGACCCACTAAAAAGTCTAATCAAGGTTACTAGAAAAGAGATGAAAAAGGCATTTTTTTTTATGATAGGGCTGTGGTTTTTCCTTCCTTTTGCAAACAGTTGCAAATCCATGAAGGAAGGAAGTTGCAATGGATGAATCCCATTGGATTCACTGTCCAAAATCCACAGGGACTCTTCAGCTGAGGCAGATCAAATGCCCACGTTGATACAGGCATATAAATATAATACAGTCAAGAAATATACAATAACATATAAACCAGCAGATGCTTCATTTCCCTTCTGGTCTGGGAAAAAAAAAAATAGTTCATTAGACATTACATGAGTTCACACAGTCAATCAAACTTTAAGGAAAACTTAAACTGAAACCCAAAACTTTGTCAATGTGAACACCTCTGGAGAGATTATGTACTGAGACAGGTCTTTCTCACTTCCCATGTCCCTTCTGGGGAGAAATCATAACACTCCACAGCACAAGTTGACTAGAGGATCTTAAGACTGCCAAGCCAAAAAAGCCCATCTCACACCTGGCTGTCATTCAGCCCTGGCAACAACTAAACTTACTGTGTGCTTCTAGCCTGAGCTGATGTCTGCACTGAGTCTCCTATTTCCATGCAGATACTCAGCTGCAACTTCTCATCACTTCTACTCATCCCCTCTGTAATCTGCTCTGGCCCCAGTTCCCATGGTCTCTGTGCAGTCCCTTACAAAACCGTGGGCACCTAATGCAGCCAGGAGCAGAACATTCTTATTGCTAGTAAACATGTATGATGCACTTTTCACATTGCACAAGCGTCCTTCATGGAGCAGTCATCCATCTGGAGCTGATGGGCCCAGTTTCAGAAAGAAACTCATCTGATGGTCCTGCCAGGCACCTGCTGCAATAATTAGACTGTCTACGGGTTAGAGAATCCCCTGCCCTCATTTCTGAAACTGAATTGCTGCAGTAGCAAGGAGGTCAGCACTCCTGAGGCAGGGAAATACACAAAAAGATGTCTTCTATCAGTCACCCTGTTGGTGACTTGACAACCATGTTACATGAGAGAGTCCTTGGGCCTGCATGCAAAACATTTTTGAAGCTAGATCTTGGTCTCTCTGGGAACGTGAGTACTGGTTTCAGTGTTTTCATTCAAAAATGTTCACCCCTCATTTCCATTTTTGTGCTCTTCAGTGATGTATGTAAGGAGACAGAAAGCTCAGTTGCATTCATTCAGTCATTTCTTGGCTTTTTTCCTCCCATCAAGTTAAATTGTCTTGAGCAATGCCTCCTGTAAATGATTATTTTCAATCTATCCTCCCCATTGGGAAACTTTTTTCTTGATACACATCCCAGAAGATCCATTTCTTCATTCCATCTCATTATGTCTACTTATCCCCTTATGTAAGCAACTTTTTGTTCCCTAGTTGCATCTTGAATCCATGTGTCCAGTTAGCAGTTTCATACATGAACAGTACATATTTGATCAACTTATATCTTTCCTCTACAGACACCTTTTTACACAGACATTGTGCCTGGTAGTTTTCCTGGGTTAAGGGAATACAAAAATGGCCTAAAGCTACCTAGTCCTTAGGTCTTACAATGCAATGGTCTGACAACTAGTAGCTGCAAACAGAGTCAAGTTGAAAATAAGTATTTCATGAGTCTTTAATCACATTCAAAAGGAAAAAAAACTCAACAGCTAACTCACTTCAAAATTACTTTCAATCTTGCTAATGATTTATTCAAGCAAGCAGGAACTTCCGGGGGTTGAAGCATTATTATCCTACCAAATTTCTGGCATAAATACAGATGCCTGAGAAGAAAAATAGGTTTATTCATCTCTGGTGCATTTCTTACTATAGCTGACACATATTCGACGAAAGAAAACACTTTTTCTTATACAGGCCATATCTTAAATAAGAAGTTATCATCAACTGTAATTTGAGACTCTGTTGCATGTGAACTTTAAACATCAGTGGGATAAACTTACAAATGAAATGTTAAGCCTAAAAGATTATGATCTGCACACACATGTATGATTCTCAGTATTTTACTAAAAATTGAGCCTGATTTGTAAAGCTGAACCCTTTAACCAACACTATCCCTTTTAAAATCAGTTGGTTTAGAAAACATCTGGTAACCATAAAGTAGGAAGCTCCAGAAAAATTGTCATATACTTTTCTCTCACTTTAAGTAAATTATGTTTTAAAAAAAAAAAAAAATCACTGTTCATCTGTTGTCATATGGAACCCAGATTTCATTAACGTTAACCAACATTATTCTTTGTTTTCTGGAAAATAGTTAACCTGAACCTTAGGAACCTGTGAGCTTCTTTTCAGAGTTGCTTTTGGAAAGAACGAAAACACTTCAAAATTTTGGCAGCTTTACCTTGCTTCATTTAAATTTTATATCCATTTCCCCCTGCTCCCCACCTTGGTCACTGGTGTCACCTGGAGTAGATCATCAGTGGACTTAAGACGTGATGTCCTAGGACTAGTAAATATTTTCAACCAGGTCAGACAAGCAACTGTTGAGTGGAAGACACTCAGTGCACCACCCATCTTTAAGGTGCTTCCAGTCTAAGGGAGAAAGATCTAATATTATGCGCTTATACTTCATTTTCAAAACATTACCTGTCTCCTGCTTTTGAAAGCTCTCTCTAACCTGCCAACTTCATGTTCAGCCAAGTTAACAGGACACTTATGAGTCTGAGAAAAACTGATGTCACCCTATTTTCAGTGGTCCTTTCTCTTGTGGTTGCATGTGGCTTAAGCAAGAATAACCCTAGATGCTGGATTAATACACCCTGTTCAGATGTCTTAACCAGAGAAAGAGCAGTTGTGTTTGAAGTTGAATGCTCCCAGAGAAAGGCATCCATGCTCTTCTTCCTCTCTGTGCTTTTCTCTCCTCTGTAAATCATGCAAGAAATAAACCAGATCCCCTCTGCCTTTCACTCTCAGTACTGAAGATAATCCCACTCTGGTAACAATCCATATGGGTAATAATCAATCAAAGGGAGTGGATTAACAGCAGCAAGAAAATGCACTGTGACAAAAGACTTTCCCTTGCACCCTGGCTCCTGGTCAAAACATTGCAAGGACAAGGACCTTCTCAGGCTAATTGCTGACAAATGTAAGATAAACAGCCTGTTATCACAACCACCTCCACTCCTTCTTAAGAGGGGTGTATGTGCAATTAAAGCTTTAAGTATTACACAGAACGTGACATCCGTTTATTGTTCTTGTTTCACACAAATGGGGAATTATCTCATTTGATACAAGCAGGCGCTATTATGAAAGTCTCACATTTGTGAAAGAGGCAGGCCAGGGAAATTTCTGGGCAAGGAAGTTATAAGAAGGTTACCGAATATAAATGCCTGGCAGGTGCTATGGCAGAACTTGTCTGTGTCAAGATGTACGGGATAAGGCAAGGCTGCTGGGACAGGGATGTGAGATGAGGCTCAACCAGTAGCTAGACACACAGAGAAGTATTTCCCACATTATGCTGCTGGACAGGCAACAAGATCTCAGTATCACTAAGGTTGGAAGAGACCTCGAGGATCATTGAGTCCAACCTGTCACCACAGACCTCATGACTAGACCATGGCACCAAGTGCCACATCCAATCTCCTCTTGAACACCTCCAAGAACGGTGACTCCACTACCTCCCTGGGCAGCCCATTTCAATGACAAATGACTCTCTTGGTGAAGAACTTTCTCCTCACCTCCAGCCTAAACCTCCCCTGGCACAGCTTGAGACTGTGTCCCCTTGTTCTGATTCTGGTTGCTAGAGAGAAGAGACCAACCCCTTCCTGGCTACAACCACCTTTCAGGTAGTTGTAGAGAGCAATGAGGTCACCCCTGAGCCTCCTCTTCTCCAGGCTAAACAATCCCAGCTCCCTCAGCCTCTCCTCACAGGGCTTGTGCTCAAAGCCTCTCCCCAGTCTGATTGCCCTTCTCTGGACACGTTCAAGTGTCTCAATGTCCTTCTTAAACTGAGGGGCCCAGAACTGGACAAGATTTGGGACTGTTCAGCCTGGAGAAATGAAGGCTCCAGGAAGATCTTATAGTGGCCTACCAGTACCTGAAGGGAGCCTTCAAGAAAGCTGGGAAGGGACTTTTTACAAGGGCTTGGAGTGGTAGGAGAAGAGGGAATGAATTTGATTTAGAACAGACATTAGAAATAAATTCTTTACAGTAAGGGTGGTGAGACAATGGAACAGGTTGCCCAGGGGGATCATAGATGTCCTCCACAGAAGTGTTCAAGGCCAGGCTGGATGAGGCCTTTAGCATCCTGGTCCAGTGGAAGGCATCCCTGCCCATGGTAGGGGGGTTGGAATTACATGATCTTTAAGGTTGCTTCCAATACAATACATCTTACGAGTCTATGATTCAGATAGATACAGTCATAGAGTTCATCATGTTGGAAGGGACCCTTGAAGTTCATCTTGTCCAACCTCACTGCAGAGAGCAGGGACAACTTCAACTAGATGAGATTGACCTTGATGGAGCTCTTGAAGGCACAGGAATTGGCGGTTCCCACGTGCCGGAAGGCAAGTCGGCAGGGAAGGCGACCAGCCTGGATGAGCAAGCAGCTCCTGGAGGATTTAAGGGGGAAGAAGAAGCTGTATCACCTTTGGAAGGAGGGGAAGGCTTCTCGAGGTATGTTCAAGGAAGCTGTTAGATTATGTAGGAATAAAATTAGGGAGGCAAAGGCCCAGCTGGAACTGAAGCTGGCCACCTCTGTCAAAGACAATAAAAAGTATTTTTATAAATACATTAACAATAAGAAGAAGGGTAGGAAGAACCTGCACTCCTTGTTGGACCTGGAGGGGAACATGGTGACCGAAGATGAGAAAAAGGCTGAGGTCCTGAACACCTTCTTTGCCTCAATTTTTAACAGTAAGGCAGGAGGAGTTCAGGACGAGTGGCCTCCTGAGCTGGGTGATGGGGTCGGGGAGCAGTGTAATGCCCCGGAAATCCATGAGGAATTAGTTCGGGACCTGCTGATTCACTTGGACACTCACAAGTCCATGGGACCGGATGGGATCCATCCTAGGGTGCTGAGAGAGCTGGCAGATGTGCTAGCTAGGCCACTCTCCATCATTTTCATAGTTTCATAGTTTCATAGTTTCATTCAGGGTTGGAAGGGACCACAAGGATCATCCAGTTCCAACCCCCCTGCCACGGGCAGGGACACCCCACACTAGATCAGACTGGACAGAGCCTCAGCCAGCCTGCTCTTAAACACCCCCAGGGATGGGGCCTCGACCACCTCCCTGGACAACACATTCCAGGGTTTCACCACTCTCATGGGGAAGAACCTCCTCCTCACATCTAGCCTGAATCTCCCCACCTCCAGCTTCATTCCATTCCTCCTAGTACTATCACTACCTGAGATCTTGAGAAGTCCTTCCCCAGCCTTCCTGTAGGCCCCCTTTAGATGCTGGAAGGCCACAATTAGGTCACCTGGGAGCCTTCTCTTCTCCACACTGAACAGCCCCAACTCCTTCAGTCTGTCCTCATAGGAGAGGTGCTCCAGCCCTCTGATCAGCCTTCTGGCCCTTCTCTGGACACGTTCCAGCACCTCCACATCCCTCTTGTAATAGGGGCTCCAGAACTGGATGCAGTACTGCAGGTGGGGTCTCACCAGGGCTGAGTAGAGGGGGAGAATCACCTCCCTCGACCTGCTAGCCACACTTCTCCTGATGCAGCCCAGGATCTGATTGGCTTTGCGGGCTGCAAGAGCACATTGAGAGCTCATGTTGAGCTTTTTGTCCACCAGCAATCCCAAGTCTCTCTCCTCAGGGCTACTTTCCAGCCAGTCACTGCCCAGCCTGGATTTGTGCCTGGGATTGCCTCAACCCAGCTGCAGGACCCTGCACTTGGTCTTCTTGAACTTCATGAGGTTGGCTTGTGCCCACCTCTCCAGCCTGTCAAGGTCCCTCTGGATGGCCTCCCTTCCCTCCAGCATGTCTGCTGCACCACACAGCTTGGTGTCATCAGCAAACTTGCTGAGGGTGCACTCAATGCCACTGTCCATGTCACCCACAAAGATGTTGAACAAGACAGGTGCCAGGACTGATCCCTGAGGGACTCTGCTTGTCACTGGCCTCCACTGGGACATGGACCCATTGACAGCCACTCTTTGGGTGTGGCCATCAAGCCAGTTCCTCATCCATCTAGTGGTCCACCCATCAAACCCATGTGTCACCAGTTTGGAGACCAGGATGTGGTGCGGGACAGTGTCGAAGGCTTTGCTCAGGTCCAGGTAAACGACATCAGTTGCTCGCCCCTCATCTATTAATGTTGTCACCTGCTCATAGAAGGCCACCAGGTTGGTCAGGCAGGATTTGCCCTTGGCAAAGCCATGCTGACTGCTCTCAATCACCTCTTCACTATTCTTTTGAGCGAGTAGTGACTCCAGGAGGATCTGCTCCATGATCTTTCCAGGCACAGAGGTGAGACTGACTGGCCTGGAGTTCCCTGGTTCCTCCTTCTTACCCTTTTTGAAGATGGGGGCAATGTTTCCCCTTTTCCAGTCTGTGGGGACTTCCCCAGACTGCCATGACTTTTGAAATAGAATAGAGAGGGGTTTAGCAACCTCATCTGCCAATTCTCTCAGTACCCATGGGTGTATCCTGTCGGGTCCCATGGACTTGAACACTTCCTCCAGTGTTGAACACTTTCCTCCAGTCCTGGCTCACTGGTGAGGTCCCAGATGACTGGACACTAGCCAATGTGGTCCCCATCCACAAGAAGGGTCGGATGGAGGAACCTGGAAACTACAGGCCAGTCAGCCTGACCTCAGTGCCAGGGAAAGTGGTGGAGCAGAGTATCCTGGCGGCAATCACTGCGCACCTGAAGGATAGCCAAGGGCTCAGGTCCAGCCAGCATGGATTTAGGAAGGGCAGGTCATGCCTCTCCAACCTGATCTCCTTCTATGGATGTGGTCTACCTGGACTTCATCAAGGCCTTTGACACTGTCCCCCACAGCAAACTGCTGACTAAGCTGTCAGCTAGTGGATTGGACCATTACACTCTGTGCTGGGCTAGGAACTGGCTGGAGGGCCAAGCCCAGAGAGTGGTGGTGAATGGTGCCACATCCAGCTGGCGGTCAGTCACCAGTGGCGTCCCCCAGGGATCAGTGCTGGGCCCCGTCCTCTTCAACATCTTCATCAATGATCTGGATGAGGGGGTAGAGTCAGTCATCAGCAAGTCTGCAGATGACACCAAGTTAGGGGCAGATGTTAGTCAGTTAGAGGGTAGAAAGGCTCTGCAGAGGGACCTCGACCGACTGGACAAGTGGGCAGAGTCCAATGGGATGGCATTCAACAAGTCCAAGTGCCGAGTGCTGCACTTTGGCCATGGCAATCCCATGCAGAGCTACAGGCTGGGATCGTAGTGGCTGGAGAGCTCCCAAACAGAGAGGGACCTGTGTGTGTTGATCGACAGCCACCTGAATATGAGCCAGCAGTGTGCCCAGGTGGCCAGGAGGGCCAATGGCATCCTGGCTTGCATTAGGAATAGTGTGGCCAGCAGGAGCAGGGAGGTCATAGTGCCCCTGTACTCTGCTTTGGTTAGGCCGCACCTTGAGTCCTGTGTCCAGTTCTGGGCCCCTCAATTTAAGAAGGACATCAAAACACTTGAGCGTGTCCAGAGAAGGGCAACAAGGCTGGTGAGAGGCCTTGAACACAAGCCCTATGAGGAGAGGCTGAGGGAGCTGGGATTGTTTAGCCTGGAGAAGAGGAGGCTCAGGGGTGACCTCATTGCCCTCTACAACTACCTGAAAGGTGGTTGTAGCCAGGAGTGCGTTGGCCTCTTCTCCCAGGCAACCAGCACAAGAACAAGGGGACACAGTCTCAAGCTGCGCCAGGGGAGGTTTAGACTCGAGGTGAGGAGGAAGTTCTTCACCGAGCGAGTCATTCATCATTGGAATGGGTTGCCCAGGGAGGTGTTTGAGTCATCGACCCTGGAGGCGTTCAAGAGGATATTGGACGTGGCACTTGATGCCATGGTCTAGTCATGGGGTCTGTGATGATAGGTTGGACTCGATGATCCTCGAGGTCCTTTCCAACCTAAGTGATACTGTGATACTGTGATACTGTGATACTGTGATACCTTGAAGATCTCCATAGTTGGGGCCTCTACAACATCTCAGGGAAACCTATTCCAGTATTTCACCATTGTAAAGAACTTCTTCCTGACATCCAACCTAAATCTACCCTTTTCCAATTGAAAACCATCATCCCTCATCCTATCACTACAAGCCCTTGCAAACAATCTCTCCACAGCCTTTCCTGTAGGCCCACTTCAGATACTGAAATGCTGTTCTAAGGTCTCCCCAACGACTTCTCTTCTCTAGGCTGAACAGAGCCAGCTCTCTCATCCTGTCCTCATAGAGGAGGTGCTGCAGACATTTGATCATCTATAGAATAGAATAGAATAGAATAGAATAGAATAGAATAGAATAGAATAGAATAGAACAGAACAGAACAGAACAGAACAGAACAGAATAGAATAGAATAGAATAGAATAGAATAGAATAGAATAGAATAGAATAGAATAGAATAGAATAGAATAGACCAGGTTGGAAGAGACCTTCAAGATCATCGTGTCCAACCTATCATCCAACACCACCTAATCAACTAAACCATGCAACCAAGCACCCTGTCAAGTCTCCTCCTGAACACCTCCAGTGATGGCAATTCCACCACCTCCCCAAGCAGCCCATTCCAGTGGGCAATCACTCTGTGTAAAACTTCCTCCTGACCTCCAGCCTAAACTTCCCCTGGTGCAGCCTGAGACTGTGTCCTCTTGTTCTGGTGCTGGCTGCCTGGGAGAAGAGACCAACCTCTGCCTGTCTACAACCCCCCTTCAGGTAGTTGTAGAGAGCAAGAAGGTCACCCCTGAGTCTCCTCTTCTCCAGGCTAAGCAACCCCAGCTCCCTCAGCCTCTCCTCATAGGGCTTGTGTTCCAAGCCCCTCACCAACTTTGTTGCCCTTCTCTGGACTCGTTCCAGAAAGTCAACATCCTTCCTAAACTTAGGAGCCCAGAACTGGACACAGTACTCGAGATGTGACCTAACCAGTGCAGTGTACAGGGACAGAATGACCTCCCTGCTCCTGTTGGCCACACTGTTCCTGATACAGGCCAGGATGCCATTGGCCCTCCTGGCCGCCTGGGCACACTGCAGGTTCATGTTCAGCCTACCATCAACCAGCACCCCCAGGTCCCTCTTTGCGTGGCCGCTCACTAGCCACTCTGACCCTAGCCTGTAGCACTGTGGCCCTCCTCTGGACCTGCTCTAACAGTTCCATTTCCTCTTGTTCTATCACTTGATACTAGGGAGGAGAACAAACCTCACCTCACTACAACCTCCTTTCAGGGAGCTGTAGAGAGCGATAAGGTCACCCCTCAGCCTCCTCTTCTCCAGACTAAACAATCCCATTTCCCTCAGCCTCTCCCCACGAGACTTGTTCTCAAGCACACAGATTCTGAGAGAAGATGATCATATGAAAACAGCTTGATGAAATGCTCTAACAAAATGTGATAGGCAGCACTTTGAGTTGCCAGTACTGTTACAACATCAAGTATTGTGGACAGAAGCATTAGCAGCCAGGCTGTGATAACAAGGTCTCAGTATATTGCTAACAACCCCTCACAGCTCCTGGGTCATGTAATAACTACTCCAATGCCCAGACATCAGACAGACAAATAATAATTCTTATGTGCGTAAATATGCCTCTTTTGAAGAGATTGCAAGTCTAATTAAGAATAATTAAGAGTAGTGAAAAGTAGAATTTGCCATGTCACAACTGTGTTAACAACATTTAAAGCAAGCAGTCAGTTCTTATGTTCCTGAACAAATCCATCAGAAATTCCACTCTTATTTCAGACAGTAGGTCTCAGACAGTAGGTCTCATTATTGCCTTTCATTTCATGCTTTAGTAAACAGGACATTCAGAAACATAGGTATCTCTGATTTTCCTCCACTTTCACAACTTCCAGTTTGTGGCAACAAGGGGAAAAGTGGTCAAATATTATTGAACAGATCTGTGATAAAGGAAATGTCATAGGCTCAACACCATTTGCAAACTTCACGTTCTGCCTAACATCTTTCTTCCTCCACTCCCAGTATGGAAGAGCCCTAGCCAAAGCAGAGGGGATAGGTCTCATCTATTCTAAGTCTGGCAACCTGCTACTGTCACCTTCTATACTATTTTATTAAAATAATGCAATCTATTTAATGTATGACAGAATGTGCCAATTATGTCACTGCTCTGCTCATAGTTTACCTTACATTTGGTAAGGTACCAAAAATGCTATCTTACACCATACTTTACACCTACACAGCCCATTGTTGATATCAAACTTAATTTTCCAAAGAGAAAATCATAATTATTCAAAATGTGGCCCTCATATGATTTAACATTGGGGGAAGCCCACTATTTTGTGTAAAGTTTTGGGAGACTCTTAAAGTACAACATTATAAATAAAATCTTTGCAACCATGTGGCTTCTGTGCCACAGCATAATGGTCTTCAGTAGATTTTACTGAGGAAAATCTAATTAGGTTTCCATTTGTTGAACCTTTGCAAGAAGGCATTTAAATCTAGATACATGGAATGGATACATTAGTAAAATATAAAGTCAAGATGAGTACATCTCCTGAAATTATACCCACATGCAGAAATCCGTAACACCAAAGTGTGAAACTCTGTCTTACAGTAGCTTTACCATGGGATAAATAGAACACTCAGTAAGTGAATAATCATGGCCTCTATAAATGGGTAAGATGTGGAAACTGGATGGTGTTAACACATAGCTAACAAAATTCAGTAAAAAGAAATCTGATGGAACACAGAGCAGAGTCTTTCCAAACCAGCTAAAAGCAGCCTCTAAGATATTTCTTATATATTTCTAACAAAACAGCAATTTTCCTTCTCGTTGTAGAGTAGGGCATATTCAAGGACTTCAATGGTGTAAGATGCAGTAAGGTTGTGATGTGTGATTCATGAAAACAATGCACTTCTGGAATGAAGTCCTTCTATATGACTATGGATTCATGGGGAGATGTGGAGTAAACTTGTAGTAAAATGCTCTGATGTTCCCAAATATAAATTCTTTTAAAACTTCCTAATAATCACTCTGGTGCTGAGGATGTGTTGGATGATAGGTTGGACACGATGATCTTGAAGGTCTCTTCCAACCTGGTCTATTCTATTCTATTCTATTCTATTCTATTCTATTCTATTCTATTCTATTCTATCTATACATTTCAACCCGTGTTCTTCTGACACAAGAAAATGTACACCCTATTAAAAAATCAGAACCTCTCAAATTGCATTATGGTTTGCAACAGGGATTTTTGCATGTGCCTATGAACCATCTGGCCATGCCAATACCAGAAAGCAGCTACCACACTGAAAGAGCACTATCCTTGTCTCATACAGAAATTTCTACCTTCCTATAAACATAGCCAGAGGCAACAGATCATCCTGTTGCTTGCAGATCACTGAACATTCAGCAGGTTGACTTCTTTTTCCGCAAGATGGGCTCCAGCAAAGCACAGACCCGTGGTGCTAAGTATTTTCTCTCTCAGTGACTGTCACGGTCCGGAGACATTAGATGTCTCGGTCCGGAGACACAGTTCTTTTAAATATTCCCGTGTTGTGAAATTAGAGGCACAAACGAGGCCAAAGTATCAACAGCTAGACTATTTATTACATAGAGAAAGTGGACATAAGAAAGGGAGAGGGAGAAAATAAAGAGGGAGAGAGAGACGAGAGATAGAGAGAGGGAGAAGAGGAAAGGAATTATATTACCGCACCCCTCATCCCCCCCAAGACAGTTAAAGTCCGTGGAGGCAAGGTGCTGCAGGAGATGTTGGGTTTGTAGAGAAACGCTGGTGAGGCTTTTGCTGGAGAACAGCTGTGGTCCTCTGGGGAGATGTTGGGTTGATACAGGAACAGTGCTGAGGCTCCTCTGGGCAGCCTGGGTCTGTAGAGAAAGGGTGCTGAGGATTTGGCTGGAGCTGTGGTCCTCCAGGCAGCTTCTTTTCTCTGGAGCAGCATTGTCCCGGCTTCTCAGCGGCCTGGCCCGTCTCCTGTGTTTTCCTTCATCTCCGTTTTTCTCCCCGTTTTTCTCCTCTGTTTCTCTCCTCTGTTTCTCTCTACAAACCAGTAGTTGCTCCAGTCTTTTATACAGTTTTTAGTCCTTAGGTATGTAGTCAAATATTGTCCCTCAGGAATTCCAGTGGCAGGAAATCTGTGTGTTTGGGCAAGAACCTGGCTGGAGGGGGGGGGGGGGGAAATCTCCGTCTACCGTCTCCATCCAGACAAGGCTCAGGAAACAGGTGGAGATTATCTTGCCCTAAAGGTGTGATGGCTGGGTCCTTGGGTCCATTGTTGTAGTCCCATGTTATCATGATGCAATCACAAGCTGATTTGCATCCAGGATTGGTGGACAGGATTCTTTCCACCTTCTTTCCAGTGGCTCTGCTATCACTTTATCTTTGTTGACTCACATAGAGAGAGACAAACTTATTAGACTCTCACAGTGACAAAGCAAGCTTCCTTCCCCCTTGTCCTTGTTCAAGGCCTCATAAACAGTAATCTTTTGTTCAAATGTGTTCTCATCCCCTTGTACTCAGGGCAAGAATCAGATGTTTGCTGCTATCTCTCACCTGAGCTCTAAAATTAAACCCCAGTATGGAAAAAAATTGTGGTTTACAGCTACATGATTTAATTAATATTGCAAACTCCTTGTATGGTGCTGTTTCCAATGTAATGAACTAATTTCTTCCAGCCTTCATTTATTTATTTTTAACAAGTACAATATCCCTTTTCACATCTCCTGCTGTCAGCATGTAGTTCCAGCCTGTCCCAAACTAACCTGCTTTCTCATTCACCATGTTCTTTAAAACTGCACATTACTGCAGATGTCCCTACGCACATATTGCCTCTTTAGGGGCAAAGGCTTTGGAAACAAAATAATCTGAATCAAGGTTTAGAACATTGTTTTAAAAAAATAACACAACAAACAATCACGCAATGCTTCAAGGTTTGCTGCAGATGGCTGGGAGCAGCACCTCATTTTTCACTGGAGGGTGGGGGCTAGTGACTTTATTTTTCTTAGCCCTGAGAAAGACCAAGCATTCCTCAAGCCATGTAAATACCCAGCTATGTCTCACTTAGCGCGAGATGAGTATATACAGAGTGGCTTTTCACCAGACACATGCTAGCTGCTTCAAGACTAAGATTCAAGGCGGGTGGGTGGAAGAAAGGGTAACAAAGTTCATGGGAATGTCTCCAATCCCTTCCCTTCCCAAAGCCATTCCTGTAAAATGTTGTTAACAAGGTATTTGTGATGCCTTCAGAGCTAAAGGAATGGTTTATGAACACAGAAACTGCTGTCTCATCTAATACATTGTCACCAACTGTGGCCAGTATGGTGCACTTCAAAGACAGATGTGGCTGACCCAGGCCACCCAAGGAGAAAGTTTACTCCTAGCTCATGCTATTTATCCATGGTCTGAGGCCCTGGAAATTTTCCCTTGGAGGCCACAAGTCTGTTCACCTTACCCATGGCAATTGTCTCATCACACACATAGGAACTCCATGCAGATGGAGCAAGCAGGATGCAACCTTAAATCATTGTTTCAGACAACAGTTGCAAATAAGCATTGGAAACATATGCTGCACATACAAAACAGAGAGCTGTCATTGTTAAATGATATCACAGCTGGTAAAGAGGAATTCTTCTCTGGTGGGCAGAAATGCCTCTCCTGACTAATTTCATGGATATGTTTCTTCTCCTTGTCCATTGTTTGCATCAACTTGAGCTGTCTTTCTAGTCTGTGGTGCAAGCTTCACATTTCTGTTCCTTGCAAAAAAAACATATAAAACAAATTAGGAAAAAAATATTACCATCACATAGATTATTCCCTAACACTCAGTATATGTGAAAATATCTTTTTTGAATGGGTTTTTTAAATGTTATCTGACAAGTAACAGGAAAATCAAATCTGAGTGTTTGGTATTAGTCTCTTCTTGAGATTCCAAGAAAAGTCTTATCTGAGTATGAGGGCAGGAATCAGAGGACACTAACAGATCATCTGGCTGACCATTCACAGCTGGATTTTACGAAGCACAGAAACATCAATGCTCTTTTCACTGATCTCTTCAACCACTTTCAGGATAGAGTACAAAATAAAATTTCTTTTACATTTTTTCTAACCATTGGGTATTTGAGTACAGCAAAGCAGTTACTTGTTTTTCATAGATTCTCTTTTTTAATCTTTCGGCTTTGTGTTCAGGAAAACGTAAAATAAAGAATGCCTTTAGTGAGAATGACTGGATAGGAAATACTAATTCAGCCTGAGGGGCAAAGGAGTTAATGTCTTTCAATGATTTTTTTTTTTTTTTTTTTTTAATTAGGAAGGAAATATTCTTAGGTGCAAAAGACAGCTATTTAGATTTTGTTGACTTTTACACAGAAGACCCTGAAAACTACATTTGGAGACAAGCCATCTTTTAGATGTAGCTCACAAGCTCTTTTCATTTCCTGAACTTACACTTTTTCCTTTTATTTTCTTTTTTCAATTTTGTCTTTTTGTAAGCCAAAATCCAGAGTGGTTTAGTTTGATTTTAAGAAGACAAAATATTTAGAAAGTTTAAAAAAGTCATTTATCATATTTAAAAATTTTGACATTCATCCTTTACTTCAACTAAAACTGTTCACTGGTTTTGCCTACAAATTTATTCCCTGAAAAACATTTTTTGGTACATTTGTGATCTCGTGATTCTTTTCCTATGAGTAGAAGGACCATACATTCCTTGATGCACAAATAAACTAAAGCTAAATTTAGTAATTAGTTAACACGATTCTAATTATTTGTTCTAACTCCTTCTTAGCTCCATTGCATGAGGTGAGCTAAGAGCTGAAACACAACAAGCCTCCCTCTTTATTATTTTTACTCCATCTAGCTACAAGGATTTGAATGCATCTTCTTCATGCTGGATGGTACAATGGCTTTTGTATCATTTTTACTGATTGAAAGACCACAGACAGGGTGAATCATTCACCTGAACTCAGACCAACATTGCGAGCACTCAGTAAAAGCAGGCAAGACACAGATCCAAGACTGGACCAGGCATTATTCACATGGTTCAACTTGTGGCTTGTGGCTCATGGCTGAGCTCACTCAACACTCCCACAGCTGTCTCTTGTGCATGGTTTGCAGGTGACACACTTCCCAATAACCAGGTGAACAAGGATACTCCTGTGTCAGAGCAGGAAGGAAATTTGAAGTCTGTGGACCCAAACATAGCTTGCCACTTGCTTCAGAAATAATTTATAGCCTTTATCTCTGTAAATATTGTAGGAACCTGTGAATAATTTTATTTGCAAAGGCAAGTTCCCAGCACCATGACCTGGCACTTGCCATCATAGATATTTTTCTGTAGAAACCTACTTTTAGACAGGGTCCAAAGTTTTAACTTTCTTGTAGTACAAACTAGTGCTTTCTTTGAAGTACAGAGAAGTACAAAAAATCCCCAGAACAATGGATAGAAAAGGAAAATAATATATATATTCTGCTTTACAGAATCACCAAGGTTGGAAGAGACCTCAAAGATCATCAAGTCCAACCTGTCACCACAGACCTCAGGACTAAACCATAGCACCAAGTGCCATGCCCAATCCCCTCTTGAACACCTCCAGGGGTGGTGACTCCACCACCTCCCTGAGCAGCCCATTCCAATGCCTAAAAACTCTCTCTGTGAAGAACTTTCTCCTCACCTTGAGCCTAAACTTGCCCTGGTGCAGCTTGAGACTGTGTCCTCTTATTCTGGTGCTGGTTGCCTGGGAGAAAAGACCAACCCTTCCTGGCTGCAACCACCCTTCAGGTGGTTTTTAAGATATTAAGGATCATATATCGTAAGATATTACATATCATAATTGTGATTTACTTTTCACTCAGGGTTTTGCAGTCTTCTACCAGGAGTTTCTTTACTGGTCATTATAACTCAAAAGACTTGCTTTGAATTCTGATTGCAAGAAAAGACATCATGTTAAGACAAGCTACATTCCAGAACTTTCACTATCAAGATCTTCCTTGTCCTTTCGCTACAGTAATTCCACTCATCTATGCAATGAACCATACTAATGGAGTGACAAAGATGAGTGGGAAGATGACAGGAGGATAGTCTCACATAACAGGCAGAGAAAAGGGCACAATCATAACCAGGAGAAGGAAGTAAAAAAAAGAGGACCCATGACTGAAATGGCAGCATCAACAGCAGGAGACACTTAACAGCACAGACAACATAACATCAATAGCAATAAAATAAATATTAGTGCTGCATCCCCATTTCCCTTTCCCCACTATATAACTCTTCTTCTGACTTGCTGTTTGAAAGCTGAGCTGTTTTGTTAGTAATCAGTAGAATGGTGAGAACTTAAACAAACCTGTTTGGCAAGAAAACCCACTTGGAAAAAAACATTAAAAAGAAAAAAAAAAAAAAAAAGAAAAAAAGAAAAAGAAACTTCCCAAGCTGAGAGAGAAAAAGAGAATAATTGAAGTCAATTGAGAAGTCTCCAAGGGGAAAAGAATAAGAAGAAAAGAAAAGGGGAAAAAAAAAAAAAAAAAAAAGACTTAATTATGCACTAGTTTCTTTTCCTAGCATGTTTCTTGACTTGGCACAGCTGGAAAATTGAAAGCTTACTGCCAAAATATCAAATGTGCCTCATGAAGTCTCAGTGCTCTTAAAGTTGTGTGTGTGTGTATGTTTCTCTCACTTTGTCTGATTGCACACTAAGATAAAATAATGGACTCAGTGAGATAAATACTGGCAGCTGTCTGGATTTTCAGCCTAGCAGGCAAGGTCTCTTGCAAGGAACCACAAGGGGCTTTTTGAACATATGCTGGAGCTGTTAGCCAACAGTAACCAGTAACTTCTGAATTTAGCTCTTTCTAGAGGACACTACTGTCATTCCCCCAGCCCACTTACTCTTCTGCAGTGATAAACTGTCATTCTGAGAATATGCTTCAGCTGAAGTATGTGCAGCAGATAAAAATTTATTTTGTTTCATGAACCTAGTAAGCTTCTCTTTGTAACTTGCAAACAATGAGCTTTCTGTGTAGTCAGTCCTATGACAGGGCTGTAAAAGGATACAGAGTTTAACACAGAAATAAGCCTCAGGCTACATGGGACAATTCACCCGTGAAAATAGTGAACTTATTCATTCAAATATTAAATAGAATGTGTGTATTTAAGTCAGGATTGGATACCAGCATTGACAGAAGCTGGAAAACTGTACATGATAAAGCTGACAGATTTCTAGTCACTGGGACTAGGGACAGTATTTTGTCACCCAATTAGTATACCTTTCTTCAATGAGATCTTTCTCAGGTTCAGCTTCATTTGGCTGATAAGTTTCTTGTAGCTTCGGTTCCTTTTTTTCTAACATCTCTCTCTGATTATGACAGAATATTTTACATGGCTACACCTGAAAATAAAAAATTTAAAGTTCTCATATAAATGTAGATATTTAGACTCACAAAGATAGTCATACATTATTGTGACACTGGCATAAATAAAAATACAGTTTCCAGCTAGCAAAACTTACACAGCCCTTATCATATCAAGAAAGGTCTTAACGTGATGGAATACTTCAGAAATACACAAACCATCCCTTGGCCCTACATAAATACTCCTGCAACTTTATCAGGAAGATTTCCTGTTGAAGACTTGTGCTGCTGTCTGTGGCTGGAGATTTTTTAGTCTGAAGACTAGTTTGAAGTCTTCAAAGTCTGATAACTTCTGTATCTCTAAAACACTCCCTCAACAGTAACAGAGAGATAACGTTCATATATGTTCATATTGGTCTATGTTAAGACAACAGAAAATTGCTCAGTCCCTTTCTTTCACAGATTTTGGGAGCATGCCAAAGTAGTCCTCATGCAAGTGTGTGTATGTGTAACTTGGTCACTTAGCATGACAGCTGTTTTCAAAGCTGGTTCTCTCCATGAGGCAATAGTTGCAACCTTACTTTGGTTTCTTGTTCCAGCTAGAGGAATTAAGGAGCACCTCGCTCTAGAATCCACAAAGAGATTTGGTTCAGAAATGGTACAAGAAAGCACTGAACTGTATCTTGTGAGGACTTCCCATGGATTATGGGGACAGGGAGGATACATCCGCTGAAGCCACAACCCTATAGACAGGCGGTTGTAAGATACAGAAAAAGTACATTACTGTGCTTGCAGGCAGAGTGGACTGGCAAGGTTACACTAAACATTGCTCGGGGCACAAGGGTGAATCACTCTTGGGTGAATTAAGAAGATTATTCAGTACTACAGAAATGCTCTTTGAGGCACAACACATGCCCCTCCTTCCATCCACTAACATTTTTATGGCATTACTTTTTATTGGCTTGGTGAGTTGTTTGTGCACTATTGGCACACACTCTACATCGTAGAAGGGGCTGGTCAAAGGGCTTTTCTCCACAGCTAGTAGCGCCTTTGGTGATTACATTTGTTCTTGAAATTCTTTATAGAAGACTTTCCCACCATTATTCGTGACTCTTTTTCATCCTCTAGCATGTGATTGTTTCACTGTAGGAATATGGTATTACCCTATTATGCATAGCACCTCCTACCAACACTTGGCTTTAAGTGATTATTTTGTTCATATTTTCCTTTTATGTTTCTCAGTCTTCTCTGGCTTCTTTCCCTTGAAGTGTGGAAACAATGATGGAACTGAAACATGGAGAAGCCTAATGAAATATGAAATCTGATGACAGAATAAGATGTGATTAAAACCAGTTTTAAGACCTTTAGTAATCCATTCTTCTGAAACTTCACAACCCCACAAATAGAATACAACATAGATCAGACAAAATAGTGCAGTCAAAAGAGTAAATGGATTGCCTTTGGTACCCTGCAAATGAAAGTAGATTAGAGCCTTATCTGTTTACATTTGGATCAAATACCATGAAATGCTGAATATGGCAGTTAGAATAGGAAAGAATAAACCAGGTTGGAAGACACCTTCAAGATCATTGTGTCCAACCCATCAACCAATTCAACCCACCTAATCAATTAAACCACGACACTGAGCACCCTGTCAAGTCTCCTCCTGAACACCTCCAATGATGGTGACTCCACCACCTCCCCGGGCAGTCCATTCCAATGGGCAATCACTCTCTCTGTGTAAAACTTCCTCCTGACCTCCAGCCTGAACTTCCCCTGGTGCAGCCTGAGACTGTGTCCTCTTGTTCTGGTGTTGGCTGCCTGGGAGAAGAGACCAACCTCTGCCTGTTTACAAGCCCCCTTCAGGTAGTTGTAGAGAGCAAGAAGGTCACCCCTGAGTCTCCTCTTCTTCAGGCTAAGCAGCCCCAGCTCCCTCAGCCTCTCCTCACAGGGCATGTGCTCCAAACCCCTCACCAACTTTGTTGCTCTTCTCTGGACATGCTCCAGCAAGTCAACATCCTTCCTAAACTTAGGAGCCCAGAACTGGACACAGTACTTGAGGTGTGGCGTAACCAGTGCAGCGTACAGGGGGAGAATGACTTCCCTGCTCCTGTTGGACACAGTGTTCCGCAAATTTACTGATGATCGTCTCAATGCTCTCATCCAGATCATTGATGAAGATGTTAAAGAGCACAGGGCCCAGCACTGATCCTTGAGGCACACCACTAGTGACTGGTTGCCAGCTGGATGTGGCACCATTCACCACCACTCTCTGGGCTCAGCCCTCCAGCCATTTCTTCATCACCTTTACAAGAAATTCACAAGAAATACTGTAGACATGGACTGTCAAACACAGAGAAGATGCTTTAACTTGTATATGTGATATTCTTAGGTTATAAAGGAAACAACTCTTGTAGGAAACAGCAGAACTATTTCTTATAATATCTAAGATAGACAATTAACTTGCATACCCAAACACCTGACTCTTTCTTTTGTTTTGTTTTTGTTTTTAATGAGTGGAAGTGTTAATATTAATTCTTCACACAAAATCACTGCAGATTCAAATCCTTCTCAGTCAGAAAAAGAACTTGCCTAAAGAACAGAGGGACAGGTTACTTGTGATTTTGTTTCTTATTACTTGATAGATTTATTCAGATTAAAAACTGCCATCCCATACCTATAATTGCAGTAGAGTCAGTCTACTTGTCCTGACATGTCTCTGTTCAGGAGAAGCAACAACCCTGAAGGACAAATGGGCAAGTATTCTATTTCTTTGACCAAGCCTTGAAACCCTTTTTTCTCTCTCTTCCAGAAGCTCTCTTTTCCCCCCACCTCAAGAAAGGATGTGAAGGTGATCCAAAACAAGCTACAACATAGTGGCAGTTACAGACACTTGGTGGAATGAATACGGCAACTGGAGTGCGGCTATCGATGTCTACAAGCTGTTCAGAAGGGACGGGAGAGGAAGAAGGGGTGGAAGTGTTGCCCTCAAGAATAGCCACAAGCAAGTTGAAAGCTTATGGGTAGGTATTAGCAACAGGACAACAAAGGAAGCAAACAGAGCTTATTGTTGAAGCCTTCTTACTCAAGCTCGAGGACTCATCATGATCACAGGCTCTCATCCTGCTGGGGGATTTTAACCATCCTGACATCTGTTGGAAAAGTAGCATGGCTGGATGCAAACAATCCAGGAGGCTCCTAGAGTGCCTAGATGACAAACTCTTAAGACAAGCAATTAGCAGCCCTACTATACTATGTCAGTAGAGGTAAGGGACAACCTACAGAAGTGATCTATCTGGACTTCTTGCAAGGCCTTTGACATGGTCCCCTACAACACGCTGCTTGCCGAGTTGGAGAGATATGGATTTGATGGGTGAACTGTCCAGTGGATATGGAATTGACTGGATAGTCACATCTAGAGGGCGGTGCTCAATGGCTGAAAGTCCAGATGGAGAGCAATGACAAGTGGTCTCCCTCAGAGGACATACAGAGCAAGATTGAATGCACCATCAGCAAGTTTCCAGATAACACCAAGCTGAGCAGTGCTGTTGATACACCAGAGGGATCTGAACAAGCTGGAGAGGTGTGACCAGGTGAACCTCATGAAGTTCAACAAGATCAAGTGCAAGGTTCTGCAGCTGGGCCAGAACAATCTTCTCTATCCATACAGACTGGTGGATGAGGTTTTAGAAAGCAGTCCTGTGGAGAGGATTTGGGGGTGCTAATCGATGAGAAACTGGACATGAGCAGACAGTGTGAGTTTGTAGCCCAGAAGGCAAATGACATCCTGGGTTGCATCCAAAGAAGCATTGCCAGCAGATCCAGAGAGGTGATTCTGTCACTTTACTCTGGTGAGACCTCACCTGGAGTACTACATAGAGGTCGGAGCCATCAATATAGGAAGGACATGGACCTGATGGAGCAGGTCCAGAGGATGGCCACAAAAATGATCATGGGGTTGGAGCACTTCTATTGTGATGACAGGCTGAGGGAGCTGGCGATATTCAACCTGGAGAAGAGGAGGGGCTCTGAGGAGACCTGATAGCAGCCTTCCAGTACATGCAGGGGACCTACAGGAAGGAGGGAGACTGTTTACAAAGACCTGCAGGACAAGGGGCAATGGCTTCAAACTAGAGAAGGGCAGATTTAGGCTGGATATCAGGAAGAAGTTCTTTACTATGAGGGTGGTGGAAAACTTGAGCAGGTTGCCCAGGCAGGTGGTCAAGACCCCTTCCCTGGAGATATTCAAGGTAAGGCTCAACAAGGCCCTGGGCAGCCTGCTCTAGTTGAGGATGTCCCTGCTGACTGATGGGAGATCCCTTCCAACCTGGACCATTCTATGATTCTCTATGACCACCTGTGACTTTCTCACTTGGTAGAATCATTCAGACAAAATACGAGAAATGACAAAAATCTTACAACCTAAGAACAGTGTAGAGACTATGAATTTGGGAGCTTCCTAACATAAAGGTATTTGCAAAATGGGAGCTAAAAGATGCAGGGTGTTCTAGTCTGGGACTACATAAACCAAAATAAAATAAAAACCAAACACCACAACCAAACAAACAATAAACTGCAGGAAGAATAGCTCTCCAACAGTAAATGAAGTCTGCATCTATCTGTCTTACTGTGTGTTGCTGATACCAAGCAGTGACATATAACAGACTTTGCCTCTGCCTGGAAGCACAATGGAGAGACAACAATGAATTTGGCATTTTACAGATTTCAATTAGAAACCAAGAGGCCTGTGAAGACTTCCAGAAAAGAGACAAAGAGATTTGGGTTGTTGAAGGGATCACATCCTTGGGTTATGTTTGTTTGTGTTTGAGTCCTAGTGATAGGAATCTCTTGGGGCATTTGACTCTGTGTACTGGTGGCTGGAGAGGTTTCCTCACTCACTTGCCAAAACACAAGAGTGATGAGGTCTAGAGCTTCTAGACAAGGATGATCTTGGAAGTGAAATATGACTCTTGGCTCCATAAAGTAAATGGGATTCCTTCCACTGGATATCAGGCCAGAACTTATCCCAAAGTGTTTTCACAGTCCCTAGCAGAATGTTGTTCCATCTCAGGTAAGTCCTTTAGACAGTAATTCTATCAAAAGTAGTACATTTTACCAGAAGTGCCTCCCGTTCTATGTTCAAGGATGAAGTGTTTAAAATTTTTGGCCATTGGAAGAGTTGTTGGCCATTGGAATGGGCTGCTGGGGTGGTGGTGGAGTCACCATCCCTGAAGGTGTTCAAAAAGGGATTGGACATGGCACCGGAAGCCATGGTTTAGTAGTCATGAGGTGTTGGGTGACAGGTTGGACTTGATGATCTTTGAGGTCTTTTACAACCTTATTGATTCTATGATTCTGTGAAAATTAAAATTAGAATCAATAATAAAACAATAAAATATGAAAACATTTGGGCAGGATTTCTTCTGAGAACTTCTGGTAAAGAGCATTTTTTTCCTTAGATCATTTTGAGTAGCAGAGGTATTTCCAAGCACTTTCCTAGAACACTGCAGAAATAAATAAGATAATTAAAAGATGGTACAGTTTGCTTATGATACTAATGATAATTTTGTCTTTTTCTGCCCAGGGATATGAACACACTTGGAAATGCAGCCCCAGAAATATTAACACCCATTGTAGGAAATGTAGGAGAGAAAGCTTATATTTCATGGTTTCCTATAAAAAAACTATTAAAAATGATTCAGTATTAAAAAAATTACCCATTATTTAAACTATTTTCAATTTCTACAGATATTATGGGTTACCAATTATGACAACAAAATGTTACCCTTGCTTTCAGGAGAATATTATAATGCAGCTTTACTTAATGTTTTAAAAACCTTTTTTAATATGAAAATAATATTTTTCATGAAAGATCAATTTTTGTGAAACAATGCAGGCAGCCTTCTTCAGCACACTGTTTTCATCATTATTATTATTATTATTGTTATTATTATTTTCAACATCATCATCAAACTCCTTTTGACAGTGAAAATGAGGCTCAGAAAGATTAATGTTGAATTATCTTGCATTATGTTGCTTTGCTGATTCCTTACAATGTCATCTCAGGCAGGTCTAAGGCACAGCTGTAGTCCTACATTGGAAGCCTGTACTTGAAAGTTGATATTGACCAAGTTATGAAAGGTAAAGGTAATATTTAATTTCTGTTCTTCTTAGTTAAATCACTAGTCTCTTAGGTTTCACAGGTGGAAGTGTAGAGTGTGTCATTTCTGGACTGCAGAGCTATCTCCAGGCAGGTGTCTCAAATGGTGACTTCAGGGCAGGCTTTAACTGATTAGCCACAGCCTTCTTTAACATGAGGTCTCAATAGTCTTCCTTCATGACTGACGAGCTCTGACTCGCTCAGAATAAACAACAAAAATCTATCATGCAACTATCAAACACTTCTTCCTTATCAATAATCACTCATCTTCTCTGTGATGTCTCTGTTGGGACTAGACCTTACAGTTGGGTTCCCTTTTCTGTGTATTTTACTGAGGGCAAGTGTGTTGGTTTCTTTTAACATCAACACCATCACTTTCCAGACCAGCTTCTGAATCAATCAACATTTCATCAGTGTGGGGGCATATGAAAAGTCAGCTGCTCTGCTTTAGCTTTGAATTAACTCCTACCCTGAGACCTCAGGGGAATCATCCTTATAAATACAGGAAACATTTTAAATATTTATACAAGTTTATATTTCGTTTACCCAACGTGCTGCAAATCACTCAGTTACATAGTTCATACTTGTTCCTGGGAACAAGGATCAGCCTTAGAATTCAATACCAACAGCATTATCTGGTTTTCCTATATAGAAAAGTACAGCAGAGCACACATAGTAAAAATGGACTGTTTAATGTGTCATGAAAATACATTTCTTAAGAATGGCATTTAAAGCCACTAGTTTGAATTCAAGGGTAGTTTTAACATGAAAATATAATTTTCACTCCCTTGATAGAGAAATCCTGCTCTAGATAGAAAAAAAAATACTGTTAATATAATTCACATACAATTTGTGTGCATTATTTTCAGTACCCTGGATGAGAGAGGTTTCTTCATCCAGAATATTTGTATTCAAATAACAAAATAATAGAATAAAATCAGGAAATTAATTGATGGTGCAGTAACAATAGTTCATTAGACCTACTCAACACAGCCCCATTCACACAATTATTCCATTGTTACCATATCACTCCTTGTCTCCAAGAGAGGGAGAATATTGATTCAATGTTGTAGTCATGCAAAATGTGTATTTTAGTGAAATGTACTTCACCAGACAACAACTGCAAAGCCAGTCTGAAGATAGAATATTCATAATGTCAGTTGCAGAGGTTGAAATGTAGGTAGCACAGAACTTACACAGCATTGTTGTAATTTACAAACATATTATATGCTACATACTATGTATTGCAAGGTAAATGCAGTATAACAGTACATAATACTATAAATTTACTGTTACATGTACGATAAATAGTAATAACTTAATACATATCAAAATACAATCAATTTGCTATGTTATATGTAATGTATAAATGCATCATAGTGTGCTGTAATATTAGTACTACAAGAGCACAAATTGTAATATAATACATAATATGTAAAATATACATGTATAATATATAATTTATTACATGTATAATTTATAATCTATAATATTACACTATATGATACTAATTATAGTACCATATGGTTCTGTATTTTATACTATTCACTATATTATATATAATATGCAATATATATTGTATATTAATTCTACATTCTATAAATAATGGACTTGTTCAGTATAACATGAAGGTCACAAACTCTTCAGTGATGCATAGAACCTCTACTGAATATTGTCTAGGGTTTAGATGAAAGTTAAGCACATGCTTAAATGTGCCATTGAAATTTTGCTTTTCAAAGCAATACTGCCTTCAAATGTGAATTTGGGGTTCTGCAGAAGAATTCCAGAATGACTGGACACAAACATAAGGAATCATCATCATGTTTTAGCTAAACAGTCCAGTTCTGGGTATTTTTATTAGTAGAGGCAGCCTGTAACCATACTGGAGGACATGTTAGCTTTGAAGAAGGCTAAAATTCAAGGTATGAGGATAAAACTCAACTGAGCATAAAATTCATACTGTACTTTTGGGTCCTTCAGCCTTTCAGCTGTGGGTGTTCCCATTACTAGGGCCCTCCACAGTTTAACCTAAGTCTTTTTTATGTCCTGTTCAGTGCTAGGGAAGCCCTTAAATGTAAACTCCAGTACCCTGCTCATAAATTTAGTCCATTCTTTTGCAGCCATACACAATGACAGTGAGAGCTGAAACAACTGTAGACTGAAACAACAATGTGCACACCATTCTGTACACAAAAGAAATCATACAGATAATATATTTTCGTACAAATTTCAAGACACTATCACAAGTCTACCATAAAAGCCAGGAGGCAGACGCCTTAATAAAGACTATGCTTTATGATACTCCAAGGAGCTGTGCAACATTGAAGATAAATGTGTTCTTATCATGACTGATACTTTAATCCAAACCTTAGCAGAGTAGGTGTCATAGTCTGAACAGTGGATTTGTGATAGTCCATTAGCAGGATCTCAAAGTCCAAAAAACTTAGGCAACTCACACCAGGAAGTTTGTGTCAACCAATAGTAAAACTTTATTTTTTACCCATAGGAGGTAAAGAAAAGTGAGAGGAGAAAGGGGAAAGGTAAATTGAAAAGGGGAAAGGTAAATTGAAAAGGGGAAAGGGAAAGAGGTCTATAGCTACCAATTATGAAAGGGTCCAAAGATGTCTCTCTGGTCCTGGGTGCAGTTCTTGTGTTGTTCTTGATCTTAGTGGGGAAAGCTTTCCTTTGAAGTCTTCATCTTGGAAACCTTTTACTTCTTCAAAACTCCTTCAGAACCCCTTTTGTTACTAAGGAGACATGTTTTACAATCAACTTCACACCTGTCAATGTCTGAACTCTGCCTCTCTCTGCCCCTTGTGCCCTCTACAAGAAAGGCTTCCATGTATGCCCAAGAAGGAGTGATTAAGGTGCAGTCTGGGCCCAAGGAAGTGTGCTCAGTGTGGTCTGCCCTGGAGGAGGGTAGCCTCAGACCAGGAGGTGTGTTTTCATATTATAATGACATTATAACAAGCAGAGTTCACTAAAGTTCACTGTTCCCTTGGCAACACCAGAACATCAGCCTCTCTTGACTGCAGTTCCATTTCTTCATTCCAAAGTGATAATTACAAACAGTAGAGTCATCCATCATAGTTGGTGGGTACAGACCGCTGGTTCCACCCAGGTCTCTCCCACAGAACCTGCAACTGGAAAACCATGGAGACTACATTACATTGCACAGGCTTAATCACTTAATCAGTAACTTATTATGGAGCATGCTGCTGCAAAACCTCATGCTAAGATGTTAGCCTGAATTTCACTCCTCCCTCTTGGGGTAAGGGGGTCTTGATTCTTGAAGACAATGACAACATAGATGATGCTCTTCAGACTGCTCCTTACAGTAGGTCTGGACAGATGTTGCTCCTGAGTGATATTATGCTCGAACCTCTGAAGCTGAACTCCAAAGCAGTGAGGATCTGTCCACTGTCTCCAGTGGACTCCAGTAAATACATTCAGTTCTTCATCTTCTTTTCACCCTCACTTCTACAACTAACATTTTGTGGGACACACACACAACATGTCAGTGATGATAGCTGCTGAATACTACACAGAAAAATGGGGCATTTTGACACTTTCACCTTGATCTCTTCTTAGCTAGGGAAAGCCACTTCCCAATGTTCAGTCTCTCAGAGAGCACAGATCAGGTTGCAATCAGCTTAACCACCAGTTGGGGATGCCATATTACAAACCCAAGATATGGTATACAGAGAAGTCAGCAATGGAGCAAGCCAGCTCCCCCCAAATCAATACCAAACCTTCTTCAGTTCCCATGACACAAGGTCAGGCAAAGACAGAAAGCTTCAGAAAACTCCCTCCAGGGTGTTTGTTCAGACAGGACGCAATCCTAAGGTGTTAAGGGAGGTTTTATTTGTCTGGTGCTCAGATGAATTTCTGTTTATCCTGGGAATTCAGGATTTCTTACACTCAGCAAGAAAAATCTTAAGTAGTAAAATAGAAGCAGAGACCAACATTTCCTTGGCCCAACATTCTTACTACTGCATCAGAAAACATAATGGAGTCCAATCTACGTCTCAAAATATGTGTCCTTGATAGCTTGTATGCAAGCTAGTTAATTTTGTTTACCATCCAAGGAAATTATTGTGTTTTGGTATTAGAAAACTGAAAGAGAACTGGTAGCCTAGTTGGACTGAACAGCAGAAGTAGTTCTGTGAAGCACACCATAAAAAAATCAGGGAATACACCTTGAAGTTAAAAGTAATCTTAATGCAGGGCACTTCTACTCTGACCAGTGATCAGAGAGTTTCAACTTGGCTTCAGATATCTGGAAGAAATTTGCAAATGAAAGGCACTTTTGAACTGGAAAAAATGGTAAGAAGCACACTATTAAAAATAATCTATCTTGATTGAGGAATGGACAAAGTGACTTAAGACATCTCCTTCACAGTTACTGTATGTCATTTTTACAGTACACTTCAAGTATATCATAACGGGTTTAAAGTTTCCTTGGCAATTAGGGCTGGTTGGTTAATCTGAACAGAAAGTGATAATGGATGAAGATGAAATGCAAGACAGCTAACAAAAATATAAATATATGTCCACTAAAATTCAGTATTTGTGCTTGTTTTGTGAACTGCTGCAGGACTAATTTATTCACACTAGTATTTTATCTCAGTCAGTGTCTCCATGTCACCACGCCAGACTGTTTCACCCGGATTGCCTCAGCACCCACCAATAACTGAATGCCATAGAGAGGGACATAATCATATCACAACTTCAGAAGCAGCATCAGGATGGGTCAGTACGATTTGGGTTCTGCAGAACTCAGTAATGAGCAGCAGTTCCTTGCAGAAGAGAGGTCAAAGACAGCTCAGCTGATTCCTGAGCCATCATTGATCTTATTCTACTCCAGTGCATGAGGCAGAAGCAAATACAACTCTTTAGGTGTGAGAGCTTGCAAAACTGGGCCATTAATAGCACAGAGGTCAGTTACTTGCTCTACAAGAAAACTAAGCGTTAAAACTATGATTCAAGAGACCACCAGAGCCAGGCCAGGGTAGAACTGAGGACCACTACTCTCTGTGTCTGTTCTAGTGGAAATCACGGAGTTGTAGAATGGTTTGGTTTGAATGGGCCTTTAGTTCAACCTCCCTGCAGTGATCAGGAATTCCTTCAACTAGATCAGATTGTCAGAGTCAGTGTTAGATGTCAGAGCCATCTAACCTGGCTTTGAATATTCCCAGGGATAGGATATCTACAACCTCTTAGGTAAACACATTCCAGTATTTCACAACATCCATTGCAAAGCATTTCTTCCTTACATCAAATCTAAACTTCCTTCTTTTAGCTTAAACCCTACCCTTCTCCAATCTGAACACACCCAGTTTTCTCGGCCATTCCTCATAGGAGAGATACTGCAGCTTTCTGGGCATTTCTGTGACTCTCCACTAGACCCACTCCAATAGGTCCATGTCCCTCTTGTGCTGAGGCCTCCAGAGTCAGACACAGTACTGCAGGTGATGTCTCATCAGAACAGATTAGAAGGACAGAATCACCTTCCTTAACCTTGCTGGCCGTGATTATTTTGATGCAGCCCAGGAGGCAACTGGCCTTCTGGACTACAAGTGCACATTGCCTGCTTAAGTCCAACTTCTCATCCACCAGTACGCCCAAGTCCTTTTATGCAGGGCTTATCTCAATTTCTTCATCCCCTAGCCTGTATTGATTTTGGGGATTGCCCTGACCCAGGTGCAGGATCTCACACTTTGCATTTGTGAATTTCATGAGGCTCACACAGACCCTCTTCTCAAGCTTGTCCAGGTCTCTCTGATTGGCATCCCTTCCTTCAGTCATGTCAACAAGGGAATGTGAAAGCAGATCCTCCATGGGAACTATGGGGTCAGACTTTCCTCTCATCAGTACAGAGTTGCACCTAACTGACATTCATGTCTGCTTCTTTCCAGAACTGCGTGTTGCTTGTGGTCAGAAACACAGCTTCCCAATATCAGCAAAAAAAAGTGTTCTGAAGTGGCCTAATTCCTGTAAAAGGCTTTAGGTGTGGTGGGCGGCTTTCTTTCTAATTCTAAATTGTATTTGTGACTAGAACTGTGGACTTATTTTAATCCTCACTTTGGGGGGGAATTCTAGTCTAGCCTGCCCTCTAGTGCTTTGTGGAGCCAAATATCTGGCTCCTGTCTTGAACAGCAGAAGAAATCTTAGTATGTCAATGGGTATGTGGTGCTACAGCCAGAATGTTTTGAACATGGTATGTGCAGCAGTCTGCCACAGAAGCCCTAATCAATGCTTTGCAATGTCAATTCATTATTAAAGACAAGCAAAAGCCAAGTTTTTTCTATCTGAAATGGTAGAAACATTGCCTGTGAAAAGGACAGGGTGAAGATTTAGAGGAATCAGGCTTTGTTTTTTTATCAAGTCATATTTTTGCAAGCCAGCTCTACATAGACCCAGATGTGGTCTTTGTTGACTTAACACAAAAAAAATTACATATTTTTTTTTTCCCATTCTAATGTAAAGGATGCTTAAACATTTGTGCACATCTAAACTGAAAGCGATAGTGCTAGAAATCTTGCATGTAATTCAGCTGGAATATATATCAGTGAAAGGAGGATCCTGATTTACAATAACTTGAGGTTTCAGTGCCACGACTACATGTGTTGGTAGCAGCGTACATATCTGCAGCTATAGCAATGAGAAGAGTGATAATGAAACTAATTAATTGGGGGAGGAAATTTTTAAAACCTAGAGACATACATTAACACATCCATCTGACAAGTTTTCAGGTGGGCAGCTCAGGTGAAAAATACTTCTCCCCCCAAAATGTCCTTTATTTCTCTTTTGTGAAGATATTTACACTGGTTTATGGACATGGGCAACAAAGATGGTGAGAGGTTTGGAGCACAAGCACTATGAGGAGAGGCTAAGGGTGCTAGGATTGTTTAGCCTGGAAAAGAAGAGGCTCAGAAGAGACCTATTGCTGTCTACAACTACCTGAAGGGAGGTTGTAGCCAGGTGGGGGTTGGTCTCTTCTCCCACACAACCAGCAGCAGAACAAGAGGACACTGTCTCAAGCTGCACCAGGGGAGGTTTAGGCTGGATGTTAGGAAGAAGTTCTTAGCAGAAAGAGTGATTGTCCATTGGAATGTACTGTCCAGGGAGGTGGTGAAGTCACCGTGACTGACTGGAGGTGTTTAGGAAGAGATTTGATAGGGTGCTTCGTGTCATGGTTTAGTTGATTAGATAGTGTTGGATGACAGGTTGGACTCGATGATCTCAAAGGTCTCTTCCAACCTGCTTAATTCTATTCTATTCTATTCTATTCTATTCTATTCTATTCTATTCTATTCCATTCCATTCCATTCCATTCCATTCCATTCCATTCCATTCCATTCCATTCCATTCCATTCCATTCTTTTATTTTCTTTCCTTAACAGTGTTGTTAGAAATAATTTAAATAAAAAGACAGTGGCCAGTTTATGATTGTTGATATTTTTAATTATAATTATTAGTACTTTCAATGACCTAATTAACTCTGTGATCAACTTAATGGTGGTCTCACTAGTGTTTTAATTAATTTTATTTCATATTCAGTATAAAGTCATATATATACATAGATAGGCATCAAATTCTTTTGAAAATATCAACTTGATCCACTTCAAATAACTAGAACAAAAATCATCTTCAATATTTGATTTTTTTCAGTAGGCTTTTGGACCATCTAAAGAAGGACAGATTTTATCTCATTATTGCCAAGGAAGCAAAGTAACACACATTTGCTTATTCAGAGGACTCTGATTGCTCCAACTTCCCTGCTCCCGGTTCAAGATCCATAGAAATTATTTCTTCTTTTTACTACCAGAGCACTGAAATCCACACCAGAAACCTCTATCTGACCTTGTTTTCATACAAGAAATTAAATTGAACTGTTCATCATCAGTCTCTCCACTGTGTCTTTGGCAGACAGTAGTCCTTGGGCACGACCTGAGCCAGGGGCAGCCTCCTGCTCTCCCAGCAAAATCCATTGTGAACCCAGACCACCCACAGCTTCCTTGCAACATCCACCTCGGTGAGTCCCAGCCTGCTCCCACACTGCACATGCAAAGTCAGCTAAATCACCCCCTAAAACACCTTTCAGGCAACAAAATAAAATGGGTTAGAAAAATTTTTTGCAAACTTATTTGGACTGAAAGGGGGCAATCATGGGTGCAAGCCTCAGGAGGAAAGCAGCCTCAACAGTGGAGCAGCACAGTCTTTGCTTTGCACAACTGCAACAGGAGAAGAAGGTGCCCACAGCAGGGAGTGAGGTCAACAGGGGGATTCAGCTTTTTAGTCATCACTCAAAGAAAAATATACATGTGATCCCTTCACCCGAACTCTCTTCCTCATCCATGAGGAGAAATAAGTTCCTGTAACATGCCATTCATCTGATCTGTTTTAGAGAAATTAATTTCAACTCACCATGCCTGTACTTGCACAAGAGTACTGCTGGCTATAGGAATACTCTTTTTCTGTCACAAGGCAGGAAGAAAAATGCCAGGAGGTGGGAACTGTATGTAACCCTGCGTTTAAGAGTTTTCCTGTGGGAATGGATTTGTCATATTTTTCATTAAGGGCAGCAAGCCAGATAAATGAGCCCTCAGCAGATGAGGGTTAGGTTTTCCAAGTACTTAAGTTGTTGCATCTCTTCCATAGGAAGCATTACTTTTTTAGTCACTTTTCTGTTTACAGCAGCTGCGACATGGTACTCGAGATATAACATGTGCTAGACACAATAAGCAATTTAGTGTTCTCCTTGTGTCTGAGCAACAAATTAATAAAGTTCTTGGTCTTTCCTGTAAAACAGCTCCTTGAGTGTAAGGAAAAGACAGAGCTCAGTCCCTCTTGAGGAAGGACATGGAAAATATATGTAACAGCCCCTTTCCCCCTTCTGCATGCACACACATGACTTGTGCAATTGGTCCTCCTGGAGAGGTACAAAATCCTTGCTAGTCACTAACAGCTCTGCAAAGTACTGCAGATAGCTGGAAAACTTGTGGGCAGCCTAGTCTTACCTGCAAATTTCCCTCTTCCAGAGCTGATGCTTGACAGCCCACCGATTCTTACTGCTTCCTTCCCATAAATGTTTCACCACTTGATGCTTGTTTTTGTGTTCCATAGAAGCTCCTACCCAATTCGTTTTTAGAACACACATCACTATACATACGTCACTATACATGCATCACTATACATGCATCACTGAGTGCTTCTGAACTCTGGGGATCTGAAGACACTTGCAGTAAGTAGGGAAGATGTTGAAAATTCCAACTGGTTGAAAACCAATCATCCTGTAATGTAAGTTGATTTCAGGTATCACTTACCACTAATTCTGAAAAAAATAACACAGAAATAAGAATTTCCTAGGTACTAACCCTAGGCATTTAAAAATTGTGCCTTGAGATGTCAGAACATTGGTTGAAGCTCCATGAGACTAGTAAAAATAGCACCTCCTTTCTGTCATAACCTTGGACACACATAATTTCTCTGTTCTTTCTACAACCAAGATGGCCAAGAATGTATCCTTTCTTTAACACAGCTGAGCTTCTGCTGTAGGCGTACCATTTGGAAACTGTCTTTAATCGTCACACTGATAATAATTTTGAAAATACTGACAAAGCTACTGTCGTTTTCTGTGTTTTTATAGTTAACACATCTCAGAGAGTAGTAAGGCCACTGAATTGAGAGATACTGTGCAAAATTTTTGGAGCATGTCACTGACTGATTCTCCTCCTTTGAAAGTTTCTGTTAGACATTTCTGTGACTTCTTGTCAGTCTTTCTACTCCTCCTTTCCAGATCACACTTTCAAAGTAGATTTTCCTGCATCCCTTCCCACTTGTGTTCTTGACTCTTAGATCATTATTTGCATTCTCCTGTTTTTCTTGGGCAATAGGCAGATCTGAAATCAGATTTTAAATAGTAGAGGATAACATCAAGATCAAGTTTCTACGTCTATGTTGCATACTGTGTTGAAATAACTATGGGCTAATAAGAACCTTATAAATGAACTAATGAAAATCAGCCAAAGGACAGAAGATGGGGGGGGGAAGCATCTATTATCATTATCTTGAAATTTAATCTTGGATTTTGGCTGCCCTTTTGTCGGGTTAATATAATCAGATAAGGCTGTAAAAATACAGATAGTAATTAGCATCTTTAACTTGGAATAAATTAACAAGTAATTTAATACTGGAAATATATTCTGACTTGTCTCTGTGCAGAATATGACAAAAGATTAACTCCCTCCTCACTTTCTGAGTTGTAACAGAGAACTGTTTGTAATAAGTAATAAGTGACTGCCCATTGGAATGGGCTGACCAAGGAGGTGGTGGAGTCACCATCATTGGAGGTGTTCGGGAGGAGACTTGATGGGGTGGTTGGTGCCATGGTTTAGTTGTTTAGGTGTGCCTGCAGTGTGCCCAGGCAGCCAAGAGGGACAATGGCATCCTGGCCTGTACCAGGAACAATGTGGCCAGCAGGAGCAGGGAGGTCCTTCTGCCCCTGTACACTGCACTGGTTAGGCCACACCTTGAGTCTTGTGTCCAGTTCTGGGCCCCTCAATTTAGGAAAGATGTTGACTTTCTGGAATGTGTCCAGGGAAGGGCAATGAAGTTGGTGAGGGGTTTGGAACACAAGCCCTATGTGGAGAGGCTGAGGGACCTGACGTTGCTTAGCCTGGAGAAGAGGAGACTTGGGGGAGACCTTACTGCTCTCTACAACTACCTGAAGGGAGGCTGTAGACGGCTGGGGGCTGGTCTCTTCTCCCAGGCAGAACAAGAGGACATAGTCTCAAGCTGCACCAGGGGAGGTTTAAGCTGGATGTTAGGAAGAAATTCTACAGAAATAGAGTGATTGTCCATTGGAATGGGCTACCTGGGGAGCTGGTGGAGTCACCATCATTGGGGGTGTTTAGGAGGTGACTTGATGGGGTGCTTGGTTGTATGGTTTAGCTGATTAGTTGGTGTTGGATGATAGGTTGGATGTGGTGATCTCAAAGGTCTCTTCCAACCTGTTTTATTCTATTCTATTCTTCTATTCTATTCTATTCTATTCTATTCTATTCTATTCTATTCTATTCTAAATCCATGTTGGCTGAGCCTGATCCCTTGGCCATCCTGTAAGTGCTGTGTGATTGCACTCAAGATGACCTGTTCCATAATCTTGCCTGGCACTGAGGTCAGGCTGACAGGCCTATAATTCCCTGGCTCATCCAACTGGCCCTTCTTGTGGATGGGCACCACATTGGCCAGCTTCCAATCATCTGGGACCTTTCCAGTGAGCCAGGTCTCTTGAAAAATGATGGAGAGTAGCTTGGCCATAAAATCTGCCAACTCTTTCAGTACCCTAGGATGGTCCCATGGACTTGTGGGTATCCAAGTGGCTCAGCAAGTCCCTAACAGCTTTCTCATGGATTTCCAGGGCACTACACTGCTCCCTGATCCCATCTACCCATTCAGGAGGCCAGTTATCCTGCAGTCCTCTTGCCTTACTGTTGAAAATGGAGGCAAAGAAGGTATTTAGTACCTCATCATTTTCCTCATCTTTAGTTGCAATGTTCCCCTCCAGGTCCAATAAAGAGAGGAGGTTCTTCTTTCCCTCTTTTTAGTATTAATATATTTATAAAAATGTTTTTTATTGTCTTTCACAACAGTGGCCAGCTTAAGTTCTAACTGGGCCTTTGTCTTTCTAATTTTTCTCCTGCATCATCTAGCAACATCCGTAAACATAATGAATTGCCTCCCTCCCTTTCCAAAGGAAATACAGCCTCTTTTTTCCCCTTAATTCCTTCAAGAGCTGATTGCCACAAAGATACATGATATCATCGGCTCATTTACTCAAATGCAGATGTGCTCATGGAGGCAGTTCAGCATAGCTGAACACAAAATTCCTTTACATTTTGAAAATCCCCATTGCGACAACTACAGTGTCACAGCACTCATTTCAGTGTGCTTTGGGGAAAGGCAGACCCTTAGCAATGGGATGTAATATATAACTCCTGCGTAAAAGATCCCCACTTGTAGCTCAGCAACCTCTGTGACCCTCCTGAACACTCATCATTCACATGAATACAGCTGACACCCCTATGCAAGCTTGTGATGGGTTGAGGCAGACCCCCTTCCCACCACAGGCAAAAAATAACAACTCAGACAAACGGATTGCAAAAGTGATGGAAAGTTTAAATGGAAAGTGGTGAATGTTTACAGAGAGCCAGAAGCACAGTGACAAAGAAAGACCCCAAAGCAGACCCAGAAACATCCCATCTCTACCTGAGATTACACCCAAGACCCCCAGGGCTCCTTCTTCCCTGCCCCGCCCCCCAGCTGGTCTCAGCTGGCCAGACATCCCCCCGTGGCTTTGGGCCCAGCCAGGCCCAAGGCCAGGAGACATCTCTCCCAGTTACCAGGTGACGGCGAGGGAAGAAAAGAGAAAGTGCCAGACCCCACACTGGACCTTATAGTGGCGCAGAGAATTATGGTATGAAATACCTGGTTTCTTGTGTCCGCCCACTGGGCTGGACTTCTGGACACAGCAAGTAGCCCACGTATCAACAGAGCAGAGGGCACCCAGCCTATACTGCTACAAAGCTCCTTGATGATCTTCTCTTCTTTAATCTCTCTCCTCTTTAATTGGACAAGTCTAGAACGTTTTGTGTTGTCTCAGGCTGTGTCCTTAATACCTCCTTGCACAGCACCACTTACCAACTTCAATTTAGCTACAGCAAAGGTAGAGCTTCTCTCTTAGCCCACTTCAACTTTCCAATCACCCCATCATACTGACCCATCTTTAAGGTTCACGTCTAGGATGGTCAGGTCAGACATTCTTCTTTTGCTTGTTGCATCTGACAAAGCACTTCTCCACTTACCTAAACATTCTTCTTATCAGTGTTGTGTATTGCAATATGATTTACTGTTACAATGTGCAGCTTTTGCACTCTTGCTTCTTCACCAGACATGCATCCTGACCTGTGCAAAACATTCCTGCACCCCATTGCTTTCACAGTCTTTATAAGATGCTGCTGATCTTTCTTTTCCTCTGCTTGTGGTCTCTTGCAACAAGATTCATTATTTCACTTTGATTTGGGGCATCGACTGTATTCTCTTGTGGCTGTACCACACCTAGCACAGCAAGTTTCTTGTCTATGGTCAAACTTTTCTAATATCATGATGACACCAGCTAGAAATAACAGCAAAAATGAACCCTTAGGAAGGATGTCTTTCACATTTCTCATGTGCTAACGCAACTGATATGGGAGGATCCCTAAAGGCATGCAGAGTTTCAACCAGCAAAGGCTGGCCTAGCCACAGCCCTGCCTTCCCCTCTGTCCCTCACATGTCCTTCCTGCATCCACACCGACCTAGAACATGTGAAACCAGTCTGGAGAGGGAAGACAGCATGAAAGCTGGACTGACAACGCAGCTATGGATGCTTTCAACATAGATCTGTTCCTGCTTTATGACTACCTGGACAATTTTGCTGGCAAGTAGTGGGTGGAAGATGCTGGGAGTGGGGAGAAGACAGGACTGCTTCTGTGCGCATCCATGCCAGGTCACCTTCTCTGTTGTTTGTAAGGTTGCCGTTTAAGTGATACCAGAGGCATATGTAAGGCTAAAGTCCCTTTTCACTTCTGTTTCACTTACATCTAGTATCATCACATGACACTAAAAGCTGATAATGATTTAGCTGAGGCTCCAATTAATGCTCACATTTAATTGACTAGGTGCAGACAGAGTATAGAAAAGATCTTTTCAGCTGTCAGTAGCAGATAACTGACTTCTACATTTGTGAAGCAGTTTTTCTGATCTCTTTTCCCTCAGATCCTCTTCCTGAATGCAAATGTTGAAGAAAAATGTTTCTTAAAGGAATTCACACGAATTTTTCCTGTGTTTTCAACATACACAACTTCTAATTCAAAATTCATCATCAATTAACCTTGTATTTGGTTTGGCTCTGCCCTATCATGCTTTCCTGTTTCTTTTTTAATCATCAGAAAGCACAGCAATAGAAAGCTCACATCAAAACATCTAAATAACTGCACATCTTGTTCTGCTTTATTATTCTCTGCCCTTAAAGTTACTAGAACAATGTGTATCTTATGGAAGTGCCCTGCTCATGTGGAAGTGTGATCCACAGAGATAAATCAGGTGAATGTTATGATATGCTAAAATATAAAGTCAGACCTAGAAAGACCAGATCTGATAACCATGGCCTGGATTGTCAAGATCTTAAAACCACAGCATGACCTCATTGACAAGGTTCTTTGCTCCAAAGTGCTCAGAAGCATTCACACCTCATTTATCTATCCAGTTCCTGGCGAATCAAACAGATGTTAGAAAATGAGAGGCTGCAGAATAGCAGATGGGGGACATGAAGTTGACAGATCTCTGAGGAGGCAAGCTGGTAGGCAAAAAGATGATATGCAGGCAAGCAGTTCAAGCAAAAACTGCAGCTTGTCCATCAGGCATCACAGGCATGTGAGCATCCTCACACAAGATGAAGTTTGAAAGTCCTGGTGTAGCAGTGCCAAACAGGCTATTGCACTGCATCAGTCCCCTGTCACCATCTGCCTTTGCACATGAGCAATACCATTCTGCCAAAGCCTGCTCTGAACAGTCTATAACATTCAAAGTAAATACATACTTGCTCATTAGTATCACTTATCTGACCTGTTTAGCCCATGGACATCTCCTTATGCCACCAAACTGTATGTCTAATGCACTTTCATATACTCTAACTCCCATATGATGTACTGGCACCCTGTGTGAATTGATCCCCCTGAGAAGGGTCAGTGTAGGACCATGAAGCTTATTAAGAGGGCTGTGCAGAAGGAAATTGTTTTGCTGAAAGGAGGGACGGTAAAAACTGCAATGACAGATCTGTAAGAGAAGAAATACCTGTTTTCTTAATTTTATCCCCTTAAAAGGAAGTAACTTCCTTCAACAGCTTCACATTTCCATATTCACACCATCTCTCCCTTAAGCAGCAAAATAATTTTTAAGCAGCATTAAATGGTGGAAACAAAACCACAAATCTAATGCTTCAAGGCACCTACCTGCTGAAATTAGCATTTGAGCCCAAAACCTCAAGGGTAGTTCTTTATATGGTATGAATAAATGTAGGTCTAAATATCTCATGTAAGTAGATTGTGTTTTCTAACCAGAACAAGAGGACATAGGCTCAAGCTGTGCCAGGGGACATTTAGGCTGGATGTTAGGAATAAATTCTTCAGAAAAAGAGTGATTGGCCATTGGAATATGCTTCCCAGGCAGGTGGTGGAGTCACCATGATTGGAGGTGTTTAGGAAGAGACCTGAGGGGGTGCTTGGTGCCCTGGTTTTGTTGATTAGTGTTGGATGATAGGTTGGACTCGATGACCCCAAAGGTCTCTTCCAACCTGGTTAATTCTATTCTATTCTATTCTATTCTATTCTATTCTATTCTATTCTATTCTAATGAGCTGAGTAAATTAAAAATGCAACTGAGTGTCAGGAGTGAGATTTTGTGTGAACACAAAAAACTTTGTTGTGTCCTTACTTTCAGTCTCTTCCAAGACATTAGTCTACTTCAAAGAAAAACTTACAGTTGATATGTTTGATCCTGATTTCCCACAAGCTTGCTGTCAAGATAAAACAAACAAACAAACAAAAATAGTAAAACAAAAATTAAAATACAACAACTTGACCAAACAAACAAAAAAAAATCAGGAAGTAATTCTTTGGAAACTTCAGGAGTCTGCAGAAGAAAGCTCTTTGGATGTATTCACAAAAGCTTCTTGTAATACAAGGAAAAGAAAGTTGCTCAATGCAAAACATAGAGAACATTTTATCATTCATAAGTAGATTAACACCTGTGCATCTCTTTCCAAAAGGGAGCAGTTATGTGAAGGTGACATTAAAACCAGTGAAGGGTTCAGCATTGCATTCAAGTTTCCAGAAGTGACTGCTAGAAGACAGGAAACAATAATCTTTTAAGAGGTCTGTGAAAGGTCTGTGCTAGTGTTTCTCCACATTAAATCACACATTTGTCAGAGCACTTGTAGACTACAAACCATCCCAAGCTTCTAAGAGCTGCAGCCTGCAGACTGTAATGGCAAAATTTCAGTTCCCCTGGAGCCCACTTCACAGAGCACGTTTTGTGAACAAATATACTATTACATATTTTTCTTTCACAAATCAAAAGTAATTGTTGTCTCCACAAGACCCACAATGTTAATACCAGGCACTAGAAGGTACAGACAGTAGACTGGTTGTGAAAGCCCTTCAATACAGCAAAACATACATCCATGCAGCTACAGAGTTCAGTGGGTTTTTTTCAGACTATGCCATTCAAAGGTTCATAGTCATTTTTGCTTGAAGACTTGTGTGCAAACCTTAATGTATGAAAGAGTTTCTTTTCCAGGTGCTCAAAACGCCACCTGCATAAAATAATGAATTGAAAATACAAATAATGATTGAAAGGTCAAACTATTCAATTAATTCATTTTCTCTACAGAGGACCAGTGTAGAAAGTTTCATTATTTATTTACCTGAAGAAAGAAAGGAAAAAGAAAAAGAGTCATCTCTTCTCAGTTTCAGAGACTCAGAACTCAAATTACAAGAATAAAATAAAGTTGAAGTAGCTGCATTCCTCCCCAAAGGCATTACAGTCTCCCCCATGCTTTAAATACAGATGGCAATGAGTCCATGCAGACATAACCCTCTTCTGTCTACTCTCCTTAAAACACCTTTTGGTTTACTGACCATATTTAGACCTTGGGCAGTCTATAAAAAGTGCTACATAATCTTAGTTGCACTAAAACCAGCAAGAGTTAAACTTTATTTTACACTTATGGTGGAAAAAAAAAATAATTTCCTATACAGGAATTTTCAAAGGTTCCTGAGGGCTGGATCTACAAAGAGATTTTTAAGATCCTAAGTCAAATTTCCAAGCACAGCTGACATCCACAAAGAGACTGGATTCACAAAGGGGATTTAGACTAAAATTTGCAGCAACTTGCTTCTACCAGAGCCCATAGATCTCAGTCTGGTGACCTCAGGTAACACAGGAGGAAATTTGTCAAAGTAAGAATGGGATTCACCACCACCAGTGTGTTGAAAGGAGCCTCCAGATCAGCAAAATGCCAGGGAGAGAACAGTGTAAGCTGTGACACCCTCAGGACAGAGGGCCAGACCTGCACAAGAATGTAACCAGGATGTATAGTCACTCTAACATCTGGAACTTCAAAAAGCAAATTCTCCACAGCTGCAACCTGACGTTGAAGATACCTACAATACCTATGGATGTAATAGTGCTGAGTGGGTAGGGATTCCTCTAATGCCACACCATTTTCTTTCCTATTTCACGCTTGAGGCTTAGGTCAGCAAAAATATTCTGAGAAGGATGGCAATTCAGTCTGTTCTGCAAACACTTTCACCCCATAAATACAGAACTTTCATTGACCTAGACAATTCAAATGTAATTTTTAATTTTTGTTGTCTTCTAGATTGAGCTGGTGTCCATCCCATATAATGAAAAAAACCCTGAGTATTAGCTGGAGAGTATAAACATTCAGAGCACTATTCTTCTGCAGCGGTAGGGTGGTAACCTGAAAGAATGGTGAAGACACCCACATCATTCTCTTAGTGCCTTGACCATTGTACCCCATTAAACTTGTGGCTGTTCACAAATGAGCAACAGACATCAATGCCACAAACCTAGGGCTGAGCTCTTTTCTATTGCTATTCATAAAAGCTAAATAGAAATTCTGCTACTATAAAAATGGGAAGGAAATGTACACATATATTTTAATCTGTGCTTTTCAATAGCGGTGCCAAAAGCAGAATTGCACAATCTTTTAAATGTAAAATACTCTTCAGACCTAACATTACTGGAAATAATCTTTCAAACTTCCAGTTGATCCCAGTCCTCCCAGTGCAGATTACATGTATTAATACATCCAAATCCATCAGTTTCATAGTCAGCTGACAATCTTTTCAGACTTTATGAGCTAGGTTTGAAAACCCCCAAGACAAAATGAACTGGGTGGTGCAGAAAGGAAGTGTTCCTTTCTATACACTGATGAAAAGGGGAAAAAAAGAAAAGAAAAAAAAAAAGAAAAAAAAAAAAGAAAAAAAAAGAAAAAAAAAAAAAGGAAAGGGGGAAAAATTATAAAATTTACTTAGTACAAAAGGATCTGACAATTTAATGCAAATAACTTTCAACACTTATTCTTTTAACATCTGCCAAGAATAATCTCTTTTTAGAGAGATTTAGCATTGCTCAATGGAGTTAATTCTCCCACAGAGGAACCATTTAAAAAACTCAGGTTCTATTTGCATAGGTTCATCATAAGCACCAGATTTTTATTGGAGGCTTTTAAGTTTAAATCCCAGTTACCCCAGGATGGGATTCCTTGGCTCAGTGGGGACCTCAGGTGTTGCCAGAAGACACAGTTCACCTCAGATTCATACCACCCTGAATCCCACTGTCCCCTGGGAATGCAAAAGAGAGGGATTTACCTCAGTTTTAGTACAGAGAGGAATAACAACTGCAAAGCACCTTTTTTTCCTTTTTCTTAACTCTGAGGTAATTAGTTCAGACACAGAAGTTCATCATTAAAATGTAAGGTGTCCTGTGCTCTGCAGTCTTCCAGAATAATTAACTCTCCGTCTACATGGTGATACAGATCTTAGGTTGAATAATGCCTTCCATATAATTTTCTACATGTATTGTCTGAAAGAAGCTGAGGTAAGAGGCAAAGCTCTAACAGAAGCCCTTGATTGAGCTAAAGCAAACTAAATTATGATGTAATGGTTGTGTAAGGACCAGTAGAAAGGAGCTAAAATAAATAAGAGCAAGGAATAAGGCTTTAAACTAGTTTTGAAGGGGGAAGGGGTTGAAACCAGTCCCCCCAGGCTGGAGTCTGGGGGTGATAAGCCAGAGCCAGAGGTGAAACCAGCAGCCCAGATGAAGTGCATGTACACTAATGCACGAAGCATGGGCAACAAACAAGAGGAGCTGGAAGCCTTGCTGCAGCAGGAAAGTTATGATGTAGTTGCCATCACAGAGACATGGTAGGACGACTCACATGACTGGAGCGCTGTAATTGATGGCTACAGGCTCTTCAGGAGAGACAGACAAGGAAGAAGGGGTGGAGGGGTGGCCCTGTACATCAGGGAGGCACTAGATGCCATTGAGACGGAGATAAGGGACGATCGGGTTGAGTGCCTGTGGGTAAGAATTAGAGGGAAGGCCAACAGGGCTGACATCGTGGTTGGAGTCTGTCATAGACCACCCAACCAGGAGGAGGATGTTGATGAGTCATTCTATAGGCAGCTTAGGGCTGTCTCAAGATTGCCTGACCTTGTTCTCATGGGTGACTTCAACTTGCCTGATATCTGCTGGGATCTTAACATAGCAGAGAAGAGGCAATCTAGGAGGTTCTTAGAATGCATGGAGGACAGCTTCTTATCCCAGGTGCTGCGAGAGGCTACCAGGGGCAAGGCTATGCTTGACCTCCTCTTCACCAATAGGGAAGGGTTGGTGGGTGATGTGGTGGTTGGAGGGTGCTTAGGGGCCAGTGGCCACGAGATAATTGAATTCTCATTATTTGGTCAAGCTAAGAGGGGTAGCAAGAAGACCTCCACTCTGGATTTCCGGAGGGCGGACTTCAGGCTACTCAAGGAACTAATTCAGAGGGTTCCTTGGGATAAAGCCCTTAAAAACAAAGGGGTCCAGGAGAGCTGGTCCTACTTCAAGGAAGAACTGTTGAAGGCTCAGGGACAGGCTGTGCCAATGTGCCAGAAGATGAGCCGCCGGGGCAGACGGCCAGCCTGGATGGTTAAAGAACTTTTAATGGAACTAGGGGAAAAAAAGAGGGTGTATCACCTTTGGAAGAGAGGGGAGGCAACCCGTGAAAAATTTAAGGATGTTGCTAGGTCTTGCAGGAAGAAAATTAGGGAGGCAAAAGCGCACTTGGAGCTTAGTCTGGCCTCTGCTGTGAAGGACAACAAAAAGTCCTTCTATAAATACATTAATAGCAAGAGGAAGGGCAGAGACAACCTCCACTCCTTGGTGGACACGGAGGGGAACGTTGTGATAAGGGATGAGGAAAAGGCAGAGATACTTAACACCTTCTTTGCCTCAATTTTTACTAGCAGGACAGAATGTCTTCCAGACAGCTGGCCTGCAGAGCTGGCAGAAGGAGCCAGGGAGCAGCATAGTTTTCCACTGTTCCAAAATGTGGTAGTTGGTGATCTGCTCAGCTGCCTGGATCCCCACAAGCCCATGGGACCAGATGGGATCCATCCTAGGGTGCTGAGGGAGCTGTCAGAGGAGCTGGCCAAGCCACTCTCCATCATTTTTCAGCAGTCCTGGCTCACTGGAGATGTCCCAGAGGACTGGAAGCTGGCCAACGTGGTGCCCATCCACAAGAAGGGCCAGTTGGATGAGCCAGGGAATTATAGGCCTGTCAGCCTGACCTCAGTGCCAGGCAAGATCATGGAACAGGTCATCCTGAGTGCATTAACACAGCACTTAGAAGATGGCCGAGGGATCAGGCCTAGCCAACATGGATTTAGGAAGGGCAGGTCCTGCCTGACCAACCTGATCTCCTTCTACGAGCGGGTGACCCGCCTGGTGGATGTGGGGAGGCCTGTGGATGTGGTCTACCTGGACTTCAGCAAGGCCTTTGACACTGTCCCCCATAGCAAACTGCTGGCCAAGCTGTCAGCCCATGGCTTGGACGGGAGCACACTGCGTTGGGTTAGGAACTGGCTGGATGGCTGAGCCCAGAGAGTGGTGGTGAATGGTGTCACATCCAGCTGGCAGCCAGTCAGTAATGGAGTCCCCCAGGGATCAGTGCTGGGCACCATGCTCTTTAACATCTTTATTGATGATCTGGATGAGGGCATTAAGTCCATCATCAGTAAATTTGCTGATGACACCAAGCTGGGGACAGGAGTTGATCTGCTAGAGGGTAGGAGAGGCTTTGCAGAGAGACCTCAACAGGCTGGACAGATGGGCAGAGTCCAACGGCATGAGATTGAACACATCCAAGTGCCAGGTTCTGCACATTGGCCACAACAACCCCATGCAGTGCTACAGGCTGGGGTCAGAGTGGCCGGAGAGCAGCCAGGCAGAGAGGGACCTGGGGGTGCTGGTTGATGGTAGGCTGAACATGAGCCTGCAGTGTGCCCAGGTGGCCAGGAGGGCCAATGGCATCCTGGCCTGCATTAAGAACAGTGTGGCCAGCAGGAGCAGGGAAGTCATTCTGCCCCTGTACACTGCACTGGTTAGGCCACACCTCGAGTCCTGTGTCCAGTTCTGGGCCCCTAAGTTTAGGAAGGATGTTGACTTGCTGGAATGAGTCCAGAGAAGGGCAACGAAGTTGGTGAGGGGCTTGGAACACAAGCCCTATGAGGAGAGATTGAGGGAGCTGGGGCTGCTTAGCCTGGAGAAGAGGAGACTCAGGGGTGACCTTCTTGCTCTCTACAACTACCTGAAGGGGGCTTGTAAACAGGCAGAGGTTGGTCTCTTCTCCCAGGCAGCCAGCACCAGAACAAGAGGACACAGTCTCAGGCTGCACCAGGGGAAGTTCAGGCTGGAGGTCAGGAGGAAGTTTTACACAGAGAGAGTGATTGCCCATTGGAATGGACTGCCCGGGGAGGTGGTGGAGTCGCCGTCGCTGGAGGTGTTCAGGAGGAGACTTGACAGGGTGCTTGGTTGCATGGCTTAGTTGATTAGGTGGTGTTGGATGATAGGTTGGACACGATGATCTTGAAGGTCTCTTCCAACCTGGTCTATTCTATTCTATTCTATTCTATTCTATTCTATTCTATTCTATTCTATTCTATTCTATTCTATTCTATTCTATTCTAATCAAGGAGGGCCCCAAACACAGAAGGAGAATACTCAAGGCTCTGAAGACCCTGCTTAGCATGGGTGTGTTTGATGGTTTGGGCAGGTGCAGATGCAATAGATGCTTTTAAATAACATGAACAATATTCCAGTGCTCCATACAGCAGAACAGAGCCAGCTGGTGATCTACAACAGGCAACCAAAAGGCATCAGGTTTGATATGAAACAGTATTTTAGGGAAGCAGAGATTTGAGTCAGAATGATTAGATTTCATATTTTAGTTTGCACACTGCAAAAACAAGAGATTGAGTTTTAAAAAATTCTGCTGAATAAATCCAATTCCAGGGCATTTTCAAGAGCCACTGAGCAATATTTTATGGAATGGATATTACCTTTTTTTGTGTGGATCAAAGCCACAAAGAGAGGGGCAATTTGGAATTCTGAGAGCTTCTCAGATGTGCTTCCTTTCCCTCAGGGTACAAATAATCAGGGTTCACATGACACTAAATTTAAAGGGTTGTGAATTTAAGGTGCAAGATTACAATTAAACTGAAAGCTCAAAGATGTTTTCACCGAAAAGCTAGCATATGTTTTTTTCCCTATTTTCCAGGACCTGCCATTGAGTGAAAGTGAGTCTTAAACAACAGTTCTGCTTTGAGGCATACTGACTACATAGCAGATCCAGTTCTCCTGTTTTATCATCTGAAGGTTTTTATTAGTCAGCTGGAAAGATGTCAGCCCTGCAGGGGATAAAATGTGTGCATTAATTTCTTTCTGTTTTGTCCGTTGCTATATAAGGAAAAGTTCTATGTTGGTGGATAGGCAATTCAGTTCATGTAGCATCTTGCAGCTACCAAAAGTTTAATAGGTTGAACCCTGACCTGTCTTCTGACCAGGCAGCTCCAGAGCTGTCAGACACACAAGGGTTTCCTATACAGCTGAAGAGTTTAAAAATGTTTTCTAAAAAGTCACTTAATATAATAATCTCATCATCTATACAAAGTTAATTCAAAGAAAATTCACATAACAGAACATCTTTGTTGTTTCATCCTCTGTACCAGTCAACAATAAACCTGAGATAGAGCCACAGAAAGCATGAAAGATCATGTGCAATCACTGGAGTGCACTCCAAGATCTAGATGTGCCCCATAGTTCACCTTTAATATATTGAATTCCCTTCTGGCCCCAGTTTGATTCTCAGATGCAGATTTCCTTGACCTCTCAGTCACTTTGTCTCAGGCAATTTGTTTCCATTTGGTGATGATGGAATTAATTTGGCCTGTTTGCTGGGACCTCTTACTTACTGGCTGGAACTCCAATAGCCTGAGAAAAATCAAACCACTATACTTAGCCTTGAACTTCAGCTCTATTTTCACAAGACACACAACAGAAGAGTTAACAAAACTGTAAAAGGGAGAAAATAAAAGGGTAGTAATAAATCTGTAAATCAGTCCAACACAGGGAAGGTTTGAAGGCTCCTAAAGCTTGGTGTATCATTTGTTTATAGCATGCATGTCACCATAACACAAAACCCAGTGAAGGGATTTATTAATTTCTCTGAAAGGATGTGGAACAACTTCAAAGTAATTTTCTACCATAAACACTCCAGGACCACTTTTAGATCCAGCCCTTTGCAGTTGAATTTTGCACTCCTGTGACATATTGGCTAGTTCAACTAGAGCAGAGTAGTAATCAGTGTGTTCAACGTTGTTGTGCCCCATTTGGTTTTCTCAGCTGTGTTTCACAGTTCCCTTCTGACTGAATCCCAATGTCTGTAGATCACAGAAAACCACCATTCAGAGTAACAGTCATGAAGCACGAATCTACTACTTTACCTTCAGAGGAACTCCTCCTCAGATGTTTCAGCAGTAAGTACTGCCCAACACACTAAATTCAGGCTGGTGGTGAGATCGAAGAAGTAATTTTTCATAGGTTTTGGTAGAGCAAGCAATAACTTTCTGACAAGGAAGAAGCACATGCAGTATAACATCAGCTCTTCAGGAGCATGGGAAAGGACACAGAATGTTAGAGTTTGGGCAGTGTTTTGGTGTAGTGGTTGTTGTTGTTTGGACAATCTGCTGCTCTGCTCTGTAGTAAGGTTAATGCTAAAACAAGGAAAGATTTCTATGTAAGATCACAGAGGTCATGTAAATTGCTTCTATCCCATTGAGATGCCAGAGCTTCACCAGCAGACAGAGCTGTAACAAGCTCTGCTGCTTCCTGCTGCAACCAGGAATTTTTGCAGACTTTTTCTGCTGTCTGCCTCAGGTTTCAGATTCATATAAAGTAAAAAAAACAAACTGCAACTGAATTGAAACTGCTGCATTTCACAGGGCTTCTGAGAAAGCTCTGGGGGATTATGACTTCCTTTCTATTCGGACACAGGAGCATACCTCAGAGAAGCTTCTTGAATACTTCTTAAAGTTTGCTCAAACGGTAACAAGTTCTTTGATTAAACCACTCTGAGTTTGAAACTAAAGTAAAAACTCAAAAAGTCTATGCAGTTTCAGACCTCCTATAAACATTTCAAACTAATTTTCGGTTGAACTTTCTTTATTCCCTCTCACTTACTTGTAAAACAGTCTATTTCATATTCTAGAAAGATAACCTAAAAACCCCCAAAAACTAGTCACTGGGGTATTCACAGCCACTCTTTTAAAGCTTAATATGACAAATGCATATTTGTGTTCACATGTATACACCTGATGTACTTCCCTACACCAAGTACTTGCATGTGCAAAATGTATGCAGAGTGACTTTCTTAATTTTGAAAGTGGTGGTGCATTCCAGTTCTGATGTTTTCTTTTCTGTCTCTGGGACAAAGAATAACATAAAAACGATTGGTTCCCCACCATCACCTTCTGTACAAGAAAAAAAAAAAAAAAAGGGATTCTATTTCAGCGCCTGGCACATGAGGACCTTGGAGAGTTTTGCTGTGATAGTGTGTGAATTGAGTTTATTTGGTCATATATTATTCCTGTTTGATATTTACGTGCTGCTGCACTGTGGGAGAAATTAATCACACTGCATTTATCAGAGATAAGCTAATCCAACCAAAGTCAATGGTTTAGCAGACAGAGTTTCAGAGGACAGCAGTAATTTATAACTGGGTTTGATTAAGAGGTAATTAGCTAAATCTGTTTACCTTAACCTTTGCTGCAAGTATTGTTTTTACTAGAAGAAGAGTGTCATTAGATTGTGTCTGGGATACAAGTTATGGAGAGTACACCACTTTTCACTGTCCAATTTTCATATGTTATTCAAGAAAGAGGTAGAAAGGTCAGGATCAGATTGCTATAGTACAATTCTCCTGAGATGAGAGCAGAAAGTTTCCTTGACAGAGACAAAATAAGCCATGAAGAACAGTAGTTTATTTTTCAGTAGGATGGAGGGGGAGTCAAAAGAACACATGTCTACAGCCCTAGACAGATTTTTGCAATAATTCAACTGTCTCAGTAGATTTGAGACTCATTTGAACTCATTGAGCATTTTGGAGACACAGGGAGGAGTAATACCAATTTGATGCAGACTGAAAAATAGTGCATTTGAGAAAGGAATTGGGTGACTTTTTTTGCAAGTGTACTGCTTTCCTGTAAATATTTTTTAAATGCATTTATTCAGATAATTAGAAGAACCATAGGAAGCCAAGTATTAAATGTATTTATAGTCATTTAATTGGCCAGTTTAAATAATTTAGTCAAAACAAGGGCTTAGATCAGTCTGTGCTCTTGGCTTATTGATAGCATTCACACAAATTTTAAGAGAACAGTGTAAATTTCTGTTTATTGCTTGAAAAAACTCATGGCAGCAGACAGATAAATAGGTACCCAAGTTAAATATGGTTATTAGAGGTTAAAAGGTAAACTTGCTTTACAGATTTATGACTAAATGCATGTAGAATTAATTCCCTAGGTTTCATTCCTAGAACATTTCAAAAGGAGTACTTACTTACAGATACACATAACAGCTTTTACCTAGCTTGAAATACAAGGATGGTAATTTCACATAGCTCACTGCTTATTCCTTCATCCTCAATTAGTTTTCTCCCATTGAGTTTCAAAAGAAAAAAAAATAACTGAGGAGAAGAGTTTTCAAGCAAGCCCACAAGGTTGCACTTCAGTCAGGCTGTTTCTGGGTGAGGAGAGAGAGTTTCAAAGCTTTAAATCACTGCCCGCACAGTAATTCTCTTTTTGCTTATCCCAGCAGGGCTCAACCTCAAAGATTCAGGGTCTGTATTGCAAGGCAATTTCTCACACAGTTCAGACATTTTTAAGGGGGAAAAAGATACATCAGTTATATATACGCTCATGTAGACTCAATAACAAAGCTGATAATGTAACTGCGTTTTTCTGCCTCAGAACAAAACATTATTACTTATACTTCTTGTAGCCTGTCTAGTAAGTCCTGTACATGTATAGTCTGTCTCTTTCTCAAAAGAATATCACATATTTTGACAGATGAAAAGTGATATGGGAATGCTTTCTCCTATCTGGTTTCCTGAAATCTTGTTGGTACCAAAGAGGAAAACTACTTCAAATAAAGTAGACTCTTGCAAAACAAAGATTTGACTTACTGCCCCAAGAATTACCTGTGTTGGTCAGTCTTTGTGTGGGCTGGGGGAAGCACACCAGACCTCACATCTGCCGGTTTGCATAGTTACTGATTACCCCATTGCCTTGAATGAGAAAAAGGTTTATATCCTTTGGTAGCGTGAGCTGCCCAGTTTACATCTCCACTGGGTAATCATTTCAGTGGCTAAAGCTGGTCTTCCAGGTAGGTATGGGAATGTCAATGTTCCATGCCACAGGAAGAGGTTTATGGGCTAAAAATGGTCTATTAATAGCTTATTGTTAAATTTTCTTTGGAACAGGGAAGTAAGTGCTCTGTCTTTTTTTAGCTATAGGTTTTCTGCATATTACTAGTCAGATTTGCCCTTCAACAGAGCTTTTGGACAGAGAAAATCCAAACCACTAGCTTTCCACTGGCAATTATATGTTTAATGTTTTTTTTAATAGGTAGTCTGCTCCTGTAAATCGAAGAGACTAAATGTGAGAGAAAAAGTGTGTGCATGTGTGTACATGCACAAGCGTGTCTTACCTGTAGAAAGCTGCTCAATTTCCTTTCCCAGGTAGAGTTGTCTAAAACTGACAACAAAAGGATTTGGGGGATAATTTTATAGCATTAGAAAATACTCCAGTTCATCTCAAAAAGCAGTGTGTTTTGGGGCTTTTTTTTGGGGGGGAGGGGGGGTGTTTGTTTTTTAATTGGTTTGGTTTTGTTGTGGGCTTGGGTTTTGGTGGGGATTTTTGTTGGTTGGTTGCTTGTTTTTGGTAGAAATAGGAATTTCACTTAAGCCAGGAATTGTTTTTAATTTCCAAATTCAAGTTGCCTTATTCTGAGCATTCAAAAACAGCTAGAATTTTGCATGTCTCTTGCAAGAGTCAGGTAAATTGCTGATACTTCATGATACTCTATTATCCTAAAGAGGTGACATAAAAGCCACTTGATATGGGTGCAGTTGCTGAAACGTTGCAATTACAGTGAATCCTACCAGAAAACACAGGCTTATTGTTTCCTTGCTGCAAGATTTGAGAGGGAGGGAGAGATCGTCTTTTCAATCCTGGGTTGGAAAACACCCAATTCAAAAGTGATCTTGCTTAGGAAGAAGACTTCTGGCCACTACAGTTGTATAAATAAAATCAGTTAAATAGTTATAATTATATTGAAATTGACTAATAAAGATATACAGTGACTATCTTTTTAGTGCTTCATTTTGTGATGACCAGAAATACACAAATTATATAAGTGCGAAGATCGTACCTACTTGTCTTCCAATCTAAGAAATTAAAGAAAATGCTAGCTTCCGTATTTTATTTATTTTTTGCCTTTTATTTTTTCCTTAAGAAAAGCAATAAGTTATGACATCAATTGCGTCTGGATAAAATTCTGTGGTTTTATAAAGGCTGTCCAAAGAAAAGAAAGAACAGAAGACCATCTCAGTAAGACAATGTCAATATCGAGTAAAGATAATAAAAACCATGGTATTCCTATCCCACTCTAAACATAAATGTTTAGAGGTAAGAAAGTAGATCTTCTTTATTAAAATGTGCTTAAATTTTTTTTTAATAAAATTCAATCTTTTCTATTAAGAATTTACCTGATTATATTTTTTTTTAGACTACATGGCTCAATAAAGGAGTTTTTCATTCATTCTAAGAGAAAAATTCCCAGCAGTTTATAAAAATAATAAAAATGCAGTAATAACCACAGAACATAAAAATAGATGCTGCAGGTTCAACCCTGTGTGCATCTCTTCATCCCCTATTAAAGCAACCAAGCATTCAGAGCACCAAAAGTTTCCTTTTGTGTCAGCAGAGTATTATAGGATGACATATTTTGGCTGTTAATGAATGAGAATTGGATGGGAAGCAGTAAGAGATCTCATATTCATGACCATTTTTAAGTGTGCCCAGCTTCCATTTTTCATTTAAGATTGTTAATTATTCGTGACATTGGGTGTATAAAGCGCATTTGCTGTTGTTCAGGTCCTTTGAATGTATGTCTTTACAGATTCATTCTGAAACCATTTTACATTTTCCCTTACATCAGCAATGTTGTGATGAGTTTCAAAACCCTTGGATGCTTTTATTAGACTTCTTTTTTTACTTTGTAACTCAGTCTTAGATCCTTTAAACAAGATTAGTCAAGGCTGAGTCTGTGCCACCAGCTTCTATTATGAGCTCATGGCTGCATCTGGTTGTGGATTTGGCTTTCATATATGTTTGCCACTGCTGTTTTCCACACAGGAGTAGGAAGTCATTTTCTCTCATGTCCCTAGCTTGTATGTGAGAAGCCTCAATTTATAATTACTGCTGAATTATGATCTTCAACAGCATTTGGCACTTTTTAGGGGACATCATTAGAAAAAAACTTATTCCGTCAAGGTAAATCACCAAATGCATTATTTGTCACTATTTCTTTATCAGTGACTTGCACATTTTAAAGAACTTTATGGCTGTTTAAAAAAAAAGAAATAAATAAATGAAATAAACTTGAGAATCAAGACTCAGAATAAGTCAATTTCATTTTAAAGCACTTGTATTGCATCTGGCTAAAGGGGTTGTGATATTTAATAAAGAAAAATTCAGGACCATATAAGAATGCAAAGGTGTCGTAGTACTCTGGCAAGGCAAAACCTGTCTCCTCTGGATGTTCACCAGCTAACACTCTTAAATCAAGGCAAAGCAATACTCTTCTTTCAGAAAAAGAAAAGAAGGTGCTGTTGAGCAAGGAAAAGTTGTATTGGATTGCAAATTTCTGCAGACACACCTGAAGCTTTCACATGCTATAGGTATGGCAGGCAAGGAAGATTAACAGATACACTCTTTTCAGCCTAAGACTCCAATTTTGTGTGCTCCCTACCTGAGGCCCTGGTGACCTGCTATTGCAACTGATTTTGCTGGCCATAGCTCCAAGGGTGGGAGAAGGCTGTTCCTGAGACACTGCAAGAGAATGCCCATTGAATTTGAGTAGAGTCTGGGAATACTTTTTGAGACAGTGATGCCTTTGCCCAGGTCTCAGAAAACCATTTGTAGTGACTGACATGATTAATATGAGAGAACAAGATGAGTTGTAAGTATAATTACTTCCCAAAACAATAACTTCTCTAGGTACTTCTAAGCATTGACAGAAATTCTGATTGTTCTTGTGACTTCCTGTTTTACAGTTCATCCTGACACTGTTGTCACTATCCTGTTTGCTATGCTAAACTTCATGTCTCCATGCATTTAATTTCTGAGAGCAAGTTTCATTCTACCCAAATTAAAATACTGAAAATTCACAGGACTACCTAAACCATTAGCCTCTTCTCCCTCTATAGTGACAGGGAAGAGACATCCACTCATGACTGATTCATTCCATCCTAAGTCAGGGTTTTAGGATGGGTGTGACAAATCACCTCATGAAGGTTCCTGTTTCTCTTCACAGGATGTGAAAGGAGCTTTGAGGAGACAAGAAACCCAGCTCTCAGTTACTGCAGATCAGCTATATGCAGATCAGCTATATGACCTCCCCAAACTGGGTACAGCCCAGAATATTACAATATTCTTGCAGCAGCTCAATATGTGAAATGCTGAAAACCACTCAGAAATCAGAAAGGATGTTTGAAAGCTTCTCATTTGCTGGAAATGGGAAAAAATGTAATGAATTCAAAGACTTAACCAGACTGTAGGCTAGTGGTAGGTTTACTTTAAAGGTAAGTTATCCAATAACTGTGTTTTTTGAACTAATTTAAACAAATATATTTTGCAGTATTTCCCACTCTCTTTACTAGATGGAGAATTCAGAATTAATTGTCTTTTAAAAAGCAATTTTTAATTACTTTGACACATAATAATTGAACGAAGTCTAAAAGTTCACTCAGAATTTGTACTTGGATGCATTGCATAAATGGGTTGAAGCTCAGGCTAGGTATTTACATCCCTGAGTTTTAGAGGTGTTAGTCAAGCTCTTTCTCTGATTATTATTAGATTGTCATGAGAAATTTCAGAAAGGGGGTTGGAAGCCACTATTTAAAGAGATGATTTAATCTGTGTTTCCAAGGCATTTTCTATCCTGGCTTGGTCTCATGAAGATATAAAACCACTGAATTGCTAAATACAAATCATTGTGGGCTTTCAAGATTCTTTGCTTTTCAACCCAAACCCAACAGGACAGAAAGATAAGCAATGAGAAAAAAAATAAAATTCTTTTTTTAGATTTTTTTTCACCCCCAAAATTGTAAAGACTCATCTGTAAGCATCTACCCACAGCTAACATTTTGAAAACCAGAACTGTGTGAGTCATGCAGAAAAATTACTCCTAATGCCAAAGTTAGGAAACTGAGTTCCACTACTCCAGGTCCTCTAATTCTTCAGTCTTTTTCCCACCATGTCCTTCCACCAAAGAGCTTGCTGTATCTGCATGAAATATTCATGTCTCCAGGTATCACCATAGCTAATCTCATGTCTCCTTCACCCTGTCCAAACACAGAAAGAAAGAAAGAAAAGCAATGTTTCACAGGTCATTGTTGCCCACAGTCAACCTCTCTCATCGCAAGAGCCTGGACTGGTCAATAAACATCTGGAGCTAAGCAAGAACAGCTCTGGGGAACTTTGACTTCCATCCATGACTGGGTTTGGCCCTGCCTTGCCAAATGGGAAAACATAGGTATGGTTTAAAGCACAGCTCAGCTGGGCTCAAGAGTTGGCCTAAGGCTCTGATGCGGTTGCACAAAGGAAGCAAAGAGTCTAAACTAGCGTGTTTGCAGACTCCTCTGCTCTAAAGCTCCTTGTGGTGTAGCCAGAGCAATCTCAAGGAGCAGATCTCACTTCCTACATGCCAGTTAGCAGTGGCCTTCCTGCTGTAATGCAGACAGCACAGTCACCACAAGGAAAAGCAGTTCCTTGTGAGACACGTTAAATTTCTTTCTTCTCATGACATTTTGCTGCATTTTACAGACATCAGCTTCTATTTCAGTTCTTCCCTGTACTACTTGTTGGCTCTGCTAGTAGTCAGCTCATCATACATTCATGCTCAAGTTTGGGCCAGTCACTTTTCTTGTCATATTTACTACTAACCAGGATTTAATGAGACCATGTGGCACCATCAGAGCATGGCACCAGGAAAAGAGCACACTGGAAAGGTGCTGACTCTGTGGATTTCTGTACATGCCCACTGCACAGGGAAAGCTATACATGTAAAAATAATTTCATCATCATTAAATATATGGAAATTAAGCAGGTTTCTTCAGTGACATCATTCAGGTCTGATTTTGACCTTTTTCTCTGTCAGAAAAGCCCCCAGCTGTTTGTTCAGAAGAAATTCGGAGGTGTAACTTAGACAATGCTGCACCCACTTCATAGAGCCCTGTTAGCCAGTTAGTGTTACAGTTATCTCCCTCACAGTATCTACCAGTGCAGATCCAGCTCCCAACTTAAATTCTATAAAAATCAGCTTTGATATCCCTCTCCAACTTTCTCACCAGTTCAATCATCCTGTGTGATTCCTCCATCTTCTCATCAGACAGATGCTCTGGCCCATAACTTCAGGACAATCAGCAACCCATGTTCTGCAGACCTTTTGCCTGTCAGCTGCAGTTTCAGAACATTTGACAATTTAATTATTCCTGCTTAACTCTTTTATAAGGCTGTATCCTCTTCAGGAATATCCGCACAGAAGGGTAGTGTTAGGCAACCATTAACTCCCCAAAGCAGATGGTCACAAGCCAGATGTAGCCTCAAAACCATGTAATAATGTTAAAGAGATGCTACACCCAAGCTAGCACAGCCTCCTAAAAAGCCTAAGAAATACATGTTCATGCCTGTCCAGACCCCTGTTACAGATCTTCTTCGGACCTTGAAGCCAGCTGCCATGCTGTTACTCACAATGCTCACCTTCACTCAAAATATTGCTGCTGGTGATTCTGGAATGGTCCTTTAGCTGCAGTGTTATCCTCTACATTGTACTTCTCCTCCTCAACAGGAGTCAATACCTACTTACAGCTATCATACCTACTGCATTGTCACAAAGAGGAAGAAGTTGTTGAATTTAGAAGTCAATCCCACCATCCTCAGAAGATAATACAGGACTGACTTGGAGAGCATGAAATTAATCATCAATTCTATAATCGCCTTCTCTCTGCTTCAGCCTTTGCAAACATGAGAAGTCAGGTTTGCTCAGTGAAGTGTGCCAGGCAGAGGACTTTGCAGCAGATTGCTGGTTCAAAGTTTTGTTACTTAAAATTAAGGTTTTGATTAATTTAGGAAGCAAATTTTGTTTCAAAATAAATTAACCATAACACTGAAGTGTGTGGCCAGTCTAACCCACTAAAAACTTGCTAAAATGCAGTTTCTGAGTCTTCCCGGGTTAGAGTTCACTAGATGGTCTCAATAACCAGAATGGAAATTAAAACTAGTGGGAAGTTTAAGTAGACCCTTCATTTTCTTTTCGAAGGATTAATGTCAGCTGCTTTATTTGCTTATGAAGAGCTCCCACATCTCCCATTATTGTTACGAAGAGTAAAGCTCCATTTTCTTGCTCCTGTCTCACTTCCTTTTTGAGCAAGCATGCACACACACCAGGCTAGGCAAGGGGCTACCACTGGATCTGCTTGGCAGTATCAAGTTGCAGTGAGTTTACAACTTGGCTGCAAGTTCAAGCTGGAACCAGATGACTTACTTCACCACAGTTTCTCATGACATCTCAGTAATTAATGTCCCAAATCTCACTCCATCTCTTCTCTGAGGAGAGCAGCTCTTATTTAATTGCCTCATAATATATACTTAAAATGAATACTTGCCTAATTGTCCCTAGACAGATGCTTGGATGAAAGCCTGTGAGAAAACATATAGGCTATAACAAAAAATAAAGGCCCACAAAGCACAATAAAGCAAAAACTTACAACTCTTTGTTAGTCTCGAATCCCATCAAACCAACACATTAATTTTTTAAGCTACTTGAATAATAAAATAAAAATACAATTTTGCTATATGCTCTGCTTCCTCACCCTTTCAGCTACAGAGAATGAGATCTTGAGGACTATTTCTGTAATGCAACAGCCCAATCAGGAAGAGATAAATTTTCAAAGCACAATGCAATGCTTGAGCCATGCTACTACACTTTGTGGGACAGCTAAAAAGCCCTGAGTGAGGTGTTTATTAGAGATTTGATATCTGCAGCAAGAATGGTATTTTATCACTAAGCATTGTGCACTAGTGTGGCCACAACATGCAAATAATGACTACCTCTGTGGAAAGCACACTGTAAGTGAAAACCCTGTGAACACTGAAGGTGTTTATTCAGTACTCAGTAGTAGTCAAAATTATTCAATTGTTTACTTGACATCATTGGTTCCAATCATTGCACCAGTTAAAATATTTCAAGACCTTCCTCTTCCTCCAGTCAATAGGTATATGAGGGTTATAAAATCACTTATTTCTAGCTGTCTTTATTTATTTCAAAAGGTAAGGATGTGTTACAAAAGGTCCTTCTGGACTAACCTTTCTTTCTGCCTTTAACATCGGACTTTCTGTCAATGTTAGTCAGAAGATGGACCAAAATTCCTCCCTATCCACTACTGTGTTATCTTAGCAGCTGTGGCCAGAAACTTGTGTTAAAAGTCCTAATCAAAAATGCAGGGTCAAGCAGAAAACTATGATTAAATGTCAAATAATATTTTTGTCCAAGTAAGAAAAATAAATATTGACATTTTCATTTCAGTTCTTGGAACATTTCTAAGAGAAAACCTGAATTATTCACTTTTAAATACTTGCTTGCTTACTTACTTTTGGGGAAGAGAGGGAGTTATGTTAAATTCCAATAAAGCTGCTGTTTAAGCTAACACAAATTCTTAATTTTTATTTCTATTCAAATATATCCTGGTCAATTCAGTCCTCTCTCACAAAACAAAAGAAAAAAACCAAAATCTCTTAGGAGCTTCTCAGCCCATCTGCAGAGATGAAAGACAATCATTCTCACAGTTCTTCACAGCAAAACCCAGCCTGAATTATAGTGCCACCCCACAGCCATATGTCATATTGTAACTTCAGGATACATGCAGAGCTACAACACTTCCCTAGCTGATCCCATCAAATCATTAGATGGATGATGTAGCTCACCACAGTACATGTTGAGTCATAGAAATTAACAGAGTTTGGCGGTATTGTTCCAAGTCTGTAACTATGGACAAGTGTAGACAACCGAAAAAAAAAAAAAAAAACCAACCCAAAACCATTTCAGCCCAAAGCTTGATGCATGGTCCAAATTCTGATTTCAGCTCTTTTCACACTTGCAGCCTCTGTTGAAGTCAAGACAGAACATGGCAAAATTGCCACAGGGCAGCAGACTTGGGTGCTGCTATGATTCAGAAATCAAGCTGACTGAAAGCGAATTCCCACATCATACAGCTGAAATAAATCTGCTAAGAGGTAAGTTTCTTTTAACATGCCTTTGGTAATTAACTTTTCAAGGAATAAACTCTGTGTGCAATATTTATCAAGAAAATAAAACTACTTGGCCAAGCACTCTTTTAAAAATGGAGCAAAACTCATAAATTAAAAGATTTGTTGGTAATTCAGATGGCAGAAATATTATCCTGTCTGCAGTCTGTTATGAGATATTACACATGTTCTGCTGAGAGTCAAATGAATTTAAAGAAGAGAGCATGTAACTTCATTTACTTCAAAATGCAGTTCATGTAGAGTACACATGTAGCATGCACTTACTGTGATGTTAACTGCTAGAAATGAGCTGTTGCTGTAGCTTGGAAAGGTACAAAGGGGTTCTCAGCCCCCTGCAGAAATGAGGATTTTGTCAGATGTTTTTACTGTAGTTGTTTCTACATATGCTGGGAGCTCAAAATGGAGGAGGAGGGGGGAATAAATAATAATTCCCTCAACAAGAAATTCAAACCAATTAACAAATGCCTAAACTTTACTTCATAATTATTGACACCCTGATGTGAACAAAAAGATGCTGAGAAATAGGGACAGAAGAACACAGATGTTTTTATTTCTAATTATGGAAGATACATTTGACTATGACTCTATAACACTGGCCTGCCCCTCATGCTACCTTTATCCTAGCAGCCAACCACAACCACATAAAAAGCTACCATTAAAAGAGGATTTTTTAAAAAGGAAATGACATGCCCATGATAGAGTCTCCTCCTGATCAAACCATTCTAGGTAATCTTTTGTCACTGGAACAGCACAGCTTTAGAGCATTCCCTGGAAAGTCAGTTCTCTGTAGGAGTTTCCTATAGGGAAACATATACTGTGGTGTGAACTGCTAGAAAAGTTTGGAGTTTCTTTCTATGAAGAACATCTTCCTAACATCCAGCCTAAACCGCTCAAGCTTCACTAGGAGAGGTTTATGCTGGATGTTAGGAAGAAATTCTTCGTAGAAGGAGTGATTGGCCATTGGAATGTGCTGCCCAGGGAGGTGGTGGAGTCACCATCACTGGAGGTGTTTAGGAAGAGACTTGATGAGGTGCTTGGTGCCATGGTTTAGTTGATTAGATGGTGTTGGATAGGTTGGACTCGAAGATCTCAAAAGTCTCTTCCAACCTGGTTAATTCTATTCTATTCTATTATTGTTGAGTGAGAAAACCTTTAGATCCCTATATTAATTACCTGCCAATTAAGATATTTCTAGTAACCATCAATCAAAATTAAACAGCAGTGATGAAATCTTGACTCTGCTGAAATTGTAGCATTGTGTGCATTGGAAAAAAAATACCATTGTTTAGTAAATTGCTACAACCATGCTTACCTTGCACATTGAGTCACACAGGCTTCTTCTAGAATACAGAACAGAGATTTTGCCAAGCTGATGGGTTTTCATCTACATCACAGCTAAGCTTATTGGTGTCCTGTGCTCGTATGTCTTATCATAGAATGTGAAGTAGTGCAGGAGAGTGTTATTTTTTTAATTAGTTGCCCAGAATCAGATTGTTTAAATAATGTGAATGGTCTAAAATGCGATTTCACTTTAATTTGAATCTGTCCATTCTGAATTATGTAAAATAATTAGACAATTTAATTTAAACCTTTCAATTAAAAAGACAGCTTAGATAGGCTGACCATTTTCTAACCCTCTCTCTCCTGAAGCATGTATTTTCTGCCAGCTTTCTCATCCGCAGCGAGTGCTCCTTCTCCCTTTTAATTGATATGTGCTGCTGAAATTGGTTAACTGTTAGGACACAGTCGAGGAATCCTGCACTCAGGCCCTCAAATAAATTAGGAGAAATTCCACTGCCGTTATTTGAGATGAATCTCCAGTAGAAAACCAGCAAGACATTCCAGGAGCTGGGGGACTTCTGTAGTATATCTCAAAGTAAAATAAATGCAACTGGATCCTGAAGCAGTTTCGGCTCTCTGAAGAGGATGGAACCAAAGACGTTACAGTTGCCGTTTTTCTGACACTACTGCTCCATTAAACTGAACTTTTTACAGTGGACAGTAGTAAGTTACAGACATTACAGATCCCTAAAGAACTTTCTTAAAATAAAATTCCATAGCAAATACAAATCCTTTGTTTCACAACACACATGCTCCAATACAATTTAATCTGGAACTTTCTACAATATTGCTCAATTTTCCATTTAAAAACATTCAGTTGGGAAATTCTTGTGGTCTTTCCATGCTTCCTTCCTCATTTAGCTCCAATTTTTATGCATGTTTGAGCAACTCCATCTTTTGCTAGTGATCCATACATTCTACCAAAAGCAAATGCCTCCTGACCCCGATGTGCAGAAAATTTGCTACTAGTTTTTCGAGGGCCCACCACAATGAACCAGGCTTTCTACAAGACGTCAATATCCTACAAAACCTACACACTGGTTCCCTTCCAGACATGATGAGTTTCATCATTACACAGCTTTGAACTCAGTCTGCCTAAAATAACTCTACTTCTCTTCACACCACATAGAAAGTTAATAATTTAGAAAATCTCTCCTCTTCTCTTTTCAAAAATCACAGAATGGTTTGGGTTGGAAAAGACCTTGAAGATCATCTGTCTCCCTGCTCCCCCCGCCCCCACCTCCCTCATGGTCAGAACACCTTCCACTAGATCACTTGAACACTTAAACCAAGCTTCTCTGGGCAACACGTTTCAGTGCTTCATCACTCTCACAGTGAAGAACTTTCTCCTTACATCTAATCTAAATCTACCTTTTTTAAGTTTTAAGCTGTTGTTCCTCATTCTATCACTACACCCTGATAAAGAGCCTCCCATTTTCTTTTCTGTAGACCCCCTTCAGGTACTGGCCACTATTAGGACTCCCCACAGCCTTCTCTTCTCCATTATTAACCTCAGTTCTCTCAGCCTATCCTAAAGAGAGAGCTGCTCCAGCATCCTGATCACCTGTATGACTCTCCTCTGAACTCACTCCAACAGGTCCATGTCCTTCTTATATTGAGGGCTCCGGAGCTGAACAGCATTCAATGACATTGCATATGCCACAACTTTCTGATGGGCTGCAATATCAATGACCTATAACAAAGAAACAAATATTGGAAGTGAAATTGGTATCCTAATTTTTTTCATGGAATGTATATTTGATGTTTCAGTAAATGAAACATCATTTACTGATGGGGGAAAAACAACCAACCAAAAACAAAAACAAAAACAAAACAAAAAAAGAGGGGGAAAAAACCACACACCAAAAAAACCACCACAGGAAAATGTTCAGGAATAACTGTGAGAAAAGCTGATGACGTGCTGCAGATGCAATATATTTGGCAGTAAGGAGTTTTTTCAAGATGGGACCCAAGAATGGCATAAAGAATCAAAAGAAGAGGGGGTGGGAAAAAAGGAAAAATATAAATAGTTGCAAAATTATTTCAATTTGTTAAGATAAGAGAATAGTGCACAAAATTTCAGAGGATTTGAAAAAGCTACAGCTATACATCAACCTGGCAGATGAAAGACAAGCAGAACAATATGTGTTTCAAGAAATATCTTTTACAGTAAGACAACCATTCATAAAAAAATCTAGTGACACTATAGAGAGATCTGTGAAAGTATCTTTTGAAATGTGCAGGGACAGATGTGGGATTTTAAGGATATATAAAGCATATGTGCATAAAATAATATCAAAAGGATTATGGAGTCACTCAGTAAATCAGTGGGGTACTGGCCTACAGCTCTGACTACTGTAAAAGACATGCTGTAATAGAAGGGTTTCAAAATAATGGTGTAACAACATCTAAAGGCTTCCATAAGAAAAGGAATGGGAAATATCTAGAATGCTTTTTTTTACAGAGGATACTGAGAAGAAAAGAAATTATAGATGTATTTCCAGGCTACAAGGACTGAGAAAGTCATTGCTTTGTGAGTTCTCAAAATAATTATGAAAACAAGAGGCTGTTTAATGACTTGACAGCAACTATTCAAAACTCAAATACTTTCATTTATACACGATAATAAACCTGTGAAATTCTTTGTCACAGGATAGCATTGCAGCACAAAGCATACCACAGGTCTAACATGCACAGGGCTTCCTACAAATAATGCAATCACCGCAGTGGACATAAAAAGCAGTTAAACCACTGTCTCCACAAAATCCTTACAGTTTCATAAGCAGCTTGAATTTAAAGAAGACAAAAAAAAAAAAAAAAAAGGGGGAAAAAAAAAAAAGAGCCATTACCAAAATTGCTTGCCGTTCTTTTGAATTACCTGATAGTAACCATTGTCAGCAGCAAGCAGCAAAATACAAGCTGCCACCACCCCACTGATGTGTGCTCAATGACACAGATGAACCCTTGATGTTACTCCCTCAAAGCTGCTAATTGACTTATTAGAGCATTCCCCGTGTCCTTTGTTTTGCAAGAAAAACTGTCAACGGGTACCATATGAGACCATCCAGCAAAGGGTGGTCCACAGCATATTTCTTCAGCTCTGCCCAGCCACAGCTGTTAGCTCCCACCACCACTCACAGAACAGAACTCAGGGCAGCCGCTATTCCCTACCCCTCCTTTCCAGGGAATGTTATAACTCTTAAATTAAAATTTAAGTGTTTCCACTGTCTACATCCTTATTCCTGAAGCAAAAGGTCATGGCTCTGAATCAGAACCACTTTTACAAAGTTTTTAATTGGACACAGAAAATTTTGGGGCATATAAATTTTTTAATTGGATGCAATATAATCACTTAAAGCTAGTTGGATGGTTAAGAATGCAGCTGAACTGAGGTATCCTTCATTACAATTTTCCAGGTAAAATATTATATTTATATTACACATTAGAACGAATATGATAATGAAAACATCTGTCTTCTGAGGTAGAATGAAAGATAATAAATATTGATGTTTTACTTTCACCACAGCCAAGTGAACAATTTATAATGAGTACTATAGGGGGAAAGGAATTTGTGTAATAGAATTGCTGGATTAATCAATTTATCTTCATTTTGTGCATACAAATTTAAGACTGCTCAGATCTTAAGGTCTACAATTATATAATAAATTATAATTAGACTTTCTTTTTTTCTTTTAATATTGATCTGCAGATTGCTTGCAAGCATTCCACTTGACTCTTCAGAAAATCAGTACCAGAATCTAAGCCACATCTGTTTTACTGGACATGCATATCTCATGACATTGCAACTGTTTACCAATGGAAAATTATTTTTGAAGTATTTCCCAGCAGTTTGCCCCTAGAAAGCTATTCTTTTACACTTGAATGTTACTTTTTATGAACCTTCTCATAAACTGATTTCAAATTCACTGGTCGAGCAAGATTACTTGCCAAAGTACGTATTCAGCAGAAAAGTTTGAGTAAATGGATGCAATACATTCTCAAAGAAAATTCATTTTCCACTAAAGCAAACACCAGAGAAAATGTTGCAGTATTCACTCACGTGATATTGAGCTGTCAGCAAAATTGTATAATTGCACTAAGTCTTGTCCAAGTGACCTCCCATTGGGAAATGCATCTTTCCATACTAATGAAGTTCAACACAAAGTGTAACTTAGGCATTTGCATGTTAATGGAGGTTTGTACACGAGACTGTTTATTCAGCATGCAAGAAATACTGAAAAGAAGGTGTTAACAGAAACCTTTAGGCAGAATAAGACAGGGTTAATTAGGACATATGGAATGGGATCTGAGTAACAGGAGACATTAAAATTAACCCTGTTTATCCAGCTGTAGCAGAACAAGGAAGGGGGTGGGGGAAATCCCTTCTTTGACCCACACAAAGGCCTTTTCTGCTATGGGATTCAAGGGCAATATTTTCCCACTGGCACAGCTCTACTGGTGGCTGGGGCATTTGCATGGCTAAGGCGATGTGTATCCATCAGCTCTTTCATCCCTTGTCTAATTCCTCCCAAAAATTAAAGAGAGCTCTGAAAACACTGCTGCTGGGCAGAAATGCTCTGACAGGGTGAAACACCTCTGTCTATAAATGTAGCAGTATGATACTTTTGGCAAAACAATACAAGGTTCAGGCCAAATCTATCAATCTGTGCCCTGATCTGTACATTTTGCAGATGTGTTCAATGTTAAAGCACTTGAGTAGACCTCATGGACATTGAGGGACTCAATTAAGAGTTAACATCCATGTACAGGCCTTCTGGGAGACTGGGGACAAGGTAGTGGGAAGAATACTGTGCCGAAGTGACAGTAAAAGGCAAAACAAAACTAAGAACAGGATGTCAGAGCATTGCAGCAGATTGTATCACAGTTTGATAACTCTATATAAGTTTTTTCAGGCTCTGTGGCATATCTTTGTTGCAGGACAGAATGTAAAAAGACATTACTCTTTCCTTTAAATAGACCATGCTTGGCAATTCTTTTTTTCAAAGTATTTTAAATACTTCGTAAAATATTGGAAAGATCCTTGTTAATTTCTGTGGTGATTGCACCCCAAGATCACAGAAGAAATATTTGACCAGCAGTTCTACTTGCTCAGTTCTTACATGTTGCTGTCCTGTTTTCTCACAAATTGATAATTAGTTACTATAATCAAGGTAAGAACAGAGAAGTCTCCTATGCTTGACAAATTATGCTTGCATTTCAGACCCGGAAAAGGTTTTTCTCATGAGATAAACTTAGATTTGTATAGGTCCTCCCTATAAACTTTTTGTTTCTAACCCCAGACTTTCACACCCATGGCACTATTGCTACCATATTTTTAAATAGACTTCTAGGGTGCAGGTTAATGTCCTAACAGAAGATGGATACTTTTATCAATCTACTAGGTACTCTCTGCATCTGGAAAGACTGTCTTTATCAAAAATCAGGTGTTGTTTTGTCTGGTCTTTTTATTCTGGTATGTGCCAATAAATGTGCAGTTTGTTCTGTGTAAACAGAACTGCATTTGACTGACCAATATGAAGCCTCTGCTTGCTCAGCAGCAGTGTATCCATCATCCTGAAGGAGCAAAATGACAGAAGTGACAGCCCACATGTAGGACAAGGATATCAAGAGAGCTGCTGCTTTCCTCAAGCATAATGCCACTAAAACATAAATCGAGGGGGGGGTGTGGGGGGGGTGGGGAGGGAAGATTGAAATGAAACATTGATCACAAGCATCTTCTCAGCATAGAATTGCTGTATTGTTCCTCTTCAAAATGAAAGATCTTGCAATGCAACAACAAACTCCTGTTAGGAATGAACAAAGCAGAAAACACATTGCTCCTGACACTGAGTTGCACAGAGAGGCTGCAAGACATTGCTGTGACACAAGAGCTGACGGTGGTGCTGTCCATCAGGTAGATTGCTATTATCACTGCACAAAACATTTTCTGGGCTTGGGTCTATTGACATTTAATTGTGCTAGGCCTACTGGAATCACATTTACACTGGAGAAATCTACATGACAATTAATTATTATCGTGTTATTACTATGACTGTTACCTCAATGTAGAAAATCAGTGGCTAAAATGTTGAAAATAAAGCCTTGCCATTACTGAAACTTGCCTGTTTCTTGGTGGGTGGGATGAAAGGGGCAGAAATGGGATAGAATAGCTAAAAGGTATAGTGCTCAGCCAAACTCCCACATACAATGCCGCTTATTCAAAACAGACCAGAAGCTGTCTTCAAGCCCAGAGCTACCTACCAGCCACTATTTACATGGCAGCTACTTCAGAGGAACCAGAAGCTTCACTCTTTTTAGAAAACCTTCTGTTCTTCTAAGAACGAAAGGCATCTGTCATATGCTTCTGATGATGGTGGGTGCCTCAGCTTATTATCGGCAGGAGAACAAAGGAGGCATTTTGCCCCAAGAATGAAGCAACAATAAACTTGCTCCTGTTTCTTCCTCTGTGAGGGGGCACACTTCTTTTTGATCTAACGAGCATAACACCAACATGAGCGAACCTCATTCAAAACTTTTGCAACCCTTAAGGCATGTGACTACTTGAACATCAAGAATTATGGCAACATTTGTGGGGAGCTCATAACTTTAGGACCTTGGTGATTTATTGGCAGCACTGACAGTTGCCTGGGTTGCTTGCCATGATACAGGCCAGTTGCATTCATGATAGATTGAGGTCATTGAGGGGGAGTGGAACAGGTCCTGTCATATATCCTTCATCAGGTTTTCATTTGTCTGTGAGTTAGGGTTGTGGTAGCAGTGGGAAAAGGGTCTCATCTGAATGTTTATTTTTCTAGCCTGAAGGGCTCTGTTCGTTAAACATGCATGTGTTTGATACCTGAAAAAGAGACATCAGCATGAGGGATTTGTGGCTCAACTCAATGACCTGTACTGTCAGTCAAATTTCAAAAGTAAAATTTAGGGCTTTAAAGTTTAAAAATAAATAAATAAAATGAAATAAAATAAACAACTAGATAGAGCTCTACAGGTCTTAGAACAGTCACATGGGCAAGTCTTTGAAATCAGTGTGCCCACCACATGTGTATGCTAGCCTATAAAGCATACTTTCCCAGCTCACTGTTGAGTCTGTTTGATTTGTTCAGCAGTGTAAAAACAGCTAGAAGTCTTACAATGTATGGATCTAGGTTACACTTCCACAGAAAATGTCAACAATGCTACTCAAGATTTGCAAAATTAAGTCCTTCACCTGTGTCATTCTGGGGGATGAACTAAGCAGTTTACTCTTCTGCCTCACAGTCACACAGAATAAGTACAAACAAGGTCAAGGCAATCCCAGGCACAAATCCAGGCTGGGCAGGGACTGGCTGGAAAGTAGCCCTGAGGAGAGAGACTTGGGGATGCTGGTGGACAAAAAGCTCAACATGAGCTCTCAGTGTGCACTTGCAGCCCGCAAAGCCAATCAGATCCTGGGCTGCATCAGGAGAAGTGTGGCTAGCAGGTCGAGGGAGGTGATCCTCCCCCTCTACTCAGCCCTGGTGAGACCCCACCTGCAGTACTGTGTCCAGTTTTGGAGCCTCTATTACAAGAGGGATGTGGAGATGCTGGAACGTGTCCAGAGAAGGGCCAGAAGGCTGATCAGAGGGCTGGAGCACCTCTCCTATGAGGACAGACTGAGGGAGTTGGGGCTGTTCAGTGTGGAGAAGAGAAGGCTCCCAGGTGACCTAATTGTGGCCTTCCAGTATCTGAAGAGGGCCTACAGGAAGGCTGGGGAAGGACTTCTCAGGATGTCAGGTAGTGATAGGACTAGGGGGAATGGAATGAAGCTGGAGGTGGGGAGATTCAGGCTGGATGTGAGGAGGAGGTTCTTCCCCATGAGAGTGGTGAAACCCTGGAATGTGTTGTCCAGGGAGGTGGTTGGGGCCCCGTCCCTGGGGGTGTTTAAGAGCAGGCTGGCTGAGGCTCTGTCCAGCCTGATGTAGTGTGGGGTGTCCCTGCCCATGGCAGGTGGGTTGGAACTAGATGATCCTTGTGGTCCCTTCCAACCCTGAGTGAAACTATGAAACTATGAAACTAAGTACCAGGGTCCTCAATGTTCAAACACCTTGAGTGCATGATCATGTCAGTGGAGACCTGCTGTTATCTTCCAATGAGTGGCCCACTATTGTTCTTACGAAGTCAAATCCTCAATTCATATGCTGCAGTTACAATACCGAATGAAACCCTTCTGACAACACATACAGCTGGGGAATAACCACTAAAACATCAGCCCACACCATAACAAATGTTATTATTAATGTACCTTTGTTCCTTCTTGGGCTTCTGTCAGGATAATGAGAACTCATTAAAATCATTCCCTTTTCCACACATCTCTAATTGGAACCCAGTGCTCCTCACAGCCCAGGTGTGCTTCACTCAATATTAATGATTCAGAATGTATCTGAGTAGAGGGGAGAAAGATCTCCTATTAGCACTATCTGATTCTGTCACAGGGTGCTGAAGATACTCTACCAAACTTTCTTGTGCCTTCTACAATGTGATAGATGTTTTCCTCAGAAAAATCTCTGCTATTATTACTATTGCTGGGGCATTAGTGACTAACATCCCCCTAAAAGCTTACCGAGACAGTGGAGTCCCTGTGGAGCAGAAGGTCTCCTCTCACTCACATGGAGGCAAAGCAAGAGCATTTCTACTGAAATAAATTGAGCTTCAGCTGTGTCTGTGGAGATATCACCTATTTACACTGTAACTCAGGGCTTTCTTTCCACTATATAATTAGGCAACCAGGGAAATATGAAAACAAAAGCAGTTGGGTAAATCTGGGAATTCTTTAGGTGCTAAAGGAGCTAATAAGACCTGAACCTGTTCTCATTTGAATTTTATCAGTTAAAAAAAATGGGTGGAGGGGAAGTACACACAAACATATGCTTCCAATTTTCTCAGAACTAGAAAACAGAAAATACTGCTCTGCCATTACCATTTCCATATTTATTCTGTAGTCTTTAAGGTTACCACTGGGTCACCTTTGTGTGGCAACTATTTTCGCAACAAAAATTCTTTGTGCAGTATTCTTATGTTGACTAACATTTGTGGCATAATAAGAAAAAAAATCTCAGTCAACTATTTAAATGCATTTTTAGGTGTCTACTTCAGATCCAGGCTTGAGTCAGTCATCCAAGTCAATGGTAATTTTCAAAGCAAGAGAAAGACAAAGACAAGGAGTCCCTCAAAGCAAACCGGTCTTAGTTTCCCTGTTACATGAGAAATATGAATTAGAAGAATATTCTGAATTTTAAAATTTGCTGCTGCTAACCACAGTGACTACCTAAGACTTTCCATGCAAGGCTTCAAAGTTGTTGTTTGTTAGGTAAAGAAATTAAGACAACATACTCACAAATCTGTCCTCCTTATTTTAGAGAAAGCAAAACTGCAATTAAGGAATCTATTTTCTTTTGGCTTATTGGTTTAAAGTTGTCTTTTCTTTCTTGAAAGAAACTAAAATCAGATGCTACAATGCCAAATGGCTGAGCTTTATTCAGTATCTTATTTTGTGCCTATTAACTGGACATGTAAAGCACCCACAGGTCTCAATAATTTCTTCATCTACTACTGTCTATTCACCTGCTCACAAAGTCTCTCCACTTTTAAAACAGTTAGTGCTGGTTGGCAGATATAACTCTATAGATTTTTCTCTATTGAATACCAGAAATAATAATAACAGAGGAGCAGGGGTAATCTGACTATAATTAATGCTAGTTATTAAGAATCTTTCCTGTTTCATTTTTGTATCCATTCACTCAGAATTTGTGAAATTATGTTGCCAAGTTTTGTTAGTATATTTGAGAATTTAGTACTCAGATCAGATTCATGTGAGCCTTGTTGCTCTGTCACGAATAGAATAGAATAGAATAGAATAGAATAGAATAGAATAGAATAGAATAGAATAGAATTAACCACTTTGGAAAGGATCATTGAGATCATCAAGTCCAACCGATCACCCAACACCATCTAATCAACTAAACCATGGTACCAAGTGTCTCATCCACATAAATTCCTTACTTTTAGTTTGCCTTGCTAAGGAATTCTGGAAAACATTGTAATTGATAGTTATGGAGAGCTGCATTATTTAATGCCTGTACTTCAGGTTAGTCTAATCCTCATAGTATCACAGTATCATAGTATCAGTCAGGGTTGGAAGGGACCACAAGGATCATTTAGTTCCAACCCACCTGCCATGGGCAGGGACACCTCACACTACATCAGGCTGGACAGAGCCTCAGCCGGCTGGCCTTAAACACCTCCAGGGATGGGGCCCCAACCACCCCCCTGGACAACCCATTCCAGGGCTTCACCACTCTCATGGTGAAGAACTTCCTCCTCATGTCCAGTCTGAATCTCCTCACCTCCAGCTTCATTCCATTCCCCCTAGTCCTATCACTACCTGAGATCCTGAGAAGTCCTTCCCCAGCCCTCCTGTAGGCCCCCATGCAATGGTGTCAGCCATTATGCCAGCTTTCATAATTTTTGTACACATGGGTATAAGAAGATTCTTCTTAATTCTGCCTGTCAGAGCAAAGAAAGCTGGCTTCAAACCTTCCTGAGGAAAGTGTCACAACCCTTCTAAGGGGAAAGTTTAGCCTATCTGTGGTGGGTTGGAAGGGGTAAGGTCAAGAAGCCTCTTCCCTCCCCCCTCTAAGTAAAGGGAAAGAAAAATTGAAGGGAAAGGAAAAAAAAACTCACAAGCTGAATTAGCAAAGCAGTGGAGCTATGTTTACAAAGCAGTGTAGGATTTGCAGGAGAATATTTACAAATTTACAATATCTACAATATATACAATAAGGTAGCACAGAAATGAGAGTAACCCCCCTCGGCAGAGGGTGTTCCCCACCTCCGCTCTCCCCTCTCTCCCCCCCTTTCCCCAGAATAGGTTAGAAAGAGGGAGAAAGAAGAAAGAAAGAAGTTAAAAGCAGTTTTGTGTTAATTGGAAAGGAGTCAATACAGGCCTTCTATCTTATCGGTTTCAAGGCCGAAGTCTTGGCAGAAAGCCCAGCAGAGAAAGAGCTGCTACCCAAAGAAGAGGCGGAAGCAAGACTGACCGAGAAGTTCCCGGAGTGCCCAGGATATCTCCCAGTTCAGAAGGTGCTTCCTCCCACTTCACCAATGAAATTAGTTTAGACTATTCTTTCCGTTTACCAACTTCCGTCCACCATAGGGGGCAACGTCAACCGGTCACACTATCCTTCAAATTTCACACTTAAGTATAAAAGACATGATTTTTGTGGACAAACCAGCAGCCTAATTTTTACTATCTGCCTAATTTTTAACTTTCAATATTACTACCAAGGAAAAGGGAACAGAGCATGTCCTGAGACTGCGTTGTGCCATTGACCTACTCTTCCTGGGAATCCTTTTCCTTTTTTGTAAAAAACAGCAAGTGGCAGCTTGGTACCAGGAGCTACCCACTTTGTAGTGCCAGACAGCAAGATGTCCATGTGTGGCTGCTTTACACCAGGTACTTCATGCATTTCTTATTTCTTAAAGTAGGTGATCATCAGTATTCAGTTGCTTGTTTTGACCTTATTCAATGGAAAATGAGGTGCTATTTCTGGCATTGTTATGAACTTACTGTTTAGTCCTAAAAGTTTTGCAAGAAAAAGGGATAATAAATAGTTATTCACTTCCACTGAATAGCTTTGTAGATTATGTGCTGAGGGCAGTAACAGCTGCTTCTCGTTACCAAAAAGGCCTCCTACCATGTGTACTGCTAGCACACTGAGCTAAGGTCAAGCCGAGTAGCAGTTTTTTTTTCCCAAAGATGGTTTAGAAGCTTTTAAATAAAACCATATTAGAAATACAGTCATCTCTGGTAACTGATTTTAAAAGCAAAGAAAGAAGAGGTGTAAGGTATTAAAAATCTTCTTTGTTTCTGATTTTGAAAGCTTTTTCTTTTCTGTATTAAAACACTGTGCTGCCTTTTTGCTGCTAAACTCTGGAGATTTTTCCTTTCAGTTCTTGAAGTCCTTATTCATGACCTGTTGGATTTTTTCATTTGTTTGCTTTCCTCATTTTCTTCACAAGAGCAGTATCATAATCCAGTTTGATAATTGTTCTGCAGTGCATGCAGTAGGGTTTGCCCATTCCAACCCATGTGAAGTGCTGCGGGACTCCCTCCCTCCCAGGTCTGCTCCTGCTCGGCAGAGGCCGAGTTTGGAAAGCAGGAAGTGGGCACCCTCCTAAAGTAGAGCTAACCCAAAATCAACACAAACAGTAACAGAAGAGGACAATGGCTTCTTCCTAAAACCATCCTGACACCAGCACGTCTCTGGATGGATGGTTTGAGGAGGGATTAGCACCTACATGAGCTTGCCTCCCGCTGTGGTTGCTCATTAAGGGACTGCTGTAATTCATGGCTAAGATTGTGCAGCCAGTTGGAACTAAGAACCACACTACTGACAGAGGGTTCATCCCAAAAGATATGGTGTAAAATCACTTCTGTGCTGGGGGTGGTCTTTTTTAACCCCCACTTTAGTTAGAAAGGAATGCTGGAACGTGTCCAGAGACGGGCCACAAGGATGATCAGAGGTCTGGAGCACCTCTCCTGTGAGGACAGACTGAAGGAGTTGGGGCTGTTCAGTCTGCAGAAGAGAGGACTCCGAGGTGACCTCATTGTGGCCTTCCAGTATCTGAAGGGGGCCTACAGGAAGGCTGGGGAAGGACTTCTCAGGATCTCAGGTAGTGACAGGACTAGGGGGAATGGAATGAAGCTGGAGGTGGGGAGATTCAGGCTGGATGTGAGGAGGAGGTTCTTCACCATGAGAGTGGTGAAACCCTGGAATGTGTTGTCCAGGGAGGTGGTCGAGGCCCCGTCCCTGGAGGTGTTTAAGAGCAGGCTGGCTGAGGCTCTGTCCAGCCTGATGTAGTGTGGGGTGTCCCTGCCTGTGGCAGGGGGGTTGGAACTAGATGATCCTTGTGGTCCCTTCCAACCCTGAATGAAACTATGAATGCACGAAAATAAAACATTCCATGGGGCAGCCTACAACAGAGAAAGGCAAAGCTCTTTGTATAGATAGGAAAGAGAAAATCTAAAGCCACAACTCTGGTATGGTTTCTAAGGGTCTTTAGGTGGCTTGTGAAGTGTATGTAGGCAAGTAGAAGTTCTCCACAAAGATGCCAATCAGTACTATTTCCTTATACCCTATGATACACTTCTTCCTAGGTCAAAATGTACTTATTACTCATATGGTGAATAAAGGTGCATTGGATTCTTTTTTTCCCACATGTTCCTTGCTGGATCTCAAATGGGAGTAAGGAATAATTATTTTTTATTCATAAAGCAGCAAACATTTAGATGTAATCGCTATTCAGTCCCACAGTGATGTTGTATTTCTGTGCAAAGAAAAATAACCACATATCACATTGAAACTTTTTCACTTCTTATTTTTCTGCATTTTCCAAACTGACAGGCCTTCTACCCTGTCCCAAATATACATAATCAGTGGCATAAAGCAGTAAAAACAAGATTAGTTTTAATAAATAAATGTCACAGCATTACTCTGTGGATCATCAGATCTTCTATATTTAGTCAAAACTTACTTGGGGTTCATTCACAGAACTGGCTTATATCTGAAGGGCTGACTACAGTAAAGAGCCATGGATGGATTTGCTTTTGCCCAGGGAGGGATTTGAAAGAGAACCACTTTCCCTCCCCATAGAATCATAGCATCAATAAGGTTGGAAAAGACCTCAAAGATCATGAAGTCCAACCCAGGTGCTGCGAGAGCCTACCAGGGGCAAGGCTATGCTTGACCTCCTCTTCACCAATAGGGAAGGGCTGGTGGGTGATGTGGTGGTCAGAGGGTGTTTAGGGGCCAGTGACCGGAAGATAATTGAATTTTCAGTACTCGGTCAAGTTAAGAGGGGTAGCAAGAAGACCTCCACTCTGGACTTCCAGAGGGCAGACTTCAGGTTACTCAAGGAACTAATTCAGAGGGTTCCCTGGGATAAAGCCCTTAATAATAAAGGGGTCCAGGAGGGCTGGACCTGCTTCAAGGAAGAGCTGTTGAAGGCACAGGGACAGGCTATGCCAATGTGCCGGAAGATGAGCCGCCGGGGCAGATGGTCAGACTGGATAGGTAATAAACTTTTAATAGAACTAAGGGAAAAAAAGAGGGTGTATCATCTTTGGAAGAGAGGGGAGGCAACCCACAGAATGTTTAAGGATGATGCCAAATCGTGTAGGAAGAAAATTAGGGAGGCAAAAGCACACTTGGAGCTTAAACTGGGCTCTGCTGTGAAGGACAACAAAAAGTCCTTCTATAAATACATTAATAGCAAGAGGAAGGGCAAGGACAACCTCCACTCCTTGGTTGACATGGAGGGAAATGTTGTATCAAAGGATGAGGAAAAGGCAGAGGTACTTAACACCTTCTGTGCCTCCATTTTTAGTAGAAGGACAGAACATCTTCCAGACAGCTGGCCTGCAGAGCTGGCAGAAGGAGCCAGGAAGCTGCACAGTTTCCCTATGTTCCAGGAGCAGGGAGGTTGGAACTCTCCTTAGCAGCTTGGATCCCCACAAGCCCATGGGACCAGATGGGATCCATCCTAGGGTGCTGAGAGAGCTGGCAGATGAGCTGGTCAAGACACTGTCCATCATTTTCCAGCATTCCTGGTTCACTGGAGATGTCCCAGAAGACTGGAAGCTGGCCAATGTGGTGCCCATCCACAAGAAGGGCCAGTTGGATGAGCCAGGGAATTATAGGCCTGTCAGCCTGACCTCAGTGCCAGGCAAGATCATGGAACAGGTCATCCTGAGTGCAATCACACAGCACTTACAGGATGGCCAAGGGATCAGGCCCAGCCAGCATGGATTTAGGAAGGGCAGGTCCTGCCTGACCAACCTGATCTCCTTCTATGATCAGGTGACCCGCCTGGCAGATGTGGGGAGGCCTGTGGATGTAGTCTACCTGGACCTCAGCAAGGCCTTTGACACCGTCCCCCATAGCAAACTGCTGGCCAAGCTGTCAGCCCATGGCTTGGACTGGAGCACACTGCGTTGGGTTAGGAACTGGCTGGATGGCCGAGCCCAGAGAGTGGTGGTGAATGGTGTCACATCCAGCTGGCGGCCAGTCACTAGTGGTGTGCCCCAGGGATCAGTGCTGGGCACCATGCTCTTTAACATCTTTATTGATGATCTGGATGAGAGTATTGAGTCAATCATCCGTAAATTTGCTGATGATACCAAGCTGGGGGCAGGAGTTGATCTGCTGGAGGGTGGAGAGGCTCTGTAGAGGGACCTCAACAGGCTGGACAGATGGGCAGAGTCCAACGGCATGAGATTGAACACATCCAAGTGCCGGGTTTTGTACATCGGCCGCAACAATCCTATGCAGTGCTACAGGCTGGGGTCAGAGTGGATGGAGAGCAGCCAGGCAGAGAGGGACCTGGGGGTATTGGTCGATGGTAGGCTGAATATGAGCCTGCAATGTGCCCAGGCAGCCAAGAGGGCCAATGACATCCTGGCCTGCATCAGGAACAGTGTGGCCAGCAGGAACAGGGAGGTCATTCTGCCCCTGTACACTGCACTGGTTAGGCCACACCTCGTGTCCTGTGTCCAGTTCTGGGCCGCTCAGTTTAGGAAGGATGTTGACTTGCTGGAATGAGTCCAGAGAAGGGCAACGAAGTTGGTGAGGGGTTTGGAACACAAGCCCTATGAGGAGAGGCTGAGGGAGCTGGGATTGCTTAGCCCGGAGAAGAGGAGACTCAAGGGTGACCTTATCACTCTCTACAACTACCTGAAGGGAGGTTGTAGACAGGTGGATGTTGGTCTCTTCTCCCAAGCAGCCAATACCAGAACAAGAGGACACAGTCTCAGGCTGCGCCAGGGGAGGTTTAGGTTGGATATTAGGAAGAAGTTCTATAGAGAAAGAGTGACTGTCCATTGGAATGGGCTACCCAAGGAGGTGGTGGAGTTGCTGTCATTGGAGGTGTTCAGGAGGAGACTTGATGGGGTGCTTGGTGCCGTGGGTTAGTTGTTTAGGTGGGTTGGATTGGTTGATGGGTTGGACGCGATGATCTTGAAGGTCTCTTCCAACCTGGTTTGGCTTATTCTAAAGGTTTAATCTAAAAAAAACTACTAAAACATGGCACCAAGTGCCACATCCAATCCCCTCTTTAACAGCTCCAGGGATGGTGACTCCACCACCTCCCCGGGCAGCACATTCCAATGTCTAACAACTCTCTCAGTGAAGAACTTTATCCTCACCTCAAGCCTAAACCTCCCCTGGCGCAGCTTGAGACTGTGTCCCCTTGTTCTGGTGCTGGTTGTCTGGGAGAACAGACCAACCCCCACCCGGATACAACCACTCTTTAGGTAGTTGTAGAGAGCAGTAAGGTCTCCCCTGAGCCTCCTCTTCTCCAGACTAAACAATCCCAGCTCCCTCAGCCTCTCCTCTTAGGGCTTGTGCTTGAGGCCTCTCCCCAGCCTCGTTGCCCTTCTCTGGACACGTTCAAGAGTCTCAGTGTGCTTCTTAAATTGTGGGGCCCAGAACTGGACACAGTACTCAAGGTATGGTCTAACCAGTGCTGAGTACAGGGACACAATGACTTTCCTGCTCTTGCTGGCCACACTATTCTTGATGAACTCTGTTTGTAGCAGTACATTTTCAGCCTTAAGCAGCTCAGCACTTTGGGTAAATACATTTGGCTAAGAAAAAAATCAAAATACCATGAGGAACTTTCACACAGAGTAAAGAAATTTAACAAAGTCACAGATCATGCCACAGCATCTGGTTCAAAGCCTCTTTACCAGCTGCCTGGCATTTGTCATGTGATGAACTGTCATAGCATCCTGACACAAAAGAAATACAAAAGTAGGGAAGATTCCTACTATGTCATCAGTTTCTAAAGTCATTTGCAGCTCCAAAAATTTCTATAGGACATTTAGCAATTATCATCATGTTCTTTATTTGAATCCAAATTGTTCTAAATACAGCCCCAAGTAGTTTAGTTCACACAGCTGTGACTAGGCTGGAAATTTTTATAAAGGAGTGGATACCAAAAAAAAGAAAGAAGTAGAAAAATATGTTCTGCTAAACCAAATGGAACTTATAAGAAAAGCGAAATCTGCCATGTTAGGGAAGACCTCTCAGAAAGACAATGTTGGAAGCCAATGTAGACAACAGAAAGTAAAGCTGACTTAGAGTATCCATGGTTTTTTAACAATATTAAATACTTTTTGAACAAGAACTGAACAAAGAAAAGGATAATCCTTTCTGTTCAGCAAATCCTGTTTGTGATAACCCTTGCTCTAATGAACAAAATGTGCAGTGTACTGTTTTTAATTGCAGAAATCAAGACTGACTTTAAAGTTCTCTGGTATTGATTTTGCAGTCAGTGCTGTAAATCCCTGTCATTCACCTCTGTCATCAAATTTAACAGGATAAAGATAGAAAGATACTCCAAAATCTCTGTCATTCAAAGCAGACAATAGCAAGGATCAGCCTCTTGCAGGACTCTGAACAGATCTCAATTTATTTTTGGCCTCTGCACAACTTTTGACATCATTCACCTCTCTCTGTCGCTTACCTCTTTCCTCAGCTTCATTAGCAAGCGTGATCTCATAGTGTACATGTCTTCAGAGCAGTCACTTGGATAACCATCAGCAGCATGGGAGAAAGACCAGTAAAGTGCAAAAGAACTCCTCCAGAAAATGACATTTCCTATTAAATGTTTCTCACAGTGAAAACTACCATGGTTAACAAAGGATCTGAAGAAAAGTATGATATCAAAGAGGGACACTGGCAGCAATGGCTACAAAGAGATAGACAGGAAACAGGTGTATGATGGTGAAAAACTAACAGATAAAAATCAGATAGCTGGTAAGATTAAGTGAGAGATATGTCACAGGAAATAAATTAATATAATGTATACTTTAAAGGAAATACATATGACTTCATTCAGTTCCAAATAAGGATGATACATTGTCTATCACAATGGAGGGGGTATAGATGTCCTGTTGTCTAATTGCAGCATTTGATATTTCACAATATCTAATAGATATTTTGTCAGCAAACATGGAGGGTGATACGGAACAATTGTTACTTCTAAAGCATGATATTGATTACACCATTGAGAGAATAAGGGAGCTCTTCATGTGTGGAAAAGACTTTTATCAAAGTTCTGAGTGACTATAAAATTGCAAAAAAAAATACTGTGATAGAATTTAATAAGTATATAGAACATGTTATGGGAAACCGTAGCCCAGTTAACATGATTCTGGTCTAAACAAAATATTTGGAAGGCTGATACAGGAGGAATTCACTTAGAAAGCCACAGTGCAGTTGATGTCAGTGTCAATCAGGTTGACTTCACGGGAAATTTATCTTGCCAGAAAAAAAGACCTATTAAACAAAAAAAAAAAAAAAAAAAAAAAAGACTGATAAAAGTAAATATATTCACATTATATAAACAGACATTCTATGAGAGCTGACTTACTGTTTCATGCTCCGGGTGTGAAACCTGTTATGTATAGGGGTTTGTTTTGAAGTAGCTGCAACTCTGCGTTTCTACACCAGCAGACTTCAAGTGGGTTTGCTGCTTTTCCCTTGACATCTTGGTATCTTCCTTCCTACCATGTTTTATCACTTTTCTCCATTCTACAAAATCATGTTGCAGAATTCAACACTCAGTGTTTCTGATGGCAAAGGCTTGTGATGACTATAATGCTCAGACCTTTCTGAATTCCTCCTGTGTAATTTACACCCTCTCTAAAACCTACTGTGTCACCAAAGTAGTATGACTAGTTCTTAGAATAATAGAATCAATAAGGTTGGAAAAGACCTCAAAGATCACCAAGTCCAACTTTTCACCCAAGACCGCATGACTACTAGACCATGGCACCAAGTGCCATGTCCAATCCCCTCTTGAACACCTCCAGGGACGGTGCCTCCACCACCTCCCTGGACATCTCATTCCAATGCCTAACAACTCTCTCAGTGAAGAACTTTCTCCTCACCTCGAGCCTAAACTTCCCCTAGTGCAGCTTGAGCCTGTGTCACCTTGTTCTGGTGCTGGTTGCCTGGGAGAAAAAACAACCCCTTCCTGGCTAACAAAACCAAAAGTGGTTACATTTCACTGCTATTAATTTGAGCACTCCTTAGCTGAAAATTAAGCCTAATGTTCATTTCTCCTAGCATTACAAACAAAAACTCTCCCATCACAGAACATGGATTATATTTCTGTATCAACTTCTTTTAACTGGAGCATCACTTTCTCTGAAGGAGGAATGCAATAAGTTTCATATTTGAAGAATGCTTCAGTAAAACTATCTGTAGCTATAAAAAGGAGGTTTAGAAATCTACAAATTAAAATTACTGAAAGAAAATCCTCCTTAAGACATACATGCATATATGATGTGTATGGTGCAACTGCAGAAGCAATCATCTCATGAGTTTACCTTATGATGCAGTGGATTCCTTCACCTCTATCCTATCCCAGAACCAAAGACCCATGTATAATTTTCTGGGATCACGAAAAACCAGTAAGAAAGAAAATAATGAAGCATAAAAGTGCATGGAAATCCAAGCCACAAACCACAGTACATCTCCCAGTAAGTAGTAAGCATGTCAAAATCACTTATAAAGTGGGGGAAAGGTTTGCAACCTTGCTAAGAATTTTCATGGTCTAAATCTTATTTTCTTTTTCCCCTGTGAAACTTCATCAGTAGGAAAGATTCTTCCAAAATTGGCAAGTACAGACTGGAAAAATCAACTCACTATGACAAACCAAGATACTATAAATATATCACTAATCTATGTGGTTTGGAAATACAATTTTAGAAGAGATTACTAATTAAGAATTTTTGCATTCCACAAAGAGAAACATGTTTTTCTCTAGCTATCCCTACAGCATTCTTAATTTCTAGACATACCACAACATTTAGTTCAGTCAGTACAAGCTATAGGTCTTTAATCCTGTTGTATGAACTGTATTGCCAATGACAGAATGAGAGGACACAGTCTCAAGCTTCACCAGGGGAAGTTTAGGCTCAAGGTGAGGAGAAAGTTCTTCCCAGAAAGAGTAACTGGCCATTGCAATGTGCTGCCCAGGGAGGTGGTGGAGTCATCATCCCTGGAGGTGTTAAAAAAAAAAGATTGCATGTGGCACTTGGAGCCATGGTTTAGTTGTCAGGAGGTGTTAGGTAATAGGTTGGACTTTATGATCTCTGAGGTCTTTTCCAACCTGGTTGATTCTGTGCTTCTGTACTGCACTCACTGAGTGCCTGTGAATCTCTGTGAATTTATTATGGGGAACTAAAATGCTGACCATGTAAATAGTTACCCAAAATGTGTAAAACAATGACAGATTTTTTTAATTTTATGGAGCTGTTGGACTTTTGGACAAATACTCAGTAAGAAGAAATTCTTTACAGTGAAGGTGGTGAGACACAGGTTGCTCAGGGAGGTTGTGAGGTCTTGAGCACAAGCCCTAGGAGGAGGGAGGAGGGAGCTGGGATTGTTTAGCCTGGAGAAGAGGAGGCTCACGGGAGACCAGGACCAGAACAAGAGGACACAGTCTCAAGCTGTGCCAGGGGAAGTTTAGGCTTGAGGTGAGGAGAAAGTTCTTCACTGAGAGAGTCATTCACCACTGGAATGTGCTGCCCAGGGAGGCGGTGGAGTCACCATCCCTGGAGGTGTTCAAGAGGGGATTTGACGTGGCACTTGGTGCCATGCTCTAGTCATGAGGTCTGTGTTGATAGGCTGGACTTGATGATCTTTGAAGTCTCTTCCACCCTTGGAGATTCTGTGATTCTGTGGATGTACCCTCCTTGAAGGTGTTTAAGGACAGGTTAGATGAGGCCTTGAGCAACCTGGTCTAGTAGAAGGTGTCCTTGCCCATGGCACAGGGGTCCAAACTAGGTGATGTTTAGAGTCTCTTCCAACCTAAGCAATCCTAGGAATCTATGAAAATATAATTTTTAGATGGAAGAGTTATAGAATCAAGAATCTTATTGAAAAATACAGAGAGTTGCTATAGTAATTATTATGTTAGTTACTGCACATTTCTGTGGTCTTTGCGCGTAGAATCATGAAATCGTTTGGGCTGGAAGAGACCTTTAAATGTCATCCAGTCCATCTCCCTGCAGCGAGCAGAGACATCTCTAACTAGATAAGGTTGCTCAGAGCCCTGTCCAGCATAACTTCAAATAATTCATGGTCAAGATGAATCTGAATTACACATTTTCATGAAGAAATGTCAATTCCCTGTTTGAAAATTGAAATTATTTTACTTGAATATGATGTAGCTCTATTCTGTACCTGTGTTCATTTATATATATGTGTGTGTGTATACATATATATTCATTAAAAAAAGTTTATTTGTTGGTCACATGGTAATTTCATTTTGTTTATCCTATAATTTAATTAACTTTCTTTTGAGGCTGCAAATGAGATTCATGATGCTTTAGATATATGTGATGCTGATTTATCTTGCCAAATTGAATGCCAGTGAGAGTGTTGAAGCAGGAAAATGTAAATAAATCAAGAAGAATATCAGGAATTCAACTGAAATCAGGCAGAGAGACTAAGGTAAAACCTGGGAAATATCTGTCTCCCCTTCTTCACTTCCAGTTTGAAATCACTCAGCGTGCTGCCAGAGGGTCCTTGAGTTGAGCCACCTGGTACTTTCACCTACTACTGGTTGTGTTCCAAGTTTGTCTCACATGAACAAAGAAAGCAGTAGCAAAAGTGGGGGGGTGCTTAATTCTTGTGGATGTAAGACACCACGAAGAGTATTGAAAGCCACAATTTGCCCATGGATAACCAATGTAAAATATCTTGCTGTTTTCCATGGCTCAGAATCACTTGCAGCTAGGCATTTAGTTTTGGCAAAAGGTTTGTCATAGCGGTAGTTCTTCTGGCCTGGCATTCAATACATCAAATGGACCATTTCAAAGGCAATTAAGCAGTTCACTTTGAAAGGGAAACCACATGGTTGCTGAGCAGAGACAGATAGGACTGTGGGAGGAAAATTAGAAAGTGCTGCTTCTCCGAAGTGCATTCTATGGCCAAAAATAAATATATTTTAAATTCAAAAGAACATTATGTAGAAGTAATGAGTGGGCCACTGAGCTCAATGCTTGGTGAAACATTTCCACATATGTATGCAAAGTAAGCAACCTATCCCTTGGGAAGAAATTGCCTGCCACATTATCATCCAGAAAAGTGACTTTCCAACTGGCATTTTAAATCTAGCTAGCACAGATGATACCCACCATGCTCCACTCCCTTTGTTAACAAGGAGCTTAGTGAGCACTTCTGGCTATATTTGACAATTGAGAAACTGATAACATTCCAAATGCTAGGTGGTTGTCATCATAAAGTAACAAGGGCTACTAAACTAACCATAACCTACTGTATAGAAATGTATTTTCCCAAAGAAATTAGTTTGTTATGGTATTAAACTTGGAGGGTATTTAAATATGGGTAAGCAAAGTCTTTTATCAGGCATGTTATAATGCTTTTGGACATCTTTCACAGATATTTTACAGTTATCAGCTACACTCAGATATCATGCCCAGTTTAACTGTCTTTTTTTCTGGCACTACTATTGCAGAAAGCAAATTTACTGTGAAAAGTTCAAGGTGCAGCTGTCTGAAGCCAAAGTACAAGTTGAATATTTCATAGCTTCCAGCTCCTACCAACTTGACAAGAGGGACATTCTGCTGCATCTTATAGAAGAACTAACACCTCAAACTGTATAACTCCAGACAAAATCTGAACATGGAATTACACCCACATGAAATGAAAGCATCCAAAAGCAGCATGAGATCTTCCTCCATTTTCCTCCCTACGAGGAGAGGCTGAGGGAGCTGGGGTTGCTTAGTCTGGAGAAGAAGAGACTCAGGGGTGACCTTATTGCTCTCTACAACTACCTGAAGGGAGGTTGTAGACAGGCAGAGGTTGGTCTCTTCTCCCAGGCAGCCAGTACCAGAACAAGAGGACACAGTCTCAGGCTGCACTAGGGGAGGTTCAGGTTGGATATTAGGAAGAAGTTCTATACAGAGGGAGTGATTGCCCATTGGAATGGGCTGCCTGGGGAGGTGATGGAGTCACCATCATTGGAGGTCTTCAGGAGGAGACTTGATGGGGTGCTTGATGCCATGGTTTAGTTGTTTAGGTAGGTTGGAACTGTTAATGGGTTGGACATGATGATCTTGAAGGTCTCTTCCAACCTGGTTTGGCTTATTCTAAAAGGTTTAATCTATGTATTCTGTGTATTCTATGATGGTCAAGGTTGCAACTCTTCAGATTCATTCCTGTAGAGGCACACCATTCTCACAGAAGACACTGTTGTCTAATTTACCCTGCACAGGTGCTCTCCCCACCTTGGATATACACAAATTTTTTACCCTTTGGCTGCCCTTTTCGCATGTTAAGTAGGTAACAGGTCTTCTTAGGGAACAAATCCTGCTTAGGGATGGGGAGCTTGAAACAAGGCACAGTTCTTGTCCCGTTTATCTGCACTTGAGGAATGCACTGCTGGAACACAGAAGTGCTTACTGTTGCACATCTCCTGATGTGCAAGGCTTGGGAAAGAAGACTCTGCAGTCTCACAGTGTGTAACACTGAGCATGAACCACCACAAGTACATTTTTTTCTCAAGATTTCCTGCTGAGTATGCCTGTAACAGACGCATTATTTCCAGCAGAACATGGTGATATGGCTTGCACACCAACTGACAAGTCAACAACTGACGGGGGAAAAAGAGAAAAAAAAAAAGACCAAATACTTCTAGAATCAATAAACCACATTCCAACCATATTACTATTGTCTGTTTTTTATAGCAGCCATACAGCTAAATCTTGAGTTTCTTGAGAATTTCTGATCATCCTTGAATTCCACAGGGCTTAGGATAATCATTAACAGCCAGAAAAGATGAAGTCTGCAAAGTCCAGAGCTTGAAAGTCTCTTAGACAACTGTTTGGATTTTCAATGCAACATGAGTCTATAAAATTTCATTCCTTTAATTTAAACCATTTTCCTCTCCCAAGTGCATTTCAGTTTAAAAAGAGGCTTTTACTAACCAAGTAAAAGCCTGCACATGTAAATAATGTAAATAATTCTGCATGTATTCCTTCAAAATGGCTAAGTAAATGCTACATGTATCTAAGATGTGAATGTCTTTTGTATTTTTCTGTGGGTTCAAGGGACAGTAGAAAATCATCCACCCATTTAATTTCACTGCTCCATCATGTTTTTCATCTACTTTTTTATTTATGCATTGGATCATCCACAAAACTTTTTTATTCTTTATTTTTTACCACTAGAATAGAATAGAATAGAATAGAATAGAATAGAATAGAATAGAATAGAATAGAACTAACCAGGTTGGAAAAGACCTTTGAGATCATCAAGTCCAACCTATCACCCAATACCATCTAATCAACTAAACCATGGCACCAAGTGCCCCATCCAGTCTCTTCCTGAACACTTCCAGTGATGTTGATTCCACCATCTCCCTGGGCAGCACATTGCAATGGCAAATCACTCTTTCTGTGAAGAATTTCTTCCTAACATCCAGCCTAAACCTCCCCTGGAACAGCTTGAAACTGAAAAACATATGAAAAACATAGCCTCTAGAACAATTGTGTGCTACCTGATCTTTTAAACTCCTTGTGTTCAGGTAGGTAAGAAATTAGACAAACTGCGTACACTCACTTAAACATTCCTGAGCATATTTCATTATTTTTTTAAATCAAAACTTAAGACAGGTGTTAAAAACCCTGTTACAACAGAACAAGTACCCTTAATGAAGAACACAGCACAAGTTTTTTGCCATATACATACTGTGGTTGTCAGTCTTCAGGAGCTGACAACCCTATGCTGATAACATGACCATTTATGTGAAGGACATGCAACAAATATTTAGACAGTTTACAAAGTCTGACTGAGAGGATGACTGAAATATCAGACATTTTAATTGTAAACAATGGATGCAAAACTTTAATTAAATTCAAGGAATAAATGAAATTTTCTTCTTTAAATGTATTGATAACAAATTTCTGGATTCACACCACCATATTGCAAATAAATTATGTGTTGCAAAGACAACATTCCCAATTTTAGAATAGGCTGTACTGACATTGTTGAACGGAGTGGCAATTCTCTCCTTCTTCCACAATATCTGCAGATGGGACATATGATGCCACTGCATCCAAAGGAGCCACAATGAGTTTCACAGAATCACAGAATTATTGAGTCTGGAGTAGACCTCTCATATCATCAAGTCCAGCCTATGACCTAACACCACCACACCGACTAGAACATGTCACTAAATACCACATCCAATCTTTCCTTTAACAGGTCCAGGGGTGGTGACTCCACCACCTCCCTGGGCAGTCCATTCCAGTGTCTAATTACCCTTTCCATGAGGAAGTGCTTTCTAACTTCCAACCTAAACTTCCCACGGTACAGCTTCAGACCTTGCCCTCCCATCTTGTCACAAGCCGTCTGAGATAAGAGCCCAACCCCTACCTTACTACAACTTCTCTTAAGGTAGTCAACAAAGCTAGAATCCCTGGGGAAAATGATGGAACAGCTCATTCTGAGCATCATGGCAAAGCATGTGGAGAAAACGGAGGTTATCAGAAGTAGTCAGAATGGATTCCTCAAGAGGAAGTCATGTCTGACTAATCTAATATCCTTCTGTGAGGCAAGACTGGATGCATAGATGAGGGATGGGCTGTGGACAAGTCAACCTTGACTTCAGCAGGGCTTTCTACCCCATCTCCCAGGTTATCCTCATAGGGAAGTTTAGAAACTGAGCATTGGGTGAATGGATATTGAGGTGGGTTGAAAACTAGATAACAGATAAAGCTCAGAGGCCTGTGGTTAATGGCATGAAGTCTGCCTGGAGGCCTGTAACAAGCAGTGTTTCCTGGAGGTGTGTGCTGTTTACCATCTTCATCAAGAACCTAGATGAAGAGGTAGAGCAGTCAGCATATTTGCGGACTGTATTTGCTGACTATATTTGAGTAAAGCCTTCAACACTGTCCCGCACCACATCCTGGACTCCAAACTGGTGACACAGGGGTTTGATGGGTGGACCACTAGATGGATAAGGAACTGGCTTGATGGCCGCACCCAAAGAGTGGCTGTCAATGGCTCCATGTCCCAGTGGAGGCCAGTGACAAGCGGAGTCCCTCAGGGATCAGTCCTGGCACCAGGCTTGTTCAACATCTTTGTGGGTGACATGGACAGTGGCATTGAGTGCACCCTCAGCAAGTTTGCTGATGACACCAAGCTGTGTGGTGCAGCAGACACGCTGGAGGGAAGGGAGGCCATCCAGAGGGACCTTGACAGGCTGGAGAGGTGGGCACAAGCCAACCTCAGGAGGTTCAATAAGACCAAGTGCAGGGTCCTGCATCTGGGTCAAGGCAATCCAGGCACAAATCCAGGCTGGGCAGTGACTGGCTGGAAAGCAGCCCTGAGGAGAGAGACTTGGGGGTGCTGGTGGACAAAAAGTTCAACATGAGCTCTCAGTGTGCACTTGCAGCCCAGAAAGCCAATCAGATCCTGGGCTGCATCAGGAGAAGTGTGGCCAGCAGGTCGTGGGAGGTGATTCTCCCCCTCTACTCAGCCCTGGTGAGACCCCACCTGGAGTACTGTGTCCAGTTCTGGAGCCCCTATTACAAGAGGGATGTGGAGGTGCTGGAACGTGTCCGGAGAAGGGCCACAAGGCTGATCAGAGGGCTGGAGCACCTCTCCTATGAGGACAGACTGAGGGAGTTGGGGCTGCTCAGTCTGCAGAAGAGAAGACTCCGAGGTGACCTCATTGTGGCCATCCAGTATCTGAAGGGGGCCTACAGGAAGGCTGGGGAAGGACTTGTCAGGATCTCAGGTAGTGATAGGAGTAGGGGGAATGGAATGAAGCTGGAGGTGGGGAGATTCAGGCTGGATGTGAGGAGGAGGTTCTTCCCCATGAGAGTGGTGAAACCCTGGAATGGGTTGTCCTGGGGGGTGGTTGGGGCCTGTCCCTGGAGGTGTTTAAGAGCAGGCTGGCTGAGGCTCTGTCCAGCCTGATGTAGTGTGGGGTGTCTCTGCCCATGGCAGGGGGGTTGGAACTAGATGATCCTTGTGGTCCCTTCCAACACTGACAGATACTATGAAACTATGGTACTATGGTACTATGCTGATGGCACAAAACTGGAAGGAGTGGCTGACACACCATCACGCTGTGCTGCCATCCAGCATGACCCAGACAAGCAGGAGAGCTGAGTTGAGGGCAACCTAATGAAGTCCAATAAGGGCAAGTGTAGAGGTCTGCACCTAGGGAGGAATTATCCCATGCACCAGTGCCGGAAGGCAGCTCTGTGGAAAAAGACCTGGGACTTCTCGTGGACAACAGAATGACTATGAGCCAGCAATATGTCCATGTGACCAAGAAGATAAATGGTATCCTGGGGTTCATCAAGAAGAATGTGGCTAGAAGGTCGAGGTTGTTTCTCCTCCTCATCTACTCCTCCCTGGTGAGGCCTCATCTAGAGGACTGTGTCCAGTTCTGAGCTCCCCGACTCAAGAAGGACAGGAAGCTGCTTGAAAGGGCACAGCAAATGGGTACAAAGATGATTAGGGAACTAGGATATCTCTCTTATGAAGAGAGGCTGAGGGACCTGGGGCTTTTTTAGCCTAGAGAAGAGAAGACCAAGGAGGGATCTTATCAATGCTTATAAATGCTGAAATGTGTGTATTGAGGACGGGACCAGTCTTCTTTCACTGGTGTCCAGTGACAGGACCAAAGGTAATAGGCACAAATCTGAACATAGGAAGTTCCATCTAAATTTGAGGAGGAACTTTTTTACATTGAAGGTGACTGCACAGAGAGGTGATGGAGTCTCCATCTCTGAGTCATTCAAACTTGCATGGATGCACTGATCTGTAGCTTACTCTAGGTGAACCTTCTCTGACAGGAGGCTTGGTCTCAATGATCTCCATAAATCCTTTCCATCCCGTATCATTCTGCAATTCTGTGATTCATTCTGTGAAATAAACCTCCATTAACCAATCGAAAGCCTGAAGGCAAAGACTCCAAAATAACTATTCTCTAGGCAGCATTCTGTGGAAACACCACAGAGATTAAGTGACTGTAGCCAGCTGAAAGAGAGTCTGTTCCCAGTTCACCACCTCAGCTACATTTTTGACCACAACATCTATTTATATTTCCTTTCACTGGGGAGGCACATAAAGAAATCTAACATGACATACAACAAGAAGAATTAGTTCTCTTGTTATAAGTAAAGGTTGGAGAGTGTCAGCGATAATGAGGTGATTGGGTTCTCCATCCCTGAGGTAACAAGGAGAGGGGTTAGTAAAACTGCCACCTTGAACTTCGATAGGGCAAACTTTGGCCTGGTCAGGAGATTGATTGACAAAGTCCCTTGGGAGGCTACGCTGAAGGATATAGGAGTCCAGGAAGGCTGGACATATTTCAACAGGGAAGTCTTAAAGGCTCAGGAGCAGACTGTCCAGCAGGAGTAAGGAGGTGACTGTCCCCTGGTACTCAGCTCTGGTGAAGCCACACCTTGAGTATTGTGTCCAGTTTTGGGCACCTCAATACAGGAGAGATGTGGAGGTGCTGGAGTGAGTGCAGGGGAGGGCAACAAAGCTGTGAAGGGCCTGGAGAATAAATCTTGTGAGAAGTGACTGAGGGAGCTGGGGCTGTCTAGTTTGGAAAAGAGGAGGCTGAGGGAAGACCTCTACAACTACCTAAAAGGATGTTGTGGAGAGGCTGGTGCTGGTCTCTTCTCACATGTGATTAGTGATACAACAAGAGGGAATGGCCTCAAGCTATGACTGGGTAGGTTTAGACTGGACATTAGGAAGAAAAAAAAATTCGCAGCAATAGTGGTCAGGCCTTGGAATGTGCTGCCCAAGGAGGTGGTTGAGTCACCAAGCCTGGATGTGTTTAAAGGGCATTTGAATGTGGTGCTTGGGGATATGGTTTAGGGGTGAACCTTGTAGAGTAGGGTTGGACTTAGTGATCCTGAGGGTCTTTTCCAACCTGAATGTTTGATTCTGTGATTCTGTGAAAATGTTAAGATGTGATAGGACATTTCTCTTTCATGCAGGAACTCAGAGACATTCCTTCATTTTCCCGCCAGCCAGCAAAATAGTGTCAAAGTTCCCTATCCACACTTCTTTCAAATAAGCCAAAAGGCTGCTATGGAAGGCCACAAGGCAATTTCCCTCTCTGAGGGGATATTCCTTGAGCGAATAGCAATCATATTTTAAAAGATAAAATACCAGGTTTCAGAGTAATATTTAGCCCTGGTACATGACTGCAAAGACACTAGTCTGGGCTTGTAAGAATGTACATCTATATGACTCTATTCTGAATTTAAATCAGTGGTACATTTCTCCATGTGTCTGCACAAATACAGTATCCATGAATTCACTTCCGGATGACTTATTCAGCATAGATACACAATGAATTTGGTCTCATACTTTTATAAAGAGGCACCTTATATTTTCAGAAGTAATTTAGGCAAAGTATTTGCTTGTGCAATAAAATATATACCTGTATCAGCATTCTGCAAACACATTTCTCCCCAGACTGTGAAATATAGGTTTTAGGAGGACCTATGACATGTTCAGAAATATCAGTTGTGGTCATCCTTTCAGGAGGAAGTCAACTTATTGGAGCCCAAAAAGAAAGTTCAATAATTAGCACATATTTTGCACAACCATCTGGAAATATTAATATTTTGGAGATTAGTGAATTCCATTCTGCATTGAGTAGGTTAAATAGTCTCACCATTTCTTATTCAGGTGTTGGATCTCCTCTTACTAACTGAGCTATATATTAAAAAGGGAAAAAATCATTACAACATGTGTGTAGCTGTCCCTCTGTCACAATGAACCTTAACTCTGCCCTAGCATGACTCTCTTCAGACCACAAAACGATTTGTACTGTATGCAGGCACTCGTGACCTGCCTGTGTGTGGTGGTTTTAGGCTATGCCTTTAAAATTTAGAGCAAAAAAGTAGAAAAATATAAATAAATCACTACTGGGTGTGAAAAGGATAACCAGATATAATTCCAAACAATTTCATTGGAATTATCTGCTATAAGATTGGCTGTATCAAAACAATCTTCCCTCTTCTGATCTCTTCTCTGCTAGCCTCATCCTCTGAGGGGATACTAATCTGCTTCTGCTTGACCCTGGCTGCAGTGTTTTGGTGAAATCTAACCACTGCTTTCTCTCTGCTCCTTTCTCTCTTTTGGACAGGGGGTGAGGGATGGGTTTGTTAACTGTAAACATCTGTAAATATTCTAAATCCTATGTATTTTGTACATATTCATTGCATTCCATTGTAGAGTGTAGTTTTGCTTGTAAATACATCATCCATTTGCTTCCAACCAAGCTGGTCTGGCAAACTTAATGTTGGGGGGAAATCTCATCCCACCACACTGTGTTTAAAAAGTCAGCCCAAACAAGTTGGATCTTGACATAGGGTAACACCCATGTTACCCATGCCTTTCATTCAGAGTGACCAGTTAGAAAGATGAGTCTGTTTTTTAAGGTTTCTCCTCCTCTTCTGCTGAATTCATAGAAGTTCACCTGTTAGTGTTACATGACCACTATATTATATGTGTAATGCATCAGCACTGAGTTTTCTTAAACTACATTCAAAACAACCCTAAATAACTTAACTATGATCAAAATACTGTCCAACAGAACCATTTCTGCACCCCTTGGAACAGTGTCTACCAGCCCTTATGAGTGCCTTGTCTGCTGCTCTGCAGCAGCAACTGCCTGAGGAGTCTCTGAAACAGAGTATCTGCCAAGGGTCTGGAAGTAGCAGGGGCTGCCAGACAACCTTCAGGACTGTCCAACATCCAAACATGGAAAGCTACAGCACCAGTTAGTTGTATACTGGATTTGAAAGCTGGCCAGGAGCAAAATGAGGCACATTATGTCAGGTTACTCCACTGTTTCAGACTATCTATAATCTCATGATTAGCTGATGATTAGCTGGGGTCCTGGGCCACACACCTTGAGTGCATTAGATGCACATGAAGGCACAGTTCTGATATCCAGCTAGATTACAGTACAAGTTTGTGGCACCAGATATTACATTTTATTAAAAGATCCACTTTCACTTAACAGAATCACAAACCCTCTTTGGTTGGATGAGACCTTAGAGATCACCTAGTCCAACCCTCAACCGAGCACTACAAGGTCAACACTAAACCATATACCTAAGCACCAGGTCCACATGCCATTTAAGCATCTCCAGGCATGCTGTCTCTACCACTGCCCTGGGCAGATCATTCCAGTGTTTGAGAACCCTTTCAGTGAATGAGGATTTCCTAATATCCAGCCTAAACCTCCACTTGTGCAGCTTGTAACCATTTCCTCCTGTTTTGTTGCTTCTCATCAGGGAGAAGAGAATGGCCTCCTCTTCATTCCAACCTCCTTTCAGGCAGTTGTAGAGAGCAATGGGGTCTCCTCTCAGACTCTGCTTCTCCAGACTGAACAACCCCAGTCCCCGCAGCTGCATTTTCCCCTTTAATTTGTCTCCAGGTCAAGGCTGCCTTAAACTAATCTGTACATAAGCTTTCACCAAAATTTAACTTCAGCCCCTTTTTACCCAAGCCATAAATTTTGGATGAGGAAATGAGTACAGCGTGCCCACCTAAACTCCTCTTGACCTTTATCTCTCTTCACATGAGATTTTAGTTACATTATTCTGTTTCAATATTCTTATAGTTCTTCTGGTTTGGTTTAATTTTTTGTTTATTTATTTTGCTAGAAACAAACTGAAAAATACCTAGAAGTGGACAATAAGAATATGGAGCCCCAAACTCTTTTCCTTGGATGCTGACACTGACTCACTTTGTGTCCTTCCTCATGTCATCAGTGAAATGGGAATAAGAGAAGCTGTAACTTTCTCATGGTTGAGTACAGTCCTTGTGAGAAAAATTTTTGTGGGATTTTAAAAGCCTTAGTATTATAAGAAACCACTATGTATCCATTAAACAAGCACACTGCAGTAAGCAATATTTGGCTTAAAAAATACACTGATAAGTATTAAAAAATACACTGATAAGCAGTTTGTTTGATCCCTTGTAGCTACCACTCTAAAAAAAAACCCAATAATTCTATAGAACTAATGAAAGCCTACTTTAGCAGTTCACAGTGGATAGCAAAGTAAAGCCCATACAAATTATTAGTTGAGATACATTCTAACAGAATAATAATACATAATAGTCTAAATTATGAGCTTAGACCATTCACACACAAAAATTATTTTTACAATAGACAACCTACAATCAAACAGGAATGAAGCTTTAACGGTACTTTATATGATCAAGTAGGGGATCTTGCAAATATGCTGTTGAAATCCTCAGGGTGGGGATTAAGCCTTCTCTTACAGATAGGTGTTTTGCTTTGTTTTAGTTTGCTCTCTGGGAAAAAAAAAAAAAAAAAAAAAAGAAAGAAAGAAAGGGGGGAAGACAGATCAGCCTTCACACACAAAAGAAGGAAAAACAAAGAAGGAAAAAAGTGTAATTCAGGGTGTGATCTCAGTACTTCATTTTGTGTCTGAATAGATCTGCAGGACTCATAATGAACAATCTGCCCAACATCAAGTCACAACAGTATACTTGAAAAGTCTACAAAATCAAGAACTAAATGGTAATGAAGGGTCTCTCTCGTGTGTTGCAACCTTGTTCTTCACTTGACAATTGAGGGAAGAAAAGGTGTGGTAGTTTAGGCTGGGTGCCTCCTGCCGCTACCAGACAAGATACACCTCTGGTGCCCTGAGTATCCAGCCCAGTGGGTCGACACAGGAAGCTGTGTATTTCATACCCATAATGTCCTGCTCCCTATAAACCTATCTGCAAGATCTCACACTTTCTCTTTCTTCTCACTCTGCTCGTGTGGGAGATGCTCCCTGTCTGGTAATGGAGGGGGAGTTATCTCAAGGCCTCATGGGCTTGGCTAGGCCTAATGCCAAGAGAAGTGGGAAGGGTAATCTCAGATCTGGCCAGCTGAGATTAGCCTAACAGCAGAGGAGGGGAAGAAAGAGCCCTGGGGGTTTTGGGTGTACCCTCAGGTAGGGAGAAGGAAAGTGCTGGGATGCTTCTGGGTATGCTTTGGGATCATCTTTTGTCACTGCACTTGTGGTTCTCTGTAAACCACTCACTGCTTTTCCATTTAAACTTTCCATCACTTCTGCAATCTGTTTGTCTGAGTCTTGTCTTTCTGCCCCAGTGGGAGGCAAGGGAGGACCTTATTGACCTTATTGCCCTCTGAAACTACCTTAAGGGAGCTTGTAGACAGGCAGAGGTTGGTCTCTTCTCCCAGGCAGCCAGCACCAGAACAAGAGGACACAATCTCAGGCTGCACCACGGGAGGTTTAGGCTGCAGGTTAGGAGGAAGTTCTACACAGAGAGAGTGATTGCCCTTTGGAATGGGCTGCCTGAGGAGGTGGTAGAGTCACCATCACTGGAGGTGTTCAGGAGGAGACTTGATAGGGTGCTTGGTTGCATGGTTTAGTTGATTAGGTGGTGTTGGATGATAGGTTGGACACGATGATCTTGAGGGTCTCTTCCAACCTAGTTTATTCTACTCCTATTCTATTCTATTCTATTCTATTCTATTCTATTCTATTCTATTCTATTCTATTCTATTCAGCATGACCTGCCTTCAAACTGAAAATCCATAAGAGATGAAGACAGGGTCAGATTAACTGTAGAACAGTGCATTCAGTATCAAGTAGCACTGTTAAATTATATTCTAGTTTAGGAAAATAATGAAATGAGTCTAATAAGCTGAGTCTTTTTCTTTATTTTAGGACTACATCAAGTAGCAGGAAGAAATAAAAAACATTTGTCTGCCTAATACGAGCACAAAAGGCATTTAATGGCTTCTGTTCCTCTGAAATGTATTTGATGCAGTAAAACAGGAGAGGAGAAAATACTTTTAATTTTTTTGTGTGTGGCTGAATCAAAGCTTGGTGAATCCAGAGTCAGCATTATTATGGGAAAAGCAGGAAATATGTCACAACAGAAAAGTTTGTCGTCATGTTACACACCTGCAATCAAAAAGATATGTCAGAAAAATATGTAATTCTCACTCTGATTAGTTTTACTAGAATAGTGGCCAATGAAATAGTATCTTTCCCAAATTTGGAGCAATGCCTCTGAAAAACCATTCACATCAGCTGGACCACTCCCAGAAATTTTATATATGAAGTTTGAAATATTTTTAGATTAAGTGTTGGCAGATATTACATAAAAATAAGGTCCAAATCTGCAAAGCAAAATAATGTATTTTTCTCCTGGTGACTACTGTGACTTGAGAATATAATCTCTGAAAGACCAAAAAGTTTTCTCTCTTGGGATGGAAGGGCATGAACCATCATCTGAAGCAACCTCAGATCCAAGAGCAGCAGTAAAAGAATAACTGTGAAAGGCAGGTACAACACAGAATGTGGCCAGAAAAACGAAGTGAACTTACAGTTATAAAAAGTGTATGTGACATGCCACAAATGGCATCTTTTGTGTTATCTTTAAAGCATGTGTACTCAATAACGTACATATATGGGTGTGCATAAATAAATGTGCTTATGTTTATATATGTGTGCATATTCACATACACTGACCCAAATGTAAAGGGCAGAGGGAAGGAAATGAAAGTCAGTTCCCAAGAGCTGGAAACAGTGTCAGAAAAACAGCCTAAAATGTACATTTGTAGAGCCATATTAGAAATATCTCTTTAAAAAATCCACTGACTCACACTCTCTTACTTTTTGCTGCCTGTGTCTGAAGTGGAGACTCAGAGAATTTGATTGTACTGAGTATGTTAAGGAAGGACAAAAGGGGAACTTAGTTTTTGCTCAGAGAAAATGTCAAATCCACAAGATGAGAATAAAGATACTTTAAAAAAACCAGAGTACAAAGACAAATGTGATTGAGAAAAGCAACAGCTGAAAAAAAAATGAGGAAACTGCAGAAACTGAAAACTAATAGCTAAGTCTTTGAACTTTATTACCTTTTTCCTCATTTAAACACAACTATTTTAAATGAGGTTCTTGTAAAATACTGAATATTTTATAAAATCCATACCATAGAATTTTAAGGCAGTCATATAGGACTCTAGTGCTCTTTTTACTACTCTTGAGCCCATGTACTCAGCACTGGTTAGGCCACACCTTGAGTCCTGTGTCCAGTTCTGGGCCCCTCAGTTTAGGAAAGATGTTGACTTTCTGGAACATGTCCAGAGAAGAGCAACAAAGCTGGTGTGGGTTTTGGAACACAAGTCCTATGAAGAGAGGCTTAGGGAGCTGGGGTTGCTTACCCTGGAGAAGAGGAGGCTCAGAAGAGACCTTCTTGCTCTTTGCAACTCCTCAAGGGAGGTTGTAGCCATGTGGAGGCTGGTCTCTTCTCCCGGGTGGCCAGCACCAGAACAAGAGGACACAGTCTCAGGTTGCACCAGGGGACATTCAGACTGGATGTTAGGAAGAAATTCTTCACAGAGAGAGTGATTGCCCATTGGAATGTGCTGCCTGGGCAGGTGGTGGAGTCACCATCATTGAAGGTGTTTGGGAGGAGGCTTGATAGGGTGCTTGGTTGCATGGTTTAGTTGATTAGGTGATGTTGGATGATGGTTTGGACACGATGATCTTGAAGATCTCTTTCAACCTGGTTTGTCCTATTCTATTCTATTCTATTCTATTCTATTCTATTCTATTCTATTCTATTCTATTCTATTCTATTCTATTCTACTGTGGAGATATTCTGGACATGCCAACTGAACTTCACAAAATAATAAAATATCTGAACCACCTCACTCAGTCCACAACTAGATAGCCACAGAATCTGCAAAATAATTATTATACAAATATCAGTGCAACAATGTCAGTTAGCTCCAGGTTACCAGATCTGGTTACTGGTGGGTAAAGAACAGGCTGGATGAGTTATAAAATACAACTGGGACTTCTTAAATAGGATGAGGGAGTGTAAAATCACTTTCGTCTTTAAAGCAGTTCAATCCTTTGGGAGTCATTACTTTAAAGAGCTTAATTACATTTGCAGATAGCTTTCAGAAACGACTAGCGCTACCTAATGCTCATTCATGCTGAACATTACAGGTGGGTCATTTGCAGTAAGTTCTATCTTTTGTTTTGCTATACCTAACAATATGTCTCGTTAAAAGCAACGTGTTCATAAGAAATGAAGTGTGATAAACATGTATATTTCTGAGCTATTACATTAAACATTCATCATTTTTGTTCTCAGCCCATGAACAGGAGCAGACGTCAGTACATGTTGTTATCGCAGACTTGAAAGTATCTGATGATCATTATGACCAAGTAATTGTAAGAACCCTTCTGCAGTAGGATGCAACAGAAGGTCTAAGCCACATCCAGAAGAAACAGTAGATTTCTTTTCCACTCAGTCTTGTCCCCTTGGAATTTAAAATAGCCTCTAAGTGACAATGAGCTTGGAAACTCTTGCAAAACCCTGAGACATTTTGGACACCTCCTCGGTTTGCACAGCTCCTGCTGTGAACCTTGGTTAGTGGAACAGCAGAGACCCACCTCAGCTGCCAATCTGATGCATTTGTGCTGCTGTGGCTGCATAAACCATCAGCCCCAGGGCCCCACATCCTTCGCTGTCAGACAGTAACACAGAGATAAACTTTCTCTGCATAAAGCTCTACATGTTTTGAGGTTTCCTGTGTTATCCTGCAAAGCTGGATCCAAGCCCTTTCACTTAAATTTAGATTAACTGTCTTACATTTTATTTATTTACTGTTTCCTGAGTTATTAATATAATAAGCTTTCCCTGTTTAAAGCCAACCCCCACAAGCTGAAAAAGCACAACAAAGACTTCTTAAAATGGCCCATTTCCTGTTACTGTAACTGCACCTTCTCTGTGTGATTTCCTCAGTTTGCATGAAATGATTAATTATGTGTGTACATATTAGAGACAGTACACGCACATTGCTTTTCCTCTTTGCTAATTTTTCTTTGGTACCCCAGATACAAACTCCCATAACATAAACACATTAACCTTGAGCACTGGGAACAGGATCTCCTGGGTCCAACGCACACTTATACCGATCAACTCCAAAGATTCTTTTCATCTCCATCTCTTTCTGAGCTGTTGGATTTGAGCAGCATTAGCACACTGACTTCATTTTCACTTCTACTGACTAGAACTCTCATCCAAAAATTTTGCAATATTTTTAAAATTTAGTGATTTAGCTCTTGCCACATCCCTGTGAAGTCACTGTTCCTTGTGCAGCTGGGCAGAGGGCAGGCTCACCTTACCCCCTTCCAAGACATTTCTATTTTAGTGGGTTCCTGAAGTCAGAAAATATGACCCCCCACCCCCACCCCCAGATGGGTTGTGTCACTGCAGCTGGACAGATTCTGGCATGCTCAACATGTTCCTTCTGAAGGAACAGGCTTCACACAAACAGCTTTTGTACACACATCACAGCTGCAAATTATGTTACAGTCCAGTTAATCTCAGATAGATGATAATGACTAGCAAGGGTTTACTGCTAACATGCAGAGGCATCCCCCAGCAATAACCAGCACCTAGCATTACTGGCCATTATTCAGTTATAAATGCAGCCAGAATGTTTTTTCTAACACCCCACCCCACACACCCCCCTACACCTCCACACTGCCCATTCTTCTCTAAGTAGTACTTTTCTCCTGCAGCCCTTTAGCTAGCATTAACTTCAACCCTCAAGTCACGCCTTCTCCCTGCTTCCAGAACTGGGTGACTGTCCACAATTAGAGACAGCCAGCATCTCCCTGCTCAGTGAAAAAACTTGCCATCAGTAGTTACACATTGCATTCATCCTCCAGTCCTGGAAGATCTGGGATTGTCATGTGTAGATTTAATTCTAGATGAGCACCAATGCAAGTCTGAGGTGAGAGAGGCGCCCAGTTTGGGCACCACTCTGCAAGAAGACACTGTTTAGAAATGTTTGGAAACATTTGGTGCTGTTGAGCTACCACAGTCCAGAATGAAAGTGGATTAGCAGATGGAATTTTTGGAAGACTTTGTATGTCCCAGAAAGGAATCGAGTGAAACACGAACAATGCAGTAAATCCTTTATTTGTTTCCAAAGTACTAAGCTAGTTTGTAGAGTTGAGCTCAACAGCTACAGAAGAAAGGAAATTCATACCTGCACTGATCTGTTAGCACTGCTGAGGTATAAAAATTGTACACTGCACAAAGAAAAGTACACATCAGTTAATTAAGAATGGATTATGGTCTCTTTTAAACCTATTGGGTTTTTTCAGACAAGGTGATATCATTGTTATTTCAGTGTTGTAAACAAAATAAGCAAATAGATGGGAATGGCTACCTGAAAAACACATTTATTGTCCCACTCCTGTAGTTCTATCACGAATAGTCTTTTCCTAATAGATCAAAAGAATGCTGCTACCTGTCTCCTTCAAGTATATAAAGGAAAGTCCTTACATCAAAGGTAAACTACTGCTGACTTTGCTCAAAAAATATCATGGACCTCTTGTCCATCTGTAGACAAAAAGTGCATGTGTGAGTGTATATGTTGTACATTTATTTACACCTGTCATGTGTACATATGTAATTCAGTAAAAAGAATGGAAAAGCTATTTCCCTCCCAAGTACAACTGATATTTTTACAATTACCTTGTGATAAAAAAAAAAAGAAGAAAAGAAAACAAAAAAAGCCTCTGCAGAGGTATTGTTGCAGGACCATTAGATCAAATATCTTAGAATCAAATAATAGATCATACTCTGCCTTTTGAAACCGTACCTATTTGCAACACAGTGTGCTAAATAGTACTGGTATTAGTAATAATATTAGTACTGTTAATATGCAAATCCTTCATCTTTCTTACGCAGCTAATTTTATCCCATTTTAATTCAGACAGTATCTAACAGTCCCACAACACCAGAATCAATGAGAAGAAAACAGATCATGCTGATTTCATAGTACTGCAAAGCAAAGCACAGCCCAAATGATTGTAGCAAAGTTTTAGAATCATTATGGATTTGTCTTCAAACAAGCATAACAGTAAAGATTGCCAGAAGCTTTTATTAGAGTTGATACAACCATCTTTGAAGCTCTTTGTCATGCTTACACACTACTAGACAGGAAACACATCTTTCCACCTAAGACTTTAGATAAGAGTCATTAAAACAGTGCTACTACCAAGAGCAAACCAAGGTTTTACCTGTCTCCTAAACCCCAGATTATGGTCCCAGTGTGATGCAGCACGGAACAAAATCTTTGCTGTGTAACTCATGAAGCATCACAGGTTCAAACTCTGCCCTCCACATGATGATAAATGTTACTGTCTGCCTTCCCATAAATTTCAAATTGTTAGCAGAAATGAACTACAATCATAATCAAGGAAAGAGCAAATCCTACATTCAAATTAGGGTCTCTAAAAAAATTAGTTCTCTTTTGCCACCTACATGAGCACTGAATTTTTAATGGAATTCCAAATGCTCAAAGGTATGTTGTTACTAAAATTTATGAATCTCCAAAACCCATTAGATCTTGCTTTGAGACATGACTCATTTTTATGGCTGCTGAAGTGCTTTTTAAAGTAGGAACTGTAGATGCTCTATACATTTCACAAATTGATGTCTCCCAAGTTTTAATTTATGCTTTGCTAAGTAGTGCTCCTGGCTTATGAAGTTCTCAGTCTAAATGTCTCTACAGATGTAACTGGTTCCAGGTCAGCAGATATCTCTCACTCCCTGTAGCGCACTTCTGCCTTTCATCCTCATAACAGATACATCATTAAAGGATTGGAATCGCAAGATGTCAAAGGGATTGCTCTGCAAGTCACAGACATATAATTTCTGTTACTGGTGCACAAACTATATAAACATATTCTTAATTTTAAAACAAGTAAGCCTGTCTAAACCCTCAGAAAGACAAATACAAGGTGCAGGTGAACAAACTGTAAAACTTCCAACAGAAGCCTTACGAATTTTAAGATAGGTTACCATTTTTCATTCATTCTCAAGGTCACCATCAATTAGATAAAGATGATCAAGAGATAACTTTTCCATGAAGACAAAAAAAGTTAATACACTCCCAATACAAAATTAGGGTGGCAGACTGGAGACAGATTTGAACAAATTATGTTCTGAAAATCATTTCCAGGTTAACACAGAGCTGATGAAGGTGCAGGCATCTGGCAAAAAGAGTCTTTAACTTTTATACTTCTCATACTGTGTGTGCTAATTCTCTCTGTAAACCCAGTCAACCTGCAGAAATCAGCTTCATAGAAGTAAGTCAGACAGCAACAATCTTGTCCATCCCAAAAGAGGAAGAGGAAAAAAGTGTTGCACAAGCACCAGGAAAGAGAGCAGCCCTCCTATTCACCTCCTTGAGAAGTAGGAGCTCAGAAACTGTTCTCTCTGGACTAAGTTCCTAAACCTTACCCAAACCTTTGCCAGTGGGTCTGTCAGGTCAGCTAATTCCAAGCAAGGCGCTGGTTAAGTCTGACTTGTCATTCTTGTCTTCTACACAGTCAAGCCATTTCTTTGATAACCTCCAGACCTCTCAGGTTTATCTCAGAAGAAAATTGGCAACCATTCACACTTCATATCTTCCCAAGATCTTGACTTCATTATTTCTTGCTTATCCTGGTATAAATCAGAACTATGAGCATGGTGGTCAAACTAAAAGAAGATGTGGAAAGGCTAAGAGCTAGAAGAGATGGTGAACAGAAAATTGATGATTCCCATAATGTAACCTCTTCTAAACCAGAACAGGGGGTAACTCTTAGTGGAACAGGGAGTTTGATACCTTCCCAGCAGCAAGACTCTCAACCTCCCTGTAGTAACCCACATGAGCAGGGCCAATGGGAACAGGTCTCTGCCCGACGGAAGAAATGCAAACGAAGAAAGTCTACTACTTTGAGCAGCATGCTGCCTACAGTGCAGTTACAGAACAGGTATGAGGCTCTGCAGGAGGAACAGGTCATTGGTAAGGTCGAGGACTCAAGAAGGTCAGAAGCTGCACCAATGACAGGTTGCCTCAGGCCAGCCATCAAAACTTACCCAGAAAAGAAACCTCGCAGGGTCATTGTTATAGGAGGTTCCCTACTGAGGGGAACAGAGGGCCCAATATGCAGACCAGACCCATTTCATAGAGAGGTCAGCTGCCTCCCTGGTGCTCAAGTAAAAGACATTGTAGATAGAATTCCCAATCTCGTGAGCCCTTCAGACTACTACCCACTTCTGGTCTTTCAGGTGGGCAGTGACGATGCAGCAATGGGAGGCTTACAATCTATTAAAAAAGATTTCAGAACCTTAAGGCAACTGCTAAAGGGGTCAGGAGCTCAAGTTGTGTTCTCTACTATCACTCTAACACCAGCAATGGATGAGGAAACACTGAGGAAGGGCCGACAGATCAGTTCATGGCTCAGGGGCTGGTGCCATCAACAGGGCTTTGGGTTCCACAATCATGGATTGGTTTTCAAGGCACCAAAGCTGAAAACAACTTATGGGACACACTTGTCCCAGAGGGGGAAAAGAATCCTGGGGCAGGAATTGGCAGGGCTCATTGACAGGATATTAAACTAGATTTGAAGGGGGAAGGGGTTAATAGTCTCCTGCTGGCCGGTGACAAACGGAGGGGCAGCTCACCAGCAGCAGAGAGAAGGAGAGATGGTAAGGGCTCTCAACTTGCTGCCCTGAGGCAAGCCACGAATGATCCACCAAGACATTCTGCGGAAACCGAGGGGAATTGGCACAAGAGGAGGACAGGGCCAGCCCAGCTGAAGTGCTTCTATGCAAATGCGCACAGCTTGGGCAACAAACAGGATGAGTTAAGGACCACTGTGCTGCTGGGATGCCACGACATAGTGGCTGTTACTGAAACTTGGTGGGATGAATCCCATGACTGGAATGTAGGCATAGATGGATATAAACTCTTTAGGAAGGATAGGCAGGGAAGGAGAGGAGGAGGTGTTGCCCTCTATGTCAATAGCCAGTTGGAGTCAGTGGAGCTCCAACTGGGGAGGGATGATGAGCTGGTTGAGAGTGTATGGGTTAAAATTCAAGGCAGGACAAGGGAAGGAGATATTACTGTGGGGGTCTCCTACAGGCCACCTGACCAGCAGATCCAAGCAGATGAGGCCCTCCATAGGCAAATAGCAGCGGCTTCCAGGTCACAAGCCCTGGTCCTCATGGGTGATTTCAACCACCCTGACATCTGCTGCAGGGACAACACAGCAAGGCACCAGCAATCCAGGATGTTCCTGGACTGCATAGAAGACAACTTCCTCCTCCAAATGGTAGAGGAACCAACAAGAAAAGGTGCTATGCTGGACCTTGTTCTCACCAACAGGGAAGGGCTGGTAACCAATGTGAGGCTCAGAGACAGCCTTGGCTGCAGTGACCATGAAGCAGTTGAATTTAATCTCCTCAGGGCAATCAGGAGGAAATATTCCAAGCTTACGACCCTAGACTTTAGGTGTGCAGACTTGGATTGCTTCAGGGATCTGCTAGCCAAAGTGTCATGGGACAAAGCCCTGGAGGGAAGAGGGACCCAGGACAGCTGGTCAGTATTGAAGGACCACCTCCTCTGTGTCTAGGAGCTCTGTGTACCAACAAAGAGAAAAGCAGGAAAGAATGCTAGGAGGCCTGCCTGGATGAGCAAGGAGCTACTGGACACATTATTACTTAAAAAGAAACTGCACAGGAAGTGGAGAGAAGGACAGGTAGAACAGGGGGGATATAAAGAAGCTGCCCGAGCAGCAAGAGTCCTGGTTAGGAAAGCCAAAGCAGAGTTTGAGTTGAATCTAGCCAGGGAGGTTAAAGGGAACACTAAGAACTTCTACAGGTATATTAATGGGAAGAAGAAGACTAGGGAAGGTGTGGGCCCCCTCAGAAAGGAAACTGGTGACATGGTCACAAGTGATGAGGAAAAGGCTGAGGTACTTAATAATTTCTTTACCTCAGTCTTCACTGCAAGGGCCTCTAGCCACACTCCTGATGTTATGGAAGACAATGCCAGGGACAGGGAGGAAGAACTGCCCATTGTAAGTGCAGATCAGGTTCATGATCACCTGAAGAGCCTGCAAGTGTTCAAGTCCATGGGACCCGACGGGATACACCCATGGGTACTGAGAGAACTGGCAGAGGAGGTTGCTAAACCCCTCTCTATTCTATTTCAAAAGTCATGGCAGTCTGGGGAAGTCCCCACAGACTGGAAAAGGGGAAACATTGCCCCCATCTTCAAAAAGGGTAAGAAGGAGGAACCAGGGAACTCCAGGCCAATCAGTCTCACCTCTGTGCCTTCCAGTATCTGAAGGGGGCCTACAGGAAGTCTGGGGAAGGACTTCTCAGGATCTCAGGTAGTGACGGGACTAGGAGGAATGGAATGAAGCTGGAGGTGAGGAGATTCAGGCTGGATGTGAGGAGGAGGTTCTTCACCATGAGAGTGGTGAAACCCTGGAATGGGTTGTCCAGGAAGGTGGTTGAGGCCCCGTCCCTGGAGGTGTTTAAGAGCAGGCTGGATGAGGCTCTGTCCAGCCTGATGTAGTGTGAGGTGTCCCTGCCCATGGCAGGGGGGTTGGAACTAGATGATCCGTGTGGTCCCTTCCAACCCTGAATGAAACTATGAAACTATGAAACTATGAAAGATCATGGTGCAGATCCTCCTGGAGTCACTACTCGCTCAGAAGAATAGTGAAGAGGTGATTTGGAACAGTCAGCATGGCTTTGCCAAGGGCAAATCCTGCCTGACCAACCTGGTGGCCTTCTATGAGCAGGTGACAAAATTAATAGATGAGGGGCGAGCAACTGATGTCATTTACCTGGACCTGAGCAAAGCCTTCAACACTGTCCTGCACCACATCCTGGTCTCCAAACTGGTGACACATGGGTTTGATGGGTGAACCACTAGACGGATAAGGAACTGGCTTGATGGCCGCACCCAAAGAGTGGCTGTCAATGGCTCCATGTCCCAGTGGAGGCCAGTGACAAGCGGAGTCCCTCAGGGATCAGTCCTGGCACCAGGCTTGTTCAACATCTTTGTGGGTGACATGGACAGTGGCATTGAGTGCACCCTCAGCAAGTTTGTTGATGACCAAGCTGTGTGGTGCAGCAGACACACTGGAGGGAAGGGAGGCCATCCAGAGGGACCTTGACAGGCTGGAGAGGTGGGCACAAGCCAACCTCATGAAGTTCAATAAGAGCAAGTGCAGGGTCCTGCATCTGGGTTGAGGCAATCCCAGGCACAAATCCAGGCTGGGCAGGGACTGGCTGGAAAGTAGCCCTGAGGAGAGAGACTTGGGGGTGCTGGTGGACAAAAAGCTCAACATGAGCTCTCAGTGTGCACTTGCAGCCCGCAAAGCCAATCAGATCCTGGGCTGCATCAGGAGAAGTGTGGCTAGCAGGTCAAGGGAGGATTCTCCCCCTCTACTCACCTCTGCTGAGACCCTAACTGGAGTACTGTGTCCAGTTCTGGAGCCCCTATTACAAGAGGGATATGGACATGCTGGAACGTGTCCAGAGCAGGGTCACAAGGATGATCAGAGGGCTGGAGCACCTCTCCTACGAGGACAGACTGAAGGAGTTGGGGCTGTTCAGTCTGGAGAAGACTCCGAGGTGACCTAATTGTGGCCGTCCAGTATCTGAAGGGGGCCTACAGGAAGGCTGGGGAAGGACTTGTCAGGATCTCAGGTAGTGATAGGAGTAGGGGGAATGGAATGAAGCTGGAGGTGAGGAGATTCAGGCTAGATGTGAGGAGGAGGTTCTTCACCATGAGAGTGGTGAAACCCTGGAATGGGTTGTCCAGGGAGGTGGTCTAGGCCCCGCCCCTGGAGGTGTTTAAGAGCAGGCTGGATGAGGCTCTGTCCAGCCTGATGTAGTGTGGGGTGTCCCTGCCCATGGCAGGGGGGTTGGAACTAGATGATCCTTGTGGTCCCTTCCAACCCTGACTGATACTATGATACTACTATGATACTACTATGATACTAACTAAAGGTCCTGGAACAGGCTTATGTAGTATTAAATCAGTAGAAAAGAAGAAACGAGGCATATAATAAATAGATGCTCCCCAGTTTTCTTATCATTACAGTTAGGAAGAAGGCTTAACCAATATGAATATAACTGGTTTTCTACACACAAAATGTTACCATATTTCCTTTTTTTTTTTTTTTTTGTTAAGAGTAACTGTGCAAATTATCCTTGGGCATTACATTACATTTGGGAGCTTAAACTGGCCTCCTGGAGCTTAAACTGGCCTCTGCTGGAAAGGACAACAAAAAGTCCTTCTATAAATACATTAATAGCAAGAGGAAGGGCAAGGACAACCTCCACTCCTTGGTTGACATGGAGGGAAGTGTTGTATCAAAGGATGAGGAAAAGGCAGAGGTACTTAACACCTTCTGTGCCTCCATTTTTACTAGCAGGACAGAATGTCTTCCAGACAGCTGGCCTCCAGAGCTGGCAGAAGGAGCCAGGGAGCTGCATAGTTTCCCTATGTTCCAGGAGCAGGTAGTTGCAGCTCTCCTCAGCCGCTTGGATGCCTGAAAGTCCACGGGACCAGATGGGATCCATGGGATCCTTCCTAGTGTGCTGAGAGAGCTGGCAGATGAGCTGGCCAAGACACTATCCATCATTTTTCAGCAGTCTTGGCTCACTGGAGAGGTCCCAGAGGACTGGAAGCTGGCCAACGTTGTGCCCATCCACAAGAAGGGCCGGTTGGATGAGCCAGGGAATTATAGGCCTGTCAGCCTGACCTCAGTGCCAGGCAAGATTATGGAACAGGTCATCCTGAGTGCAATCACACAGCACTTAGAGGGTGGCCAAGGGATCAGGCCCAGCCAGCATGGATTTAGGAAGGGCAGGTCCTGCCTGACCAACCTGATCTCCTTCTACGAGCAGGTGACCCGCCTGGCAGATGTGGGGAGGCCTGTGGATGTAGTCTACCTGGACTTCAACAAGGCCTTTGACACCATCCCCATAGCAAACTCCTGGCCAAGCTGTCAGCCCATGGCTTGGACGGGAGCACACTGCCTTGGGTTAGGAACTGGCTGGAGACCTGAGCCCAGAGAGTGGTGGTGAATGGTGCCACATCCAGCTGGTGGCCAGTCACTAGTGGTGTGCCCCAAGGATCAGTCCTGGGCCCTGTGCTCTTTACCATCTTTATTGATGATCTGGATGAGGGCATTAAGTCCATCATCAGTAAATTTGCTGATGACACCAAGCTGGGGGCAGGAGTTGATCTGCTGGAGGGTGGAGAGGATCTGCAGAGGGACCTCGACAGGCTGGACAGATGGGCAGAGTCCAACGGCATGAGATTGAACACATCCAAGTGCCGGGTTCTGCACATTGGCCACAACAACCCCATGCAGTGCTACAGGCTGGGGTCAGAGTGGCTGGAGAGCAGCCAAGCAGAGAGGGACCTGGGGGTACTGGTAGATGGCAGGCTGAATATGAGCCTGCAATGTGCCCAGGTGGCCAAGAGGGCCAATGGCATCCTGGCCTGCATCAGGAACAGTGTGGCTAGCAGGAGCAGGGAGGTCATTCTGCCCCTGTACACTGCACTGGTTAGGCCACACCTCGAGTACTGTGTCTAATTCTGGGCCCCTCAGTTTAGGAAGGATGTTGACTTGCTGGAATGAGTCCAGAGAAGGGCAATGAAGTTGGTGAGGGGCTTGAAACACAAGCCCTATGAGGAGAGACTGAGGGAGCTGGGCTTGCTTAGCCTGGAGAGGATGAGACTCAGGGGTGACTTTACTGCTCTCTACAACTACCTGAAGGGAGGCTGTAGACAAGCTGATGTTGGTCTCTTCTCCCAGGCAGCCAGTACCAGAATAAGAGGACACAGTCTCAGGCTGCGCCAGGGGAGGTTCAGGTTGGATATTAGGAAGTTCTATACAGAGAGAGTGATTGCCCATTGGAAGGGGCTGCCTGGGGAGGTGGTGGAGTCGCCGTCATTGGAGGTGTTGAAGAGGAGACTTGATGGGGTGCTTTGTGCCATGGGTTAGTTGTTTACGTGGGTTGGATTGGTTGATAGGTTGGACGTGATGATCTTGAAGGTCTCTTCCAACCTGGTTTATTCTATTCTATTCTACATTTTATTTTTCCCCCCTCAGAACAGAAACCAAAATGTTTCTGGAGCTTCCAGTAAAATAGGATGTTCTGAAGTGTTTTGCTGAGCTTCAAACAAGCTCCCATCTTCATTGCCATGTATCAGGGATGTCTTCCATGTTGTCAGGGATGTTTCAAACATGAAAAAAGGGGAAAAGTCTTTGAAAAGTCTATAACAACACAACAAAACAAATATCTTAATAATGTTGAACAACCTGGTACTGAGTGCAGCCTGCCTCAGATGAATGGGTGGAAAACATAGCATTGTCACTGCAGATATGGCCTACAAAATGGTGATACTGGGTCCCAGTGGGAGTTTGTTTAAAGACCACATTCAGCTGAGCAGAATGAATCCTGTTCCACTTAGGTTTTCCTAACCTACTTGTAGAGTACATAAGACAGAAATGCACTGGATCTCACACACAGTCATGATAGAAAACTACTAGTACCTTCATGTTCAAACCTAAAGGAGAGTATGCAAGGTCAAGCATTGCTAAGACCCTTTCCAAGAACCTGTCTCTCAATATGAGTGAGGTCCAGAAACCCACCAGTCTATTCTTGACTTTTAGAATGAGCCTAAAAATGTTTCAAGGGACACATGACGCACCTCAACTGGACCTCTGTAAATAGAGGAGGTGACATCTCGTGAACATAGTGATATCTCAGATGACCAAACCCCATGGTGCCTAGACAGATAACATTTATTCTCAGAATAGTTTCTTCAGGAATGCTCCATTTCATTTGCACAACTGATAGTGTTGGGACAAGATAGGAAGATATGAAAATTATCCAGACTTTCACTGTCTGGTGTTTCAGGAGGGAGTTTCAACACTTTTGGCTTCTGACTGACTGACAGCCACTCAGATCTTGCAGTCTCTAGGATGCCATCAGCTTTGTCTCTTTTCATTTCAGCCTCTATTTCTTTTCCCTACATTGGAAGGCCAGTAAAAGCTTTAAAGTATCCTTTCTATGCTTATCTGCTTGGGAGATAAGCATCTCAACCAAAGAAGTTTCCTAAACTGTAATTTATGTTTTGATATATGTTTTGCTATATGCTTTGATAGTGAAAACAGAACCTTGGGATATCCTATCCCACCATCCTAACCCATAGTTTGACTTGCAAAGTAATTAGAATAATTGATTCAATGTCAGTAAATAACACTCTAGTAAAACAAACAAACAAACAAACAAACAAAATAAAACAAACCACCACAAAACAAACAAAAAACCCCTGTTTTAATATCACCTCTGCAGATTGCTTTCACCTTGGCATACAGACCAAAAATTCTTTGGCTTTGGGACTTTTTCCTACCATTCCCTTTCCCAAGAACCTTAAGGTGCTGTGCAGTCATGAATGAATTAATTTTCACATACCTGTCTGAAAAAATAAATATTATCTTTCTGAAGATACAGAGGGTTTTATTAAAGTAGCACTCCCATTTTAATTCAAAATCTTCTCTTCCCATACATGAAAGCAAAGGTAAAGAAATGTGTCATGCTTATGCTGGAGAGAGAGCATGTGCAAGGAAAAGGATTATCTTTGTTTATGATGTGTTGTTGAATTCTCCACTCTTAGTTGAAAATTTTTCTAAGCACCCTGCCAAAATTGTATAGTGCTCTTTCTAACACAATGCAGATGGACACTGACATGGAAAGGAAAGTGTAGGAAGTGGCATTGTTCACTGTAAAGGACATATTAGGAGTAAATTTGTCTTCCTAAAATAAAATGAAATTAATACATGTTGTCTTATAATCAGTTTTTTTCTGTTACTGTCTTTTCTTTCATTTCAAGATCCATTTATTCCATGAGGATGAAATAACTCTGTGGTTACCTACCACAGACACTTGTGTTCATAATCTGGCAAGATGTGCTGTTTGCTGCATAGAAGTTTTCATCACCAATCATTATTGCCGTGGTCTAACTCAAACACATTGCCTAAAAGCCCAGTTGTGACTTCCTGAGTTCATTGGGATTTGTCATCATCAGGACCTCTTCAAAAGAACTAAAAGTACTAGCAAGTAAAAGCCTTAGCTTAAATGAAAAAGTGAATAAATGGCTGGAGGATTTTTTTTTTTATACAGAAGAGCAAAATTTCATTCTAAGGTCACCTTGATAATTCTGAGTAGATATGGAATGTTTTGGTTGTCAGGACATACAATCATTTCTACATTCTTTTTATTTCTGTTTTTAAATATAATGCTGGGTAATGAAGATGCCTATTCCTAAAGCAAATAAGATATTTTCTTGCAAAAATAGGCAGAAGAAAACCCCTAAGCTTTGAAAAGACACTCACCTTTGAAAAAGGTGAAAACTATTTTGAAAAATGTCATACTGAGTTTTTGAAGATTGCCAAGTGCTTTCCCATGTTCTTTTGAGTTAAAACCTTTTAACCTTTTGCTTCCACAGTAAGTTCTACCCCTTACTTCCTCTCATTAGAGGGGATAAAGCATTGACCACTTGGCATTTCAATGCCAATAGGTGATTACTAAAAAGAACACACCTGATCTTTCTGGTATTGAACTCAGCAGACATGTGGGACAGCTAAAGGCAAACCCAAAGAACATAGGTAATTTAATTTGTCTTTTACCACCTATTTCAAGTCAAAGGCTCAGGTCCCCACATGTACTTTACCAGGAGATTTTTCCTTTATTGGAAGAATAAATAGCATTGACTGTTGCCATTGCTTCTCAGCTGTTATTGTCATGAATTCAAGTCTACATATTGGATAACTCAAAGTAAATATTAATGTTCATATCAATTAACTTTTAATGACTATTTAACAAATTCCAAATATTATTTATTCTTGTGACTCATTGCAGCTCCACAGATTTTAACAAACTTACAGCACTGACTTTCAAATTATGCATTGATGGGCCAAGTTTCCTGTTGATTTTGGGTTGTAAGGTGCCAGGGCACTCTGAGAATTGAAAGGATTAATGTTCCGACATGCAGGTGACAAATATTAGTCACAACTTTATATTTTTGGACATTGCAAACCCTACTCTAAACAGCCAGCAGTTTGGGAGCCTCTGAATAGTAACAACCTATGTAAAACTTGGAATAAAAACACATAAAGACACTATACAATATAAATTTTTTAATGTGTTTTCAGATTGATGAAAATAAATACATTTAAATGTAAAATGTGTTGTGAAATTCCTCGATACAAGAAATTACTGCAATTAAAAATATTTAAACTAATGGGCAATAAAAATCATCCTCTCTTACCTAAATCAGGGCAATTTCTGTTAAAGTGTTACAAAGGCTCAGGCACTAGTTATAAACAGCCAGTTTACACTTTGCAGAGAAGAGGGAATTTTAATTTTGCAAAAGGTATTACAGAATTATTTGTTGGTTTGTCTGAGGTGGGAATGGGAGGCTTTAACATTTTTGTACAGGTAGGGAGCTGTTAACCTTCCTTTGAAGCATATGCTATCCATCATTTTCTAAGTTCCTTTTAAAGACAGTACTTTGCCCAACATATGCTTAAGTTCACCTGTGGCTTTAAGGGCACAAGTTTTGGGGTATTGGAATTGCTTATCTAAAATGGGGTCAGAGGCAAGAAACCAAGTCACAAGAAGCTTTGAACATAAGGTTAGATAGGAAATCCAGTGCTTTTCACTAAGCTCCATTTCCAAATGCAATCATTTAGTCTTAAGTAAACATACTTCCTAGCAAAGGAGAAAGAAGTACTAACAGAAAAAATGGAAAAGCTTTAACTTTCATACAGAGAAACAGTATTTGACACACTACGAAGTGAAGCATAAATGCAATGCAGACTCATGAATTATTTGGGTTATAAGGTAACAGAGGCCCCTATAAAAAGAGCTAACAGACTTGTCAGCACAAAGGCAGGAAGCTCATTGTGATAATGGAGCAGAAAGGTTGTCCTTCAGAAAATATTAAATGCATTTTTTCTTGTGCTCTGTGTATTTTCTACAGATATTTTTGCATTCTACTTCTTCATTAATAGAGAGATCTCAAAGAATAAAACACCAACTACAAAGTATATATTTAAATTTATACTGTCTGAAATCACATTATAGCACAGGTGAAAAAAAATAGAATAGAATAAACCAGGTTGGAAGAGACCTTCAAGATCATTGCATCCAACCTATCACCCAACACCACCTAATCAACTAACCCATCTAACCAAGCACCCTGTCAAGTCTCCTCCTGAACACCTCCAGTGATGGCGATTCCACCATCTCCCCGGGCAGTCCATTCCAATGGGCAATCACTCTCTCTGTGTAAAACTTCCTCCTGACCTCCAGCCTGAACTTCCCCTGGTGCAACCTGAGACTGTGTCTTCTTGTTCTGGTGCTGGCTGCCTGGGAGAAGAGACCAACCTCTGCCTGTCTACAGCCCCCCTTCAGGTAGTTGTAGAGAGCAAGAAGGTCACCCCTGAGTCTCCTCCTCTCCAGGCTAAGCAGCCCCAGCTCCCTCAGTCTCTCCTCATAGGGCTCGTGTTCCAAACCCCTCACCAACTTCGTTGCCCTTCTCTGGACTCGTTCCAGCAAGTCAACTATAGTGCAAATAACTTGCAAAGGTATGTAGAGTGGTGTCAGGAAAGGAAGGAACTGTTACCAGTTTTGTGGGGTACTATCTCATTGCAACCATGATGTTCAGGATAGAAGTAGAGGAGGAAGAAAACTGGTAAATATTTCCATCTAAAACTGAGGCTTTCACCATGTCAAATTCAGAGACTTTACTAAAGCAACAGACATCCAGAGTGCAATGTCTGTAATCCCTTGTGTCAGAGTAATGCAGGTAAACACAAATTCCTTTGAAATACACAGGTCTATCTCAAGTAAATTTGGTAATGTTGATTCTGAATACTTCTACAGATGAAGGTATTTATTAAGAATCATAGAATCAATAAGGTTGGAAAATATCTCAAAGATCATCAAGTCCAACCTTTCACCCAAGACTTCATGATTGCTAAGCCATGGCACCAACTGCCATGTCCAATCCCCTCTTGAACACCTCCCGGGATGGTAACTCCACCACCTCCCTGGACAGCACATTCCAATGGCCAACAACTCTCTCTGTGAAGAGCTTTATCCTCATCTCAGGCTAGATGTGAGGAGGAGATTCTTCACCCTGAGAGTGGTGAAGCCCTGGAATGGGTTGTCCAGGGACGTGGTTGAGGCCCCATCCCTGGAGGTGTTTAAGACCAGGCTGGACGAGGCTCTGGCCAGCCTGATGTAGTGTGGGGTATCCCTGCCCATGGCAAGGGGGTTGGAACTAGATGATCCTTGTGGTCCCTTCCAACCCTGACTGATACTATGATACTATGATACTATGATACTATGATCTCAAGCCTAAACCTCCCCTGGCACAGCTTGAGACTGTGTCCTCTTGTTCTGGTGCTGATTGCCTGAGAGAAGAGATCAACCCCCTCCTGGCTACAATCTCCCTTCAGGTAGTTGTAGACAGCAGTAAGGTCTCCCCAATTCACTACTGGGTAGCAACTCCAAAAACAGATTACCTCAGCTAGGTGGTATAGGGAAGCTATAATTAACAATTAAAAATAATTGGTAACACTTCTTTGTTTTTACCATGGAGTCCTCTCAGTAGCTTACACCTTTCTGTAATTCAGTACATAGAGTATTAGCACAAATGTATTTTCTTTTCTGCTTGCTGTCAACCTGTATGCTGACCCCTTACCCCAGTCCATCTCCTGATATTTCCTCAACTCTCAATTCAAAGAATTTTAAGGAAGAAGTATTCCTCCTTTGTAAGTATCTGTCTTCACCCTTTGTCATTCTAGTAGATCACTGTTCTTTCCAAGGTGACGAAAATTGAATCCAGGTCAGTAAATGTACATTCATCTTTTTTTCCTAGGGTGTTCTTTGTTCTTAGGGTGTTCTTTATCTCCAGTCATTCTCCACATCATCTGCACATATAAATGTAATCTTTGCAGTCTCCAGAACATTGTGAGAAGTTTCCATGCTTTTCCATGCCTTTCCCACAGCTGCTCAGGTGCCTGCTCTGCTTACAGTGATTCAGCATGGTCTGCCCTGAAATTTCAGTGGTAAACTTATTAATAAAACTGATATTATGACCTGGGCTGTTCCTTTTGTCTCCAAGAAACTTTTCCCACTGTGAAAACTGACAAGGCATTGCTTTCAATGTCTCATGCACAATGAAGCAGTGAACAGCTAACCAGGGCCAAGTCCTCTATTTGACTTGTAAATGCCTCTGGCAGTCTTCCAAACTCAGTGCAATTACTACAGATTTACAACACTTTAAAGTGAGAGGTACAGTTGGTCTAGTAAATCCAGTAACACATAAATGCTGAAAAATCACAAAATTGTCACCATTTAAGTAACTTATGCTAACTTCAGGGCTTCTAGATATGCCGAGAGACATGTGGAGCTCTATATATAGCATCTACCAATTTGAGGGGTTCTGTGTTAGGTCCTTTTAATACTGGGGGTTTAACAAAGAAAACCAAGATAATATAGTTGTAATCAGTACAGAAACAAAGTTGTTGTGCCCTCCTATATCACATCAACTTTATTCCACGGTGTCATATCAAGTATGTTTTCTATGTGACATCTTTCTTCTTGAGGAGGAAATTCTGTCATCAGACTTTTACCTTGACTTCAGTAGACTTTAACAGAAGCAGTGTGTTCCCCTCCGAATCAAAATCTGACCCTCACAATTCGCACTGCTCCTTTCTACACTTTGGAGACAGCAGCATTGATGCTGTCAATGTAATGGGGGTTGGGGAAGAAAACAGTAAAAATAAAAATACCAAAAAAAAAAAAAAAAAAAAAAAAAAAAGGTAAAAATGTAAGAACAGTGCCAGAAAATTTAGCAGATTATAGGATGCAACAGCTTGGATTGAGTATGTGTCAGAACTGTGAACAGGAAAAGCTGAGAGAGAGTTATTTGGGGAGGTGGGGGAAGCTAGACTTATGGACTTAATAAAAATCTTTTTCAAAATGTATATTGTACTGGGCTCCATGCCTCCACAGCAAGTCCGTTTCTAGCAATCAAGCTAGACAAACTTTTCCTACATCAGTGTTACACAGTTTAATTAGCACCACACACTCCTTCATCCTGGCTGCCCAGCTGTGAAATCTAATGGAAATTAATATCCACAGAAAGGTCAAATAATCCTTTGTTCATTAAATGTCATTCAGAGTGTGAAGTACAGAGACTTAAATTCTCTGTCTTTGCAGTAATCACCTTTAAAGAGAAAGTCGTTGGTACCTTACTCAAATTAAAGAACTCAGCTATAGGAGGTGAGACATAAAGCAATATTATGGCTTTCATTTTCATGATTCATTCAGTTCTTGTTCATTTTCATTGTGGAGATAAATGAGTATTTTCAATGTCTTTTTGTTAACTACTCACTCTGGGAAAGAATGAAAAGGGTTTTATACGCTGAAGGCTAAAGTCTTCTTCAGTGCTGTTCTTGTTGCGATGGGGCAGTAAAAGTAAATGAAGTGCCTGATGTTAGTGCTGACCTCTTTCAAGCACACATCTCGAAAACAGCATGCCTAACTCATCCATCAGCCATTTCAAGGACTGAAAAAATTATATGGCTGTCATGCTCCTCAAAGTGCTGCTCAGAGAGTTTTGTGCTCAAGAAATTTCAGCAAAGCTACAAATCTGGGATGATTAAGGGAAACTTCTTTCCAGCAGGAGGCAAAAACAAGGAGAGGAAAGAAGATGAGTTCAAAGAAGGAGAGCAAACAAATCAGGCCGATGGGACTACATGGTTGCTACCCACCTGTTTTTCATGATGTAGCTCCTTAAATGTGCTTTCTCAGCTGAAGGCAGTGAACTCCCGTTGGTATCACACTGGAATACAGAAACTCAAGATTTGACAGAAATAGCAGCAGAAGTGGCAAAATTTAACTCTTCCCCAGCAAACTAGCCTTTGGCTACTGTCGCAGCATAGATGTGCTTCACATGGACACAGAGGGAACCAGACAGCTTGTCCTCAGAGCCAGAAAACAGGCTCTGATCAACCGTATTTACAGGTAAAGGGACAGCCCTCTTTCATACTAGTTAGGAACATGTTATGGTTGGTTTAATTGTGCCTCATCTCACACCATTTTTTGTTCAAATATGATTTTAACATAATCCTTCAATAATGTCAGTTCACAATTTTGTTGATTTTGTACTTCTTCGTTGTGCATTTTACAAACAACTTGTTTGCAGTAGTCTCAGTCAATGTTTTGTTACCCTTGACAACAGCTTCAAAAGCCCCTATCCAAATTTCCTAGCACTTCCTTTCCCTTCAGCTCAAAGAAGCCCAGGTGATGCTCTGTAAAGCAGAGGGACTGTTTGGCAAGAGCAGCAAAAACAAGAGTTGGCAACCAACTGCCAGCAACAGAAGGGACCTTTTCAGTATGTGTTTTCAATATATTCATAAATTGCCAAGCCAAAGCAGGGGAAAAGTGTGGTCAGACTTGTAATGTCCCAGAGAATAACAGTTTGATCATTATTTACAGGACAAGAAGGATATGGATGGAGCTTTTGTGCAGAGCTTCTAAACTTCATTGTGTCTCTTCCTCTAATTTCACTTATTTTTACATGTTGTCAATATAGACATTCATATATCAACAATCTGAGAACAATCATGTATATCTTTCAGGCAGCAACTGCTACAACATTTTCTTGATACTCCCTCATAGTGAAAAATTTGCTTATTTAAAAAAAAAAATCAACTTGATTTCAAAGCCTGCTACACTAAACCTACTGGCTTGTATGCTCAGGAAATCATATAGTACACCAGATACAACTGTTGCAGATATCAAACCTCAGGCTACATTTAAATCAGAACCAAATACTGCAACACCAGTTGCATGGGAGGAGAGAAAAATTGCAATTTTCAAGCTAAAATAGCTCATTCTTGTGCTTTAGGCTTATAAACAGTGATGTCAGTGCAGTCACTAATTACCAAGTGATAGAAAACTTCAAAACTCAGCAAGAGGCCCTTAGGAAAGAGAGATAGTTGCCAAATTAAAACCTCCACTCCTACTCTCTCAGTCACAAAGACAGCAAAATGCTTCAGCTCACTAGTCAAATTGCTTCCAAAGAAGAAGTACTCAAAAAGAAAAATCAAAATACTGAAACATCCTGAGTGCAATAACACAGCACTTACAGGGTGGCCAAGGGATCAGGCCCAGCCAGCATGGATTTAGGAAGGGCAGGTCCTGCCTGACCAACCTGATCTCCTTCTACGAGCAGGTGACCCGCTTGGCAGATGTGGGGAGGCCTGTTGATGTAGTCTACCTGGACTTCAACAAGGCCTTTGACACCGTCCCCCATAGCAAACTCCTGGCCAAGCTGTCAGCCCATGGCTTGGACGGGAGCACAATGCCTTGGGTTAGGAACTGGCTGGAGGCCTGAGCCCAGAGAGTGGTGGTGAATGGTGCCACATCCAGCTGGCGGCCAGTCACTAGTGGTGTGCCCCAAGGATCAGTCCTGGGCCCTGTGCTCTTTAACATCTTTATTGATGATCTGGATGAGGGCATTAAGTCAATCATCAGTAAATTTGCTGATGATACCAAGCTGGGGACAGGAGTTGATCTGCTGGAGGGTAGAGAGGCTCTGCAGAGGGACCTCGACAGGCTGGACAGATGGGCAGAGTCCAACGGCATGAGATTGAACACATCCAAGTGCAGGGTTCTGCACATTGGCCACAACAACCCCATGCAGTGCTACAGGCTGGGGTCAGAGTGGCTGGAGAGCAGCCAGGCAGAGAGGGACCTGGGGGTACTGGTAGATGGCAGGCTGAATATGAGCCTGCAGTGTGCCCAGGTGGCCAAGAGGGCCAATGGCATCCTGGTCTGCATCAGGAGCAGTGTGGCCAGCAGGAGCAGGGAGGTCATTCTGCCCCTGTACACTGCACTGGTTAGGTAGGCCACACCTCGAGTCCTGTGTCCAGTTCTGGGCCGCTCAGTTTAGGAAGGATGTTGACTTGCTGGAATGAGTCCAGAGAAGAGCAATGAAGTTGATAAGGGGTTTGGAACACAAGCCCTATGAGGAGAGACTGAGGGAGCTGGGGTTGCTCAGCCTGGAGAAGAGGAGACTCAGGGGTGACCTTCTTGCTCTCTACAACTACCTGAAGGGAGGCTGTAGACAGGCGGATGTTGGTCTCTACTCCCAGGCAGCCAGTACCAGAATATAAGAGGACACAGTCTCAGGCTGCGCCAGGGGAGGTTTAGGTTGGATATTAGGAAGAAGTTCTGTAGAGAAAGAGTGATTGCCCATTGGAATGGACTGCCCAGGGAGGTGGTGGAGTCGCCGTCATTGGAGGTGTTGAAGAGGAGACTTGATGGGGTACTTGGTGCCATGGGTTAGCTGTTTGGGTGGGTTGGATTGGTTGATGGGTTGGACGTGATGATCTTGGAGGTCTCTTCCAACCTGGTTTGGTTTATTCTAAATAAAGGTTTATTCTAAATAACATTACTTTCTGTTATCTTTTAACATCTCCATTGAAAGAATATATTATGATCTTCCTTAAAAAAAAAGTTGGAACAATAATTTTGATTAGTCTGAGCTTCTGCCCAGGCAGCCAAGAAGGCAAATGGCATCCTGGCCTGTATCAGGAACAGTATGGCCAGCAGGAGCAGGGAGGTCATTCTGCCCCTGTACACTGCACTGATTAGGCCACACCTTGAGCCCTGTGTCCAGTCAGTTTAATAAAGATGTTGAATTGCTGGAACATGCCCAGAGAAAGGCAACAAAGTTGGTGAGGGGTTTGGAGCACAAGCCCTGTGAGGAGAGGCTGAGGCAGCTGGGGTTGCTTAGCCTGGAGAAGAGGAGTCTCAAGGAAGACCTTATTGCTGTCTACGACTACTTGAAGGGAGGTTGTAGACAGGTGGGGGGGCTGGTCTCCCAGGCAACCAGCACCAGAATAAGAGGACACAGTCTCAAGCTGCCTCAAGGGAGGTTTAGGCTGGGGGTTATGAAGAAATTCTTCATAGAGAGAGTGACTGACCATTGGAATGTGCTGCCCAGGGAGGTGCTGGAGTCACCATCACTGGAGGTGTTTAGGAGGAGACTGGATGGGGCACTTGGTGCCATGGTTTAGTCGATTAAATGGTGTTGGATGGTAGGTTAAACATGATGATCTTTGAGGTCTCTTCCAACCTGGTTTGTTCTATTCCATTCCATTCCATTCCATTCCATTCCATTCCATTCCATTCCATTCCATTCCATTCCATTCCATTCCATTCCACCACAAAAGAATAACATTTTTCTAGTATTAAAACAACAACAGCAACAGCAAACAAACCACAACCCATCTAAAACATCTTGCCCAGCAAGAAATAATGTGAGACTAATGAACTGCAGCAAAAAACCTCCAAAGTGGGTCTTAAAATTGATCTGGGATGGGATAGGATAGGATAGGATAGGATAGGATAGGATAGGATAGGATAGGATAGGATAGGATAGGATAGGATAGGATAGGATAGGATAGGATAGAATAGAATAATTGACCAGGTTGGAAGAGACCTTCAAGATCAATGCGTCCAACCTATCATCCAACACCACCTATTCAACAAAACCATGCAACCAAGCACCCTATCAAGTCTCCTCCTGAACACCTCCAGTGATGGTGACTCCACCACCTCTTTGGGCAACCCATTCCAATGGGCAATCATTCTCTCTCTCTTTAGAACTTCTTCCTAACCTCCAGCCTAAACCCCCCTGCCGGTGCAGCTTGAGACTGTGTCCTCTTGTTCTGCCACAGGTTGCCTGGGAGAAGAAACCAACCCCCACCTATCTACAACCTCCCTTAAGGTAGTTGTAGAGAGCAAGAAGGTCAACCCTGAGTCTCCCTTTCTCCAGGCTAAGCAACCCCAGCTCCCTCAGTCTCTCCTCATAGGGCTTGTGTTCCAAACCCTTTACCAACTTGGTGGCCCTTCTCAGTAGTCAATGGTCCTTCTAAAACATGAGAATATATAGTCCAGAGATGACAGAGTCTGTCCTTTTGTGGAGAATTAATCAATAAAGTTCGGCTTTGATTCCATTTTATGCCATTTCTACTTATTTTTTTTTCTCTTGTGTAATTTGCACTTAATGACATTTCACCCTAAGGGCCAATGACAATTAGCCCTAAGGAGCTGCAAGTCATGCCAGAAGGTTAACTCTTATGAATAAATAAATAAAATAAAAATCCAGCTCCTCTGATAAAAGGGGAGGCCAAATATTAAATTTTTGGCAGATGTGTGGAGAATAGGCCAAGTTCATCTTTGGTGTAACAACAGTCCACTAACATAGCCACGGGAGAGAATAAGAATCATTATTTCAAGCATAATGAGTAAAACATGTTCTCATTTCACTGAACTGCAATTGGTTCCACAGCACTTGACATATTAGGGGGAACCTTTGGTGTCATGATCATACATATCACTTTTGCTAAAGATTAATGCTGTTATGTTTCATGTTTCAAATATATGTTTATAAATTAACATAGGCACTGGAATGCAAATCCAAGTGAATATCCTTAAATTGTCACACCACATACTGGAAAAGCAGTGATCTGGACTCAGTCTGAAACTTCACAGCAGCTCACCAGGAGAAGCCAATACTTGTTTTATTCCTGCACACCCTTCTTGGTAGCTCAGGCACAGAGATATTCTGGGGACAAAAAGAACCCATAGCTGCAAATGCAGGTAATTGCAAACATACCAAGACATTCTTGTTTACAGAGGAGCTGAATTTAAAGGTCTTGGGTCCTGCAATGCAGTCAGAAGCACTGATGCTTACAGGAATCAACCGTTGTACACTGTAATACTGCTACAAAACCAGCTGAAAAATACTCATCAGGTAAGCAGCAAGTGCAAACCCACATTTTATCTAATCAGCTGCTAATGGTTGTGCTGCTGGGACAGGGTTAACCAGGCATACATAAAACTATTTCCTGACACTTTTGGAAAGCTTCTCCAGTGATGATTCCAACAATATGAAAGGTTTCAATTTTGCAGAGTTTATATTGGTTTAAAGTGTAATGACTTTTATTTTATCACACCCTGTGGGACACATTCACTCGCAGTCTTTTCTAAGGCAGCTTAGAGAAAACCTAACAACTCATACTGCCTTTCATCTATGAACACTGAAACAAAGATTATTAAAGAATTGTGCAATGAAGTAGAAAGAAAAACTTAGAACAAGCACATTTTGTGAAAACAGCAGAAGTATTTATTTTGCACATGTTTTACAGGGACTTTTTTCATCAGGAATAGATGACTACAAGCATTACTAATTCCAAGGAATACTATACTAAAACAATCAGTCTCCCTCAGGAAAAGACATCCAGAGCGACATTACTGAGATCCATATAGAAATAATGAACTACAACAAAGAATGTGGCAGGCAGGAAGCTTCTGCCACTGAGAAGATGTTAAGTGCCTCTGCCAAGGCTCCCCACCCCAAGTCACTTCCTAGACAAGTTTTGCACTAAGTTCCATGTCCCTGTGCTTAAACTGCTCGTCGTGGCTTAGCACTACATTTGGTCTCTCCGTATAACCTGGAAAAGGCAAGCAGATGTCAGTGGCACTGGATTAAGCAAAGCAAGAGATCCACTGGAACAGCCCCAGGCTGCATGCTCAGACACTCCAGCACCTCACCCATTGCCAGTTACTTTGCCTGAGTAGCAAAATATCTAACCTCTACGTAAAAACAAGTTGAACCACAGAAGGCATCATGCTGGGCCAGATAACCACTATGAGGAGGGTATCACAACTGCCATTAGAGGGTAGAAAAGCTTTAAAATATATGTAGATCATCACTTCCACATTCACCATTTGGTGTATTTACATCTTTAAAACAAAGTATCATGAAAAGCTCATGTTAGAAGTCTCAATTCCACATTACTGTATCACAGTATCACCCAGGTTGGAAGAGACCTCAAAGATCATCAAGTCCAACCTGTCACCACAAACCTCATGACTAGACCGTGGCACCAAGTGCCATGTCCAATCCCCTCTTGAACACCTCCAGGGATGGTGACTCCACCACCTCCCTGGGCAGCCCATTCCAATGACGAATGACTCTCTCTGTGAAGAACTTTCTCCTCACCTCGAGCCTAAACTTCCCCTGGCGCAGCTTGAGACTGTGTCCCCTTGTTCTGGTGCTGGTTACTAGAGAGAAGAGACCAACCCCTTCCTGGCTACAACTACATTTCAGGTAGTTGTAGAAAGCAACAAGGTCTCCCCTGAGCTTCCATTTCTCCAGGCTAAATAATCCCGGCTCCCTCAGCCTCTCCTCATAGGGCTTGTGCTCAAGGCCTCTCACCAGCCTTGTTGCCCTTCTCTGGACATGTTCAAGTGTCTCAATGTCCTTCCTAAACTGAGGGGGAAAGTTGTAAGTGCCTTTTATAAGAAGCTTTTTACAATAAGCTTTGACAGTTCTAAAATATTTTTATTTTATTTTTTTTAGATTATTGCTTTTTTACGCATGCTTCTATTTTCATATTAGCCCCCATGAAATTAAGCAGCTATATTGTTGGGAAGAAGATGAACAGTTATCACAATTCCACATTTTCCATGCACAGACATAAAGCTAACTGTATCAGAGTCCTATAGGGAAAGAGTGAATGTATTTTTGCCCCATAGGCAAATTCCAAATATAATTTCTCAGAATCATTTTCTTTTCCATGCAGTGGAGTAATCTGAAGTTTATTTGGTTTAGTGAACTGCTTAACTGGGCGTTTTCCCCAGCATATTAATTAGATTAAACAATTTGCAGAGTAAATTTCATTCCCTTTTACTTAGTAAGTCATAAAAAGGTTAGAGTACTATCCTGCTATTACTATGTGAAAGGATTTAGATGCATTGCCTATGGAGCTAGCATGACTGAAGCAGGTGATGCTATGAAGATAACAGGTGGACCATTTAATCTGTGTTACTCCTTCGCCATAACCAGCAAAAAACAGAGAAGAGTGAAGACTTTTGTACATGCCTGTACATGGCTGTTGTAGCATCCATTGTCCTGACTGCAGGTATTCCCAACATACTCTGTTGGCTACAGTCCAAGAATGTCAGGAACCCTTCCTCACTAAACAATAGCAGTGAGATGACAGAAGAGCAAGGTTGTTTCTTCAGGTTTAGTCTTGAGCTCCTCCCCATCTCAGTCCCAACACCTGATACTTCTCACTAGCAAACTTGAAGAAAGAAGCATATATTGTAATGTTTTATTAAATGTGTTTCCCAATGGACACTTAGACCTTCTAGTACTCTTACTCAGCAACTTAGCACACAAGGTAAGGATGTGCAGAGCTTGCATTCAAAGCACAATAGGCTATACACAGAGTTATACATATAACATCCCTTTACAACCAGGTTCAATCCAAAAGGGCATGGCCTTGATATAATTTTCCTAACTCTTGCTATTCTTTCTGTCAAATAGTAAACCCCACTGTAGCTGAAACACTTCCCTTCCATTATGCAGCACAACATGATTGTCTCATAAATGTTTCTTCAGGGTTGTTGTGAACACTTAGTCTCTGAAGAGTTTACATGCTTGAATTGCAGCACAAAGCATGCTGGTCCAGCTGGCTGTTTTGGAGATCATTCTTCAAAACTACAGGGATCATGCAGTACAGGTGCAATGGGTGATATTTGATCACAAAGAGAGATTGCACAGTCAAGTCCAAGAATCTGAACTGAAATCTCCAAACAGGTTTGAGCTGATGCTGACAGCCAGGTGGAGAGAAATCAATGACATAAAATGTGCAGCTGTGGAGAGATGAAAGCTGTCTTTGTCCTTCAGTTTTTGGAAACTGATGGAGTTGCCAATCTTCAGTCGGGCATAGATATCCATATTTGATGCCTTGAATATGTGAGCATTTTCCCAATAATAACTAATTGGTGAGATCAAGCTCTTTGTCTTTTTTAAGCCTTTGGAAATAGATATGAAAGGGAAAAGTGGGCTTTTTAAACTTCTAAAGTCAGAAAACTAGACCAGCACCAGGCTTTAATGTAAACTGTTCCACAAAGAAAAAGGTCTTTCAGGAATGCTTCCCATCTCCAGCTGTACACTGCTTCAGCTGCTGCAAAGACAAACTGGGATTTACTGTTTTTTCTTTGCTTAAACACTCTTCCACATTTATACTCATGGCTCTCCTGTGTCCCTCAAGCCTGTAACTGCTACAAAACAGACTTATCTTCCCATGTTCCTGAGACTGAAAGGTGTGATAAAGGGGTTTAGTGTTTTGTTTTCTTAAACTCATATTGGACCTCCACAGCCACCTTGTAGGCTCAAATAACATTTTTTGCACTTGGAATTAAGGACTCTATCTGCTAGACATGGGCTGCCATCAAACTTACTTAAATTGAACAAGGAAAGAGATGCAGACTGATTCCTTTTGTCCTCAACTACATGACAGAAATAAGCCCCTCTAGGCTTAGGGAATAAGAATTACTGCTACACAGAAAGATGACAAGACAAATGTAAGTTGTTCAGGTAAGAATTGTGTTAAATAGACATCCTGATATTCAACATTGTGGGGCTGCATTTGTTTTCTTTCAGTGTATAAAAATGTGAAGTTCTGTGTGAACATGTGTCAGCTTCTATATAACATTACAAGAACGCTCATACCTGCTGTATTTTTCAAGAAAACACATCATTTTTTTCTCTTGTGAAAATCATGAGTCACCATACAAAAAATATTTGTCCTTTTTATATGTAGCTATCTCAAATAAAGAAAAGAGAAAAACAAAACACAACAACAAAGAAGAAAACCAACCAAAAAAAACACAAAACCAAAATATGTACATGATATTATTCTCAAAGACAACTTTTTTCAGTGTTTCTGAAAGTGCTCACTTATAAAAAACTCTCCTGTGCAAACATCTGCCTGTGTAAACAAGGAATTGCCTAGATCTCCTGGATATTACTGCATTTCAAATAGAGTATGGCTTCTCTGAATGAAATTTTAGTCCTCCAGGTTGTAGTGGAATGTTCCTGGGGAAAAAATGATGGAGGAATACATGGTGGGTTGCAGTTTCCCCCCAGCATTAACTTTTGCCAGACCAACTCAGTTAGAAGCAAATGAAGCTGTGTTTGCAAGTAAAAACTATACTCTACAATGGAATGCAATGAATATGTACAAAATATACAGCATTTGCAATATTATACAGATATTTACTATTAATTCCATAGTTCTGATTGCTCTAGACTGTTATTCTACTGTTGATCAGCCTTCTATCAGGTGCAATCAACCCATCACTGACCAGGCAGACTAGCCTCAATCAAATAGTCTCAGGAAAACAATTTTTTATATTTAATAAATCATATTCATATTTTCTCATATTTCCAGCCAATAATATATTATCTAAAACACATATATGAATATTTTTCCTGTGCACTTCACAGACATTGCAACAGAAGATATGGCATCTCCAGGGCAATATACCCATTCACATTGGCCTGGGTGGTAGCCAAATTTCAGCATGTTGATCATGTCAAAGTTGACTATATCAAACACCTTCATTGTTTTGTCATCTCCAACTGGACAGAATAATGCTCCCTCCAAACTAACAGCAGTACTCTCAATAACACCTAGGTGGCTTCAGAAGTGTTTAACAAACTCAACCCTTTCTTCCATTTTTCTCCAGAATTTTACATGCCCATCATGTCTGGCTGTTGTGATAAAATCTGTCTTACTACATGATATGTGTGTAATGACATCTCTTTTTCGTCTGTGAGGCCTCTCCTGGAACCAGCCCAACCCAGCACTCTTCCTCATCCTCCTCTGCTGCTGCTGCCACTGATGCTGTCTCATTGTTCTCTGTACTGGGCTGCTTTCATTTACACTCTGTGTCAGATGCCGCCATACTGCCAACATCACTTCTCAGAGACTCTTCCCACCACTACATGCCGTGCTGGGCTCTTGAAAAGCAATGATATGGGGTGCAGCCAGTGACTGCAGAGCACGCAAAGTGGAGAACGTGGAGCTGCACCGAGGACAGCAGAGCCACACTACAATGGTAAAAGGTGGGAAGAGGGAAGCTGTCAGCCCCAGCAAAGCTCGCAGGTTTAAGTGACTGTGCAGAGCTGCTCCTCAGATGCACGTGCAGACAGTGAAGACCCCTTGAGGCATAGCCTAAAACCACCCCAGAATGCTATGGGTGTACCTGCTTTTTGTCACAAAGGAATGGAAGTGTTTGAGATGTCTTTTTCTCCAGATGCTCAAGAGGAAGGTAGCCAGAGGGAAAAAGCTCAAATATGGCAAAGGCAGGGACAAAAGAAGTTAAAAAAAAACAAACACCAAACAACAAACACAGCCAGAAAACGTAATTCTATTACTGCTGTAGTGTTTTCCAAAAGGACTCTTCACCTTGATTTGTGGTTACTACACTGGAAGCTCAGCATGGTGCTCATTTTTCTCACTTAGCCTACAGAATGAGAAAATTCTGGAGGGTCCTAAAGCTATGTGCTGTTCTGTGCCTCACATACCACATCATGGGGCAGGGTTCTTTTCTCTCACTGACTCTGGGCTCAGTACACCCTAACTGAGGTGAAAACCTTCGATCATTCTCTGAACATCTCTTTCTCGAGTAAGGAGAAACCTGAGACTGTATCAAGGGGTTCAGGAGGGTTGGACCTACTTCAAACAGGAGCTCTTGAAGGCACAGGAATTGGCGGTTCCTACGTGCCGGAAGGCAAGCCGGCGGGGAAGGCGACCGGCCTGGATGAGCAAGCAGCTCCTGGAGGATTTAAGGGGGAAGAGGAGGCTGTATCACCTTTGGAAGGAGGGGAAGGCTTCTCGAGGTATGTTCAAGGAAGCTGTTAGATTATGTAGGAATAAAATTAGGGAGGCTAAGGCCCAGCTGGAACTGAAGCTGGCCACCTCTGTCAAAGGCAATAAAAGCATTTTTATAAATATATTAACAATAAGAAGAGGGCAGAAAGAACCTGCACTCCCTAGTGGACCTGGAGGGAACACGGTGACTGAGGATGAGGAGAAGCTGAGGTCCTGAACACCTCCTTTGCCTCAATTTTGAACAGCAAGGCAGGAGTTCAGGACGAGTGGCCTCCGGAGCTGGGCGATGGGGTCGGGAGCAGTGTAATGCCCCGGAAATCCATGAGGAGTTAGTTCAGGACCTGCTGAGCCACTTGGATATTCACAAGTCCATGGGACCGGATGGGATCCATCCTAGGGTGCTGAGAGAGCTGGCAGATGTGCTAGCTAGGCCACTCTCCATCATTTTCCTCAGTCCTGGCTCACAGGTGAGGTCTAGATGACTGGAAACTGGCCAACGTGGTCCCCATCCACAAGAAGGGTCGGATGGAGGAACCTGGAAACTACAGGCCGGTCAGCCTGACCTCAGTACCAGGGAAAGTGATGGAGCAGATTATCCTGGCGGCAATAACTGCGCACCTGAAGGATGGCCAAGGGCTCAGGTCCAGCCAACATGGATTCAGGAAGGGCAGATCCTGCCTCTCCAACCTGATCTCTTTCTATGATCAGGTGACCCGTCTGGTGGATGTGGGGAGGCCTGTGGATGTGGTCTACCTAGACTTCAGCAAGGCCTTTGACACCGTCCCCCACAGCAAACTGCTGACTAAGCTGTCAGCCCGTGGATTGGACCATTACACTCTGTGCTGGGTTAGGAACTGGCTGGAGGGCCGAGCCCAGAGAGTGGTAGTGAACGGTGCCACGTCCAGCTGGAGGCCAGTCACCAGTGGTGTCCCCCAGGGATCAGTGCTGGGCCCTGTCCTCTTCAACATATTCGCTGATGATCTGGATGAAGGAGTAGAGTCAGTCATCAGCAAGTTTGCAGATGACACAAAGTTAGGGGCAGATGTTAGTCAGTTAGAGGGTAGAAAGGCTCTGCAGAGGGACCTTGACCGACTGGACAGATGGGCATTCAACAAGTCCAAGTGCCCGGGTGCTGCACTTTGGCTACGGCAATCCTATGCAGAGCTATAGGCTGGGGTCGGAGTGGCTGGAGAGCTCCCAAACAGAGAGGGACCTGGGTGTGTTGATCGACAGCCACCTGAATATGAGCCAGCAGTGTGCCCAGGTGGCCAGGAGGGCCAATGGCATCCTGGCCTGCATTAGGAATAGTGTGGCCAGCAGGAGCAGGGAGGTCATAGTGCCCCTGTACTCTGCTTTGGTTAGGCCGCACCTTGAGTCCTGTGTCCAGTTCTGGGCCCCTCAGTTTAAGAAGGACATCGAAACACTTGAGCGTGTCCAGAGAAGGGCAACAAGGCTGTGAGAGGCCTTGAACACAAGCCCTATGAGGAGAGGCTGAGGGAGCTGGGATTGTTTAGCCTGGAGAGGAGGAGGCTCAGGGGTGACCTCATTGCCCTCTACAACTACCTGAAGGGTGGTTGTAGCCAGGAGGGGGTTGGCCTCTTCTCCCAGGCAGCCAGCACCAGAACGAGGGGACACAGTCTCAAGCTGCGCCAGGGGAGGTTCAGACTCGAGGTGAGGAGGAAGTTCTTCACCAAGCGAGTCATTCGGCATTGGAACAGGTTGCCCAGGGAGGTGGTGGAGTCATCGACCCTGGAGGCATTCAAGGGGAGATTGGACGTGGCACTTGGTGCCATGGTCTAGGCATGGGGGCTGTGTTGATAGGTTGGACTCGATGATCCCCGAGGTCCTTTCCAACCTAAGTGATACTGTGATACTGTGATACTGTGATACTGTATTTAAAATAATTAAAACCTTAACTACATAAAATACTTCCACACAAAATTAATTTCTAATATACCATCAAGATTAAATGAAAGGGTAAAAATAAGCCTCAGAACTTGAGTCCCATTGTATTTATAATGTGAAATGTACAAGTTCCAGAACTCAGAAACATCTCTACTGCAGGCCCATTAAGAGGAGAAAGATCAAATATCAGGAGAATATCCTGTCTAGTCAAAGTTTAGGTAAAAATACCAATAACAGATCTACCACTCACTTCTTGCATGGAAAGGGAAAGATATTAACACCATAGATTCATTATCTTTATCAGTGTTGTCCTCAACATTTAGCTAAGTTCTCCTGGGCAAAAGGTGTTTTGTTATATGTCTGTTCAGGAAAAGCAGGGAGCAATGAAAATAAGTAGAGGTCTAGAAAACATGACCTGCAAGGAAAGAATGAAAAATCCTGAAGCCATTCAGTCTAGAAGAGACTGGTGGGAAACACAGTAGTGGTCTTCAAATATAAAGCACACAGATGGGAGGAAGGCAAGAATCAGATTTTCTCTGTTTCTTGAGGAACATGATAAGAGTAGGTTCAGCAGGATAAAGCTCTGGAGTGCTAAAATGATCCATACTCTACTTGGAGCAGCAAACAGAAATATCTCTGGACATACACCTACACTAGTGAATAAAACAGTGCTCAGACAGTGGAATTTCAGCAGCAGCACTGTCAAACCACTGAACATCAGTACCTGGCATGCCTCTGTCCTGTGCAAGTCAAGATACTCACAACCTCTCTATGAGACAGTGCCCACGATTGCTCATCCCAGGGAACATTCTTACACAGAGCCATGAGGAGCAGCTTACTCAGGACACTTATTCTCACAGACAAGCAACATTTCTGAGCATGTTCAGTGCACTTTTGCTGACACCCTTCACTTTTTATTTCAATAAGGGGTAGAGCACCTCTCCGATGAGGAGAGGCTGAGAGAGTTGGGATTGTTCAATTTGGAGAAGAGAAGGCTCCAAGGAGACCTTATTGTGGCCTTCTGGTATCTTAAGGGGGCCTACAAGAAAGCTGGAGAGGGACTTTTTAGGATATCAGGTAGTGATAGGACTAGGGGGAATGGATCCAAGCTAGAGGAGCAGGGATTTAGATTAGATGTTAGGAAGAAGTTCTCCACCATAAGGGTGATAAGACATTGGAACAGGTTGCCCAGGGAGGTGGTGGAAGCCTCATCCCTGGAGGTTTATGAGGGTAGGCTGTATGTGGCTTTGGACAACATGATGTAGTGTGAGGTGTCCCTGCCCATGGCAGGGGAATTGGAACTAGATCCTCGAGGTCCCTTCCAACCCTTACAATTCTGTGATTACTTTGATTGGGGTGGTGGCATGTCTTCAAAATCTAATATAGTATTTTTATTTCATAAAAAGTTTTCCTCTTGTACTAAGAAGCAAGTGACACACATATGTACCTGTTGTATGCAAGGGGGGACCACAGGAGGGGGCAAAGTTAAGGAAAACCTCCCTGAATGGAGGCTGTATCCAGGTGGGGGTTGGTCTCTTCTCCCAGGCAAGCAGCACCAGAACAAGAGGACACAGTCTCAAGCTGCACCAGGGGAGGTTCATGCTGGATGTTAGGAAGAAGTTCTTCATAGAAAGAGTGATTGGCCATTGGAATGGGCTGCCCAGGGCAGTTGTGGAGTCACCATCACTGGAGGTGTTTAGGATGGGGTGCTCAGTGCCACGGTTTAGTTGATTAGATAGTGTTGGGTGATAGGTTGGACTCAATGATCTCAGAGGTCTTTTCCAACCTGGTTAATTCTATTTTATTCTATTCTACTCTATTCTGTTCTGTTCTATTCTAAAAATAAAGACTGAACTTATTGAATTATATTCTATATAAGGCTGTTGTGGTCTGGCATCATCCATGTGTGAATTCTTCATTTCTTTAGATTATGTGTTTGACATTGTTTTTTAGGGGAAAAAAAGTGAGTCTAGATGGCCCATGGTGTATTCAAATGGAGGGTTGTATCAAGTTAAAGTCACTTTTTTACATTATTTATCTAAATCTCTGAGCACATGTACTGCACAGAGCTCATCTGAATTATTTTGTGGATTGTGGTTTTAGAATCTGCTTTTTCCTTTCCCCCCTAACAATTTTCCCCAGACATCTGAGAGCCAACCTTTGTCTTTGCAATATAACAGCCTCAGATGACAGAGAACAACCTCAAGAGTGCCAACTTCTTCAAATTCTGGCCCTCTCAACAGCCGTGCTGGGGGTGCAGATCCAAGGAGGACAGGCATCCACAGATTACCCTCAAGACAGAAGGACTGTCAGCCAAGAAGAAAAATATATCCATCCCTCCCATCAGACTTGAGTGCCTTATAGTTGCTCAATCACACCTGCATTGTCTCAGACACAGGCTATTTAACTCCTAAACTAAAGCAGATTAAACCACTTAACAGAAAGCAATTATTCCTTCATAATAGATGAAAAACAAACAAAAAAAAAAAAGTCAGTCTCTGCTGTTCATTCTCTTTTCTTCTTTTCTTTTTTTTAAATTTTATTTTATTAGCAAATGCACAAAGAAGATCTGCTTGGAGAAGGGATTTATGATAAAGTTGCCCTATTCCAAAAGCTGTTAATCAGAGAGCTATAATCCTAAATCACATGGCCTTTCCTGATACACTTCATCAGAAGAAGACATAATAATGTGTAGATGACCAGGCACAGTAAAAAAATTTTTCTCATCTAATACAGTATTTTGCTTGTTTTTATCTACTTTATTCAAGGAGGAAAGGTAGAATTTCACTGTCAAAAATATTCTGAAAAATAAATAAATATATTTTTCAGGTAAGTAGAAATATATGTATTTTTCACCATTTTTTAAACCTCAACAATTTTCCCCCACTATGTTACATTTTTAAACAAAAACAATGACCTAGAAATCCAGGTTTAAATCTCAAAACAGACTATCTCATCAATTTTAAATTGGCTTTCTCCCAAAACATTTCATGCAGTGGGATTCGTCTAAGCTGAACTACTCCCCACAGAAAAATCTCAGTTTCCATATGTCAATGAAGTTTCCTCATCTACCATTGCTGTACTGTAGGACTAGACAACACTCCATCCTACTCATCAAAGAAGACTAAGAAACAGGTCTAGGCTTTAGCCTATCCTAATCCTGATGCAGCATTTGTGAACCATCTGTATAGAGAGGAAACAGAACAAGTGAACAAAGCTGTCAAGAGAATTTGTATTTCCCTCTCCTTACCCACTCCATATGCATCCCAAATCTCAAAATAGTCTGTTGGGTTCGCAAGACACTTTCTTCCTTGCTTGAATTGTCCTCTATGGAGCAGGGATGCTGAGTGAGATGCAGCCATTGGGACTGGAATGGCTGTAGAATAATTAAAAATGCCTAAATGGAGAGAGAAATGTATTTTATACTGATACAAACTGAAATTAATAGAAAGTGTAATTTCAGAAAGCAACTGGAATGAGTAAAGTTCATTGTATCTTAAGAAGGACAAGGGTTGATTAGGTCATGTACAATACAAATGCAGTGATTTTATCTCTTCTTATTTTAATAATACACTAGTTTTCAATGATGGAGCTTCCATAATTTCCCATAGGAAAAGCCAAGAGCAGTGGTCTGGAGAGCAACATTGCAATTAGAGTCAGACAAAAATTTTCCAGCCTAAATTTCTTTCTGTCAGAAAAATGCTGTTTCCATGAAATCAGCATGCTCCCATGGTACATTTTGATTTCATCAAACACTTAGAAAGAAACCAGCTGCCTGGTTCCCTGCCAGTTCGCCTGCTTGCCCAGCAGCCCACCTTGCAGACAGTCATTAGAGTCACGACTCAAAAGGAACAAATGAGAGCATTCAGGACTTCTCCAAGCTACCCAGAGAGACATGGAGACTCAGGGGATTTTCAGCCTAATCTTCTGTTTGCACAGCAAAAATCATCTAGATGGCTGAAGATCCTTGTGCTGACTGACAGTCCAGCATCAGTTTTGTTTTGAAACACAGAAGGAATGTTCCATCCATGAGACATTTCAAAGGTTTGTTCCCACACACAGCTTTTTTAAAATTATTTTACTTTTTTTAGGATTTCCCACAAAGCAGAGACTTTGAGCGCCCTCTGACTCTGCATTACAGTAAGTCACTACCTGTGACCGTTTGAGGTCTCAACCCACTACACTACCAGATAGAGTCTTGATTGATTTTGTGTTGGGAGAGGTATACACCTGACTGGTTGGAAAGCAGTGAAGGGAAAAAGGGCCTGGGGGTCCTAGTGGATTGAAGAATGACCATGAGCCAACAATGTGCTCTTGTGGCCAAGAAGGCCAGTGCCATTCTGAGGTGTATTAGAAGAGGTATCGTTAGTAGGTCAAGAGAGGTTCTCTTCTCCCTCTACTCTGCTCTGGTGAGGCCACATCCAGAGTATTGTGTCCAGTTCTGGGCCCCTTCATTCAAGAAGGACAAGGAACTGCTTGAAAGAATCAAGGCAGAGCCACAAAAGTGATTAAAGGAGTGGAGTATCTCCCTTATGAGGAGAGACTGAGGGAGCTGGGGGTCTTCAGCTTGGATGAGAGGAGGCTAAGGGCTGACCTCATTAATGCTTATAAATATGTAAAGAGTGAGTGCCAAGAGGATGGAGTAAGGCTCTTCTTGGTGATGCCCAATGACAGGACAAGGGGCAATGGGTGGAAGTTGAAGCATAGGAAGTTCCATGCAGACATGAGGAAAAGTTTTTTTCACAGTAAGGGTGAAGGAACACTGGAACAGGATGCCATGAGGGGCTGTAGAGTCTCCCTTTCTGGAGATATTCAAATCCACCTGGATGCCTTCCTGTGTGACCTACTCTAGGTGATCCTGCTCTGGCAGGGGGGTTGCGCTAGATGATCTTTTGAGGTTCCTTCTAACCCCTAATATTCTGTGTTTCTGTGATTTAAAAGAGGCAAATGACATTGCATTTAACAAAGATTCCAAGTGTCCTGTAAAACACAGACTAGGGGTATATACACAAAGACCTAAGAAGTTAAAGCCTGAGTAATACACGTTGAGAGAATGACGATGATATACCCTACTAAGAACAGTGGTTGGGAGGGGAAGAGGAAGAATTGTTCAAGAAATAAAGCTTAGAGAGAGCACTATCTTGGTCAAAGAATAAGAGTGAATGTTTAGCAACATAAAAGTCAGCCAGGAAAATGTCTTGGCCAACACTGATTTTTTGAGTCGTGCTTCAGGATCTTCAAAGGATCCCACGACAAAGAGCAAAGGCTCTAATAAAATCTGAGCAAGCAGAAACCTTTTATCAGAATGTCTAGAGTCACTCACAGCTAACTGGAGGCAGAAATACATGGGTGAATGCCCAGTCTTCCAGCTATACTGGGCAGTAAATGACAGGGTAATTAACAAAGAGTAAATTAGGCTCACCACTGAAAAGTAGTTGTCACGTCACCTAAGGCAGACTTTAAATAATAGGCATGCTGCTAAATGAGAGCAGGCATCAAGGCTTCTACATGACTTAAATACCATAAGGAAAGCCTTTTGTCCCTGCAATTCAGGCTCAGGGATGCCCATAATCTCTAATATTATTTTGCTTCATAAACAAATCATATCAATCAATCAATCAATCTGCAACTTTCTTATTACGATTTATTTTTTAATACATGCAAGGTAAGAGAAAGCATAAGGTCAGCACCACACACCACTGTAAGCAAGCACTACTGCTGGGAAATTGAATATGTTACTAATGGATCTTCCCAGCCTACAAAACATTAAGCCAGCCATCTCAGTTGCAAAGATCAGAGTTATAGAATAACATGGATAAAGGTTCCTCGTCTGAAAGTCTAAAGCCAAAGTAACTGAGTGTATCTCCTACTCAGCAACTACTAAGGTTGCAATCAAATGTAGTTGTACTGAATGAACTATTGAAAGACTTAGAGAACAAATTGCCTCAAATCTGAGGCCACAAGAAAGGCAGAGTCCAGAAATCACAGTGTTGAAAAGAAAACCTGTGAATTAATCATGTAAGCATACTAAAGCATTAATAGTTTTGAACACTGAAGGTGAAAGAACATTTGTTCACAAAAGGTCACTCTTCCAGCTCAGAGGGGAATTTTAAAGAACACATGTTGGAAAATTTGCCTCAGTATTCTGTGTTATTTCACCCCTGGGCATCATTTGCAGTGTAAAGCAATTAGTCTGGTAGCCAATGAGCATCCTGGTGTTGAAACCCTTCAGGAAAAGTCAGCATCACTTAAATTAACAATACCTCATTGCTGGACTCTGGTTCTCATGAATAAGTATTTATTAAAATAATCAAAAGAAAAAAAAAATCAGGCTAGAAACTGAACCAACCAGACTGATACAAAAACTACAGATCCACCGCCAGCAAGGGAAATGCAACTGCAACTGTGAACCTTGAAGACATCACCTTTGGAAAGAAGGGAAAATTAATGACAACATTGTGTTAATGGGTGGAGGTCAGTGTGAGCGCATGTCTGGAAAAGAAGCCACTGACCAACTCTTCTGAAATAAACATTCAGTGCGAACAGGGCATCCTAAGCTCAGCTATGATTTTTACAAGCTTTTCTCTTAAGGAAATATAATGAGTGGCTGTGACAAAGGGATGTGCTGCAACAACTAAAGAGAAAGTCTGATTACCATCCAATCACATTTCACTATTTCCTTAACTGTCAATTTGAATTAAAAGTTAATGTAAAATCTTTCTCTTTTTTCCCTGTTTTTTCTTCTTTTCCCTCTTTTTTCCCTCATTTTGTTTTATAATATGGGAGGCAATAGTAATCTCCTTGGAATTTGGTGCCTCTCCAATGTTTATCACACCGTTTATCATCCAGACTTCCTACTTGCAGAGATGTATAATATGAAGCACAACTGTTAAATCACGTTACCCTGCTGGCAAGAAATACCACCTCTCCTAGGCAAGAGGTGTTCAGTGGCTGATTTATTCAAATGCTTACGTTACTTAACACAACTGAAAAGGCAAAAAAGTTTTTAACTGTGATAAGCTACGCTCTTTCTAGTGTGAGTGCATAACAGACCCATACTGAAGGTTATTTTTATAACCAATATGCTGCACTACTGTGGAGCATGTTGTTTTTCCAAATGTGTGCCCCATTTACTTGGCTTTTTGCCACTATAGTGATATGAAACATCCTCAAACCACCCTAAACTGGCAGTATCTGACCTACCTTGTGCAAAAGGTGCTTTCTTAAGAAAAACTCTCCTGAGGATCCACTGAAATGCCTATACACTGAGAGCATGGCTGATCCATGCTGAATTTTGCACACTCTCAACTTCTGGAAGATTCCTTGAACGTTCCCTTGAAAGTGTTGGATGTACTTTAGTATATGCAGATTACTTAGACTAGAATAGAATTAACCAGGTTGGAAAAGACCTTTGAGATCATCAAGTCCAATCTATCACCCAACACCATCTAATCCACTAAACCATGGCACCAAGCACCCCACCCAGTCTCTTCCTGTACACCTCCAGTGATGATGACTCAGGAATGTAAGAAATTACTGTCAGGAATCTGCTGCTCTCATCATATATTATTGAGTACATAGTGCTACTCAGTAACTCATCTGTGTAAAAAAATAATATCTTGCCCTGTTCCCTGATGGAAAAAGTCAGTGGCTGCTAGCACACATTAGGTACTTTGTGGGACTGGCACACTACTAGAAAATTAAAATACAGATTTCCTTCTTCATATTAGAGGTGTCTGCCAGGGGTCTTGTAGTTTTACCTGTTAACTAGTTATGGACTATAATGCTTGAATACCATATGCTTACTTAGACTGTCTTACTGCAGGGTTTCAAACATTGAACAATAAAAAAAGCCTGAGAATCTGTGTTATCTCAAAGCACAGAATATCAGGGAGAAGAAGAAAGAAGAAAACTTAAGCATTTGTTGGTGGTGTGGAGGTAGGTGAGGGAAAAACAAGGACCTGAAGTTCACTGACTACATTGTTCACTACCAGACAAGTACTATATCAGCTCTACAAATCCCTCCAGACTTCATGCATCCTTGTGACCAAACTGTCCTTCTCCCTGCCTCTTGCGTGTGGTGTATGGAAGCAATGCAAAGCCAACATTGGAAGACGTCAAAAACTAGGAAATATAAGCCTGATATATTAAATGTGTGATGTGGAAGAGGGAGCTGGGCAAAGCGAGCAGGGACAGCAGAAACTGCCCTGGAAGTCAGACAGACTCAGGGCTCCATGTGGACCAAGGGCTTATTTCAGTGTGCAGCCCACATCATACAACCAAGGAAGCCTGCATTCCTCCAGTAAGATGCTTCCTGCAACCCAATAGTAGAGGGGAAAAAAAAAAAAAAAAAAAAAAAGGGATTTGCTTATTGTCTTCTTCATCAGCCTTCTTGCTATAAGAGCCCAATGTCCTTCTTGGAGCAACTCAATGTCCTTGAAGTGAGGGGCCCAAAGCTGGAAACAGTATTTGAGGTGTGGCCTCACTATTGTAAAGTACAGAGGCACATTCCTGATACAGGCCAGGATGCTGTCAGCCTTCTTGGCCACCTGAGTACATTGTTGGCTCAGGTTCAGCCTCTGTCAACCAGCATCCCCAGGCCCTCTTCTACCAGGCAACATTCCAGCCACCCTGTCCCAGGAGTGCAGCATTGCCTGGGGTTGTTGCAACCCAAGTACAGGACCCAACAGCTGGCTTTGTTAAACCTCATACAATGACCTTCTCCCATTGATCCAGCCTATCCAGATCTCTTTGCAGAGCCTTCCTACCCTCAAGCAGATCAACACTGCCACCCAATTTCATGTCATCCGCATACTTACTGAGGGTGCACTCAATTCCCTTTTCCAGATCATTGATAAAGATGTTAAAGAGAATTGGCCCAAATACTGAGCCTGTATTTCCAGTCCCTAGCTATGTGATGCGGCAGAGGAGCTGAAAACAGTAGGTAATGTTGGGATGCCACAGAGACACAAAGAGGGATTCCATTTTAAGAATTACAAGAAAAAAAAAGTTTGTGGTAACCACTGAGTAACAAAAATGTCAAGATGTTGGAAAATAGACCATGCTTGCAATTTCTCTCACCATGGCCCCTAGCTTTTAAACCTTCCAGCATTTCACAGCATGACCACAATTCCCATAGTGTTATAGCAAAGGATATAGTTAGGGATTACAAAAAGTTCAGGAACAACATAGCACCCTTTACCTAAGAGCAGATGCATTTGAAATTCGGATCTACCCTTTTTCACTCTTGTAGTTATCAAATAGTCACATCTGTAATAAAACTCTGTATTTTAGAGACTCAATCTCTGCCACACAACTTCAGGTGGAAGATGAGGTAGTTGAGAGCCTGTGGGTCAAAATCAGAGGGCATCCTAACAAGTCTGACATCCTGATTGGAATCTGTTACAGACCACCCAACCAGGATGAGGCGGCTGATGAGTTGTTCTACAAGCAACTGGAGGCTGTCTCAAGATCATCAGATCTTGTCCTTGTTGGTGACTTCAACCTCCCAGATATCTGCTGGGAACTTAATTCAGCAGGGAGGAGGCAGTCCAGAAGATCCCTGGAGCGAATGGAGGACTGCTTCCTGACACAGCTGTTAAGCGAGCCTACCAGGGGACAGGCTCTGCTTGACCTGCTGTTCTCCAATAGGGAAGGGCTGGTGGGAGACGTGATCATGGGAGGCTGCCTAGGGTGCAGTGACCATGAGATAGTGAAGTTTTCAATATGCAGGGAGATAGGGAGGAGCACCAACAGAACCTTCACCTTGGACTGCAGGAGGGCAAACTTCAGCCTATTTAAGAAACTTGTTTGTAAAGTCCCCTGGGTACCAGCCCTCATGAACCAAGGGGTTCAGGAGGGTTGGACCTACTTCAAACAGAAGCTCTTCAAGGCACAGGAATTGGCGGTTCCCATGTGCCGGAAGGCAAGCCGGCGGGGAAGGCGACCGGCCTGGATGAGCAAGCAGCTCCTGGAGGATTTAAGGGGGAAAAGGAGGCTGTATCACCTTTGGAAGGAGGGGAAGGCTTCTCGAGGTATGTTCAAGGAAGCTGTTAGATTATGTAGGAATAAAATTAGGGAGGCTAAGGCCCAGCTGGAACTGAAGCTGGCCACCTCTGTCAAAGACAATAAAAAGCATTTTTATAAATATATTAACAATAAGAAGAGGGGCAGAAAGAACCTGCACTCCCTAGTGGACCTGGAGGGGAACACGGTGACTGAGGATGAGGAGAAAGCTGAGGTCCTGAACACCTTCTTTGCCTCAATTTTGAACAGCAAGGCAGGAGTTCAGGACGAGTGGCCTCCGGAGCTGGGCGATGGGGTCGGGGAGCAGTGTAATGCCCCGGAAATCCATGAGGAGTTAGTTCAGGACCTGCTGAGCCACTTGGATATTCACAAGTCCATGGGACTGGATGGGATCCATCCTAGGGTGCTGAGAGAGCTGGCAGATGTGCTAGCTAGGCCACTCTCCATCATTTTCCTCCAGTCCTGGCTCACCAGTGAGGTCCCAGGTGACTGGAAACTGGCCAACGTGGTCCCCATCCACAAGAAGGGTCAGATGGAGGAACCTGGAAACTACAGGCCGGTCAGCCTGACCTCAGTACCAGGGAAAGTGATGGAGCAGATTATCCTGGCGGCAATAACTGCGCACCTGAAGGATGGCCAAGGGCTCAGGTCCAGCCAACATGGATTCAGGAAGGGCAGATCCTGCCTCTCCAACCTGATCTCTTTCTATGATCAGGTGACCCGTCTGGTGGATGTGGGGAGGCCTGTGGATGTGGTCTACCTGGACTTCAGCAAGGCCTTTGACACCGTCCCCCACAGCAAACTGCTGGCTAAGCTGTCAGCTCGTGGCTTGGACTGCAACACTCTGTGCTGGGTTAGGAACTGGCTGGAGGGCCGGGCCCAGAGAGTGGTAGTGAACGGTGCCACGTCCAGCTGGAGGCCAGTCACCAGTGGTGTCCCCCAGGGATCAGTGCTGGGCCCTGTCCTCTTCAACATGTTCATCGATGATCTGGATGAAGGGGTAGAGTCAGTCATCAGCAAGTTTGCAGATGACACAAAGTTAGGGGCAGATGTTAGTCAGTTAGAGGGTAGAAAGGCTCTGCAGAGGGACCTCGACCGACTGGACAGATGGGCAGAGTCCAATGGGATGGCATTCAACAAGTCCAAGTGCCCGGGTGCTGCACTTTGGCTACGGCAATCCTATGCAGAGCTATAGGCTGGGGTCGGAGTGGCTGGAGAGCTCCCAAACAGAGAGGGACCTGGGTGTGTTGATCGACAGCCACCTGAATATGAGCCAGCAGTGTGCCCAGGTGGCCAGGAGGGCCAATGGCATCCTGGCCTGCATTAGGAATAGTGTGGCCAGCAGGAGCAGGGAGGTCATAGTGCCCCTGTACTCTGCTTTGGTTAGGCCGCACCTTGAGTCCTGTGTCCAGTTCTGGGCCCCTCAGTTTAAGAAGGACATCGAAACACTTGAGCGTATCCAGAGAAGGGCAACAAGGCTGGTGAGAGGCCTTGAGCACAAGCCCTATGAGGAGAGGCTGAGGGAGCTGGGATTGTTTAGCCTGGAGAAGAGGAGGCTCAGGGGTGACCTCATTGCCCTCTACAACTACCTGAAGGGTGGTTGTAGCCAGGAGGGGGTTGGCCTCTTCTCCCAGGCAGCCAGCACCAGAACAAGGGGACACAGTCTCAAGCTGCGCCAGGGGAGGTTCAGACTCAAGGTGAGGAGGAAGTTCTTCACCAAGCGAGTCATTCGGCATTGGAACGGGTTGCCCAGGGAGGTGGTTGAGTCATCGACCCTGGAGGCGTTCAAGGGGAGATTGGACGTGGCACTTGGTGCCATGGTCTAGGCACGGGATCTGTGTTGATAGGTTGGACTCGATGATCCCCGAGGTCCTTTCCAACCTAAGTGATACTGTGGTGATACTGTGGTGAAAACACCTCATGGTAACTGCAATAAGCAGCAAAGGGGAAAGAATGATACAATCAGGAAACAGGCAATAACCACTGAGATGGCAGAAGGAACCAGAAGTTAAAATGGATTGTAAACCTGCTAAAACAAAAGCAAACAAACAAAAAAGAAAACTAAACCAAACCAACCAACCAACCATAAAAAAACACAACACAAAAACCACCATGCACAACTACTTGATGCTATGGCTTTCTGTGCCAGTTGGAGCAGGACAGGATGACTGTGGTAGGTAAATTTTTTCTCACAATATAACTAGGGAAGTAATGTATTTATAGACATGTTATACAAGCCTCATTACCAGGCTTGAGGAGATCTGTACAGACTGGTGCCTCTACACAGAGGAATAGACAAAGGAACATCTTCAGATCAAAGAGCAGTAAACCCAAGAAAATTAGCTTTATGTTTATGGCATTTGTACTATGAAACTTCTGCCATCCAGTTTAGCTGATGGCATTTTGTCCCTACCTGTCAAGATTCAGCAGCTCCTGACAAATCAGAGAACACAGTGCATCATCAGTCAGACAACTCTGATCTGCTCAATGACATCTGCATGTCCCTACAAGAGGTAGCCTCATCTACCTTAACACAATACCACCCACCGGAAGAACACTGTATAACTACCATCTTCTTTTCAGTCCTTCACACTGTTGTAAATTGTGCTGTGGTAGTGAGAAAGTTCAATGCTCCCTTCACACAAACCACAGCTACCTCAGTCAGAGAAGTGGATGGAAAAGGCTGTATTTTACAAGCAGAATGAGATGCAATGAATATATACACAACATACAGTATTTATTTACAGTATATACAGAAATATACAGGAAAGAAACAGGATTACCCCCTCAGGGTTACCCCCAAAAACCCTTTTCCCCCTTCCTCCATTTTCGCAAAAAGGATTAAAGAGAGAAAATGGATATTAAGGGGGAATTTTCTTAGCTCAAAGCAGTTGTTAAGGGAGAGGAAAAAAAAATTAGTTTTCTTGTCTCAGAAGTCCAAGGTCAGCACTGCAAAGAACAGAACAGAAAAAAAGCATCTGAACAGACTGAACTAAGACTAAATCCTTAAAGTTACATTCCTACTGATCTACCAATGAAATTAATTTAGAATTATCTTTGTTTTCCTTTTTACACCAAAACATTCAGCTAGAAAATTCTGTAGATGTCTTAAAGGCACAGCCTAAAACTGTCACAAGTGCTTCCAGCACAACTCATGGAGCAGTCAGCAACCACCTTCTGCTGAAGCAGCAGTAAGATCTTAGTGCCAGAGAATGTGTAACTCCTGCATATGGCATTTCTCAGGTAACATACATACATCTTTGCACACAAGTCAAGGACAATGTTCACAGATCAATAGATTCACAGTCACAGATTTCATTGGGTTAGAGGGGACCCTCAAAGATCATCTTGCCCACCTTTCCTGGAGTGACCTGTGTAACAGTAGCAACTGTTAGCTTTCTCCAACCACTTCACCAGTCTTCTCTTTATAAGGCATTAAGCTATCAGGCTTGGACACCACCCATTACCTAATGCGCTGTCACTGGAGTTCTTCCAGGTACATACCTTCATTCTTTGCTATGAACTATGAGCTTGAAAATCACAGAATCACAGAACGTGTCAGGCTGGGGAGACCCTTGAAGTTCATCTTGTCCACTCCCCCTTCAGTGAGCAGGGACATCTCTAACTAGATCGGGTTGCACAGGGCCCCTTCAAGTTTGATATTGAATGTCTCCAGGGATGGGGCCTCAACCACATTCCTAGGCAACCTGTTCAAATAATTCACCACTCTCATTGTAAGGAACTTCTTCTTCCTGTCTGACATCAGTCTAGCCTTTTCAACTTTAAAACCATTGCCCCTCATCCCATCCAAATAGTTCTTCCCCATCCTTCCTGTAGGTCCCCTTCAGATATTAAAAAGTATCTATGCGATCCCCTCAGTGCCTTCTTTTCTCCAGGATGAAGAGCCCCAACTCTCTCAGCGTTGTCTTCGTAGGAGAGATGCTCAAGACCTCTGATCATCTTTGTGGCCTTAAAGGAGGTTTAGCAAAAGTGGCAGACAAAATTCTAAGCCTGTAAGTACTGGGTTGGCTTTTTCAAGTGAAAGGAGATACCATGGGGCTAGAGGGAAAGCTGTTCCCTAAAGTTATTCAGTGACAAATGTGACAATTGAAGCCATTCTGAACTGCTCCTGCAGTAGTCGTTTTGACATTTGAAGTGTAAGATTGGAGGTGGGGGACAGTGAACAAAAGCAACAAAACCCAGAACAATAATAACACAACACCTCTTTTATACTTATTTTCTTGTATTTGTACACCTACACTCATTTTCTAAAACAAATCTAAATTGAATCTTCAGAGTTACTTTTCATTAAAAGTAAAGTAAAGTTTAAAAGTAAAGTGAAGGTTGCAAAAAAATAGAATGGAATGGAATGGAATGGAATGGAATAGAATAGAATAGAATAGAATAGAATAGAATAGAATAGAATAGAATAGAATAGAATAGAATAGAATAGAATAGAATAAACCAGGTTGGAAGAGATCTTCAAGATCATCGCGTCCAACCTATCACCCAACACCACCTAATCAACTAACCCATGTAACCAAGCACCCTGTCAAGTCTCCTCCTGAACACCTCCAGTGACGGCGACTCCACCACCTCCCCGGGCAGTCCATCCAATGGGCAATCACTCTCTCTGTGTAAAACTTCCTCCTGACCTCCAGCCTGAACTTCCCCTGGTGCAGCCTGAGACTGTGTCCTCTTGTTCTGGTGCTGGCTGCCTGGGAGAAGACACCAACCTCTGCCTGTCTACAACCCCCCTTCAGGTAGTTGTAGAGAGCAATAAGGTCACCCCTGAGTCTCCTCCTCTCCAGGCTAAGCTGCCCTAGCTCCCTCAGTCTCTCCTCATAGGGCTTGTGTTCCAAGCCCCTCACTAAGAAAAACATGGTAACTGGAAATGGTGTAAATGATGGTTTAGGAGGAACAGATGAACAACAAGTACAAAATCCATGTGAGAAGCAGAGTCTGCAAGTGCCCTTCTCCATCTGATGAATTGTTAACCTTGGCAGCGAACAACTGACTCACTGCAAATTACTTCCCAACCAAGTGAAATAATAAGCAGGGTTTCAATCAAACCCTACATGCTAATAATGCTGAACAAAGTACTGAGAGGGATGTACAAACATAATCTGTCATTGTGTATGCTCCTTTTATTTCCTTTTTTCTCCCCTTCGTTTTGTGGTTGTTTTTTGGCTTTTTGAGGTAAATGTATTGCTTACAAATGCTTCCAGATTTATGACTACAGACTGAAATTTTCTGGCTATTCTTCACATAGGGACAGACAAAGATCTACCATTTACCTAATCAGCATGTACCATCCACCTATGTGACTGGAAAACCCAACACAAAGAGCTAGCACACAGGCCAAGAGGCCAATAGTTCTGTGTTCACTGAAATAATTCTTCTCCTCTGCAGTGCCAGCTCAGGAACATCTGAAAGAAGTTGTGGCTCATTATTGGAAAGGACACCCCAGAGATGAAACAGGTATAGCAGTTGAATGTGTTGACCAAAAGAAAACTAAAGTTTTTGTTTATTAGCATGAAGAATAAAAAGGAGGGGGGAAAAAGCAAAAAACCACACACAAAAAAAAAAAAAAAGACCACCAAAACCTAGTTTTTGCCTGATAGTTAATGAAAATTGTTGAAATCACTCATGTTCACAAGATGATCTTGTTTTCAGAATTGATATTGCTTGATCTGTAAAAATTTTTCATGGAGTTTTGATCCAGACATGAAAGAAGAAAGATGTTATAATTTAAAATAAAGTACATTTTCAATGGCTGTTCAGATTACTAAGAAATCAGATGGAAGTTTTGAAAGGAAAAACAAGTCAGGGCAACAAGTGGTGAAGAAAACGAAAGCACCATGAAGAGCAGGGTCATCACTGACAATATTGAAAGAAGTTCACAATCACCACCTTTCTGCAAATGGCATGCTGCAAGGTGCCATGGTCCTTCATCAATACAAACAGGACAGACCACCCAGAAATAATAAGGTGCATCAAAACAAATAGCCATTTTTACTGTGAGGAAAGCTAGAGTCCTAAAGAATGCATCAGGAAAATTAGAACAGAACAGAACAGAACAGAACAGAACAGAACAGAACAGAATAGAATAGAATAGAATAGAATAGAATAGAATAGAATAGAATAGAATAGAATAGAATAGAATAGACCAGGTTGGAAGAGACCTTCAAGATTATCATGTCCAACCCATCAACCAATCCAACCCACTTAAACAACTAAACCATGGCACCAAGCACCCCATCAAGTCTCCTCCTGAACACCTCCAATGATGGTGACTCCACCACCTCCCCGGGCAGCCCATTCCAATGAGCAATCACTCTCTGTATAGAACTTATAGGTTGGACTCGATGATCCTCGAGGTCCTTTCCAACCTAAGTTATACTGTGAAGTTATACTGTAACTTCTTTCTAACATCCAACCTAAACCTCCCCTGGAGCAGCCTGAGACTGTGTCCTCTTATTCTGGTACTGGCTGCCTGGGAGAAGAGACCAACATCCGCCTGCCTACAACCTCCCTTCAGGTAGTTGTAGAGCGTAATAAGGTCACCCCTGAGTCTTTTCTTCTCCAGTTCTGGGCTCCTCAGTTTAGGAAGGATGTTGACTTGCTGGAACGAGTCCAGAGAAGGGCAACAAAGTTGGTGAGGGGCTTGGAACACAAGCCCTATGAGGAGAGACTGAGGGAGATGGGGTTACAGAGGTTGGTCTCTTCTCCCAGGCAGCCAGCACCAGAACAAGAGGACACAGTCTCATGCTGCACCAGAGGAGGTTTAGGCTGGAGGTTGGGAGGAAGTTCTACACAGAGAGAGTGATTGCCCATTGGAATGGGCTGCCCAAGGAGGTGGTGGAGTCACCATCACTGGAGGTGTTCAGAAGGAGACTTGATAGGGTACTTATTTGCATGGTTTAGTTGATTAGGTGGTGTTGGATGATAGGTTGGACACAATGATCTCAAAGGTCTCTCCCAACCTGGTTTATTCTATTCTAACATTGAGTGTGCTCGGGTTTAAGGTATTAGATAATTTCTGATATCCACTGTCTCAGTAGGAAATAATTTCCATTTGAATCCTGCAAATGACACAGAGTAGAAATATTTCCTTGATACGTAATACTGTGCAGCTACTCATGCAGGGCTTGGGTCTGAACCATGGATCTGCTGCCAAAGACCCAGGCATCTACAGCTGTGACCAAGAATGCTGTGGCAAATCCCGCAATCCTGCTACATCTTTGCCTTTGTTTAACTCTGCTCTAAACAGTCAGTGCACGCGAGATCATCATTCCCTTAGCTAAAGAGCCTGCAAATTGCAGCAGTAGGCCATTATTACAACAATTACGAAGAACACTTTGGAAATTATCTTCCTTTTGATACAAGATCCTCTCCTGCTGTGCTTCAAAGAACACACAATGACTGAACCCAGAAGGGTAAATCATCTTAAGGAAGAAATGACAGCTAGTCCTTTGAAGGAAGAGACAGGTAGTTTCAGCACACTGCAAGTCTTTGTGATTTCATGTTACAGCCATCATTTAAAGCACACTATAAAATAGACACCTGAAGGATTATGAAAGAAAGTATTCTTTTTGCAGCTCTGGAATGAAAAAAGAGAGAGAGAGAGATTTGCAGTAATTCAGTAACACATGTATTCTACAGAATGTCAGAGAAGAGAATCCAAACACACTTAGGACAAAATTGTTTCAGCGGAGCACTTAAATTTGTATTTAGGACTCCAAATAAAAGTGTATGATGACGACCTACAAATAACCTCTGACTTAAATGCAAACCTTGGTCTCAGATGCTTTAATAGCTTCATAACTCTTGCACAGCCAAGTTTTCCTCCTGGAGTTTCATGATGATGTTCATTTATTCTAGGGAAATAAGCAAGGCATCTACAATGACATCATAATTTTCCCAGTGCAGTGTCCTAGCAGCCCTAGCTAGGTGCAAAAAATCTAAATGAAACTCTGTCACTGCTCGTTAGAGAGAAACAGATCTGGTGATTTCAGTTTATACTCTGTTTGTTATGCTACCCAAAGAGTAATCATGGAATGCAAAACCACAGCACTAGAGAAGAATAATGGGAAGAGGAAAATCATATAAGTTCAGTAACCCTCAGGGAAGTCACAAATAGAATGGAACAGAACAGAACAGAACAGAACAGAACAGAACAGAACAGAACAGAACAGAATAGAATAGAATAGAATAGAATAGAATAGAATAGAATAGAATAGAATAGAATAGAATAGACAAGTTGGAAAAGACCTTCAAAATCATTAAGTCCAACTTATCACCCAACACCAGCTAATCAACTAAACCATGGCACCAAGTGCCCCATCCAGTCTCTTGCTAAACACTTCCAGTGATGATGACTTCACCAGCTCACCAGGCAGCACATTCCAATGGGCAATCACTGTCTCTGTGAATAACTTTTTCCTAACATCTAGCCTAAACCTTCCCTGACGCAGCCTGAGACTGTGTCCTCTTGTTCTGGTGCTGGTTGCTGGGGAGAGGAGACCAACCCCCACCTGGCTACAATCTCCCTTCAGGGAGTTCTAGAGAGCTATAAGCTCTCCTCTGAGCCTTCTTTTCTCCAGGCTAAGCAACCCCAATTCCCTCAGCCTCTCCTCATAGGGCTTGTGCTCCAAACCCCTCCCCAGCTTTGTTGCCCTTCTCTGGGCAAGTCAACATCCTTCCTAAACTGAGGGGCCCAGAATTGGACACAGGACTCAAGGTGTGGCCTAACCATTGCTGAATACAGTGGCACAATGACCTCGCTGCTCCTGCTGGCCACACTATTCCTGATACAGGCTAGGATGCCGTTGGCCTTCTTGGCCACCTGGGCACACTGCTGGCTCATGTTTCAGGCTGGCAGTGGCAATATACTGTCCATACAGCAGATGTTTTGTCTTGCAACATATGCTAACCAACATTTGCCCGAAAAAAATTAAAACTATGCAGATGACTCTTTCCCTTGAGTAAGTTCATGGCATGAATGCTCTTTTACAGGTTCATTACATTCCACTGACGTTTAATGCAGAGCTTGATTATAATGTCTCTTCTCAAAATTCTTTGTCAGTTTATTTTTTAAGTGTCTGATTGACAAACTTGATTAATCCTTTCCTATATCCAAAACCCAGATGTCACTGTACTTTCTGCATCAAGGGAAATGAAATTAACAGGTCAGGAAGCTGCTGATTAAGAGATGCTGGAGGCAGCAGGGTGAAAAGATGAGAAGGCTGAAATTCCTGCAGTAGCAGCAGGGACACAGCTGCAACTAGCATTAGTGAATGAGACACAGGGCATAGGAGCTGCTGCACGCTAGAGACTAGGCTCCCCTACCAGCAGTGTCAACAGCCAGTGCTTAGCAAATCATCTTCCTACCATTAGTGAATCATTCTTGATTCCAAAAACTCCTTCTCTGGGGACATCCAAAGATGGAAACTGCATCCACCTCACCAAAGAGCATATTTTTTGCAGGATTTGGGTAGTTTCTGGGGTCACTTTTATATTCTCAGGCTCTGCACTTTTCAGCAATGAGTGTCATGGTGATGCAACCTTCTTAAACTGAGATGTCCACTGAGCAGTCCCCAGAAAAAAAGATAAAGTCCCCTTTTGCCCTATTTTTCCTTCATGAAACAAATGATTTCACAGATGTCTCCTATTTCGTACTTCAAACACCCAGCTAAAAAGTGCTCTTCAAACTTCAATAGGACTATGTTGCCACTGCCTGTATATACTGTGCTGCCTCCAGAGATGAGGACAAGAAATTCAGGGTATGTTTTAAATATGTCTATTAATTTTTATCATAACTGGATAGGAACTTTCTTTTAAGAAGGTAGCAAGTGTTTGACCATTTAACAATAACTGCAAAATCAATTGCTCATGGCATAGTACTCCAGAGTGCTGTTAGAAAGGGTAGGGGCTTCTGTAGAAGCCAACATTGTGCCTGAAGTTCTACAAGCATCTACATGAAGCTCTCCTGGTAGGACAGAGAGAGAAAGAAAACAGGGACCTAAGACCAAGAAAAGAGCCATGGAAGAGAATGGTTAGGCCACATCTTGAGTCCTGTATCCAGTTATGGGCCCCCCAGTTTAAGAAAGATGTTGACTTGCTGGAACGCATCCAGAGAAGGGTAACAAAGCTGGGGAGGGGTTTAGAGCACACCCCTATGAGGATAGGCTGAGGGAGCTGGGGTTGCTTAGCCTGGAGAAGAAGGGGCTCAGGGGAGACCTTACTGCTGTCTACAACTCCCTGAAGGGAGGTTGTAGCCAGGTGGGAGTTGGTCTCTTCTCTCAGGAAACTTGTGACAGAACAAGAGGACATAGCCTCAAGTTGCACCAGGGGAAGTTTAGGCTTGAGGTGAGGAGAAAGTTCTTCACAGAGAGAGTTGTTGGCCATTGGAATGGACTGCCCAGGCAGGTGGTGGAGTCACCATCCCTGGAGGTGTTAAAAAAGGGATTGGACATGGCACTTCAAGCCATGGTTTAGTTAGTCATGAGGTCTTGGGTGATAGGTTGGACTTGATGATCTCTGAGGTGTTTTCCAACCTTATTGATTCTATGATTCTATGATAATCAATGATTGTGTGTAGCTTGGTGAGGAAGCCAAAATCCAGAGATAAACACAAGTATGGACTGAAAAAGAAATTATTATACTTGATGATGGTGTCAGGATTTAGAGACAAACAGGATTACCTGTTTGCTGGCTTTCTTGGTTGAAGCACCCTTCAAGTCCACAAAATATCAGCTAACCATTTACATTAAAAGGCATAAATACAGTTATACTATACATCTGAAAAAACATAATCCAAGTATGACTCCTTTTCTTGGTGCTGTTGTCAATGAAAAAGGCCAGAGTTCAGGACTATTATTTGCTTCTTTATAAAGAGCAGGTAAGAAGTCCAATGTCCTTGCCTAGAAGTCAGCCAAAGAAAATTAAACCCAGCTTGTAAACACCAGTATAAACAAAACTTTTCCATTCCCAAACTCTGAAATAAAAAGACCTTTATTGAGTGAGAAAGGAAGGCAGAAGAATATCTTGCAGAAGCCAACAAATAGATCAGCAACATCTATTAAGCAAGACTCCCATGCCCTAGAGCATACTCATAGCAGTCTAAGCCTTCACCCTCCTCCTGCCAGCTAATGAAATAATCATAGAATTGTCAGGGTTGCAAAGAACCTCAAGGATCATCTAGTTCAAATTCCCCTGCCATGGGCAGGGACACCTCACACTGCATCAGGTTGCTCAAAGCCACATCCAGACTGGCCTTAAAAACCTCCAGGGATAGAATAGAATAAACCAAGTTGGAAGAGACCTTCAAGATCATCGCATCCAACCTATCATCCAACACCATCTAATCAACTAACTCATGCAACCAAACACCCTGCCAAGTCTCCTCCTGAACACCTCCAGTGATGGCGATTCCACCATCACCCCGGGCAGCCCATTCCAATGGGCAATCACTCTCTCTGTGTAAAACTTCCTCCTGACCTCCAGCCTGAACTTCCCCTGGTGCAGCCTGAGACTGTGTCCGCTTGTTCTGGCACTGGCTGCCTGGGAGAAGAGACCAACCTCTGCCTGTCTACAACCTCCCTTCAGGTAGTTGTAGAGAGCAACAAGGTCACCCCTGAGTCTCCTCCTCTCCAGGCTAAGCTGCCCCAGCTCCCTCAGCCTCTCCTCATAGGGCTTGTGTTCCAAGCCCCACACCAACTTTGTTGCCCTTTTCTGGACATGCTCCAGCAAGTCAACATCCTTCCTAAACTGAGGGGCCCAGAACTGGACACAGGACTCGAGGTGTGGCCTAACCAGTGCAGCATACAGGAAGAGAATGACTTCCCTGCTCCTGCTGGCCACACTGTCCTTGATGCAGACCAGGATGCCATTGGCCCACATGGCCGCCTGGACACACTGCAGGCTCATGTTCAGCCTACCATCAACCAGTACCCCCAGGTCCCTCTCTGCCTGGCTGCTCTCCAGCCACTCTGACCCCAGCCTGTAGCACTGCATGGGGTTGTTGTGGCAGATGTGCAGAACCCGGCACTTGGATGTGTTAAATCTCATGCCGTTGGACTCTGCCCATCTGTCCAGCCTGTCGAGGTCTCTCTGCAGAGCCTCTCTACCCTCCAGCAGATCAACTCCTGTCCCCAGCTTGGTGTCATCAGCAAATTTACTGATGATTGACTCAATGCCCTCATCCAGATCATCAATAAAGATGTTAAAGAGCATGGGGCCCAGCACTGATCCCTGGGGGACTCCACCACTGACTGGCTGCCAGCCGGATGTGACACCATTCACCACCACTCTCTGGGTTCAGCCATCCAGCCAGTTCCTAACCCAGCTCAGAGTGCTGCTGTCCAAGCCATGGGCTGACAGCTTGGCCAGGAGTTTGCTATGGGGGACGGTGTCAAAGGCCTTGTTGAAGTCCAGGTAGACTACATCAACAGGCCTCCCCACATCTGCCAGGCGGGTCACCTGCTCGTAGAAGGAGATCAGGTTGTCAGGCAGGACCTACCCTTCCTAAATCCATGCTGGCTGGGCCTGATCCCTTGGCCATCCTCTAAGTGCTGTGTGATTGCACTCAAGATGACCTGTTCCATGATCTTGCCTGGCACTGAGGTCAGGCTGACAGGCCTATAATTCCCTGGCTCATCCAATCGGCCCTTCTTGTGGATGGGCACAACGTTGGCCAGCTTCCAGTCCTCTGGGACCTCTCCAGTGAGCCAGAACTGCTGAAAAATGATGGCTTCCACCACCACCCTGGGCAACCTGTTCCAGTGTCTCACCACCCTTATGGTGAAGAACTTCTTCCTAACATCTGATCTAAGTCCCTGCTCCTCTAGCTTGAATCCATTCCCCCTAGTCCTATCACTACCTGACATCCTAGAAAGTCCCTCTCCAGCTTTCTTGTAGGCCCTCTTAAGATACTGGAAGGCCACAATAAGCTTTCCTCAGAACCTCATCCTCCCCAGACTGAATAGCCCCAACTCTCTCAACTCTCTCAGTCTGTCTCCATAGCAGAGGTGCTCCAGCCCTCTGTTCATCCACAATGACTTCTGCCACTTGCTCAGTCCTCAGTTTCAAAGCTGCTCCAGACCTTGCTGTTACCTCCAAGTTGCTAGCACATTATCCCAGTATGGCAGCTGGCAGAAACCCGAAGAGATCCCTTGACCATGGGGTACAATTTGGCAGAATCCATTCCCCAGCTCAAACTTTGTTTGGTGACTACTCACCTTAAATCATTGGCATGATATCCCTGCCATTCAAAACAGTCCTGTGCTTTAACTTATTTGCTTTAACTTATTTACTTCAAGGAGCTGCAAAGTTGCAATCAAGCATAAACATACCAGGTAAGAGTGTCTCCTCCACTCCACAAGGTTATTCTTTCCCTTATTCTACCAAATGAAATACTGAATTCCCTTTTATCTAGGATTTCAGTTTGCTGGAGGTGCATAGAATTACAGTGGTTGGAACAAACAGAATAGCAAGCAGATTTGGGAGACTTTTTATATTCTGCATTGGACAGAAACAGAAACTTTTCAAACAGCCATGAAATGCAAAAAGATATTTGCTTTGAAAAAGCAAATTGAAATCCTGTGAGTGGATGCTCATTTTACCTATTTATTCCTTGCCCCTTCCTAAGCATTTGTAATCTACAACATGATGCGTTCCTACAGCCTACAGCAGAGATGGACAATCCTCCCTGAGGCTAAAAGCCCCATTAGGGAAATGAAAAGAGAGCGTGGCTAAAACTCAAACGTCTCTCCTTCTCCTACAATAACTTTCTAAACCCCATATTCACAGTCCTAGCATCCCACAACTTCATGGTTCCAGACCAGGAGCACAGCTGCATCCTACTCCTCTCACCAGCCCTCCACACCTCTTCAGGCCAGGGCAAGGAGCTACCCCACATATTCATCTTCACTACATCCCTAAGAGCTAACAAAGCTGCTGCTGCCCCACATCCAGGCTGTACTAGTCCATGACAGGGCAGGGGCAGAGCACTAGCCCACAGGAAGTAGTGGATTTGCTGGTAGCTTGATTCCATAACCACTCCAGCATCATGAGATTGAACATGCACTTACTGTTAGTATCATGTATCTACCATGGTCTTAACTGCCATGAAACCAAAAGCATTTTGCCTTGGATGGCAGGTCAAAACAATGGTGACATACTTGCTCTATTCTCTGTCCACTCATTCTCCCAGAGGTGTAGCCATGGTTAACCATGCTGCAAACCTGGCAAGCACTGAGACACCTTCAAACAGTCTACAAATTCCAGATTGGAGTTCCATTATTGCTGTCAAAATCAGAAGAAAAATGCAGGCAGCACCACACTCTTTTCATCACGTCTCTGTTTTGTCTCCATATCCCATCTTTCCACATCACTAAAGGTGACAAATGCCTTCACAGTGTACAAAACAGGACAGCTAGGCTGCCCTATGGAGCAGCTACTTCAGCACATCTTGCCAGGAAACCTGTGTGCAGGAATCAGAAGATATTTCTCAGTCTGCAAGGATACACTCATTTGCAAACTCTCACTCCTTCATTTGCACAGTCTCTGTCCATGGATGCCAAATTCTGTCTACACTGGTGTACAGTGCATGAGGTGCAGAAAGCTACCTGTGGCTAAGGTCAGGGAGGCGGCAAGTCTTGATAGAAGCTTTGGTTTCTCATTGCTCTGCCAGTATTTTTCTATGCAGAGCCATGGCTCAGCACACAGTTTGGTCTTTCAGACCCCATCAGTCAGTTTGGTAGGTGTAGGTTTAATTGCAAAACCTCCTGAGCAGCAGCTGAGTTCCAGTGACAGAGCTCTTATTTGCCTATAGATGTCCACACAGTCATTCCAACAGGGAGGGGAAAGCATTGCAGAGCCAAGACCTTTGCTGCACTTGTCCTTTGTGACTTTGCACTTTTGATAATTGCACTCTCTTCTTCAACCTCCCTTTCTGGAGCCCAGGATTTGTGTAAGCAAATTTGCTTTGGCAGCATCTACAATTTGTTTTTCAAAAAGTTCCATATGAGCGTGAGGGACTAAAAGTTGGCTCTCCTGATGTGACTCAATAAAGATAAAATCGCTTGCTGCTTGCCCAGATAACAGCTGATATGTGTTGGGCAGAGACACTGGAAGGAAGGTGCAAAGATCATGTAGGAATCCTGTCTACCAATCCTGGATGCAAATCACCTTGTGATTACATCATGAATCAAGATGTGCCCCAACAAAGGATAACCTGAGCTACCACAATGGCCTAAAAGACCCATTCATAATGCCTTCAGGACAAAATCATCTCCAGCTATCAGATAACCCCCAGGAAGAGAGGATGGTGACACAATAGACTCACCACCTGTTTCCTGATGTGTAATGAGGGTGTGGGCAGCTAGATGGGGTGGGAGGAGGAGGAGGGCCCCACCCCCCCACCCCCCCCCCCCGCCTCCATCCAGACCACTGCCCGAAATACACAAAAAACTTCCTGGGAAACGATACCTGGATACTTATGATTTCCTGGAAAGATTTCATGGGGGACAATAGCTGGATACTTACCTAAGGATGATTTCCCAGGACGATGTCCCGGGGACCAACACCTGGACACTTGCCTGAGGACTAAAAAACTGTATAAAAAGACCTGAGCGACACTGTCAAAGTAGAAGAAAGAAGACGGCACCACATGCTGGAAACATCACGGGGCAACACGACACGTCTTGGACTCTGAAACTCTCTCCACCTTTGACCGTTGGGAATATAATCTCTTTCCTACTTTCTCCTTCTTCTCACTATTCCCTCTCTCTCTCACTAATTCCTTCCCTATTCTCTCTCTCTCTCTCCCTCTCTATTTTCTCCCTCTCCCCTTCTTATGTCCACTTCATTTATGTAATAAATAGTCTAGCTGTTGATACTTTGGCCTCGTTTGTGCCTCTAATTTCACAACATGGGAATATTTAAAAGAACTGTGTCTCCGGACCAAGACAATGAGATAAGTTTCAGTGCTGCTCCAGAGGCAAGAATAAGATGCAGAGAATTCACCTTATTTGAACTCCATTCTCTTAAAAATACTTATTTCCAAAAAATTTTATTTCCATCTTTGGTCAGACCATGCTGAAATCTCTTGGTGGCAAGGGAAATCACTGCTTCCCTACACAGCTTTCTCCAGCCTATTTCCTCTGTAGGTTCTTAACAGAATAGGTATTTTGTCTACTCACTACAATTTTTTACTGGTACAAGTAATTATTATTTTTATCACAGAAGCTGGATGGTTCATTCCATGACTTTTCGTGAATATAAATAATCATAGTATCATAGTATCAGTCAGATTTGGAAGGGACCACAAGGATCACCTAGTTCCAACCCCCCTGCCATGGGCAGGGACACCCCACACTACATCAGGCTGGACAGAGCCTCAGCCAGCCTGCTCTTAAACACTTCCAGGGATGGGCCCTCAACCACCTCCCTGGACAACCCATTCCAGGGTTTCACCACTCTCATGGTGAAGAACCTCCTCCTCACATCCAGCCTGAATCTCCCCACCCTCCAGCTTCATTCCATTCCCCCTACTCCTATCACTACCTGATAGCCTGAGAAGTCCCTCCCCAGCCTTCCTGTAGGCCCCCTTCAGATACTGGAAGGCCGCAATTAGGTCACCTCGGAGCCTTCTCTTCTGCAGACTGAACAGCCCCAACTCCCTCAGTCTGTCCTCATAGGAGAGGTGCTCCAGCCCTCTGATCATCCTCGTGGCCCTTCTCTGGACACCTTCCAGCACTTCCACATCCCTCTTGCAATAGGGGCTCCAGAACTGGACACAGTACTCCAGGTGGGGTCTCAGCAGAGCTGAGTAGAGGGGGAGGATCACCTCCCTTGCCCTGCTGGCCACACTTCTCCTGATGCAGCCCAGGATCTGATTGGCTTTGCGGGCTGCAAGAGCACACTGAGAGCTCATGTTGAGCTTTTTGTCCACCAGCACCCCCAAGTCTCTCTCCTCAGGGCTGCTTTCCAGCCAGTCATTGCCCAGCCTGGATTTGTGCCTGGGATTGCCTCAACCCAGCTGCAGGACCCTGCACTTGCTCTTATTGAACCTCCTGAGGTTGGCTTGTGCCCACCTCTCCAGCCTGTCAAGGTCCCTCTGGATGGCCTCCCTTCCCTCCAGCGTGTCTGCTGCACCACACAGCTTGGTGTCATCAGCAAACTTGCTGAGGGTGCACTCAATGCCACTGTCCATGTCACCCACAAAGATGTTGAACAAGCCTGGTGCCAGGACTGATCCCTGAGGGACTCCGCTTGTCACTGGCCTCCACTGGAACATGGACCCATTGACAGCCACTCTTTGGGTGCGGCCATCAAGCCAGTTCCTTATCCATCTAGTGGTCCACCCATCAAACCCATGTGTCACCAGCCTGGAGACCAGGATGTGGTGCGGGACAGTGTCGAAGGCTTTGCTCAGGTCCAGGTAAACGACATCAGTTGCTTGACCTGCATCTATTAATTTCATCACCTGCTTATAGAAGGCCACCAGGTTGGTCAGGCAGGATTTGCCCTTGGCAAAGCCATGCTGACTGTTCCCAATCACCTCTTCACTATTCTTCTGAGTGAGTAGTGACTCCAGGAGGATCTGCTCCGAGGTGAGACTGACTGGCCTGGAGTTCCCTGGTTCCTCCTTCTTACCCTTTTTGAAGATGGGGGCAATGTTTCCCCTTTTCCAGTCTGTGGGGACTTCACCAGATTGCCATGACTTTTGAAATATAATAGAGAGGGGTTTAGCAACCTCCTCTGCCAGTTCTCTCAGTACCCGTGGGTGTATCCCGTCGGGTCCCATGGGCTTGAACACTTTCAGGTTCTTCAAGTGATCACAAACCTGATCTGCACTTACAATGGGCAGTTCTTCCTCCCCGTCCCTGGCTTTGACTTCCATAACATCAGGAGTGTGGCTAGAGGCCCTTGCAGTGAAGACTGAGGTAAAGAGGTTATTAAGTACCTCAGCCTTTTCCTCATCACTTGTGACCATGTCACCAGTTTCCTTTCTGAGAGGGCCCACACCTTCCCTAGTCTTCTTCTTCCCATTAATATACCTGTAGAAGTTCTTAGTGCTCCCTTTAACCTCCCTGGCTAGATTCAATTCAAACTCTGATTTGGCTTTCCTAACCAGGTCTCTTGCTTCCCAGGTAGGTTCCTTATATACCCCTTGTTCTACCTGTCCTTCTCTCCACTTCCTGTAGAGTTTCTTTTTAAGTAATAGTGTGTCCAGTAGCTCCTTGCCCATCCAGGCAGGCCTCCTAGCATTCTTACCTGCTTTTCTCTTTGTTGGTATACAGAGCTCCTGGACACAGAGGAGGTGGTCCCTGAATACTGACCAGCTGTCCTGGGTCCCTCTTCCCTCCAGGGCTTTGTCCCATTACACTTTGGTTATCAGCTCCCTGAAGCTATCAAAGTCTGCATGCCTAAAGTCTGGGGTCGTAAGCTTAGGATACTTCCTCCTGATTGCCCTGAGGAGATTAAATTCAACTGCTTCATGGTCACTGCAGCCAAGGCTGTCTCTGAGCCTCACCTTGCTTACCAGTCCTTCCCTGTTGGTGAGAACAAGGTCTTGTTGGTTCTTCTACCATTTGGAGGAAGAAGTTGTCTTCTATGCAGTCCAGGAACATCCTGGATTGCTGGTGCCTTGCTGTGTTGTCCCTCCAGCAGATCCTTGTAGTCCCTTCCAACCCTGACTGATACTATGATACTATTTAATGTGGAGTTACGGTATCATTACAAAGTAAAGGTAACAAAAAATTTGGGAAGGTAGTGAAAAATTTGAAAGAGAAACCTGATCTTAGGGAGCACTGCATGTGACACAGAACAGTAGGTTAGGAAGAAGATAAATATGGAAATGGTCAGTATTGCCCAGCTCATAGTATTGTGTTGCTCACACCCTGTTTTGTGTCAACCGACCAACCTCTCATGACAGTCAAGGCAAGGAAGTATCTCAGAAGTATCTCCCTGACCTTGAGAGTATCCCCATCATCAGCCTATCTGAATAGCTGTCATAACACAATGATGATCAAAACATTTTCTGATAATAAAATGTAAAGGGTAGTGCAGTAAAAGTAGGGAAAAGAGACAAAATCTTTCTGGAATAGGAGAAGTATCAGAACAGAATCAGCAGTTTTCTGCAGCCAGCAGGACTTGGCACATCAGTGTCCAATTCTATGTCATGTAGTTGCTGGGAAAGTTTTAAAAGAGCCTCCTCCAGTGAGAGCCCATTAGCTATAAATCCCATCTAAGTCATGTGCACAGAGGTTTTATGTATCTGCTTTCAATTGATTCACCAGTGTTCTGCCTGAAGGGTCATCATCAGTGATTTCAGACTGAGGGAGGTCTCCCTTCTTAGGATTTTGCTTTTCACGTGTCCCTGTCATATCCGTGAAATCAGTATTGCTTGTATTGCGATTACGGGGCAGTGCTTAGGAAAGAAATAAAACTGGGCAAGAATCAAAGTAATGGCATAGAAACTAAACACTCCAGGGAATGAAGTGCTCACAAATTCAAGTTACAACACTCTGATATTGTTTTACAAACCTCTTTCTGCCTTGGATCACTAACGCACACTACAGGACTATCACTCCATCAGAGAACACCCTCCATTATAAATAACTTCCTACTTCAAAGACTAACAAATTACTTTGATGCACTGTTAAAGTCAATGTTTTCAATTCTCCAGCATTTTTGCCTGATGGGAAATCATTAAATAGCTCAGAACACCTTGTTTGCATTTACAGCTGTTACCTCTGCAAGGAGGCATTAGCCTCTTTGCCCTCTAAGATATCAGTATCAGTAGCATCTACATCAAAGTAAACCACCAGTCCAAACTGCATCCATTCTTGTATTTTTCCAGGAAGAGCCCAGTTTCAGAATGGTGCCCCCTTTTTTCTCATCTATCTTACAGTTCATCAATGAAAAATCATAGCCAGGAGTCCTTTGTAATCAACAGAACAAAAGTGTCAAAAAGCAAAGTAACCGACTATTAATCACATCTCTTTGATAACCCTGACCTTACTAAAGCATAGCATCTGTCTTGTGTTTTTTGTGGCTAGAAGCCAAAGCTGGATCTAACAACTATTTCACTGGTCAGATGTTAACATAGCACAGCATGTTGACTTTATAACTACCTTGTGAACTCAGAGGATTTAATAGAACTGTCTTTTATTTGACTTGGTCCCATTTATTAATATTACTGGAGTGAGTAACTCATACGATCAGACACACACTTAGCAGAGCCATGTCTAGACAGACCCAGAAGTGCCTACTCTCCTTTCCAAAGTTAAGCAAAATCTGAAGCTTAAGACTAGTAAAGCTGGAACAGTTGTTTGAATTCATACTAAAAACATTCCCATCAGTTACCCTCAAGGTAGACACATGAAACAGCAACTACTGATCAGTAGCAGGCAAAGGCTTTCAACTGTGAACCAGGTGTTAAAAACTGGTGGCATTTATGCCAGCTTACTGATTAGGCAGAGAGATACAATACAATACAATAAACCAGGTTGGAAGAGACCTTCAAGATCATCACGTCCAACCTATCACCCAACACCACCTAATCAACTAACCCATGTAACCAAGCACCCTGTCAAGTCTCCTCCTGAACACCTCCAGTGACGGCGACTCCACCACCTCCCCAGGCAGCCCATTCCAATGGGCAATCACTCTCTCTGTGTAAAACTTCCTCCTGACCTCCAGCCTGAACTTCCCCTGGCGCAGCCTGAGACTGTGTCCTCTTGTTCTGGTGCTGGGTGCCTGGGAGAAGAGACCAACCTCTGCCTGTTTACAACCCCCCTTCAGGTAGTTGTAGAGAGTAATGAGGTCACCCCTGAGTCTCCTCCCCTCCAGGCTAAGCAGCCCCAGCTCCCTCAGTCTCTCCTCATAGGGCTTGTGTTCCAAGCCCCTCACTAACTTCGTTGCCCTTCTCTGGACTCGTTCCAGCAAGTCAACATCCTTCCTAAACTGAGCGGCCCAGAACTGGACACAGGACTCGAGGTGTGGCCTAACCAGTGCAGTGTACAGGGGCACAATGACCTCCCTGCTCCTGCTGGCCACACTGTTCTTAATGCAGGCCAGGATGCCATTGGCCCTCTTGGCTGCCTGGGCACACTGCAGGCTCATGTTCATCCTACCATCAACCAGCACTCCCAGGTCCCTCTCTGCCTGGCTGCTCTCCAGCCACTCTGACCCCAGCCTGTAGCACTGCATGGGGTTGTTGTGGCCAATGTGCAGAACCCGGCACTTGGATGCATTAAATTTCATGCCGTTGGACTCTGCCCATCTGTCCAGCCTGTCGAGGTCTCTCTGCAAAGCCTCTCTACCCTCTAGCAGATCATATCCTGTCCCCAGCTTGGTGTCATCAGCAAATTTACTGATGATAGACTCAATGCCCTCATCCAGATCATCAAAAAAGATGTTAAAGAGGATGGGGCCCAGCACTGATCCCTGGGGGACTCCACTACTGACTGGCTGCCAGCCGGATGTGACACCATTCACCACCACTCTCTGGGTTCGGCCATCCAGCCAGTTCCTAACCCAGCTCAGAGTGCTGCTGTCCAAGCCATGGGCTGACAGCTTGGCCAGGAGTTTGCTATGGGGGACGGTGTCAAAGGCCTTGCTGAGGTCCAGGTAAACTACATCCACAGGCCTCCCCACATCCACCAGGCGGGTCACCTGATCATAGAAGGAGATCAGGTTGGTCAGGCAGGACCTGCCCTTCCTAAATCCATGTTGGCTGAGCCTGATCCCTTGGCCATCCTCTAAGTGCTGTGTTAATGCACTCAGGATGACCTGTTCCATGATCTTGCCTGGCACTGAGGTCAGGCTGACAGGCCTGTAATTCCCTGGCTCATCCAACCGGCCCTTCTTATGGATGGGCACCATGTTGGCCAGCTTCCAGTCCTCTGGGACCTCGCCAGTGAGCCAGGACTGCTGAAAAATGATGGAGAGCGGTTTGGCCAGCTCCTCTGACAGCTCCCTCAGCACCCTAGGATGGATCCCATCTGGTCCCATGGACTTGTGGGGATCCAGGCGGCTGAGCAGATCACCAACTACCACATTTTGGAACAGTGGAAAACTATGCTGCTCCCTGGCTCCTTCTGTTAGCTCTGCAGGCCAGCTGTCTGGAAGACATTCTGTCCTGCTAGTAAAAAAATTGAGGCAAAGAAGGTGTTAAGTATCTCTGCCTTTTCCTCATCCCTTGATACAATGTTCCCTCCGTGTCCACCAAGGAGTGGAGGTTGTCCTTTCCCTTCCTCTTACTATTAATGTATTTATAGAAGGACTTTTTGTTGTCCTTCACAACAGAGGCCAGACTAAGCTCCAAATGCGCTTTTGCCTCCCTAATTTTCTTCCTGCAAGACCTAGCAACATCCTTAAATTTTTCACGGGTTGCCTCCCTCTTCCAAAGGTGATACACCCTCTTTTTTTTTCCTTAGTTCCATTAAAAGCTCTTTAACCATCCAGGCTGGCTGTCTGCCCCGGCAGCTCATCTTCCGGCACATTGGCACAGCCTGTCCCTGAGCCTTCAACAGTTCTTCCTTGAAGTAGGACCAGCTCTCCTGGACCCCTTTGTTTTTAAGGGCTTTATCCCAAGGAACCCTCTGAATTAGTTCCTTGAGTAGCCTGAAGTCCGCCCTCCGGAAATCCAGAGTGAAGGTCTTCTTGCTACCCCTCTTAGCTTGACCAAATAATGAGAATTCAATTATCTCGCGGTCACTGGCCCCTAAGCACCCTCCGACCACCACATCACCCACCAACCCTTCCCTATTGGTGAAGAGGAGGTCAAGCATAGCCTTGCCCCTGGTAGGCTCTCACAGCACCTGGGATAAGAAGCTGTCCTCCATGCATTCTAAGAACCTCCTAGATTGCCACTTCTCTGCTATGTTAAGATCCCAGCAGATATCAGGCAAGTTGAAGTCGCCCATGAGAACAAGGTCAGACGATCTTGAGACAGCCTTAAGCTGCCTATAGAATGACTCATCAACATCCTCCTCCTGGTTGGGTGGTCTATAACAGACTCCAACCAGGATGTCAGCCCTGTTGGCCTTCCCTCTAATTCTTACCCACAGGCACTCAACCCGATCGTCCCTAATCTCCATCTCAATGGCATCTAGTGCCTCCCTGACGTACAGGGCCACCCCTCCACCCCTTCTTCCTTGCCTGTCTCTCCTGAAGAGCCTGTAGCCATCAATTGCAGCGCTCCAGTCATGTGAGTCATCCCACCACGTCTCTGTGATGGCAACTACATCATAACTTTCTTGCCACAGCAAGGCTTCCAGCTCCTCTTGTTTGTTGCCCATGCTTCGTGCATTAGTGTACATGCAGATAAGTGATTACTGGGGAGGTCATATCAACAGAGGGAAGAAAATGAAATAAAAAATGGGGGCTGGACCAGATGACCCCTGGAGGTTCTTTCCAACACAGACAATCCCATGATTACTTGAAAGCATTCTATGATTACTTGAAAACAACTAGGGTTGTTAGTTAATTCTGGGTCAGCTTGGTACCACTACTGCTCCTGTTTGGTCAGCCATGGTCTGCATCCTTTTTCATACAGTCAAATTTGGTTGTCAGGGAGATTCAAGGCATAACCACACACCAAACCTTCTAGAAATTTCACTTTCCTGTTACATAAATGCAACCTTAAAATCCTCATCACGGCACGTGCTTTGAACATGGTCAGATCTCATCATGGACATGATGGAATGACATGATGGACATAATGGAATGAAGCTGGAGGTGAGGAGATTCAGGCTGGATGTGAGGAGGAGGTTCTTCACCATGAGAGTGGTGAAACCCTGGAATGGGTTGTCCAGGGAGGTGGTCGAGGCCCCGTCCCTGGAGGTGTTTAAGAGCAGGCTGGATGAGGCTCTGTCCAGCCTGATGTAGTGTGGGGTTTCCCTGCCCATGGCAGGTGGGTTGGAACTAGATGATCCTTGTGGTCCCTTCCAACTCTGACTGATTCTATGATACTATGATACATGTGCAGCATGCTACCACAGACATGCACAGATGTACTGAGTGTTAGCAATACCAGTTCTAGATTTAAACAGCAACATACATTAACCCTGCCTCACTGTTCCAGTCCTTGTGTTTCTGAAATGCTCCACAAGAATTGTGCTTAAGTCTTAGCATTTTCTCTGTGACTCTCTTTGTAATTTCATTAAATTACATTTTTGGTAACACTTTCATCTGTGATTTTTATTTGTGAAAAAATCCAGACAAAAAAAAAAAGTGACAGAAAGATATGGAATGCTGCACCAGCATGTCTACCACTTGGTTTGGTAATTCTGCTATCCATAATCTTCATGTGCTTAGCTTGCAGCTCCTCCTTCTCCTACATGGAATTAGTCCTTGCACCTCTGTTGTGTTAACAGCATTTTGTGTTGCAGGAACAAGCTGTTCTTTGAGCAAAAAAAAAATTGGACAAGATGGTTGCAGCTGTAATGGACTTAAATGGTCAATAAAGACAAAGAGAAATAAAGAAGAGACTTTAGACATGCTTAAACAGGAAAAAAAAACCAAACTACTCTGTGTGAACCTTGGCTTTACTGCAAGCTTAAATAGAGAGAAACCAAGTCTACATGTGCTTAAATGTACACAGGCTCACTGTACTGTATATTTCAAGCACTTGCATTCATTTCACATGGAATGTAGTTGTTCATGCCTGAACATAATATGCCTACTACAGTAAATTGAGGATTTCAGGAAATAAGCACATCCTGCAAACACTTGAAAGGCTGCCAGACCTCTCACCCATGCCGTCTAATATGTGCTGCATAAATTTCCCTGAGTATACCCTTCTTTGTCTGTCCAAGGTATTTGTCTGATCGTCTTTGTTTTCCATTCAGTAAACTTTACTAAATTGCTTAGTTAATGCAGATGTAACCCTGAAGTGTGTATTGTTTAGAACAGAGGTAGAACTACAGGCCTGGGAGGTTTGCATTGTTTTCAGTTTTTCACATAAATGTAGTCACTCACATACAGTTGACAACGTGCTCCCATATGGAGTTAATTCCCAGATCAGAACTGATCTCCTGAATCCAGTTATCCTCTTTTAAATATGTAAAACATTTAAGCATGCAATTAATTTCAAGCACTCGTGGCTAGTGAATGCTAAACCTTCTCCTGGGCCCTTGCAGGATGACGACTTTACTTATTCAAGGGAGAAAAAAGTGGTAGCAGTACAGCAGCCTATTTATTGGGGTCTGATTTTTCCTTCTAACTTTAGGATAAATCCATATGGATAAGTAAAAGCCTTTTATTGTGGGGCTTTGTTTTGGTTTGGAGGGGGGGCGTTGGTGATGGCAGTAGTGGTGGTGGCTTTTTGCTCTTTTTGTTGGTTGGGTTGGATTTTATTTTTTTTTAAGGAAAAAAGAAATAAAACAGGCTACATATAATATTTGGATCAAAATTTCAACACAGAATGCTCTCTAACCCCAGCAAAGTGAATGGCAAATCAGTCAAAAGCTGATATCCTATAGACACACAGGAAAATAGAAAAGCAGTTACCAAATAATTCAATCCATGACCTCAAGAGCTATTTGAGCATCTTGTTTAGTGTCAGTGTTTGTTTATATAGAAATTTACCAAACAATGTGTTTCAATGGTGTTCTCCAACATTTAAGATCCTAAAGGATCTAACAGAAATTAGAATTTGCAAAGGGTTTTTTAAAAATAGGGTTGAGAGCTTTTTTGTTCCTCCTCCACATGTATTCAACTCACTGTGCAGTACTTACAGTGAGGTATCTTAGAGGAGAACAGCATGGAAAGCAAATGCATGTCAGAAGAGTATTTAGATTGAACATGAAATTTGTAAGCCCACAGCTCATGCAGTCTGTCAGCATCCGGTCTGACAATGCTCAGGCACAATACTCATGTATACACCTCACCAATTACCACTTCCACAGCTAACCAACCTGTCAGCAAAGGCTGTCTGACATGAGAGTGGAAATAAGAAGGCAGCTGGACACTTTTCCTTTTTTCATCTTCCTCTTCCTTTTCCCTTTTCATTTTCATTTTTTCTTTTCCTTTCCCTCTTCCTCTCCTCTTCCTCTCCTCTCCCTCTCCTCTCCAAACCTCTTCCCTCCGAACCAAACCAAACTGAACCTCTCCAAACCTCTCCTCTCTGAACCTCTCCGAACTTCTCTTCTCCAAACCTCTCCTCTCCGAACCTCTCTCTATTCTCCTTCCTTTTCATTCTTTTCCCTATTTTGTTTAAATTTTTCTGTCATTTTGTTTTGTTTTGTTTTGTTTTGTTTTAAGTGAAGACAGGGGTATAATTATCCCACTACATATTGCTGGAATTCACCATGGGTTTTTGATCTGTGTGAGCATGCAGCACTAATGTGAAGTAAAGCTCAGCAGAACCAAGCTCTGAACTCCTCCTAAACCCAGGCAGAGAAAAGGGGATCTGGAGCAAAAGGACACACACTCAAGATTCCCAGCTACACTGCAGCATCCCACTTCAGAATTATTACAGTTCAGTTAGCTGAAAGACTAAAAAGATTTGCTTTAAACAGTCCAAGATATTTTTTTCTAGCGTCAACCTGTACAGAAAATCTTCAGTGTGTTTATCTGCCTGACAATAAAAGGAAATACTGAAATGCTGAAGTCTTTTGTGAGGTGGAACAACCATTCCCTTGGGTAACTCTAGTACAGACAGAGATTTTAGGAGAGTAGAGAAATTTATAGAGTCAGGAAGAGACTAAGTCCCTGTTTCACAAAGAACCAAAAAAGAGCAAGAGGGCACTTGTGAAATCCTTACATGCGGCCTGTGCAATTAGTCCTCACATAGAACATGTTTTAATGAGAAGAGATCTTTAACCAAAACTGTATTTACAAAAAAAACCAAAACAAAAACAACAACAACAACAAAAAAACAGAGAATTTTCCTAGTGCTTCTTTCCATGGCCTCCCTTTGGGTATGCATGGATAAGTGCCTACAAACAAGAGCCAGGAGTATCATGCTTCCATCCTGTACTTTGACCTAACACCTCCTATCTAACTGAGGATAGAGTAAGGTGTTTCTATTCACAATCCTGTAAAGCTAATACACCTCTAGACGTGGTGGGGACATCCATGCCTTGCCATTGATGTGCCACACCAAGCTGGAACATGGGCAAGTGCAGGCAATGCTTGTGGGAGCTGCAGACCTCTTTCATTGCTATTGGAAAAGCTGAGCAACAGGAACACCAGAAGCTAGGGTCTGCTTCTCATGCCATTTTTGTCTATCATAGCTCCATTAATTTCAAGGAGTATGCTCCTAATTTGCACCAGGGTAAGCAAGAAGGCAATCCCTAGGCTGGTCTCCATGAAGAAAGGTATATTTCTGTGATACACCAAATCCTTGAAGTATTGCAAGCAAGGAACTTCTTTAAAAGAAAACCCACTCTAAATTAGTCTGCCCTAAAGTAGTTGGTTATTTCTTTCTAAATGGCTGCTTTAAAAATTAACTTGTGGCACTTCAAGTGGCTTTCTACAGCTTTGTACATCTGATGGATCTTTTCAGTACACATTTTGAAATGTGAATAGACAAGCAAAATGAATAGAAAGGCTTCAAACTCTGCAATTCCAAACTCACATCCATTTCCCCAAAGTCAACCCTCTTGACAGCTGCCTCAGCTGGCAACAAAACATATATAAATACAGACACAGTTGAGTTTGAGGTATCTTTGTTAATATTTATATAGCTTGCCACAGGGTGTTTCAGCAGCACAGCTGTTTCCAGCTGATAACTCTCTGCCTTCAATCACAATTGCTCAGTTTTATTTCATGGGGTAATATGTATAATCATAAATGTGATATGACTGTCCTGCTTGGTTTATTAGTCTGCACATCTCCAAGGACCATTTTGATAATCCTGATACATGGTGTGCTCAAAAAATTCTTCAGGGACTACTCAATATCATAGCTTTCCTATAATACTTTTTAACAAAACTGCCAGCACCTTGCTCATCAGGCAGTGATGAGTGAGCACTAGTCTCTTAAGTGTACACAGGATTCCAGATAGCCAGGTGGAATGGAATGGAATGGAATGGAATGGAATGGAATGGAATGGAATGGAATGGAATGGAATGGAATGGAATGGAATGGAATGGAATGGAATGGAATGGAATAGAACAGAATAGAATAGAATAGACCAGTTTGGAAGAGACCTTTGAGACCATTGAGTACAACCTATCATCCAACACCATCTAATCAACTAAACCATGGCACCAAGCACCCCATCCAGTCTCCTCCTAAACTCCTCCAGTGATGGTGACTCCACCACCTCCCCAGGCAGCCCATTCCAATGTGCAATCACTCTCTCTGTATAGAACTTCTTCCTAACATCCAGCCTAAACCTCCCCTGGCACTGCTTGAGACTGTGTCCTCTTGTTCTAGTTGCCTGGGAGAAGACACCAGCCCCTGCCTGGCTACAAATTCCTTTCAGGTAGCTGTCGACAGCAACAAGGTCACCCCTGAGCCTCCTCTTCTCCAGGCTAAGCAACCCCAGCTCCCTCAGCCTCTCCTCATAGGACTTGTGCTCCAAACCCCTCCCCAGCTTTGTTGCCCTTCTCTGGACACCTTCTAGCAACTCAACATCTTTCCTATACTGAGGGGCCCAGAACTGGACACAGTACTCAAGGCGTGGCCTAACCAGTGCTGAGCACAACAACCTCCCTGCTCCTGCTGTCCACACTGTTCCTGATCCAGGACAGGATTTCATTGGCCTTCTTGGCCACGGGGGCACACTGCTGGCTCTACTATCAACCAGTACCCCCAAGTCCCTTTCTGCCTGGGCGCTCTCCAGCCACTCTGACCCCAGCCTGTAGCACTGCATGGGGTTGCTGTGGCAAATGTGTAGAATCCAGTACTTAGATGTGTTAAATCTCATTCCCTGGACTCTGCCCATCTGCCCAGCCTGTCAAGGGGTATGACAGGCACCAAATGCTTGAATCTGTTACAGAGAACCAGGATGGGTGATCTGCTGAGTACAAGCTTCTTACTAATTTCAAGACATTGGCGATTCATTTAAAACCTCAAAAGATAATTATTGTCTTGTCAAAAGCATCCCATTCTTAATACTCTTTTTACAGAAATTACCTCTGAATTTTTCCAATTTCTAGACTTAGAACCATCCAGTGGCAGTAAGTCCATAAGCAGGACATGCTACTGAATAAAGTATTTAGGTTTTGTGTGTAAAGTTAACATCTGCTATCTTCAAACTCGATGCCTTCCCTTTTCTGTGTTATGAATACGAGACAATGGTGGCTTTCATCTCTTTTGAGCATCCTTGTCTGTTATGCTTGCTCTATTATGACCTTTTACCATTTCCATCTTTATTCATATCCTTCTAACACAAACTGTCCCAGCCTCTTCAATTTCTCATCAGAGAGATATTTTGCCAAGTGCCCAAATATGCTTGTCACTTCCTTCTTAATCATTTATAATCTATAAAATATAGGTACTCTTGTTCCAGAGCTGCAATCAGATCCTGAGATACAGGAAAAAATACTGACAGAATTTGTGAATCACTATTCTTCTCTTAGCTACTGCCTCCTGTAAATTCATTTGTACTCTTCAGAAAATTTCAGTTGTTGTCTTTGTCAGAGTAAGTTTTTTTCCACTGCAATGAGCTACAAGAATGTAGTGGACCAGGATTCCTTCCTGTTAAATTTGGGCATCTGATCCTGTGGAAAGAGTCCTATTCCTCTTTTGACTTCAATACAAGTGCAAAATTTTTCATTAGACTTTTTCTTGAGGAAAAAAAAATTAAATTATTCATCTCTGTTATTCATGCAAGGTTAAAATTATGCCAGACTGTAAGAAGTTGGTCCACCGTAACAAGTGTCAAAACTGTTTAGTAGGTGAAGTCCATCTGGAAAAAAAGCTATGCACATATAAATATAAGAGGAATATTATCTCCATCATTGCCCCTTTCTTCACTGCATTAAGCTCATGCTCTAGCTTTCACTCTACAGATTGCCTGACATCACAGAATCACAGAAATCACACAGGAACATTCAGGTTGGAGAAGACCCTCATGATTACCAAGTCCAACTCAGAACCCTACCTTACGAAGTTCACCCCCAAATCATATCCCCAAGCACCACATTCAAATCACCTTTTAACACATCCAGGCTTGGTGACTCCACCACTTCCCTGGGCAGTACATCTCAATGCCTGACCATGCTTGCTGGGAAAACATTTTCCCTAACGTCCAGTCTAAAATGATGATGTCATTGAAGCATAGAATCAATTTCTCCTAAGCCCAAAATCCATCTCCAGATAGAAGCAGAAGTATGTGATTCACCCCTGCTGGGTAACATTGTTTTAAAGACCTTCTATACAATCACAGCACTATTGGCTGGAAGGGAACTTTTATTAGCCAAACTGTCTGCTCCAAGAGGGTCTATCACCATCACTAGACCAGGTCAAAAGGGGCTTTAAGAACCTGCTTCTTCACAGATAGAGATTTCACAGTTCCTGTGAGCAACCCAATATAATGCTGCAATACCCTCGTGGAAGAGAAAGCCTTTCAGGCCTTCAAGCCTTTCAAGGCTTGAAGCCCAGCCCAAGCTGTAGTGTGTGGTGCTTCCTCCTTGTTATCTTCTCTGCCAGGGCTCCACCTTCAAGGAGACCCTTAGAAAGCAACATAAAATCACTAAACAGACTTTTCAGCTGCCTCAGAAGTGATCATCCTTTTGCATGCTCCCCAGTTCCTATCCTTGCATCAATTTCTAGGGCTGCAACAGGTAGCTGTGAGCAAAACAGGAGATACAGATGTCATGGTCACTGCAGGAACACTATTGTCACATCAGGTCTCCCAGGAAGATCCAGACACCTCTAGCCAGCCGACCATCTCTAGACTGCAGTTGACATAAAGGCATCAACAGGCTGGGGAGTCACAACTGCTGTCTTGACAACCCCAGTCTTCACTGTGATGATTAGTAATGAGAGAAGTTGGGCCTTTAATTACAGTCCCTCCAAACGTTACATCACTGCACTTTCCAATGCCATTTCTTTCTCCATCAAAAAACAGCATAACAGTTTCTAAGCAAAAAGATTCAGAGCAGCTACAAAAACAAAATACTGACAAGTAAAAACACTGAAATAGATGTATAACCACACAAAGGGATTTTCCCATGAAAACTCAAGCAGAAAAATAAAACTGAAAGAGGCTTTGGATTTGGGGTGTTGTTTGTTTTTTTTTTTTTTGCTTCTCTCCCTAGACCCCATCCTTTTTTATGATAACAATAATTTTTCCACAGGATTCAAACATGTGAAAAGTCTTTTGGGAAGCTCCTCAAAAGCAATAATACTTGAAGTCTTCAGGGAAGGAAAAACAAAACAAAACAAAACAAAACAAAACAAGTATCATAGTATCATTCAGGGTTGGAAGGGACCACAAGGATCATCTAGTTCCAACCCCCGTGCCATGGGCAGGGACACCCCACACTATATCAGGCTGGACAGAGCCTCAGCCAGCCTGCTCTTAAACACTTCCAGGGACAGGACGTCAACCACCTCCCTGGACAACCCATTCTAGGGCTTCACCACTCTCATGGTGAAGAACCTCCTCCTCACATCCAGCCTGAATCTCCCCACCTCCAGCTTCATTCCATTCCCCCTACTCCTATCACTACCTGATAGCCTGAGAAGTCCCTCCCCAGCCTTTCTGTAGGCCCCCTTCAGATACTGGAAGGCCACAATTAGGTCACCTCGGAGCCTTCTCTTCTCCAGACTGAACAGCCCCAACTCCCTCAGTCTGTCCTCATAGGAGAGGTGCTCCAGCCCTCTGATCAGCCTTGTGGCCCTTCTCTGGACACCTTCCAGCACCTCCACATCCCTCTTGCAATAGGGGCTCCAGAACTGGACACAGTACTCCAGGTGGGGTCTCAGCAGAGCTGAGTAGAGGGGGAGGATCACCTCCCTTGCCCTGCTGGCCACACTTCTCCTGATGCAGCCCAGGATCTGATTGGCTTTGCGGGCTGCAAGTGCACACTGAGAGCTCATGTTGAACTTTTTGTCCACCAGCACCCCCAAGTCTCTCTCCTCAGGGCTGCTTTCCAGCCAGTCATTGCCCAGCCTGGATTTGTGCCTGGGATTGCCTCAACCCAGCTGCAGGACCCTGCACTTGCTCTTCTTGAACTTCATGAGGTTGGCTTGTGCCCACCTCTCCAGCCTGTCAAGGTCCCTCTGGATGGCCTCCCTTCCCTCCAGCGTGTCTGCTGCACCACACAGCTTGGTGTCATCAGCAAACTTGCTGAGGGTGTACTCAATGCCACTGTCCATGTCACCCACAAAGATGTTGAACAAGCCTGGTGCCAGGACTGATCCCTGAGGGACTCCGCTTGTCACTGGCCTCCACTGGAACATGGACCCATTGACAGCCACTCTTTGGGTGCGGCCATCAAGCCAGTTCCTTATCCATCTAGTGGTCCACCCATCAAATCCATGTGTCACCAGTTTGGAGACCAGGATGTGGTGTGGGACAGTGTCAAAGGCTTTGCTCAGGTCCAGGTAAATGACATCAGTTGCTCGCCCCTTATCTATTAATTTCATCACCTGCTCATAGAAGGCCACCAGGTTGGTCAGGCAGGATTTGCCCTTGACAAAGCCATGCTGACTGTTCCCAATCACCTCTTCACTATTCTTTTGAGCGAGTAGTGACTCCAGGAGGATCTGCTCCATGATCTTTCCAGGCACAGAGGTGAGACTGACTGGCCTGGAGTTCCCTGGTTCCTCCTTCTTACCCTTTTTGAAGATGGGGGCAATGTTTCCCCTTTTCCAGTCTGTGGGGACTTCACCAGATTGCCATGACTTTTGAAATATAATAGAGAGGGGTTTAGCAACCTCATCTGCCAGTTCTCTCAGTACCCGTGGGTGTATCCCGTCACAAACCTGATCTTCACTTACAATGGGCAGTTCTTCCTCCCCGTCCCTGGCATTGTCTTCTGTAACATCAGGAGTGTGGCTAGAGGCCCTTGCAGTGAAGACTGAGGTAAAGAAGTTATTAAGTACCTCAGCCTTTTCCTCATCACTTGTGACCATGTCACCAGTTTCCTTTCTGAGAGGGCCCACACATTCCCTAATCTTCTTCTTCCCATTAATATACAATACAATACAATACAATACAATAAAGTAACAACAAGAAAACAAAATCTGTTAAAACCAAAACCTCTTAAAATCCAAATGATACCTTTTATTAGTTTTACTTTTTTCTTACTCACCAAATCAGCTCCTAGCAGATAAAAAATTTCATTCCTGGAGCCTAGAAGGAGTAGTGTCCACACATCTCTTGCTCCCTGTATGACAGATATCTGTTTTGCCAGCCCTTTTGGCTTCCAGCCCTCTTGGCTTCACAGTAGATTCATAAATAATTTTTGCTCTACCTTTTAGCTGTTTCAGAATCCTATATCTCCTAAAACCAGACCTTTTAATAATCTAATCCTTCTAAAGGGAAACAAAGTCACTGTTCTTCTACGTGGCTAGATAAAATCTGTCTAGTCCAGTAAGATGCTTCCCTGTGGTGTGACTGATATCCAAAGTCATCAATGACCACTCAGGCATGTCAACCTGTGGCTTAGCAGGACCTTCTTAGGCATGTGATCCTGTTTCAAGAGTTTCAGTAATGTCAAGGAGCTGTACAAAGGGACAAATGTTTCCCTTATTTCCCAACAGCTCTGACATATATTTTTCTTACACTAACATGATGTAAATCCAGTTCTAAATGTCCCAAATGCCATGGATTCAAATACTTCACTGAAAGGTACATCCCACCACTATAGTGACCTCCATATTATTTTTTTATTATTATTCTATTTCTTTTAGTTACAAGCCCATGTATATCATGGAAAGCATGGAAGATGACTTCAGTCTTGGTTATAGCAGTGGTTGTAAGAAAGACACAGTCAGCAAATTATCAGCATGTAGCTGTCACTCTTAAGTTGCTCTTGATGTCAGCTAGGTTTACCTCATCAACAAAATGACACTCCACTCAAGGAAAGATTGCTGCCCTCTTCTTCACTTAATCCTTTTTTTATTATTCTAATATGCAAGTCAACTGCAGAAATATTTAAATATATTATTAAAGAAACTGCTTTCAAATTTCACTGCCACTCCTAGCCACCAAAGAAAGGCAAAATGCTTCTAGTTTCATGTGTATTTTTCGTCTGTGTGACTCCACTACAGCATTGTTTACAGCATGACATAAAAGTGAAGAGTTACATCCAGGAGCACTATATGTATATATATATATATATATATATATTAGAAAAGGTCAAAGCATTGGACAGGCAATATTTCCAGTTGAAGAACTTATTATCGCAGGCTAAGTATTCTCAAAGGGGTACTTGGTGCCATGGTTTAGTTGATAAGATGGTGTTGGATGATGGGTTGGACATGATGGTCTTGAAGGTCTCTTCCAACCTGTTCTGTTCTGTTCTATTCTATTCTATTCTATTCTATTCTATTCTAAAGGACAGCTTATTCAGATGGATGTGATTTTCAGTGCCTCTATTCCACCACCTTTACCACAGCCAATTTTAGTACATGGTGTCATAGTCCTCACACCAATCTCTCCTTTGGCCATTCAGCTTTTGTAGAACAGAAATGCTGCCACTTATTAATCATAAGGTTAGAAATTCATTAACCTTTCTAACAGATTTTGGACAAAAACTGAGTAGGAATACAGATTTTCCCCTCCCCACACAGTTTAAGACGGACGTTGAGACACTGGAACGTGTCCAGAGGAGGGCAATGAGGCTGGGGAGAGGCCTCGAGCGCAAGCCCTATGAGGAGAGGCTGAGGGAGCTGGGATTGTTTAGCCTGAAGAAGAGGAGGCTCAGGGAAGACCTTATGGCTGTCTACAACTACCTGAAAGGTGGTTGTAGCCAGGAGGGGGTTGTCTCTTCTCCCAGGTAACCAGCACCAGAACAAGAGGACATAGTCTCAAGCTGTGCCAGGGAAAGTTTAGGCTCCAGGTGAGGAGAAAGTTCTTCACTGAGAGAGTCGTTCGCTGTTGGAATGGGCTGCCCAGGGAGATGGTGGAGTCACCATCCCGGAGGTGTTCAAGAGGGGATTGGTCATGGCACTCGGTGCCAAGGTCTAGTCATGAAGTCTGTGGTAACAGGTTGGACTCGATGGTCTTTGAAGTCTCTTCCAACCTTGGTGATTCTGTGATTCTGTGATTTTGCTGTCATTTACAATTTTTGAGTTGAGTCAGTGAAACTACTGTCATCTATTTCATCTTCAACACGGAGAGGAAAAGAAACTTCTCCAAAATACTGTGCTAAATATTATGATTACAGTTGAATTATATCATTCTTACTTCACTGCAAACATGCAACTTCAATCCAATTAGTTCAGATTGGCACAAAACAAAAGAATGGGAGACTACAGAGGTTGTGTCACAAGACAAAAATCATGATCCCCAACACCTCTAATTTCAGTAGAGTTTTTCTTTGGAAAACATCCATGTTATTTGTTATTGTTACCTATAAATGGGCTTTTGTTCACAAAAGTGGTTGATAACCACACTGATATACAAAGTTACATGAAGTAAAGGAATTCATTAATTCATACATTCATAGTTACTGTATGTTATCCTTCATTTGCTATCAGTATTCTGTTGTTTGAAGGAAGAATCAATGCCCTGTGATCCAGGATCTATCTACAGAGTGAAGCTGTAGAGGTCTGTGCATGTCAACCTGAAAGCAATTGGCTAAATGTGATCAAATAAACAATTATATATTGCAATCATTACTTAAATTGTGATAAGAGCTATGTATTTTTTAGGCACTGAAAAGGTATATAACAGACTTACTCCTAAAAGCCATGTAACTCCAGTGAAGGAAGGCCTATTTATTGACTTAACATTTATTTCTGATTTAATGTGTGCCAAATCACAGCAAACTATAAACCAGTTTAAGAGAATCCACAAAAGGCAATTGAATTAAGATCAGTACATTCTGACCAAGTTAGTTAATTCAGCTTGAATAACCAGGAGGCTTTATCTTACAAAGTGTTACAGCAACGAGTCCTTCAGCATCTCTGAAGACTCAGTCAAGGTACTTGGATTCTCCATTTTTTTGCATGAAAAGTTAAGAAAGTTTCAAGGAGTGAGTTGCCTGCCTGGCTGGATGCATTTAGCATAGAATCACAAGAGAGTTCAAGTTGGATGGAACCTCAAAATTTAACCTTTTGTAGAAAAGGGAACCTCAATGAGATTATTGAGCACTTTGTTCCATCACATCTTAAAAACCACCAGTGGTGAGGGTGACATCTATATGATCAGACAACAGTGTCCTGTCTAGAAACAACCCCCATTTTATGTACTGCTTACAGTAATAAGACTCAATAAGAAAGTCCTGCAATCTCTCTGGCTAGAAAGATGTTCCCTTCCTTCAGGATTGTGAAGCTGATTTGGGGGAATTTTTCATCGGGGGAACCAAGAAAAAAAAAAAATAAGGTTTAAAGCAACTCATATTAAAGCAATCCATGGGATGGTGGCATGATAGATGTCCATGCTGAAACACTGTGGGAAATGTCTATGTTGAATTCATATCCCAGGTGTGTACCCAGCTGTCTCTTGGTTTGATTACTGTATTGTTATTTTCTTGTTTGGTTGGTTAGTTGGTTCGGTTTCTGTTTATTGGAGCTGTTCAACTCTGCATTATAAACAGAAAGAAAGAAAAAAGGGAAAGGGGAAGGGGAAGGGAAGAGGAAGGGGAAGGGGAAGGGGACGGGAAGAGGGAGGGGAAGGGGAGAGAGGAGAAGAGAGGAGAAGAGAAAAAAATTAAAAAATAAGAAAAAAGAAAAGAAAGAGAAGAGAAGAGAAGAGAAGAGAAGAGAAGAGAAGAGAAGAGAAGAGAAGAGAAGAGAAGAGAAGAGAAGAGAAGAGAAGAGAAGAGAAGAGAAGAGAAGAGAAGAGAAGAGAAGAGAAGAGAAGAGAAGAGAAGAGAAGAGAAGAGAAGAGAAGAGAAGAGAAGAGAAGAGAAGAGAAGAGGAGAAGAGAAGAGAAGAGAAGAGAAGAGAAGAGAAGAGAAGAGAAGAGAAGAGAAGAGAAGAGAAGAGAAGAGAAGAGAAGAGAAGAGAAGAGAAGAGAAGAGAAGAGAAGAGAAGAGAAGAGAAGAGAAGAGAAGAGAAGAGAAGAGAAGAGAAGAGAAGAGAAGGGAAGGGAAGAGAAGAGAAGAGAAGAGAAGAGAAGAGAAGAGAAGAGAAGAGAAGAGAAGAGAAGAGAAGAGAAGAGAAGGAAGGGAAGGGAAGGGAAGGGAAGGTTTGGGAAGGGAAGGGAAGGTTTGGGAAGGAAGGGAAGGTTTGGGAAGGGAAGGGAAGGTTTGGGAAGGGAAGGTTTGGGAAGGGAAGGTTTGGGAAGGGAAGGGAAGGTTTGGGAAGGGAAGGTTTGGGAAGGGAAGGTTTGGGAAGGGAAGGTTTGGGAAGGGAAGGGAAGGGAAGGGAAGGGAAGGGAAGGTTTGGGAAGGGAAGGGAAGGGAAGGTTTGGGAAGGGAAGGGAAGGGAAGGTTTGGGAAGGGAAGGGAAGGTTTGGGAAGGGAAGGGAAGGGAAGGGAAGGTTTGGGAAGGGAAGGAAGGTTTGGGAAGGAAGGTTTGGGAAGGGAAGGTTTGGGAAGGGAAGGTTTGGAAGGTTTGGGAAGGGAAGGTTTGGGAAGGGAAGGGAAGGGAAGGGAAGGGAAGGAAAGGAAAGGAAAGGAAAGGAAAGGAAAGGAAAGGAAAGGAAAGGAAAGGAAAGGAAAGGGAAAGGAAAGGAAAGGAAAGGAAAGGAAAGGAAAGGAAAGGAAAGGAAAGGAAAGGAAAGGAAAGGAAAGGAAAGGAAAGGAAAGGAAAGGAAAGGAAAGGAAAGGAAAGGAAAGGAAAGGAAAGGAAAGGAAAGGAAAGGAAAGGAAAGGAAAGGAAAGGAAAGGAAAGGAAAGGAAAGGAAAGGAAAGGAAAGGAAAGGAAAGGAAAGGAAAGGAAAGGAAAGGAAAGGAAAGGAAAGGAAAGGAAAGGAAAGGAAAGGAAAGGAAAGGAAAGGAAAGGAAAGGAAAGGAAAGGAAAGGAAAGGAAAGGAAAGGAAAGGAAAGGAAAGGAAAGGAAAGGAAAGGAAAGGAAAGGAAAGGAAAGGAAAGGAAAGGAAAGGAAAGAAAAGAAAAGAAAAGGAAAGAAAAGAAAAGGAAAGAAAAGAAAAGGAAAGAAAAGAAAAGGAAAGAAAAGAAAAGGAAAGAAAAGAAAAGGAAAGAAAAGAAAAGAAAAGAAAAGAAAAGAAAAGAAAAGAAAAGAAAAGAAAAGAAAAGAAAAGAAAAGAAAAGAAAAGAAAAGAAAAGAAAAGAAAAGAAAAGAAAAGAAAAGAAAAGAAAAGAAAAGAAAAGAAAAGAAAAGAAAAGAAAAGAAAAGAAAAGAAAAGAAAAGAAAAGAAAAGAAAAGAAAAGAAAAGAAAAAAGAGGACCCACCACAATGCATTGGGTTATAGCCATAAGGTTACATGCCTAGTCATGGGATTTCATTTCTTTAATGCAGACTATGTCTGCCAGAAGACAATGACAGAAACCCACTTTGAATAACCAATAGTCCAGCCATTAAAGCATTCATTGGGGATGCAGGAACACATTCAGATGTTCCCTGTAAACGAAGAAAAGAAGGGACTAAGGGCTAAGCAACGGGATTTTCCAGGAGCAGGCACACAGTTCCACCTTGGTGATTTAAACATGCTTCAAATACACCTCATTTCTGAAAGAATAAGGGAAATCTACTTAAAGCATTGTTTCAAAGTGATGGCAGCTTCACCTGGGGATGTAATAGAAACCAGGGTGTTTACAAGTTTAAGTAGCACTCCATTCATACTCTGAAGGATTCAACATGGGTACATCTGGATGCCTGAAAATGCAAAAAGATACTGCACAGGATGAGAATTTTCTAGTACTTTTAAAGAATGACTACACACAAGTTAAACCACACAGGGTCTCATCTCCATGGCAGGATATGGCAGGAAATCTCCTGCCATCTGCATGGACCCAGCAAAGCTGGAAAGAGGCAGCATGATGCCAGGTAGACACTTATTAAGGCAGAACTCACATCTACCCATCATAGAACGTTGCTTCTACTGAGCATGGACCAGTTGGAGTAGAAATGCATGAGGGCTAATATCACTTGCTGGCCCTCTCCCAGAGATGTGTGCCCTGGGCTGCTTGTCAGGGTTTGGGGGATCAGGCAGGACCTGTGCACCAATGCTTGCAGAAACTTGCCTCAGCTCCATGAACCCAGCCACAGACACTGAATCTTTTCAGCAAGTACTTCCAATAACCCTCACACAGGCGGAAACAAGATCAGCTCTGAGCTGTTCACAAGCCAAGAGGAGAGATGCATTCATCTGAGAACTTCATTGCAGAGGATAAAGCTATCAATCAATACTTCAAGTCACCTCTTTCTTCAGTGGCTTAAAATCACATGGCAAGATTCCCAGTGGAGATACAGATGCCTCCAGGAGTTTTTGGGCCACTACTGCCATTGCTGAAAGTCGACGGAATTCACAAAGCTGCCGTTTAACCCCAAGTCCTTAACTGTCTAACATCTCTAAGAGTTTGCTTCCTAGGCATGTCCAGAGCCTCAGCTTTCACAACACTCAATTGTTTACACCCGCCTCCTGCCAGGAGCAGTTCAGAGAAGAGACCTTTCTGTGCCTTCAGGGCTGTGGCTTTGCTCTCCAGAGCTACAGAAAGCACAATAGCTTTCTTCCTTGCTTCCCTGAGAGATGTCCTAAGGCAGAATGAGGACCACCTCTTCCACCGCCTGGGAAAAACATCTTCTTTTTCGAGGTGGGGCCCGAGTGCTTCCCTGCTGTGGTAGTGAAGAGGTCGTGGGGTTTAAGCAACTGCATCACATTGAAAACTTCTTGTCACTCAGATTCAGTGATTGTCTTAATGATGAAATTGGCCTCCTGAATCCCATCCAGAAAAGCTCTCTGAGATAATGAGGTCTGGAAAGGGGGAGGGCTGGGAGAGTGGATTATATCAGCTTCCTCCCTTGGAAAAAAAAAAAAAAAAAAAAAAAAACTGCTCAGGCTAATCTCTCACCACCCTGGTTCCTCGCTGGCTCTTTTAAGCATGACCATGCCATTAATCTCAAAGCCTGAATAAACACCTACTGGTTATGTGGAGTTTTTCCCACTCTCATATGGAAAGTCCTTTCTATCCAAGTAGGTAGGGTGGTTTATGGACCAGTGGGTTTATTTCAAAATTTAAAATTTCTTGCAACATAGTCAATTAACTTTGAAACAGTCATGCTACATTTTTGTAACAATGACAAACTCCTTCCTGACCAAAACAATGAGATGTCAGCATATTCACAATGTTTCAACATTATGTGCTAATCCATTTGTATCCACAATGTTTTTCTAGAAAAAAAAAAAAAAAATTAAAAAAAAAAAGCAGGCCAGTATAATCCAAGGAGTATTTGGATTTAATTCTTTTTCCTCTTTTACATCTTTTTTATTATTATTATTTATTTTAATTTTTTTGTCTAGTTGGCTGGTTTGTGGTTTGTTTGTTTGTTTGTTTTTCATGTGTGTGTGTTTTTGATTTGGGTTTTTGGTTGTGTGTTTTTGTTCTTGTTGTTGTTGTTGTTGTTAAAAATATTCCGGGGCACACCCTGTGTCAGTCTTGATAATTCAGAAATCAGCCCAATTTGCTTCTCAAGATGGGAGGTCAGAATAAACAAAGAATATCCACAGTTCAAAACCAAGGCACTGTCCTTCTGGGAGTAGTGCAGCTTCAGCAGAGCTGCAGATGTGAGCCTTGTTCAGCTTATACTTTTCTGTTCCAAACTGTTATCACCTTCCAGTTATTGCTCTGCAGCCTGCAGCTTAAGTCTAGGAGACAGATTGAATCCCCCTCCCTCCCCCTCTCCCCCAAGTTTAGGAAATATCCATATCCTCAAATTTTCTTCTGGCTAGAAAGTTACATTAAAACATCAAAGTGTATCATGCAAATACACCCCTGTGTAGATTTGTTGTGGGCCTTCTTAGCAGAAGAACCCACAAGTAAATGAGCTGTCGATGATGATTTATTTCCCAGCTGTGGGCTGCAGCACATTCAAGTCAAGTGCTGTTCCCTGTGTGCAGAAGAATCATCAGTCTCCTGAACCTCAGTGTGTAGCATCTTTCAGAAGCACTGCAGCAAAGCACCCCACCATCTGAATCCCTCTGCTAGACTCTATAGTCAAACACATATTGATTGTGCAGGAGGTGATTTTGCTTCACATATTTTTATTACCATGCCCAAAACCTGTTACTGTGTTTTGCTTAATACTTGAGAGAACAGAAATCCAACTAACCAACCCACTATGAAAGTGTACCCATGAGGTAGCAAGAATTATCTATGGAAAGTCTTTTTGGAAGAGCTTGGTTTAGGAAAACTTTTCAAAAGAATCTTCAAAGGGAAAGTCTTCCTGAAGAAGAGAATGATAAAAGGAAGGAAGAAGCTTCAGCTGTAATAATAGCAGCTGGAGGAATCCTCCAAAAGTTTCTGACAGGGGAGAAAAAAAAAAAAAATCCCCTTTGGACAAATTCAACTTTCTGGAAAAGTGTTTAAACTTAACACATCCATTTTACTGGTGCCTTGCTTTCCAGCATAGATAAAAGGTAACAACTGACATGAACGGCACAAAATCTTCTCACTTATCCACACCTCTGGAAAATGTGCTGGTCTGGTCTCTACTTCCTTACCAGCCTCAGTGAGGCCCCACATTTTCACCCAGGCACAATCTTTCCCATGTGTTCAAAAAACTGAAGGTCTCTTTGTATCTGAAGACTAATCAAGCACATACATGCCCTGAAAACGTAAAGTCAGTTTTTGTCTAAAGAAGATCTACTGGAATTTTGGAGCAGCTCTTGGCACACTGTCAGTCATTGATTATACATCTGCCTTTATTTCTTCCTGATGAAACATCCCAGAAATAGTGTATGTTATCTGAGTGCCTATGCACCAGCTCTTGTACACATGAAGCATCTCTGACCTTCTTCTCATGGTGTAGCCTGAGGCTGAGTCAAGCAGCCAAGGAGCAGGAGCAGGTCGTGGGAGCCCGAAACTTGTAAGAGAAGCTCATTCAAGTGGAGACAATGTTGATGGTCAGCTAATGGCTTGGAAGAGAGCCTTTTCTGCTGTTTGGGGGAAGCCTTGATGCAAGATACTTGTAGAGAGTGCAAAATTAAGCTCCATTTGGTATAAGAGGTCTTTGGGGAATAAAATGGTACTTCCTGGACTGAAAGGATTGCTTGGCATGACCTCAGGCTGTCACAGATAGTTTCCGTGCTAGCCCCCGTGAAGGGGATGTTACTGTAGCTGTGGTTTTCTGTTTGTCAACACACACGAGAGAGCAAGGCAGCAGACGTATATGCAAGCAAGGTTAATAGAGCTTCCTACACCACACTACCTTCCTGGGCACCCATTTCTTGAGAAACCAGCCCTCAGCCTTGGTGGGAATGAAGTTGGTGACAAATGAGATCCTGGGACAGGACATGTGAGGGCAATGCATGTGCTTCTGCAAGCTCCTTTGAACTGTAAATATGTTTAGTTAGCATTTCGGGCACCATTTATTTCACTTACATCTGTGATTTTGTCTTCATTTGCTTTTCTTCACTGAGCATCTCCCTTGCAGTTAAACTATCAGTTTATGGAGATTTACAACCAGAGGAAACACAAGCATTCGGGGGGGGGGGAAGGGGGGGCAGAAAAGGGGGGGAAAAATAAAGAAAAAAAAGAAAGTGAAGACCTGTATCTTTTTACACTAAGATCAATATTCTCACAATCTCCTTCTTTCTCTGCTCCCTAACATGCAGGGAAAAGACAGACAAAGAAGCAACTCCCTTCCATCCGTAAGACTAGGGGTAAATCTATCACAACAAAGGGCCAAGGCTACCACTTTCAAGAATTTTGTTGCCTTCCACATGCAAGCCAAGGTTCTTCATCGCTGCAGTGATGACAAAACCTGCCCTCAGGCTGCAGAAGCACTGTGAGTAGCACCAGGAGAGGAGAGAATTCTGAAATGGTCAGGCTTTATCCTAATTTAGAGGATATGAAATGCAAGAGTGTTTGTGGCACAAGAATGAAGCAGTCCTCTTTCTTTTTTTTCCAGAGATTCCCTACTTAGAGCTAGGTACATGGGGCAGATTTCTAAACAGGCTGCAGTCAATTTAGAGCCCTCCATTTCTGACAAAGTGCTGTAAAGGAAACAGTAAAGACCACAGTATGAGGGAGGATTGGCATCATCAAGTGTTGATCCATCCACCAGTCCAAGAAGCTTCCCAAAAACCTGAATTCAATTTCCAGGATGCTGAATGGTTGCTCGCCTGGTGACAATGTACCAGCAGCTTCATAAGCTTTTTATTTTCCGTTAAGAAACCAATTGCCTTGGATTTTGGATGAGAATTAAAACAACTCAGCTCCCTCTCACTGTTTGTTCATTGTTCATAAGCTGTTCTACATTTGTCCCGTTCAGTGAGCTATTGTTCCATAGGGGCACTGCAAATCTCTGCAAGCACAAACTCAAACCACATTGTAAATAGCACACGGCTTTGTTTAATCCAGTGGACTCCTCGGCTTCAGCTGCAGAGGCAGTCACAGCAAAGTGACCTCCCTATTTTATCACCCCCATTAGATATTGCCCACTGCCTTCCAGTTCCAGGCCATTGTTTGCTGTGTTTACGCTTTATTTTTGAAAATATAGCAACATAAAATGCTTCTACCGCACTGACTTTTCACGGCTAAATGGATGCTTTAAGGGTTTCCACCCAGTAGTTAAAAGATCATTGTCCTATTAAGCGCTGCTTGCAAATGCTCCTGTTGATGCAGCTTTCATACGTAGGCTGCTGATGCCCTCTGCTGCTGCATCGCTGTAGGTTTGAGGGTTTTTTGTTTCTGCAGAAAAAGTTGGAATGGAATGGAATGGAATGGAATGGAATGGAATGGAATGGAATGGAATGGAATGGAATGGAATGGAATGGAATGGAATGGAGCGGAATAGAATAGAATAGAATAGAATAGAATAGAATAGAATAGAATAGAATAGAATAGAATAGAATAGAATAGAATAGAATAGGTTGGAAAAGACCCTTGAGATCATCTAGTCCAACCTATAATCCAACACTATCTAATCAACTAAACCATGGCACCAAGTGCCCCATCCAGTCACTTCTTAAACATTTCCAGTGATGGTGACTCCACCACCTCCCTGGGCAACACATTCCAGTGGCAAATGACTCATTCTGTGAAGAACTTTCTTTTCACCTTGAGCCTAAACCTCCCCTGGCACAGCTTGAGACTGTGTCCTCTTGTTCTGGTGATGGTTGCCTGGGAGAAGAGACCAACCACCACCTGGCTACAGCCTCCTTGCAGGTAGTTGTAGACAGCAAGAAGGTCTCCCCTGAGCCTCCTCTTCTCCAGACTAAGTAACCCCAGATCCCTCAGCCTCTCCTCATAGGGCTTGTGCTTGAGGCCTCTCCCCAGCCTCGTTGCCCTTCTCCGGACACGTTCAAGTCTCTCAATGTCCTTCTTAAATTGAGGGGCCCAGAACTGGGCACAGGACTCAAGGTGTGGCCTAACCAGTGCAGTGTACAGGGGCAGAAAGACTTCCCTGTTCCTGCTGGCCACATTGTTCCTGATACAGGCCAGGATGCCATTGGCCTTCTTGGCTACCTGGGCACACTGCTAGCTCATGTTCAGCCTACTGTCAACCAGTACCTCCAGGTCCCTTTCTGCCTGTGTGATTAAGGTACTAGGTATCGTCTTCACTCAGAATAGAATAGAATAGAATAGAATAGAATAGAATAGAATAGAATAGACCAGGTTGGAAGAGACCTTCAAGATCATCATGTCCAACCTATCATCCAACACCACTCAACCGACTAAACCATGCAACCAAGTACTCTGTCAATAAACACATGTGTCTTGTCAACAAGACATTGCAAATACTTCACAACTGAGAAATATATCACTGGGCATCAGAATAAACTCTTCATCACAGTGCTCTCCTCTCCAGATTAAATTGTAAGCATTCTTCTTTTTTTTTTTCTTTTTCAGAGATAACATGCCGTGGCAGCATTTCAGAAACCCACACAGTCTCATGGAAAAGGAGAGGTGGGCATTATAACAAAAAATACCAGCTATCAAATCTTCTAATTCCACTAGAGTTTACAGGAACCAGTCTGGGTTGATACGGTGCCCTGAGCATGTGTTGTACATCTGCATATGGGCACTGTTTCAAAGTTTGGTGTGATGGCATTTCCTACTGGTGTTGTGTAGAGCACTGTTAGTAACCCTTTGTTCACCTACACCTGCACTGGGAGAGAGCAGCCACACACAAGTGCTTGTATATACTTCAAGCGAGTATGTGCACAACAAGCAGCACAGGAAACCCTGCATACACACAAGGAAGCTAAATCTAGTGTGGTGTGGAGCCAGGTCATTGCTGAGGTGGTGTGAGTGAAACCACAGCAGCCAGTGATCCCTCACACAGAGGAGTCAACTTTTCTGAACCCCAAAAAAGGACAGCCATGTAAGAAAGAGTTAAAAAAAAAAAAAAGTTTATTTCTTTCCTATGGTTCAAAAAAACCTTGCCAGCACAGAACACGAAGTTAGCATCTTCCTGCAGCAGTGGGGGGAAGCTGGCTCTGTGAGATGATCACCCATCCATTGTCACCCACTCTGACTTGAGCAACTAGCCAGAATTTCAGGACAGACATACTGTCTCCATTAGGAGAAGTAATTGATGAAGAAATCAGATATTTCTCTGATGCACTCCTATTTTTCTGCAGAGAATGTACAAAGCCCTGTTTCCCTTCCCCCATTGTGTTCAACCAGCAGGAGACAAGAGTTTTCCATTCAAAACTCCAAAATTTTTTCCAGCTAGGACTCTTCCTGAAAACTGTTTCTTACCCATTTCCTTATGGATGTATTGCAAATGCGGCTTTGGCTGTCCGTGGCCTTTCTCACACATATCTGCATTGCTGTGAGTGCTTCTTGCTGGGCACAGAAGATGTACTGACTGCTCTCCCAGCAGTGGTCAATTCCCAGCGGCTCAGCACAGCTCTTTTATTAAGCATTACCCCCAAAATGTGCCAGCAGAGCTGCTCACATCAGCCTCCCTCACTGTAGGACTGCAATATCAGTTTAACCATTTTTTTTAGGACAAGTTGCAACAGAGTCGGTTTAGATTGGATATTAGGAAAAATTACTGAAAGAGTGGTCAGGCATTGGAACAGGCTGCCAGAGAGGTGGTGGAGTCTCCATCCCTGGTGTTCAAAAAACGTGTAGATGTGGCACTTCGGAGCATGCTTTATTGGGCATGGTGGAGTTGGGTTGAGGTTCGGAATTGATGATCTCATAGGCCTTTTCCAATGACTGGCTGATTCTAAAAACCAGAATTTTGCTACTTATTTGTTTTCAGACTAGATTAAGTTAAGCAACAGGCACACAAGCAACTTGGCTAAAGGAACTTCAGGGGTGAAAACACAGACAGCAATGGGGAGCCAGAGGTGGCTGAAGATGGTGCCCACATCCACTGGCAGGGCTGAATTGAGGTAAGCCTTCTCCTGCCGTCTGCCAAGCATACACACACAGTTTGGTGGGACAGTGTTCAAGCTTGTGCATGTACATCTTGCCCCCATGCCGGCAGCACGGCTACAGAATGCAAGCTGCTGCTAACCACCACACACATGTGGCTTATATTTCTCAGATGTGGCAGTATCCCTGTTTCCTTGTTTCTACCGACTATGATGGAGAGGAGCTCCCTTAAGGGCTCTTTTCTCTTCCCCCTGAATAAAGGACAGCTCTCTCCTTCTTAATATGAGATCTAATTCCAGTCTCACCACCATGTTTCAGTAGCACTTCAAACAGGACATCTGAAGAAGCACTTTCTGTCAGTGCTCCTTCTCTGAAATACAGAGTTCCTCTTTTTAGCAGGTACTAAATTAAAAGGTGATTATCAAGTGAAGAAAGCAACCTAGAGAGATGATTCCTTTCTCTGGGTGTGAAGAAATTTGCCCCCATGGAAGAAAACAAGGTCTTAAAACAAAACAGAATAAATAAATGTTCCCTCACTTCTGTGCACTACACACAGCTGTAAATTCAGTGCTTTCTGGGGAAGGTCAAAGAGTCCATCTGCTAATGGGTTTCCTGCCTGAGGGTATTTACAGGGAGAGTAGGTTTGATGGTCAAGGGCCATCACGGGTGAAAACAATTTGACAGCACGGAAGATGAAAGCAGAGAGTGACCAAAGCAGCTCAGAGCAACGTCCTTTGAGGACATGTCATAGTAACAGCTCAGACATTGCACACTTCTGGCAACTACATTTGAACAAAGAAAGATGCTTGAAGAAATGCATCTGATGAGGGCTGTCACGAAAACTGCACAAGGCAGCTCCAAGCAAAAAACCAGGGAAGGAGGGATTGAGGAGAGGGCACACACAGTGCCATGCTTGTGTAATAAGGAAGGATGCATTCAAGGACATAACATTTTTCAGGTAAATAAAAAAGCAGATTTACAAGGAAGTTGGCAAAAATGTTTTACAATTACTGAAAGATTTGGTCAGACCTGTCTCTTTTATTCATTTTTTACCACTCGCATCAGAAGAATGATGTACTAAGAACTGGTGAAAGGGACCATATGGAAAAGTGCACAAGCTGGGGCAGGGTTTGTCCTTCTGAGCATAGGAACTATATAGCCTGACAGTCACAAACTGGCTCTTATATGATTTACCTATGCATCTCTGGGCTGTTCAGCCTGGAGAAGAGAAGACCAAGAGGGGACATTATAAATTATTATCAGTATCTAAAGGGTAACAGTCAAGACGATGGAGGTGGACTCTTTTACAGGACAAGGGCCAATGGGCACAAACTGAAATGAGGAAGCTGCTTCTGAACATAAAGAAAAACTTCATTCCAGTAAGGATGCCAGAGCCCTGGAACAGGCTGTTCAGAGAGGTTGTGGAGTCTGCTTCTGTGGAGAGATTCCTAGCCCACCTGTATGTAATCTTGTTCTAGGTGACCCTGCTTTAGCAGGGATGTCTGACTAGATGATCTTCAGAGGTTCTTTCCAATCCCTCGGGTTCTCTGATTCTATGATCTGTCCATTTTAAATCACTTTAATTATCTTCTCTCATCCTGTTCTGTTACACTCTCTCTCATGTCTGTGTCATGAGTGGCTCCATCAGCAGGACTACAGATTGTAGTCAGCGTCATGACTCCACCTAACCTAGCCATTTCCCTAATCCTAACTTCTTTTAAAACAAGGTTTTGAAATCTAGTTGGTGCAGCCTGTTTTACTCAGCTATACCAGCATGCACTCTCCTTTGCCACCCATTATTAGAAAGCACATGGAGTGATAAATACAAGAGTTGTCTCCTGCACTATGGAGGACCCATCCAGTACGTTCCTGTGGTGATTTTTAAACTTCACTAAGTCGGCAGTCAAGCCACTGCCAGGTATGAAGCTTGCAAACTGTGATGCAATCCAAAGTTTTATCTAGACAAACAAGCTTGATACTTTGCTCCTCACAGCTCCAGTGCAGTGGGAAGCAGTGAAAACAATATTGTCCAAAGAGATCTCCCTGTGGTGCTCCAGCTGGCAAATACTTTCAGACTGTTCCTGTCACTGTTTGCAAAATAATTGGGCTTTGGGGTTTGGTTGTTTTGTTTTGCTTGGGTTTTTTTCTCTGTTTCTGTTTTTTTTTGTTTTGTTTTTTTGGCTTGCAATGAACTCATGCAGCTGGCAACTTACTTGCCTTTCTCATGTTTCTCTCCATAGTACAAGCATTGTTGTGCCCTTCCTTGCAGGCCATTCTGTTTCTCATTAGTATGTGTTTGTCCCTTGTTTTATACACGGCAACTAAGCTCCATTACTGTACTTTCAGTTTTCACCATGGCCTCTTCTCTGCTTTGCTACTGCAAAAGATGTCATTAGGATGGTGTGGTGAAGATTTGTCTCCAGCTCCATAGCATGACTGGTTTAGATGTATCACCTCTCAGTCTGCACTAGCAAGGAGGGTCAGATGCCTGAATCAAAGTACTTTAACTTCTTTAGGAATTTGGGCCCTAGGTGAGGGCATAGGTTCTCTTCCCACAGAAATGAAGGCAGGGAGGGAGTGCATAAGCAGTGGCACTGGCAGTGGGGAGGATCAGCTGTAGTTGTGTGCAAGCTCTGTTCACTCTCGCAATTTAGGTAGAGAGACAGTGTCCCGTTTCTGATGTGCAAAATGAAAGCTCCCAAAATCCAGAGACATGGTAAAAGAACAAGTGAACCTTTGGCATGCTGAAATCATGACTGTGGACAAAGGGTAACAGAGACTACCCAAGTGAAAGTAAAAGACAAGATGAAATGCTCAAAACATTGAGGAAGCAGGTTTCCTCTGTTCATTTTCATACCACTCTGAAACCAGAGTAGGCAACAGGCTCTTTTCATGTGCGAGGTATATCCAAGATCATGACACACGATGTGATTAGCAGTGCATAGGCACTCCCTGTGCTCATGGACCTGTTTTCCAGATTATGTTTGACGATCATTTCAGTCAAGCACCCTCTTCTCATCACTAAGAATAACTCTGAAGAGTGAGGCTTCAAGCAGATGTTGGCACTTGCTCTGTCATACAAGTTTCTCAGGTTAAATAATGACAGAAAGCCTTTCTAGTGGTTTTCAGTAACATAAGCCTCTACTGGGCAGCCCTATAATTTTTCATATATAAAAGCTAAAAGCTTGTGTGCGATTTATTAACATTGTGCATTTAGTTCTATGGTTAAAATAAAAGTAAAATTAAAAATATATGTGTAAGAAGAAGATACCAAACAGGTAAGAAGTGTTCATTTTTACCACATTAGAATCAGTCAGTGAAGATAGCACCTTTAATTTCACTTTGAGATTTAGGTTGTGATTTTCAAAACAACCCTTGGAAAACAGGCATCTTGGACAGTTGTGGTGGGTTGAAGTTTCCCCCCCAATATTAATTTTTAACTCAGTTAGAAGCAAATGAAGCTGAATTTACAAGCAAAATCTACACTCTACAATGGAATGCAATGAATATGTACAAAATACACAGGATTTACAGTATTATACAGATATTTACAATTAATAAACAGCACAAGGATCCCTCTGGCCAAGGACCAGGGGAAGCTACCAGCTTCTTCCTCCCTGCCCCCCTTACCCTCCTGTATAAAAGGGACAAGAGAAAGGAGCAGAGAAGTTAGACTTAGCCAAAGCCAGCTAATAAGCAGGTTATCTCTCACAAGCAAAGCAAAACAGCCAAGATCAGAAGAGAAGAGAAAAGGGAAGAATTGTTACAGTACAGCTCCTCTTATTCTAGATTTTTACCCAATGAATTTGTTTATAATAATCTTTTGTTTTCCTTTTTACACCCAATTGTAATTTATTTTTGTTTTTCTACTTTTCTGCTCGAAATCTGTAACTAAATTTTTAAAGGTATAGCCTAAAACCTCCACAACAATGGAAATACCTGGATGCAAAACCTCAGTTTTGACACTACTCACTTCCTGTCCCAGCCAATTTGTTTACCCCATAAGAGGTCACAGTCGAGTAGAGGGATATGGAACATACCCCCCATTACTAGGAGATGTGAGTATGGCCCTTGTGTGTCTTTTGGAGGGAAGAGTCACAGTAATCAGCTTCCTGAAATCTCCCACCACTTGAAAGTGAGATGCCCTAACCCTGGACATGAATTAGACTCTGCCCCCAGACACAAAAGCTATCCCAAAGCACAGTGGCTCTGCAGTCATTTTCCATGGAGAAATTCATTTGGGTAGTGAGTGATTGAATGATCATTTGGGATTTCTTTCCTATCTTTCCTTCTTTCCAAAAGAAAGAAACTGACAACATGTTGTCTTGACTAGAAAATTTAAATCCTTTACGTATTTTTGAGATGTGGAAAAAGCTGGGCAATTAATTGATTGATGAATGGTTGTCCTCTCTGGGGTTTGGTTTGGGTTTTGTTTATACATATGTACTCCCATACTCACCTGACTACAGAATAATGTCCCCCTGTGGAATGTCAGCTCCTGGGTAGGTGCTCCAAGGACTCACAACCTACAAATCCAAAGCAGTACAATGGACTTCAGTTGAAGTGTCTGTTAAACATTTTCTAGAGGATGGGAGCACTTTATTCCAGATACTTCCTCTAAATTAAATCCAAGAAAAGATAGCCAAGTCTTTCAGAGCAAACTGGGATGTGAACCTACTAAAATCTCTGGCTCCAACAAGTTCAGGGTGAATATCAGCTTAGGTATCTGATGTGGCAGTTTAGGCTGGGCGCTTCCTTGACTGGCACGTAAGTTGCACCTCTGGTGTCTCGAGTGTCCAATCCATTAGGTGGACACAGGAAATAGAGTATTTCATACCCATAAATCCTGCGCCCTAAAAATCTATCTGCAAAGTCATTCTCTTCCTTTTTCTTCTCTCTCTCTGCTCCTGTGGGAGATACTCCATATCAGGTAATGGTGGGGGTGTATCTCAAGGCCTCTTAGGGCTGCCGAGGCATAATGCCGAGAGGAGAAGGGGGAAGGGTAGTCTCAGACTGAGGCTAGCCTAGCAGGGGGGGAAAAGAAAGAGCCCTGGGGGTTTTGAGTATACTCTCAGGTGGGGAGACGGGAAGTGTTGGGAGGCTTTTGGGTATGCTATAAGAGGACTCCGTATGCTTTGGGATTCTGTTGTCACTATGCTTTGTAGTTTCTGTACAACACTTACTGCTTTTCCATTTAAACTTTCCATCACTTCACAATCTATTTAAGTGAGTGTCATTCTTTTGCCCCTTTCAGGGGCAAGAGAAGCTCTCTCCAGCCTCAAACCAGGACACCTGAGTTCTGTGGTAGATCTACATATCTCGGTCAACCAGAAACATATTTTATGGGGGAAAAAGAAGAGGAGTTGTTCATAGTACAATTATATACAGTGTTAGGTGTCTGTAGTTACTTCTATTTGAAGGCAGGCACCTAATTAAATGCTCAGTAAAAAAAACAGACACATTTACCAGGTTGGCCCTGTATAGCTTGGTCTTGGAAAGCACTTATGGTTTGAAATCTAAAGGCAGTTTCACAGCAATGATTCCCCTATAACTAGTTAAGTTAATAACAGCAGGTTAATAAAAGCTAACTCAATTATCCATTAAACATGATGATCAGGTCTAATTTTAACCCATCTAATCTATATTTATTCAATATTTTAGTCAAGACTAAAAATACTATCTAATTGCAATCCATATGTAGACAAGGCAGAGGTCAGTCAGAGAGGAGCACAGGTGAACTTGGAATTACAGTCTCCACACTTCTTCCTTCTCCAGTTTTTAAGCAGTCTAAGGTGGATGTTTCAGTGTAAAATCAAAAGATTCTTGCTCTATCCTATAGCAACACTAAGACAGCAAGCATGGCTTACAGCTTTCTGCTAATGATGTTTTTGATCCACCTTTATAACTGGACAGGGACTATATGAGTGATCAAGTTATATTTAGTATGTCCTTGATTGTGAGCCAGTGACCTAGATTTGTTCCCTCTGAATTTCACATCAAATATTTAAACCAATTTTTAAGAAGGCCAAAGTTGCTCAGAACGGAGAGAAGGCTAGTAGTAGCACATCATATACACATAACTGACAACACTTGCTTTAACTTGGATTTAAGCCTCAGCTTAATACAATACTTAAAGCACACACTCGTATTTAACTTCAGTGGGGCTTAGCTGTGTGCAAATTTAATCCCCAAAATTACAACATTTGCCAACCCATGACACTGTTTTTTCCCACTATTATTTCTACTGGTTGTAATTGGAATGGAAACTGCTTGGAATGGAAACTGTAATTGGAATGGAGACTGCTTGGCCATTGGAATGGGCTGCCCAGGGAGGTGGTGGAGTAACCTGCACTGGAGGTGTTTAGAAGAGACTGGATGGGGTGCTTGGTGCCATGGTTTAGTTGATTAGATTGTGTTGGATGATAGGTTGGACTTGATGATCTTGAAGGTCTTTTCCAACCTGGTCTATTCTATTCTATTCTATTCTATTCTATTCTATTCTATTCTATTCTAATTCCTAGTGAAAGAAGGGGGAATTGGACCTGCCAAAGCTCCTGGATCAGGCCCTTTCACAAATGGGCCACTATTTGCATGTTTCACATAAGCCAAACATTCAGATTGTAGGTCTGTAATTGTATACACATAACAGTGCATTTATCTGATGTCATAGGGGACAAGTTAACGTGACTGTTAGCTGGTTTTGTGGTTTTATCTGGAAAAGCATATGTCTACGTTTTTACCGGTCATCAGATATTCCTAATCAAAATACCAAGCAATGAGCTTTGAATGGAGCTAAAATTAAATTAAAAGCATGTCTCAGAGGATTTTGAAGAGGTCTTGCTGTTTGACCCAGTTCAGTTATCAGAACTTATCCCTCATGAGAAGTGGTTTTCATAAAGATAATTAGCAGAATTTACATAGAATCCTTTGTCTTTGGTTGTTGGGTTTTTTTTTTTTGGGGGGGGGGGGGGTTGGTTGCAATATTCTTTACATATTTATAAACATTAATCAAGTCACCACTTAGTCTCCTTTTCTCCAAGCTAAAGAGCCTCATCTCCCTCAGGATCTCCTCTCCTTTAATCATTTTTCTGGCTCTGTGCTGGACTCTCTCAAGCAGTTCCCTGTCCTTCTTGAACTGAGGGGCCCAGAACTGGACACAATACTCCAGATGTGGCCTCACCAGGGCAGAGAAGAGGGGGAGAACATCTCTCAACCTACTAACCACTCCTCTTCTAATACGCCCCAGAATGGCATTGGCCTTCCTGGTGACAAGAGCACATTACTGTCTCATAGTCAACCTTCCATCCATCAGGACCCCCAGGTCCTTTTTGCCTTCACTGCTCTCCAGCAGGGTAGTCCCCAGCCTATACTGATCCACTGGGATGTTCTTTCCCAGATGCAAGACTCTAGGTTTGCCCTTGTTGAACTGCATTCAATTCTCCCTGCCCAACTCTCCAGCCTGTCCAAGTATGACTGAATGGCAGCACAACTCTCTGGTGTGTCAGCCACTGCTCCTAGTTTGGTGTCATCAGCAGACAGTGCACTCAGCACCTTCATCCAGGTCATTGATGAATATATCATACAGGACTGGTCCCAGTACTGACCCTGAGGGACTCTACAAGATACAGGCCTCCAACTAGGCTCTGTCCAATTGACCACAACTCTCTGACTTCTTTCCTTCAACTAGTTATCAATCCACCTCACTACCTGATCATCCAGACCACATTGCCTCAGCTTAACTGTGAGGATGCTGTGGGAGACAGTGTCAAATGCTTTACTGAAATCAAGACAAACCACATTCAATGCTCTACCATTACCTATCCACCTGGTTATGTCCTCATAAAAGGCTATCAGGTTGATCAGACATGACTTCCCCTTGGTAAAACTATGCTGACTGCTCCTAATGACCCTCTTGTCCTCGATGTGCCTAAGGACAGTGCCAAGGATAAGTTGTTTCATCACCTTTCCAGGGATGGAGGTGAGGCTGACCAGTCTGTGGTTACCTGGGTCCTTCTTCTTACCCTTTTCGAAGATTGGAGTGACATTTGCCTTCCTCTAGACCCCAGGTACCCATGGATTAATAGATGTCCAGATGCCTTAACTGATCCCTAACCCAGTTTGAATCAACCCAGTCCTCATTGACCAAGGAAAACTCCTCCTTTGTCTTCCTCTGGTGCCTCAGGGGTCTGGACCTCCTGAGGACAGTCTCCAACAGTATAGATGGACACAACAAAGGCATTTAGTAACTCCACCTTCTTTGTATCCTCTGTCACCAAGCCATCACCCACCTCATTCAGCAGTGGGCCTACATCGTCACTTATGTTAGTTTTTACTGCAATGTATTTGAAGAAATCCTTTCTGTTGTCCTTGACCTCCCTTGCAAGGCTTAGTGCTAAGGAGGCCTTAGTTTTCCTGGTTGCCTCTCTACATCCTCTGATTACAGTCTTATATTCCTCTCAAATGTCTAGCCCCTTCTTCCATGATCTGTAGATTCTTCTTCCACTTGAGTTTGCCCAGCAGTTCTCTACTTAACCATGCAGGTCTCCTGTCTTCCTTTCTCAATTTCCTACCTGTTGGAATGCTCTTATATTGCGCTTAGAAGAAGTGGTTCTTGAATATTAACCAACTATCATAGGCCCCTTTGTCTTCTAGTACCCTGTCCCATGTAATTTCCCCTAGCAATTGCTCAAAAAGGCCAAAGTTGGCCCTAATGAAGTCCAAGGTTGTGATCCTACCACACAAGACCCTGAACTCTACCATCTCATGGTTGCTGCAGCCAAGGCTGACCTCAGCCTTCACTGCTTCAGCCAGACCCTCCTTGTTAGTGCATATCAGGTCCAATAGTGCTCCTCTCCTAGTTGGCTCATCCACCATTTGCATCAAGAAGTTATCTTCAGTGCACTGGTGGAACCTCCTGGACTGTGGCTGGCTGACTGAGGAGGCCTTCCAGCAAGTATCTGGATAGTTAAAATCTCCCATGAGAACCAGGGGCTGTGATTGCAAGGCTGCAGTCAGCAGCTTGTAGAAAGCCTCATCACTTTCCTCGTTCTATCAGAATATGACTAAGGAAAAATATCCAAACAAAAATCTACATCCTGACATGCTGGAGTGGGTCCAGAGAAGGCCGCATGTATTACCAGAGGGCTGAAACAGCTCTGCTATGAAGAAAGGCTGATTGTTTAGCCTAAAGACAAGAAGGCCATGAGGAGACCCTGTTGCAGCATTTCAGTATTTTGAGGGGACCTATGAGAAAGACAGAGACAGAGTTTTTTTAGCAGGGCCTGATGTGACAGGTCAAGCAGTGCTGATTTTAAACAGAAAGAGGGGACACTATGACTAGATATAAAGAAGAAATCTTATAAGGTGAATATGGTGAGACAGTGGCCCAGGCAGCCCAGAGAGGTAGTAGATGTCACACTCCTGGAAACATTCAAGGCCAGACTGGACAACCTGAGCAACCTTATCTAGTTGAAGTTGTCCCTGCTCAATGCAGTGGGGCTGGACTAAATGACCTTTAAAGGTCCCATCCAAACCATTCGATGATGATGATATGTCCAATTGTTCGGTTTCATGAACAGCCACAAGTCAGAATCTCAACAGTTTGATCAGCCTTTTGCTTTTTTTCAGTAGCTGTCCTCCAAAGCGAAGCTTTAAATATGAACATTTTTTCACCATTACAAAGTTTGCACAGTGCCAGGAGCCAAATAATCCATGACCACCCCATTGCTTTCTGGTGCTGCCTCCTAGCTCACACAAAACTCCATATTTTTCAAAAAATAGCATATACAGCACAGAGCTGACCTACATGTTTCAATTTTCATCAGGCAACCAGTTCATTTTCAGAGATAGCCTTCTAATTGTTTTTTTTGTTTGCACAAATATCTCACAATAACCTCTTCTTCACTAACAGAACTTAGAACAGAATCTGCACATCCAGCCTGAATCTCCCCACCTCCAGCTTCATTCCATCCCCCCTAGTACTACCTGAGATCCTGAGAAGTCCCTCCCCAGCCTTCTTGGAGGCCCCCTTCAGATACTGGAAGGCCACAATTAGGTCACCTGGGAGCCTTCTCTTCTCCAGACTGAACAGCCCCAACTCCTTCAGTCTGTCCTCATAGGAGAGGTGCTCCAGCCCTCTGATCATCCTCATGGCCCTTCTCTGGACACATTCCAGCACCTCCACATCCCTCTTGTAATAGGGGCTCCAGAACTGGACACAGTACTCCAGGTGGGGTCTCAGCAGAGCGAGTAGAGGGGGAGGATCACCTCCCTTGACCTGCTGGCCACACTTCTCCTGATGCAGCCCAGGATCTGATTGGCTTTGCGGGCTGCAAGTGCACATTGAGAGCTCATGTTGAGCTTCTTGTCCACCAGCACCCCCAAGTCTCTCTCCTCAGGGCCGCTAGACACTAGTCAGGGACACTAGTCATAGACATAGTAATAGACTCATAGACACTAGTCAGGGAGAACCAGGAAAATTGTGAGAACTTCTGCAAACCTTATCCACATGGTACTGAGTGATGAGGGTATGGTTTTAGGCCTCACTATAGAAAGGAAAATTAAGATTTATATTTCATTCATTAGGGGCAAAAAGGAATCAGGAAAAATAACTCCTTTAGAGAAAAATAAGATAACAAGCAACAGTCTTTCCAGCGTTAAGATGAATCCCTTTAGGTTTACAGGTTTCATCACAAACTGTGTTTTACAGACTTGGTAATCTCCACCCTCACACCCTTATCTGCCTCTTTCTGCCTTAGCCATTTGCTGTGCTTTGTCATCTTCCTCGTGCTGTTCTGAGATAGAGTCATTTCACCTGGGGCCACATCTGCTTAATCCTTAAACTCATCACTCTTAGACTGGTCCCATTAATTTTCTTCTCTTTTCTGGTTTCCATAGCTCGAGTACAGCAGTCTTATTACAGCCTTCATTTTGACTTCAAATTATGGCTGACCTTTTTCAAGTCTTTATTAACCTCTGCTTCCCTTTCACTTCTTTTTGAAGGGATGATTCATCCAAGCAGATCTCAAAGCTTTCCTTGCAAACACCTTTTGCCAGGAGCAGGAATTCTGCACTGGTTGGCACCTTTGGTTTAAAGCTCCAGGGATTTTCTCTGGTCAAGTTTTTCACCTCATCAGGCCACTATCTTATGATTGCCTTTCAGTTCCTAGTGCTTGAAATTGCAAACCATTCTTAAACACCTGATATTGTCAGAAAGGCAGTCACATCCAGTACCAGCCATGTGAAAACTTTCTCCATCTCCCACAGGACCTGAACTACACCCCTAACAATTATTTGAGCAGGCTCATCTGCATACCCTGGCCTCTACCACTGTTAATTCTTCATATAGCAAAATAAAAGTACTCCTTCTCTAACACAGCACTTTCAGCTCAGTGCTTATTTGTCATTCCAGATACCACCAGTTAAGCTGATGCCAGGGCTTCCACCACACCTCTGCCATCAGCATTCAACAGAGAGGAAGGTCCACTTGAATATAACACAGTATGTTTAGGTAAGACCAAATAGTTCCATCCTAAAATACCAGAAGAATTACCACACAAAATTGAACATTCCACACCTAAGTATTTAATAACACTGTAAAATCTGTGTGATAATGCCTGCCTGGAACAAAGTAAATGTGGGGTCTGAGTCCCTTGCTCAAGTGTCTGTTGCATTGATTAGTACATCAGACCAGCTTTACCATCAAAGTCATGTGAAAAAGGCAAATGCAGTCCTCCAGCACATCAGACAAGGTATCCAGAAGATAGGTAAGCCATTAATGCTATTTTATTAAACAAGAATGAAACCTCATCTGGAACAGCCTGGGCAGTTGAGCCTTCTGTGTTCAAAGATGAGTCAAAACTGGAACAGATACAGGGCTGGGGATTGCTGGGACAATCAGTGGAGAAGACATCTGATGTTACAGAGGATATGTGGAAAGCTAGCTTAGCATCTCAAAGTCACCATCGAAAGGGAATGTGATTAATCTCTAAAAACACACCCATGGGCAAACCTCAGAGAGGAAGAATGGCTATCCATTTTAATGACAGTATTGGCACAACAACAAAAGTGTACAAACTATCTGTGAAGGGTATTGGCCTTCAAATCCAATGGCTTACATATCAGAGAGGAAAAGTTCTATCCAGCAGAGGTAATAAAGGGCAGAAATCAGCAAGTTTTGAACTGGTGCTTGACAAATGAATCACAATGATTACATGACAGGACAGAGAATGATTATGAGTTGAGCTTGATGAGGTAGTCCATCATATCCTCTACCTTTTTTATCTCACTGTTGACTCCTACTGACTTTGTTGTGTTATTTTTTTAATGTTTCATTTATTCAAAGCCCTTTCAAGTTAAATCTTCAAGTTTTTGCCTGCTAGTTAATATAGGACAATGTTTCATTATAGTTTTCTAAGTTCTTACACTGTCAGTCATGTGCCTTGCTGATCAAATAAAACACTGAAGGCTGATAAACAAATTCTACCAGGCAAAATTATATTATTCTTAGCAAAGCATAGGTGATTTTTGTATCATATCTCATTGAATACAATACAGTAAGCTCTTTTATGATTTAAGAAGTTTTTAACCTCTTTTAAACCCCATTTTTGGTACCAGAGTATTGTTTGACACAAATGACACGTATTCCATTATTTAAAGGAACAACAACCAAACAAAAAATCTTAACTATTCAATTGGGCATTTTAAAATTTGCCTGACCCTGAACTCTTTGTTGAATTAATCATCAATTAACAATACCCTTAGGTCAGCAGAAAATGTCAGTTTTCAAATATTTAAAGAAAACAATTCAGCTGGTCCCATAATGCAGCTGGTATAATAATACTCTCCTATGAGATTTCACTTGATAGCACACAGCACTAATGATAATAAATAATAATCATAATAATAGTAAAAAAAAAACAATTTAGAATGAAAACAAACCCCACATGACACACATTAATACCAGATTTCTAAGGGTGATTGTAAACAGACAACCAAAAAAAACAAATAGATGTGCTTTTACTGCAATTACAGAAATAAGTTGCTGACCCTATACAGTGTAATATTTTGTGAAGGATCCAGGGAAAAGACATAAAGCCATCAGTGCTGAACTTGGCAAATGACAGCAAAGCTGGGAGAGCAGTACACAATTTGTAAAAGCCCACAACAACGAACAAGAGAAACCCGGTTTAGCCTTGGCATAGACCAGTTCCAGAAGGAGCAGGGAGGTCATTCTGCCCTTGTACACTGCACTGGTTAGGCCACACCTTGAGTCCTGTGTCCATTTCTGGGCCCCTCACTTTAGGAAGGATGTTGAGTTGTTGGAACGAGTCCAGAGAAGGGCAAAAAGCTGGGGAGGGGTTTGGAGCACAGCCCTGTGAGGAGAGGCTGAGGGAGCTGGGATTGCTTAGCCTGGAGGAGGCTCAGGGCAGACCTTATTGCTTTCTACAAGTACCTGACGGGAGGTTGTAGCCAGGTGGAGGTTGGTCTCTTCTTCTAGGCAACCAGCACTAGAACAAGAAGACACAGTCTCAGGCTGCACCAGGGGATGTTCAGTCTGGATGTTAGGAAGAAGTTCTTCATAAAGATAGTGATTGCCCATTGGAATGTGCTGCCTGGGGAGGTGGTGGAGTCACCATCACTGGAGGTGTTTAGGAAGTGACTGGATGGGGTGCTTGGTTGCGCGGTTTAGTTGATTAGATGGTGTTGGACGATAGGTTGGACATGATGATCTTGACGGTCTCTTCCAACCTGGTCTATTCTATTCTATTCTATTCTATTCTATTCTATTCTATTCTATTCTATTCTATTCTATTCTATAGTGCACACATTAGTCTAAGCAGACAGATAGTACACTGTACCTCTAAGGTAAATAATAATAGTATACACACAGGACATAACATTCCTGTCATGGGAAACAATTATTTTAAAGGATTTTTAAGAATGGATAATCTCTGCATCATGTTTTGCTAATGTTAAAGATACCCAGAGTACTGATTAGAATTTCAGGTGTGTACGCAAGGAATATTGAATGGGATAGGAATGCAAAATGCTTTTGCATTTAGCACTGGGCCAACCACTACAATAATACTGTCTCTGTTTCTAGTACCAGCATGCAAATAAGGATTTTATAGTGTAGAGAATGTTAGCATAACTGTAAAGAGCCTTAATGCTGATGGAAGAGTAGAAAAAATATCATTAATGGAGTGAGAAAGTCTTGGGAATATTTATTCTACATGGAGCACACCACAACATAAGGAACTAATCAGGCTAGGCTGCAAGGGTGGGTGGCAACCAGAAGGAAACAGCAGAGAGAAAGTTTGATGGTGAGAGGCAGAGAGTTCAGGCCTGGTACCTGTATAGGGCTGATTCCTGCTTTCCAGGCAGGTCTTTGAGGCTTGACAAGAAAAAGGAACACCTTGAGCAGCTGCCATACAGACTGCCAGGTTATGCTTGCAAACCTTCAGCCCTGCAACTTTTTCCTTCTGTTAACTGCTGTGCATGCTCTTGGAAACACACAAAGTGTTCATCCTGTCTGAAGGACCACATTCACTGACATCTGCAGCTTTAGTGAGAGACAAGACGCTTTAGGACCTGCAGGATTTTATTCCTACAGGGTGAAACATGAGAAATTAATTGTTTGTTAACAGAGTTTGATTGACAAACTTCTCTGAAAACAAGCCCTTATGGGATTCAGTTACCAGCAGTTTAATGATGGTAGCATTTCTGATGGAAGCATTTGTGAATCCAGAAAACTACTTGCAGCTTATGACACCCATCTTTAAACTCCAGAGTTGCTAAACAGTTAGGAAGTCCTCAGTTCTGAAACATACAGCTCTGCTGAGCTGTATTGTGCCAATTATATAACCTGCACAGTGGAGGGCATAGGTGGATGACTGTATTTGACAGTTGTGGAAAATAGGTGAAACTGCCAAAGGGCAAAGCCTGAGACTTCTGAATCCAAATAATGTTTCAAAAGACTGATTAGAAAGATCCCAGGCAATGTTACAGCATTTTCTACCTTAGAGCAGTTTGAAGATGGCTTCCCTCCTTCATGTCTGTGGCTAACACTAAGATTCTTTTGCAGTCTTGTAACATTTTCTGAATATATGCTCCTAAATTGTGGGTCTGATTTCACTCTTGCTGAAGTCAGTGGGAGACATGCAGTGTGCTTAGCAGGAGATGGATTACCCCTGGCCTCATTAGTTTCAGTTTCCTCTACAGCTGTGGATGAGCCTCACTCTTGCTGTCACAGGGAAATAAAAATTAAGATGTACTGTACCAGGGTGATCTGCCATATCTTGCATAAATTTACCTCTCCTGTCTCTCTCATAAATTCCCATGTGACTTTTGCTGGGACTCTGTGGAAGATTGAAGACGAAAGGGTTACTTAAGGTTTCCCTGACGGACTGCCCACCCATGCCGCTCCACCACCCCTTCTTCCAGATTTGCAGTGAAGCTGATCCCTGAATTTAGCAGTTCTCTCCCCCAGTGGGATTACAGAGCCACATGTAGCCTTTGTGAGCATTAATCAAAGCTTCACTTGTGACATTTCTTAGAATTTTTTATTTGAGGATGAAATACTGCTTGCCTGTTAGAATTAATTTCCCAAGTCACTTGCCTCTTCAGAGAGGCTGAGCTCTGTCTCACATGATTTGTGGACTGGCAAATATTCTGAAGATGTAGGCAAATCAAAATCTGTGCATCTTCAACCATGTGTCACTAGTGTTTCATGTGTCCTAGTGATCAAATTTAAGGAATTTAAGGAATTACAAGTGCTTTGATTTAACTGAAAGAGTGTCCTTATCACAGGGGCAGCAAGGAGTCTTGGGCTGACACTATTGGTTCATTCTTAGTGGTGGAGCGAAGACAAGTAGATGTGAGCCAAGGAAGTGACTGATTGGCCCCAAGAGCTGCACAGTGATTCATCAAATCTAAAGCTTTGGGAAAAGATCAGTGTTCATCAGATGTTGTGACTCCAGCATCTTAGTCAGACATTGCATGAAACACTGTGGAGTACAGTAATTCCACATGTGATTACAGAGGCTGTTTTGAGAAGATGGGTGCACAGACATTTCATGTGAGCTTTGTCCATGATGACAGGAAACTGTGAACTCTGACAAAGTGCTGGTATTTGCCAATTACATTTTTATCTTTCGTTGGGACACTAGGCTAGGTCACTAGCCCTAAACTGTAACAGGGGAGGAAATTTACTTGCTCCTTCAATAATCCATTAACGGTTGTTGGGACTCTTTTTGAGGTGTGCTGTGAAAGAATGAGTGACGATCAACACAAGTAGCAGGAAGGGAAATTCCAGCAGAGTACATAAAAGGAGTTGTTTCATAATGGGTTTCCTTAAACATTGAATGAGGTTGCCTAGAAAGTCTGTGGACTCTACATCCCTGAAGATAATTTGACACTCATCTGAAAAAGGCCCTGAGGAACTTGATCCCACTTTGAGAAAGACCCTGTTTTGAGCAGGAGGTCAGACTAGGTGACCTCTAGAGGTTCCTTTCAACATAAATTATTCTATGATCTGTTCTATGATTCTGTGATGCTATATATACCTGAAGGGAGGTTGTAGCCAGGTGGAGGTTGGTCTCTTCTTCTAGGCAACCAGCACTAGAACAAGAGGACACAGTCTCAAGCTGCACCAGGGGAGGTTCAGACTGAATGTTAGGAAGAAGTTCTTCATAGAGAGAGTGATTGCCCACTGGAATGGGCTGCCTGGTGAGGTGGTGGGGTTGCCATCACTGGAGGTGTTTAGAAGGAGTCTTGATGGGGTGCTTGGTGCCATGGTTTAGTTGATTAGGTAGTGTTGGATGATGGGTTGGATGCAATGATCTCAAAAGTCTCTTCCAACCTGGTTTATTCTATTCTACTCTATTCTATTCTGTTCTATTCTATTCTATTCTATTCTATATAGTGATTTTTTTCTTTTTTTAATTAGTTTTCTGAAATATCTTCTCTTTACTACAAATCACTCAGCATTGCTCCCTTGATGGATTATTTCTTCGTGTCAGAGATGTTCATGAAAGGTAAGATCTCATCACATAATTGCTGCACAACCTTTTCCATCAGCTGTGTTATCTATCAGCTTTATTTTAAGAGAAGCTCTCAGTTCAGGGAAAGCTCTGACACTGTTTAATTCAATTCTGCTGAAATCAGTTCTGATGTGATATCCAAATGCTGCAGAGCAGGGATATGACTATCCTCTTTAGAGGTTATGGCTCCAGCATAATATTTGAACATAGAAGAAATATTTAACTCATACAGGCTGAGGTCAGAGTGGCTGGAGAGCAGCCAGGCAGAAAGGGACCTGGGGGTACTGGTTGATGGTAGGCTGAACATGAGCCAGCAGTGTGCCCAGGCAGCCAAGAAGACCAATGGATCCTGGCCTGTATCAGGAATAGTGTGGCCAGCAGGAGCAGGGAGGTCACTCTGCCCCTGTACACTGCACTGGTTAGGCCACACCTTGAGTCCTGTGTCCAGTTCTGGGCCCCTCAGTTTAGGAAAGAGGTTGAGTTGCTGGAAGGTGTCCAGAGAACGGCAACGAAGCTGGGGAGAGGCCTCAAGCACAAGCCCTATGAGGAGAGGCTGAGGGAGCTAGGGTTGCTTAACCTGGAGAAGAGGAGGCTCAGGGCAGACCTTATTGCTGTCTACAACTCCCTGAAGGGAGACTGTAGCCAGGTGGGGGTTGGTCTCCTCTACGAGGCAACCAGCACCAGAACAAGAGGACACAGTCTCAGGCTGCGCCAGGGGAGGTTTAGGCTGGATGTTAGCAAGAATTTCTTCCCAGAAAGAGAGATTGGCCATTGGAATGGGCTGCTCAGGGAGGTTGTGAATCACCACTACTGGAGGTGTTTAGGAAGAGATTGGATGGAGTGCTTGGTGCCATGGTTTAGTTGATAGGCTGGACTTGAAGATATCAAAGGTCTTTTCCAACCTGGTTAATTCTATTATATTCTATTCTATTCTATTCTATTCTATTCTATTCTATTCTATTCTATTCTATTCTATTCTATTCTATATAAGCAATTTCTTCCGGTGTGGCTTATTAATAGCTTACTGCTCCTAGAAAGAGGTAGTCTGATGCCTCTAACTCTCTCTTTAATCCTGGAATACTTTCAGTTAAACTTTAGTGCTTGCTGATCTCAGGGTAAACTTAGAGATCAGAATCTTACCTGGGAGATTTTCTGGTTATTTCATGTAGTTATCTTGAATATAAATTTACCAGTGTTAGGATTCCAGTGTGCAATCATTTGCATGAGCTTAGTAAAATCAAGATAACTACATTTCTGTGTTCCTCTGAGTGAAAGATGATTTTCTTCCCAAACACATCTAATTTTCAGTGACTTGATTTTTTTTACCTAACTAACTTAACCTGGTTTAAATTATGAAATGCAGGGGCTGTGTGGCAATGGCCTTTGTTGAAATGTGACAGCAAGGAGGCAAACAGACTCAGCTGCAGATGTAGTGATATGAGTTCAAATCCCATGCTCAAGGCTGTTTCCAGTTAGTCTAGCTTCCTCCATGCCACAAGCTGCAGCTGCTTTTATGCTTTTTGCTATGGGAGCATAATGGCCAGTTAGATTCAAGTGAAACTTGGTCCTGTGAGACAGCTTCTGTGTCTGTCAAAAAATGCCAAGCCAGGTCAAACTGAATGGTGGTGTAGACTTCTTTTCAAACCAGTTTCTAGGTGTAAAAAGCTGAATGCTCTTCAGTTAGAGAAAAATTGCAACAGCTACACAATCAGATCCTCTTGAACTACAAATACTCAGATAATGCAATAGTATGTCCGGGGTTGGTGTTTTTTGGTTGTGGGGGTTTTGAATTTGTGTTTTGTTTTGTTTTTTCAAATAAGACTACATACAAAAGGCATTTATTAGTTAGGAATAACAAGAGTTTCAAACTTATTTCCATAGGATATTGATAGATGGGAAGCAGATGCTCTTTTGCTCATGACAGGACTTCCCTTGCATCCCATGCAGTGCAGTCTGATCAAACTTCACTGAAGGGATGTGTAGCACCTGGATGTGGGGCATTTGTAATTAGAAACGATAGGACATGTGACTTCAGTAAGCCAAGGAGCTTGTTTAAAATATGTCCCAGCTGTTGAATGATTAAACCCTTGCAATTGTAAGATTGTCCTTTACTTCTACTTTTCAAATGCAATTATTACTAGAGCTTCAGCAGGATAGGAGATGTGTTTTAAACAAGCACCAGGAATGTTGTTCTTCAATTATACCACCAAGTTTCTGTATGTGAGAGTAGTGAGATCCTCTCCCAGGGTATTAACTTTAATTTCTCCTTTCCAAAACAGGCTTCCTTTGCAGAATACAGATTTTTCACACAGCCTATGCTAAAATGACAGGCCATTACTCCCTGTAATATGGCAAATTATTTAGTGTTGGGCATATAGAATAGAATAGAATAGACTAGAATAGAATAGAATAGACTAGAATAGAATAGAATAGAATAGAATAAACCAGGTTGGAAGAGACCTTCAAGATCATCACGTCCAACCTATCACCCAACACCACCCAATTAACTAACCCATGTAACCAAGCACCCTGTCAAGTCTCCTCCTGAACACCTCCAGTGACGGCGACTCCACCACCTCCCCAGGCAGCCCATTCCAATGGGCAATCACTCTCTCCGTGTAAAACTTCCTCCTGACCTCCAGCCTGAACTTCCCCTGGCGCAGCCTGAGACTGTGTCCTCTTGTTCTGGTGCTGGCTGCCTGGGAGAAGACACCAACCTCTGCCTGTTTACAACCCCCCTTCAGGTAGTTATAGAGAGCAATAAGGTCACCCCTGAGTCTCCTCCCCTCCAGGCTAAGCAGACCCAGCTCCCTCAGTCTCTCCTCATAGGGCTTGTGTTCCAAGCCCCTCACTAACTTCGTTGCCCTTCTCTGGACTCGTTCCAGCAAGTCAACATCCTTCCTAAACTGAGGGGCCCAGAACTGGACACAGGACTCGAGGTGTGGCCTAACCAGTGCAGTGTACAGGGGCAGAATGACCTCCCTGCTCCTGCTGGCCACACTGTTCTTAATGCAGGCCAGGATTTCATTGGCCCTCTTGGCTGCCTGGGCACACTGCAGGCTCATGTTCATCCTACCATCAACCAGCACCCCTAGGTCCCTCTCTGCCTGGCTGCTCTCCAGCCACTCTGACCCCAGCCTGTAGCACTGCATGGGGTTGTTGTGGCCAATGTGCAGAACCCAGCACTTGGATGTGTTAAATCTCATGCCGTTGGACTCAGCCCATCTGTCCAGCCTGTTGAGGTCTCTCTGCAAAGCCTCTCCTACCCTCTAGCAGATCAACTCCTGTTCCCAGCTTGGTGTCATCAGCAAATTTACTGATGACATATATATATTAGAAATCCACAGAGACAAGGGGTTTCTTTTAACATGTTATTGCCCTTATGGTCTTACACAAGGCTTAGAATCACAGAATCATAGAATCAATAAGGTTGGAAGAGACCTGAAAGATCATCAAGTCCAACCTGTCACCCAACACCTCATGACTACTAAACCATGGTACCAAGTGTCATGTCCAATCCCCCCTTGAACACCTCCAGGGACAGTGACTCCATCACCTCTCTGGGCAGCACTTTCCAATGGCTAACAACTTTCTCTGTGAAGAACTGTTTCCTCACCTCAAGCCTAAACTTCCCTTGGCACAGCTTGACTGTGTCCTCTTGTTCTGTTAGTGGATATGTTCAAGAGTCTCAACGTCCTTCTTAAACTGAGGGCCCCAGAACTGGACACAGGACATGTCCAGAGAAGGGCAACAAGGCTGGTGAGAGGCCTTGAGCACAAGCCCTATGAGGAGAGGCTGAGGGAGCTGGGATTGTTTAGCCTGGAGAAGAGGAGGCTCAGGGGAGACCTCATTGCTCTCTACAACTACAAAAAGGGTGTTTGTAGCCAAGAAGGGGTTGGTCTTTTCTCTATAGCAACCAGCACCAGAACAAGGGGACACAGTCTCAAGCCACACCAGGGGAGGTTTAGGCTCGAGGTGAGGAGAAAGTTCTTCACTGAGCGAGTCATTCGTCATTGGAATGTGCTGCCCAGGGAGGTGGTGGAGTCACCATCCCTGGAGGTGTTCAAGAGGGGATTGGATGTGGCACTTGGTGCTATGGTCTAGTTATGAGGTCTGTGGCTACAGGTTGGACTCGATGATCTTTGAGGTCTCTTCCAACCTTTGTGATACTGTGATACTGTGTGGCCTAACCAGTGCAGTGTACAGGGGCACAATGACTTCCCTGCTCCTGATGGCCAGACTATTCTTGATGCAGGCCAGGATGCCATTGCATGCTTGGTCTTCATTGTAGAGTACTTCAAAGGGTGGAAGCAGCTTTTGGTGGAAAGAAGGGACAAATATTATTTAGTGTGTTCTGGTCTATAATAAGATGTAGTCAGTGGGGAAAGATTATTTTGGTTTTCTGAAGATAAATGCCAGTCTGTCATTGTGACAGCACCTCTGCATACAGATTATTTCTCTATGCCTGACAGTACTGTAGGAAAAGAGGAAGTCAAGGCAGGGACATTTTTCCAAGCCACACACAGGATGAGGATGAAAAGCCCAAATAGCGTAAAAGAAACCTTGCATTATTTGGAAAAGAATACATAAGAAACCTGTTAAACAAAGGTTACTTCTATGAATTTCTAACCATAACAATAAATCAAAGCTTTCTAAGGGCTATCATGAAGATAATTTTGACACTAGAAGCAGTTCTGCAAATTAAGAAATAAGCAACTGCCTTCAGAAACAGACTGCTGACTTGGCAGAAGATTGCAGAATGGTTATAAATCTGTAGTGTCTCTTTTGCCTACGTAGAACATAGTGATGACCTTTTGAAGTCTGTGAACTACAGAATAAGAGGACTGATCTTGAGAGGGATAAGAGATAAGCTTACCTCCCGCCATACGGTGGTCATGGGAGCTTCCCAGGACAGGGCAAGAGCATGGAGAATGATCTCCAGAACAGGAGGGCTGTTCTTGCAAGGTACAACTGAGTACCAGCAAGACTCATACATCGTGTCAAAAGGCACTGGAAAATACAAAGAACAGCTTTGTTGAGCTATGCCTTCCTCTTCTCCTCACCCTTTTTGTCTCTCTGGTTTATTGTGTGCAGTGAGAGGCTGCTGGGATGTGCTCAATGGGACTTTTGGGGTGATTGCTAGGACTTTGTTACAGTATGAAAGGAGAACTTTAGCCTAGACTGAAAAGATTGAAAACAATTTACCATTGGATGTAAAGAAGAACAATTACAAGGTCTATATAATTCATTGGATTGCTAATGGAAATATAGAGCAGAGGCATAAGCAGTTCTCTCTCTCCTTCTTCTGCTGCTTCTCCAGGGTGGGTTGTGCCACAGCACTGGGTTACTCATGGCACCCATCTCTGCTGGATTGGGGTGTGTGTGTGTAATTTCAACCCATCACATTCTTCCCTCAATTGTCTCTGTCCTGAAGCAGGCCAAGTGCTTAACACAAGCCTCCACTTCTTGTTTTGCAAACTACCAGTGATGGGAAATTAATTACACTATAGGGTAATTAATTTTGTTTCTATTTTGAACAGTTTTGCCTCTGCCTTCAGCTCCTGGTTGCTTGAGACAGCTATGTCTGCTCAGCTGAAAACCACTTCAGGAACTGTCTCGTTTTACTTTTCAGCTCAGTCTCTTCTAACTGCACTTTGTGAAGTTAATGGCATGTTTTCACAGTGTCTGCTTCCAGCAGCATTAACACTCCATGTTTCCACCTGGTGTACAGACCAAGGTCACTGCTAAATCTTGTGCTCCATAATGGAGGTGTAGTAAGTAAAGAGGTCACATCTGCCATGAGAACAGATGACCCTAAACTGACCAGCAAGATATTCCATTCTATATTGATCATATTCATTATAAAGCTGAATAAGTATCATGGAACCATACACTTGTTTTGCATAGTAAAAACCTCTAAGGTCAAGTCCAACCATTGACCTAACACCACCACAGCCACTACACTGTGTCCCAAAGTGCCATGTCTGCATGGATTATGAACACCTCGAGGAACAGTGACTCCACCACCTCCCTGGTCAGACTGTTCCAATGCTGATAGCTCTGGTAGAGTTTCAGGCAATTTCCTCTCATTCTAACACTTGATACTAGAGACAAGACCCTGACCCCCACCTCACTGCAACCTCCTTTCAGGGAGTTATAGACAGCAATGAGGTCTCCCCTCAGCCTCCTCTTCTCCAGAATAGACAATCCCAGCTCTCTCAGATTCTCTTCATAACACTTGTTCTCCAGACCCTTTACCAGCTATGTTACCCTTCTCTGTACACCATCCAGCATCTCAATGTCCTTCTTCAAATGAGGGGCCCAACAGTATACAGTATTTGAGGTGTGGCCTCACCAGTTCTGAGCACCCCTCTACTCCTGCTGGCCACATTGTTCCTGATACAGGCCAGAATGCTGTTGGCCTTCTTGGTCACCCAAGCACATTGCTGGCTCATGTTCAGACAGCTCTCAACCAACACCCCCAGGCCCTTTTCTGCTGGGCAGCTTTCCAGCCACTCTGCCCTGAGTCTGTAGCATTGTCTGGGGTTGTTGTGACCCAAGTGCAGGAACTGACACTTGGCTTTGTTAAACCTCATGCAATGACCTTGTGCCCTTGATCCAGCCTGTTCAGATCTCTTTGCAGAGCCTTCTTACCCTCAAGCAGATCAATAATCCTGCCCACTCATCCACTCACCCAAGCCACGAACAGCCATTTTTTTCCAGCAGGATGCTGTGGGAGATGGTGTCAAAGGCTTTACCAAAGTCCAGGTAAACAACAGCCAAAGCTTTTCCTTCATGCACAAAGCAGGTCACCTTGTCCTAGTAGATCAGATTCCTCAAGCAGGACCTGCTGTTCATGAACCCATGATCACATGTTTGTCCTGCATGTGCGGCAAAATAGCACCCAAGATGATCTCCTCCATGGCCTTACCCAGCACCGAGGTCTGACTGACAATTCTGTAGTTCCTCAGATTCTCCTTATAGTCCTTCTTGTAGATGGGCCTCACATTTGCCAATCTCCTGTCAGCTGGGACCTTGCAAGTCACCCAGAACTGTTGGTAAATGATGGAAATTGGCTTGAGATGCACTTCTGCCAGCTCCCTCAGCGCCCTGAGGTGGATGCCATCTGGCCCCATAGACTTGTGCATGTCAAAGTGGTGCAACAGCTCTCTAACTGTCTCCTCTTGGACTGTGGGGGATTCATTCTGCTTCATTCAGTGGCCAGCATCTGAGGGGTACTCTGCCCATTTTGTCTTCAATCCCAATCCATGAGTTCCTGAGTCCAGTTTCATTATACAGCTCCTAAATCTAGTTCCCATCTGCTTCCAAGTCCAGTCTGGGATTTCCCCAACACTTGTTCATAGCATCAGTGATGACAGTGATGTAACTGCCATCAGAAGGGTTGGGATTGATATTGGTTCTCTATTCTATTTTCAAATATTTAATTTTATTGTTATTATTTTTATTAAATGTGGATTAGTTTTATTTTCCAGTCTATCAGCCTCTCTGTCTTACTCTCTGTCTCTTCCCCTTTGGGAAGAGAGAGGGGTTGATTGAGAGCATCTGTGGCTTGTTTAGTGGCCAGAGCAGCCCTAACACTTGAGAACTCTTAACTCAAATCCCACATCCCAGTTGTACTCTGAAAGATGAGGGAGGGAGAATCGGGACAGCACCCTGATGTGTGAATGTGACTTTGTGCTTCTTGAGGCAGTGCTGACAAACCCTCTTTGTGCTGAACACTTAGACTCCAGACAGAGACTGTGCCAGACTTTCCTTACTCTGGTCTTTGCTTCCTGGCTCTCTCCCAGATCTTCTGAAAGCCTACCTAGAGAGCTGTAGGCCTCCAAGAAGAGGTGGTGGTTGTCCACGCCTTAGTGAGTCCTGTTCAGCAGCTCAGGTGCAGAACACCATTCAGTACAGTCACAGGCACTTGGACATGGAAGGAGTTTCACTGACTTCCCCTGGCAATGTCAGCACTGCGTAATCTGGCCTCAAATTCAGAGGCATTTCAGGGGAGAGGAGCCACTCTCTGGCAGCTATTTTGTGCCAGAAGAGACATAAACACAGACAAAACACAGCCTACACAGCAGCAGGGGACACTCTGCCATTGATCCTTTGATTCCAGTGCTGCTGGGTTCCAGTAGTCTAGTAGGAGAAGAGAGACTGGAGCTACCTAAAGGAGTCTGTTAGAATGAAAGGGGGGGAGGGGGCGGGGGAGGCGGGGAAAGAGCTAAAGGGAGATTTTTAACTATGCTTGGGTTTGATAGTCCAGTCCTTAAACTGACATTTTGGACAGTTTTGATCCAAGCTTCAAAATCTTTGTGAACAGTTATTTCTCAGACATCTGCCTATATGGATCATAATCTGGGTAGCTGCCATCTGCCAGAGAGAGTTTTCATCATGGTACTGGAAACCCTCTTGGATTCTGACACAAGACCTAATTCACATTTTTGCAGTTGTAGGAAAAAAATCTGCTAAGCAGAACGGGATCTGCAGTGGCAGATGGAAGGAAATGCAATCCTGTGTCATGAACCCTGCCCCTCTTTGATGACACTTCCATATACAAAGGCTTTTGATGAGCTCAGATGTGTGAGTGACAAAGCGATGTGCACAGCTTTCACTACAAGGCACAAGCACTGACTCGTTGCAGTGGAGAAAGCTACCAGAGCACTTAAAGAAAATTAACCTCTTTCAACTGTAGTCACACTTAACAATAAGAATGAAGATCTGCATCTGTCACTGACCTGGGAAAGATCTCCAGTTCTTCCCTTTAAGCAAACTGTGTCTTTTTCCAGGTCATTTTAACCACGTCTCTTCAAGTAATAGCATCTTCCTTCTATAGAGTAATGTCCCACAGCTGTATACAGCCTTTAGAAAGCCAAGCAGCTTCTTTCAGCCATTGCATTTCTCTGTTTGACATTGCTGCTTTTAAATCCAATGGCAGCCTACAATTCAATGGAGATCCCACACCTCCCAGTGTAAAGGAAACCATAAAACACTATGCTGTGTTTAAAGCAATTATATTGGATCTATACACACACAAGAATAAGCACACATATGTGATACTAACAGAGTGTGTACAGGGAGGACTGCTGTCTTTTCTCATCCAGCCTGCTATGGGTGAATGATATACCCCAGCCTCTCAAGCACATACTCCCCCAGCACTGAGAGGAGGACACTGCATGACAGAGGAGGAGATGTGGGTGTAGGCAGGGAAGCAATAGAGCCCTTCCAGATGGTGCATTTTCATCTGCAGTCCCTCTTCTACTTCACCATCCCATATGACAGACATAGCCAGATAATGTCTGGGAAACGAGGGGAGAGGGCTGTGCTCCTTTGTTGCACATGTGCTCAGCACAGACCCATCCATGTGGACGTGCAAAACCAGAGCCAGCTACATGAATGTCACTTTCTGCACGCAAGGCCAAACAGAGCAGCTGAATCTCTTTACACTCCCAGATTCCCTTGTGCCAATGTGAACCACACACATCCGTGACACAAATAAATTCAACAGACTTGCCTGAAAGATGTTGCCCTTATATGCTGCAAAGTGACCTCATGTCCTTAGATCAATGGGCTTATTTGAGAAATGATCCCTTGTTTGGCTGTCTTCATATCCTCTAGTAAAACATATCACACTATCCTATTTCCTCCTCCTGTTTGCCTTTCCGTACTAAATACTTCTGGTCTTTTTAAAGTTCTCCTCATGTGGTTTCTCTTCCCCAGGCACTGAGTAATTTTCATTGCTGTACTCTGGAACCTTTTCTCTCATACAAAGTCTCCTTTAATCTCTTCTCCAGTGAGATGGAGTCATCTGCCACAAGGTTTTCAGGATATGAGGAGGAAAAAGATTTTCCACATCTTTATTTGTATCAAGTTGGATTGTAGAAGAGCTTCCTTCTCCCCAAACATCTGCATCACCTTATTAAATGGATTGCCTCCATTAGACTGGCGACACTCATCATAGCCAGAAGCCTTGACCTGACCCCCTTCTCAAAGAGGAAGAACGCCTGAGGCTTTTGATCGCTTCTCTGCTTTGCATCGACCATGGGAAATCATATCTGACAGCCACAAGGAATGAAAAGGGGAAGTGCAGACCCCAAGGAATCAATCTACAGGAGGGCAGAGAGCAGCAGCACTCAGTCTTGTTAAGCATAAAACCTCTGAGAGTTCAAAAAGGGTTTGAAGGAAAAGGAAGGGGAAGAAAGTAAGGAAAATATGTGAGAAAATTCTTCATTGTCCTGTAATGTAGTCCACCAGAGGGTGGGCTTTGGGTTACTCAAATGTCACTAAGTAAGCAGCTAAGGAAAGAGTCAGGCAGGAATCATATGACAAGAGCACATGCAAACATCAACACCAGGGAGGCTCACACCAGCCATTTGTGTGGCAAGGGACAGAAAAGAGGAAAAAGACCACAGGTGGGATGCTTCTGGGGCTAATTAAGAGAGACATTCTGCACAGGGCAAATGCTGAACTTCTTGAATAACAATCAGAAGAGAAAGATTATATCACAAGACACTAAGCAGAACAAGTAGGGAGTGAGATAGGCAGTGAGAAAAATGAAGCTCCCAACAAACAGAGCAAGAGGCTCCTCTTCCTGCAGAGGCTCCTCTTCCTCCCATGCCTCCACAAGAAGTTAAGCAGGATGCACTTTGAATATAGAATCATAGAATTGCACAATTGTTGCAGTTAGAAAAGACCTCTAAGATCATCAAATCCAACCACTGGCCTAACACCACAATAGTCACAGCACTGTGTCCCAAACTGTCATGTCTACATGCTTTTTCAACACAACTAGGGATAGTGACTTCACCACCTCCCTAAGAAGCCTAATCCAACACCTGGTCACTCCTTCAGTAAATAATTTTTCCTGTTATTCCTGATGCAATTTCAGGCCATTTCCTCTCATTCTAGTGTGAGACTAGCAAGAAGAGACCAACTCCTGCCTCTGTACAACCTCCTTTCAGGAAGTTGCAGAGCAATGCAGTCTCCCCCTCAGCCTCCTCTTTTTCAGACTATGCAATCCCAGTTCCCTCAGTCACTCCTCATAAGACTTACTCTCCAGACCTTTTGCCAGGTTCACTGCTCTTCTCTGGACATACTTCAGCAACTCAGTGTCCTTCGTGGAGTGAGGGGAAATATACTGGACATCACAGGGTGCTGAGGTCACCCCAGGTTTCATCTAATCCCAGGCTCACTTTTTATCTGCTGCTGATGGACAGGTAAAATAAACCACTGCTCTGACCCACTCCTACCACCTCTAAAGCCCACTGAATCCCTCTAGAGATCCCTACTGGCTTTTCCAGCATCTCAGTTAGATTCTTAGATTACAAATTAGTATGTGGACAGAAATTGTAAGAACAAATAAGGCAAAGCTGGTTACATGCCAATTCAGAATCTGATTCAACACACCAAAGTATTACACACAAGTAAAGCCTCTTTATAAAACAGTGTATGCTCTGTTTGGGGTTTTCCTAAAACAAGCACTGTCACACAGTTGTTGTGGCAAAGTCTAGAACTGATGGGGTGAGGCAGGACAATGGTGGTAGCAGATTTTGCCTGGGCAGAGAAGCAAAGAGTCTTCAGACTGATAATCATTTTTCTTCTCTTCTGAGTTCAGTTTTATCCCAGTTTCCCAGCTGGTGACTCAAGTGACCTAGATAAAAAACGAATAGAAAGCCAGGCAGAGTCTTATCCCATTTGTACAATGCAGGAACTTGCCACCTTTCTGTGTGTATCCCCAGCTCACAGCAGTATTTTCCTGCCTCAATGCACAAATTCCAGCTACTCACATGATAAAAGGAAAGCTGCACAAACCCAAGCTCCTATACAGTTTCTTCAGAAGAAACCTGACATTCCTATCTAGAGTGCCTTTGAGCAGGTTCAAAGCAACTCTGATGTTTGATAAGCACAGACAGCTATCAGATCCAGTAGACAAGGCTGATACATGAAAACTTTTAAGAATAAAATCCTGTTGGCGATGGGAAGCCACAATGAGGATGTATGACCACTGCAGCTACCAGATAGGAGCAAAACTCCTTACCACTCAGATTTATTCATGCTTTTTTTGGTTTTACTTGTTGGTTGTTTTTTTTTTCAGTGTACTGGGTTGAAAAACTTAGATTCTGCCTCCTGCTGAAATGCTTTAAATCTGCTTTTTTTTTCTTTCTTTTCCTTTTTTTTTCTTTTCCTTTTTTTTTTTTTTCCAGAGGTCTCTTTCAATCACACAAGGAGAGGCTGACTAGAGATGTTTTCAAGTGCTTTGTTTACAACAGGCTTATGAAACTACACTGTATTCACTCTGGGATATATTACAACACTCTTGGGCTGTGGATGCTGTTCATTGATTACTTGGTGGCTCTACTAGAGGAGGGTGGCACTCAGACCAGCTTTTGGAGGTTAATCATAAGTCATCTTGAGACTCTGAGCAGCAACCCATTGCCTTGTCCACTTCTCCTTCCTGGTCTGTACCACAAGCCACAGACAGTTCCAATTCTGCCCCAAAGGAGGGTGAGGCAATTTTAGCACTCTGAGTAGATTTTCTTCTCTGGAACATAAGATGAAGAAAGACAATGAGTAAATCTTGCCTGAAGACAGTCATTTGGGTATAGAGGGGGGAAAATTAGCCAATATAAGCACTTATGGAAAGGGACAAAAGGCTCATAAACTGTGGACCTTCTAACCAACATATATTATCTTTAATTTGGTGTTGCTGCTATGTACAGCACAACTAAGTGCTGGGTTTTACACATTGGCCACATCAATCCCATGCAGTGCTACAGTGCTGCATTGGCTGGAGAGCGGCCAGGCAGAAAGGGATCTGGGGGTACCAGTCAATAGTAGGCTGAAAATGAGCCTGCAGTGTGCCCAGGAGGTCAAGAAGGCCAATGGCATCATGGCCTGTATCAGGAACAGTGTGGCCAGCAGGAGCAAGGGGGTCATTCTGCCCCTGTACTCAGCACTGGTTGGGCCACACCTTGAGTCCTGTGTCCAGTTCTGGGCCCCGCAGTGTAGGAAAGATGTTGAGTTGCTGGAAGGTGTCCAGAGAAGGGCAGCAAAGCTGGGGAGGTATTTGAAGCACAAGAGCTAAGAGGAGAGACTGAGGGAGCTGGGGTTACTTAGCCTGGAGAAGAGGAGGCTCAGGGGAGACCTTGTTGCTGTCTACAACTACTTGAAGGGAGGTTGTAGTCAGGTAGAGGTTGGTATCTTCTCCCAGGCAACCAGTACCAGAACAAGAGGACATAGTCTCAAGCTGCACCAGGGGAGGTTTAGGCTGGATGTTAGGAAGAATTTCTTCCTGTGGAGAAAAAGCTGTGGAAAAAGCATTGAAATCAATCACCTTCTGAGGAAAGCGTCTTCTGCCAACTCCCGTGACCACTGATTAACCAATAAAGTGCCATAGGTATATTAGGTCTCCCATTTTCAGTCCTGTGCCCGGTTGACGCAGTCCCCTTAAGAAAGGGAGTATGGTGGACGGAAGTTGGTAAACGGAAGGAATAGTCTAAACTAATTTTCATTGGTCAGGTGGGAGGAAGCACCTTCTGAACTGGAGTGCAGGAGAAAATATCCTGGGCACTCCGGGAACTTTGTCTTCAGTCTTGCTTCCGCCTTTTCTCCGTGCAGCATCTCTTCCTCTGCTGGGCTTTCTGCCAAGACTTCGGCCTTGAAGGCTTGATAGGAGTCCGTATCAACTCCTTCTAATTAACACAAACTGCTTTTAACTTCTTTCTTTTCTCTTTCTCCTCTTTTCCGAACTATTCTGGGGAAAGGGGGAAGAGAGGGAGAGCGGAGGTGGGAACCCCCTCGGCCGAGGGGCGTTACTCTCATTTCTGTGTTACTCTGTTGTATATCTTTGTATATATTGTAGATATTGTAAATTTGTAAATATTCCCCTGCAAAACCCTACACTGCTTTGTAAATATAGCTCCACTGCTTTGCTAATTCAGCTGGTGAGTTTTTTTTTCCTTTCCCTTCAATTTTTTTTTTCCCTTTTACCTTACAAGGGGGAAGGGAAGAGGCTTCTCGGCCTTACTCTTTCACCCACCACAAGTCCTGATGCTGGAAAGCCTATGGGGGTGATTATTGTATACAACTGTGAAGAGTTATCAGAGGTACATCTGTTCTCCATAGAAATATGTGTGTCTATCTTCACCCAGGTGACATGAGGAAGCTTCCATTATTACTGAGAAATAGCATGAAGCAAACTGCCTGAAATAGAAAAGACAAACAAACCAACAAACAAACAACAAAAACATACACACACAAAAAATCACATTATTTTTGAAAGCTTGGAATCTTTTTCATATTATGCAACATTTTACTGAATTTGGATAGAAAATGTGCAAATAATGATCTGTCTCCAGAGTAAGAAGTGAAATCGTGACTCTTAATTTTAAATACATTTTGCCTCAGTTTTGGCATGATTCTACACTGGTTCCAGTCAAGATAACCTGCTAGCTTTCTGTTACAGTCTACATTTCATCAGCCTTTGAAGAGAGATCTTACCAAAATACATTACCTGGAAGACAAAATTAGCACCTAGAAGAAGTTTGGTTGATGGGTTGGACGCGATGATCTTGAAGGTCTCTTCCAACCTGGTCTATTCTATTCTATTCTATTCTAAACAAACCAGTGGGATTACATAGGCATGTCATTATTTTTCTTTTGTATCATATAACTGATTTTATTTACTTTTTACTCAAATTTCTCCAGAAAGTTTGTATTCTTCTTCACAGTTAGGATACTAGGCTAAGGCACTTAGTTTTAAACTACAACAATATTCTTCATGGTGCACTGTATGTTGCACTAGCAAGAATGGGTCTTGTCCCTTGCACAGCCACAAAGTACCAGGGTTGGATTCATCACTTAAGAGAGTTTTGAAAGCATCTGAACATGCCATCGGTTGCCTGGAGTGGGGTGTTGCTCATCTGCAAAGGTCATAGCCCTGAAAACATTAAATCTTTTGGAATTGTCCTGTTAATTTGTAATTTGAGAGGGTTTAGAAATCTCAGCCCCAGGAGTTTATGTAAGATCTGCTGGTTAGGAAGAACAAATAATGCCCCTAGCTAAGAACAGAAAAATAAATCTAGATGAAGTTCAGATAAATGAGTGTTAGAGAAGCAGACCATAAGGAGAATAGTGAGGACAAATTTCTTCACAGAAAGAGTTGTTAGCTGCTGGAACGGGCTGCCCAGGGAGGTGTCGGAGTCACCATCCCTGAAGATGTTCAAAAGGGGTTTGGATGTAGTACTTGAAGCCATGGTTTAGTTAGTCACACTGTGCTGGGTGGCAGGTTGGACTTGATGATCTCTGAGGTCTTTTCCAACCTGATTGATTCAATGATTCTATGATTCTCAATTCACAGTCCTAAACTGGGGACTGATTTTTCAGACTGATTTTTCTTTTCCTACAGTGAAGGGTTTTGTTAACACACATATACATACTACTTGACCTAATGAAGCTGTTTGGTTTGTAGAATTATAATACAAGAAAGAGAGTCTGCTTTTCCAGGTCATTGGATATGTCAGAGTCGCATCCTCTAGTCTTTTTGGTGCAGCTTCCATTCTGCTCTGGACTGACACGTGGATTTGAAGATACCATAATAGCAGGGGATGTTCTTGTGTGGTGCGCTTCCTGCCAATTCTATTCAGTGAAGGTTACCTTGGATATTAGGAATATTTTCTTCACTGAAAGAGTGTTCAGGCATTGGAACAGGCTGCCCAAGGAGGTGGTGGAGACACCATCCTGGAAGATACTCAAAAAACATGTAGACATAGCACTTCTGGACATGGTTTAGTGGGCATGGTGGGTTTGGGTTGATAGATGGATTTGATGATCTTAGAGGTCTTTTCCAACCTTGAAAAGTCTATGATGAAAAGAGAAGAGAAGAGAAGAGAAGAGAAGAGAAGAGAAGAGAAGAGAAGAGAAGAGAAGAGAAGAGAAGAGAAGAGAAGAGAAGAGAAGAGAAGAGAAGAGAAGAAAAGAAAAGAAAAGAAAAGAAAAGAAAAGAAAAGAAAAGAAAAGAAAAGAAAAGAAAAGAAAAGAAAAGAAAAGAAAAGAAAAGAAAAAAGAAAAGAAAGAGAAAAAGAAAAGAAAAGAAAAGAAAAGAAAAGAAAAGAAAAGAAAAGAAAAGAAAAGAAAAGAAAAGAAAAGAAAAGAAAAGAAAAGAAAAGAAAAGAAAAGAAAAGAAAAGAAAAGAAAAGAAAAGAAAAGAAAAGAAAAGAAAAGAAAAGAAAAGAAAAGAAAAGAAAAGAAAAGAAAAGGAAAGGAAAGAAAAGAAAAGAAAAGGACCAGATTGGAAGAGACCTCAGAGATCATGAAGTCCAATCTAACACCCAACCCCATCTAATCACTAAACCATGGCACCAAGTGCCCCATCCAGTCTCTTCATAAACACCTCCAGTGATGGTGACTCCACAATCTCCCTGGGCAACCCGTTCCAATGGCCAATCTCTCTTTCTGGGAAGAAATTCTTCCTAACATCCAGCCTAAACCTCTCCTGGAGCAGCTTGAGACTGTGTCCTCCTGTTCTGATGCTGGTTGCCTGGGAGAAGAGACCAACCCCCACCTGGCTACAACCTCCCTTCAGGGAGTTGTAGACAGCAATGAGGTCTCCCCTGAGACTCCTCTTCTCCAGGCTAAGTAACCCCAACTCCCACCCCTCATAGGGTTTGTGCTCCAAACCCCTCCCCAGATTTGTTGCCCTTCTCCAGACATGTTCCAGCAACTCAACTTCTTTCCTACACTGAGGGGCCCACAACTGGACACAGGACTCAAGGTGTGGCCTAACCAGTGCTGAGTACAGGGGCAGAAAAGCCCCAGGAGAACTGCCCGTTAATCACAGTATCACAGTATCACTAAGGTTGGAAGAGACCTCAAAGATCATCGAGTCCAACCTGTCACCACAGACCTCATGACTAAGCCACGGCACCAAGTGCCACGTCCAATCCCCTCTTGAACACCTCCAGGGACGGCGACTCCACCACCTCCCTGGGCAGCACATTCCAAGAACTTTCTCCTCACCTCGAGTCTAAACCTCCCCTGGCACAGCTTGAGACTGTGTCCTCTTGTTCTGGTGCTGGTTGCCTAAGAGAAGAGACCAATCCTTTCCCGGCTACAATCACCTTTCAGGTAGTTGTAGAGAGCAATGAGGTCGCCCCTGAGCCTCCTCTTCTCCAGGCTAAACAATCCCAGCTCCCTCAGCCTCTCCTCATAGGGCTTGTGCTCAAGGCCTCTCACCAGCCTTGTTGCCCTTCTCTGGACACGTTCAAATGTCTCAATGTCCTTCTTAAACTGAGGGGCCCGGAACTGGACATAGGACTCAAGGTGTGGCCTAAGCAATGCGGAGTCCAGAGGCACAATGAGTTCCCTGCTCCTGCTGGCCCACTATTCCTAATGCAGACCAGGATGCCATTGGCCTTCTTGGCCACCTGGGCACTCTGCTGGCTCAAATGTAGCTGTTCTGTAGCCTTTCCTTGTCTCTTCGAGGATTCAGTTCTCCTGTGGCTTTTCTGCTGCATGCCTCCAACACATAGCTCTCAGGATGTTGGTTGCCTTGGTCCAGGTGCAAGGCCCAGGCATAGTTTGCCTGCTAGGGCAGGCTCTTCAGATGCAGCTCTGGTATCATTTGGCTCTTGTTGCTTTCTGGGTGAGAACAAGGCAAATTACCTATCTTAGCTGGTTTAAATACTGTCCAAAGACAATTAATGCCCTTTGGTTACAGAGAAACCTGATAGCTGAATGCGTTGGGTGGGGCATATCCAGACATGGCCAGGGGCACACAGAGTTCACAGCTGTGTTACAAGGTTAATTACACCTGCTACATGTTTATCTGGACCTCAGGAAGTGTCCAGGTTTGCACATTCACAGGTGCTTAGCTCATTGTCTGGGTTAGGGCATGTTTTGGCGTTTGCCCCTTCAGGACAACATGGAGTGCTGTTGTGGGTTTAAGGCTGGATGCCTTAACAGATTTGAGGACTTCCTATGCCTCAACTTCCACCCGTTGCCCCTTGTCCTGTCATTGGGCATCACAAAGAAGAGCCTGGCTCCATCCTCTTCACACTAATCCTTTACAGTTTGAGTAACATTGATGAGGTCACCCTCAGTCTCTTCCTCTCTAAAATAAAGAGCCCCACCTCCCTCAATCTCTCCTTATAAGGAAGATGTTCCACTCCCTTAATCATTCTTACAGCCCTACACTGGACTGTTTCAAGCAGTTCCTTGTCCTTCTTGAACTAAGGGGCCCAGAACTGGACACAATATTCCAGATGCAGCCTCACCAAGGCAGAGTAGAGGGGGAGGAGAACCCCTCTTCACCCACAAACCACTCCCCTTCTAATACACCCCAGAATGGCATTGGCCCTCCTGGCCACAAGAGCACATTACTGGCTCATGGTCTTGCCTCCATCCACCAGGACCCCCAGATCCCCTCCCCCTTTGCTGCTCTTCAACAGGTCCTTCCCCAATCTGAACAGGTTGTTTTAGTAGGCAGAAAATAAAGTCCTTAGCAACAGGTCATAGAATCATTAAGGATAGAAAAGACTTCAAAGATTATCAAGTCCAACCATCAGTACAGCATCACCATGCCCATTAAACCATGCCCCAAACTGCCACATCTACATGTTTTTTTCAGCATCTTCATGAATGGTGGCTTGACCACCCGCTGGGCAGCCTGTCCCCATGCCCGACCACTCTTTCTGTAAAGAAATTCTTCCTAATATCCAATCTAAACTTCCCTTGGGGCAACCTGAGGCCATTTCCTCTCCTCCTTTTTCTAGTTACTTGGGAGAAGAGACCAACAGCCACCTCACTACAACTGCCTTTCAGATAGTTGTAAGGAGCAAGAAGGTCTCACTTTGGCCTCTTCTTCGCCAGGCTAAACAATCCCAGTTCCCTCCAACACTCATAAATTGTGCTCTCCAGACCCTTCCCCAGCTTGGTTGCCCTTCTCCCACACCTCAGTGTCCCTGTTGGAGTGAGGGGCCTAAACAGAACACTCAAGGCTGTCCTCAACAGTGCAGTGGCAGGGGCACTTCACTGTTCCTGCTGGCCACACTATTAATGATACAAAACAAGGTGGTGTTGTCCTTCTTGGCCACCTGAGCACACTGCTGACTCATGTTCAGGGACTTGTCAAACAGCACTTCCAGGTCCTTTTCTTATGGACAACTTCCCAGCCACTGTGCCCCAAGCCTGTAGAGTTGTCTGGGATTGTTGTGACCCAAGTGCAGGACTCGAGACTTGGCCTTGTTGAACCTCATACAACTGACCTCAGCCCACTGATCCAGCCTGTCCAGATGCCTCTGCAGAGCCTTCCTGCCTTTGAGCAGATCAACACAGTCACCCAATTTAGTGTCATCTGCAAGCTTACTGAGGATGCCCTCAATCCTCTTGTTCAGGTCATCAATAAAGATGCTGCAGAGAACTGGCCCCAGCACTGAGCCCTGGGGAGCACCACTGGTGGCCAGCCATCAGCTGGACTAAAGTCATATATTTTCCTATGTCACACCAACTAATAAAATGGCCTGTTTCTTCTGACAGGGTGACCACAGCAACATAGTTTTGGCCTGATTACCCGTGAAGGGGGAATGACTATTTCGTTTCTTCACCTGAAGCTGCAGTAGTCGGAGGAGCTCAGCAGGGGGCTGTCCTGCTCTGAACGAACACGGGAGGCGGCTGTAGAGGCAGCGCAGCCTGGCTCCCTGCCGTGTGCGATAGCTCCTCCGTGGATCACGCAGAAACCAAGAGCGTTATAGCACGGCCTGGAGACGTCCTCCTAGCGGTTAGCCAAGAAATGTAGCCAAATACACGTTCAGACATCACCTGAGCGTGATGCTCCTGCTACTTCCACAAACATTCCCACTAAGTAGATTTTCAGGAGAAGTTAAGTTCTCCTAATCATGCTAGTCAGGTAAAAACTCTATCTGTGGAGAGGTTTGGGCTATCACTTCCCCTGTAGCAGGGATTTTTTAATCCTCCCAATGCCACAGCAGGATTATATGTGTAATTTTGAATCTTTTAAATTTTCACTGTGCACTTCTTGGAACATCTAAGCATTGGTTTTGCTCTGCTCATATAAAGCATTTCAACCCTTTAAAATGCCCAGCTAGCACTGCAGGCCACAGCCCAAATAACATCCTCATCTGGATTTAAAATTGTGCATGGAGCCAAGTAACCTTAAGCCAAATACCACAGAAACACATTTGAAATTAAAGAGCAGCAATACTGAGGGTATGTGTCTTTGGGAAAAGGTTTAAGGCTTTCCACCAGTGCCTGAAAGCAAAAGAAAGACCTGAAGGGATTTCTCTGCGGACACAACATCTTCTACAGGACAAACCCAACTAGTACAAGGCATTTTGGAGCCATTTGGTGGGCGAGAAGCTTAACATGAGCTCTCAATGTGCACTTGCAGCCCGCAAAGCCAATCAGATCCTGGGCTGCATCAAGAGAAGTGTGGCCAGCAGGTCGTGGGAGGTGATTCTCCCCCTCTACTCAGCTCTGCTGAGACCCCACCTGCAGTACTGTGTCCAGTTCTGGAGGCCCTATTATAAGAGGGATGTGGAGGTGCTGGAATGTGTCCACAGAAGGGCCCTGAGGATGATCAGAGAGCTGGAGCACCTCTCCTATGAGGACAGACTGAGGGAGTTGGGGCTGTTCAGTCTGGAGAAGAGAAGGCTCCCAGGTGACCTTATTGTGGCCTTCCAGTATCTGAAGGGGGCCTACAGGAAGGCTGGGAAGGACTTCTCAGGATGTCAGCTAGTGATAGGACTAGGGGGAATGGAATGAAGCTGGAGGTGAGGAGATTCAGTCTGGATGTGAGGAGGAAGTTCTTCCCCATGAGAGTGGTGAAGCCCTAGAATGGGTTGTCCAGGGAGGTGGTTGAGGTCCAATCCCTGGAGGCGTTTAAGACCAGGCTGGATGAGGATCTGTCCAGCCTGATGTAGTGTGGGGTGTCCCTGCCCATGGCAGGGGGGTTGGAACTAGGTGATCCTTGTGGTCCCTTCCAACCCTGACTGATTCTATGATTCTATGAACTGCAGAGCAACCCATGTCTAGGTTGGAGGACATGTGTATGATGCTCTTGAATTTAGGTTCTCTACCATTTCCACTTTTTCTTCTTTTCTGTCTGCTCTCTCTTAGGCCTGCTGAAAAACAGCCATGCTGCTGGAGGTGTATTTCTGTGCAAGGTACACAGCATATTGTTCCCATATTTCACAAATTCACCACTTTGCCAGCAGGGATGTGGGTGCAGGACTACAGCTATGGTTTTTTTAGTGCTCAGGCTTAGAGCTACAAACCTCTGCTGCACAGCTTGCTGATTAGGGCAGGATTTGTAACAACTCCACACCTCATTTCACAGTCCATGCTTTCAGAATACTTAAATGTGGGATTTTTAAGAAGTAAGGCTAAAATTGTGATTTTCTCTTAGGCTTCACATTTTTGGAGTTATGGTTGTAACTGGAACAAAGCTCTTCAGTTTCTTGAAGAGCCTTGATTAATAATTTGTGACAGAAAATTGCAGCTGGGAGTTAAAAAACCTGCTCATTGTTGATAAGGAAAAACCCTGCAACTTCAAGGGTATGAGCTTGGTGAGCTTCAGACAGTGGAAAGCTGCTGTTCAGAACAAGTAGGTAGCCTGCCCTACAAAATTGAGAGGCAAGTATTTGCAAAGTGCCAGAAACAGCTAAGGCACTCAGTGATCCTCCCCACAGTCCCTCATCCTACTTCACATCCCCACCTCTCCTCCCAGTCTTCTCCACCCTTTGTGGAGTACTTTGGTGTTTTCTGGGGGGTTGATTTGTTATTTTTTTTTGTTTGGGTTGGGTTGATTGGTTGATTTTGTTTGTTTGAGAAGACAGATAATAAATGTAGGTATGTAGGAATGTCTGAAAACCTTTTTTCTCATGCTTGAACATGTGATGGTGCTGACAGAGATGTAGAATGGATGAAAGCACCCAGATGCCACAGATGGCCTTCTTCAGACTGCCTCTGGAGATCTACAGCTAAACCTGCTGCCTCTCTGGGCAGCTAGTTCAGTTCCTGGACATATAAGAGGTAGCTCAACAGCCTGAGAGGCAGCTCAATAACCTAACAGCAGCATGGAGCTAAAGAAAATGTGTTGCTGCTCTTTCCGTGGCACTGATCAACCACCTCGACCTCCAGCCTGCAATGACCAAGTAACTGGCACTAATAAAATGCTCTGTACATGCAAAAGCTCACTAGTATGCACTGAAATTGTCCTTTATTTGGAAATCTTACTTTTACAAAAGCATGTCTAAGTGCAGGTACTAGAGCAGTTTGCCACAGAGCAGTGGCTAGAGGTGGTTTTGTTGAACCATCAGCTCACTCATCAGAGATGGAGTCAGAGGCAGCAGATGCCAGGAGCAGTTCCAGCTCCGTGCTGGGGGTACCATGCAGACAGGCAGCACTTGCTCACAGCTGAGTTGTCTCTTCTTCTCTCCAGCCCAAAGGAATGATGAGGCTTATAGCTCCAAGGGTGCTCTTTGAGTGCAAGCTGGAAACATCTGTCCCTGCCTTATACATCAGCATTTATAAATGGAATAATACAATTTAATTATGAGCCCTGATAAATTAGCTCAGAAATTGATCATCCAATCATGGTATTAAGATGAAGAGCACATTGGCCTTTGTCATAGGTAAGCAGGGAGGAGTTTAGAGCAGGTAAACGAGTAGAGAAAGGAGTCAAATGCAGAAATCAGTGTGATTTTCCATCCTAAATCAATATTCCTTCATGTTCCCAAGCAGCAGTACTTACCTACAAACAGGCTAAGAAATTAATTGCAATATCCAGTTCAAATCCTTTGGTAGCTAGCACAGGGCATGCTGAGGTACAGAAATTATAAAGCTTATCCAGAAAAAGCATCAAGAATTAGGCAGCTGCAAAATGCTCAGGAAGGATGTTTCCAAATTTCCAGGAATTTAATCTCTTTATTAGGCTTCAAAATTAACATGAGTCGTGACCAGATTTACACTATTGACTCAGAAGAAACAAATTACATTTTAAGATCAATTATAAGATGTCATTTTGAGGGAGGAGAAGGGCAAAGATGTACACACAAGGTTTAGCACTTTCCTCTGGTTCCTTACCTCATGAAGGGCTCGAGAGAAAAGGGGAAGGTTTGGGAAGGTTTGGGGAGAGGAGAGGTTCGGAGAGGAGAGGTTCGGAGAGGAGAGGAGAGGTTCGGAGAGGAGAGGAGAGGTTCGGAGAGGAGAGGTTCGGAGAGGAGAGGTTCGAGAGGAGAGGAGAGGAGAGGTTCGGAGAGGAGAGGAGAGGTTCGGAGAGGAGAGGAGAGGTTCGGAGAGGAGAGGTTCAGAGAGGAGAGGTTCGGAGAGGAGAGGTTCGGAGAGGAGAGGAGAGGTTCGGAGAGGAGAGGTTCGGAGAGGAGGAGAGAGAGGAGAGGGAGGAGAGGAGAGGAGAGGAGAGGAGAGGGAGAGGAGAGGAGAGGAGAGGAGAGGGAGAGGAGAGGAGAGGAGAGGGAGAGGAGAGGAGAGGAGAGAGGGAGGAGGGAGAGGGAGAGGAGAGGAGATCATCGTGTCCAACCCATCATCCAACACCATCTAATCATCTAAACCATGGCACCAAGCACCCCATCAAGTCTCCTCCTAAACACCTCCAGTGTTGGTGACTCCACCACCTCCCTGGGCAGCCCATTCCATATATTGACAGAGCGTTCCTCTGTGGTTAAGTTTGTATCTAAAATTCTACCTCAGCAACCTTATTTCCTAGTGTTTGTTGTAAGCTCCCATAGAGGCCAAGAACCAACTGTTATAAAAAAAGAGAGTTTTCAGCAGAGCCTGAACTCGTGTTGACAGCTATCTTTCCAGAAAAACTGACTACTGACATAGCTGTTCTGTCTCTCTGCTGCAGCTTTCCTGGTCAGAAGCAGATGCAAATAAATCAGTATTACAATTGGATATGTCAGACACACAGAAAATCACATTTGCTGGAATTACTTGCAGCATATGCTATTACTATAAAGGTCAAGATCCCTTAGGTGGGTTACTTTGTTCACTCTCCTTAAAACTAGGTAAACTCTTCCTTGATGCATTGTGTTAATTTTAGAACTACTCTGCATTAGGAAAAGTGTGGACAGCAGGAGCAGGGAAGTCATTCTTCCCTGTACTCAGCACTGGTTAGGCCACACCTTGAGTCCTGTGTCCAGTTCTGGGGCCCTCAATTTAAAGACACTGAGACTCTTGAACATGTCCAGAGAAGGGCAACAAGGCTGGGGAGAGGCCTCAAGCGCAGCCCTGTGAGGAGAGGCTGAGGGAGCTGGGGTTGCTTAGTCTGGAGAAGAGGAGGCTCAGGGGAGACCTTCTTGTTCTCTACAACTACCTGAAGAGAGGTTGTAGCCAGGAAGGGTTTGGTCTCTTCTCCCAGGCAACCAGCACCAGAACAAGAGGACACAGTCTCAAGCTGTGCCAGGGGAAGTTTAGCCTTGAGGTGAGGAGAAAGTTCTTCACAAAGAGAGTTGTTAGCCATTGGAATGTGCTGCCCAGGGAGGTGGTGGAGTCACCATCCCTGGAGATGTTCAAAAAGGGACTGGATGTGGCACTTGAAGCCACAGTTTAGCAGTCATGAGGTGTTGGGTGACAGGTTGGACTTGATGATCTCTGAGGTCTTTTCCAACCTGGTTGATTCTGTGATTCTATGAGCCTTTACCTGCACAGACAGACGGACAGAAAGAAGCAGTGGTCCATGGCAGGAACAAAGTCCTCTCAGACAGTGAGTCTGCTGACTTGATGATGAATCCCAGATTGGCTCCTCGGTGTGTGTACATGTTCCCTTCCTTCCACTCTATTACTGCATGTAAACCAAGCTCAGAAGGCCCTCGCAGCATGGTATCCCAACCAGTCAGGCCACATGCAAGTGACAGCTCATGATTTGCTTCTTCTTCTAGGACGAATTTTGAATTTTAATAGGAACTTTCTTACAATTAATGTGATTCATATTAAACAACTGACTGTTAATAGGGTTTGAGCAGCTACAAAAGTAGTCTTGAATCTGTGTTCTCAATCATCAAGCATGCAAGGTTAGAGCAAACAAACTGAGGTGTGACCTAGGAACCACCAAACCAGATTTAAGATCTGAGTTAGGCAGCTGTGTTGATCTGCTCAGAAGTAGGAAGGCTCTGCAGAGGGATCTGGACAGGCTGGATCAATGGGCTGAAGTCAGTTGTACAAGACTCCACAAGGACAAGTGCTAGATCCTGCACTTGGGTCACACAGCCCCAGGCAACACTACAGGCTTGGGGCAGAGTGGCTAGAAAGCCTGGCCAGCAGAAAAGGACTTGCGGGTGCTGGTTGACAGCCAGGTTAACATGAGTTGGCAGTGTGCTCAGGTGACCAAAAAGACCAACAGCATCCTGGCCTGGATCAGGAACTGTGTGGCCAGCAGGAGTAGGGAAGTGACGGTTCTGCTGAACTTAGTATTGGTGTGCTGGTTTGAGCTAAACCAGAACTAATTCTCTTCAGCTATTTTACCTTTCATCTCAGACTCTTCTTTCTGAAGACCTGCACTTTCTGAAATCAGCAGCATGTTCCACAGGCAGCATCCTCTCCTAGCAGTGATAACATCCAATGGGATGTTTCCAGTTAGGACTAGTTAGTATCTGAGGCCACACCTCAGATACTGTATTCAGTCTTATGCACTACAAGAAAGACATTGAGGTGCTGGTGTGTGTCCAGAGAAGAGCAACAAAGATCACACAGCCAGCTAGTAACCTGAGCAATAGCCCAAAGCCCTGGTGTCAGGTACTGGCAGATCTCGGTAGGATGATTCTCAGTAAAGATTCTCTCATGTAATTAATAATAATAATAATAATAATAATAATAATAATAATAATAATAATAATAATAATAATAATAATAAACAACTGGTTGGAAGGGACCTTCCAGATCATCGTGTCCAACCCATCAACCAATCCAACCCATCTAAACAACTAAACCATCCTCACAGAGGTGATAATTTTTTTTGCCAGCCTGTCAGGTGTAGCAGCTCCATCTTGGGAATTGCTCTTTCACCAGGTCTAGCTTCTCTGCATATAAATAAGAAGCAAAGGCAGAGAGGAATATGGTGTTTTGATACTCATGTTTGAATATATCTCTTCAGGATTGAAGTGGCAATTTCCCCCTTTATACTGGGCTACCACTGTCCCTAACAGGCCTTCTTCCCATGTTCCTGGGGACAACATCTGAAGCTGAGGTTTGCATTGAGCTTTATTTAAGCCTCCAATTAAACAAAAAACAAACAAACAAACAAACAAATAAACAAACAAAACCTGCCAGGAACACCAGTGCTGTTACAGCAAGAATCAGTGTTTAAATGAGGGGAGAAAAGGAGAAAAATGGCACCATTTAAAAACCTTAAGAAAGAACTCTCTTTCTTTTTCTTTTTTTTTTTTTTCTTCTTCCTGGCTTGCTGGAATTCATTGTTACTTGCCAGCCAATGGACACATGGCTTTCCTCCCTGCCTTCACAGCAATCCCAGCTTTGAGTATTCCTTGTAGAATAGAATACAATAGAATACAATAGACCAGGTTGGAAGAGACCTTCAAGATCATCGTGTCCAAACCATCATCCAACACCATCTAATCAACTAAACCATGGCACCAAGCACCCTATGAAGTCTCCTACTAAACACCTCCAGTGATGGCAATTCCACCACCTCCCTGGGCAGCCTGTTCCAATGGGCAATCACACTCTCTATGAAGAATTTCTTCCTATCATCCAGCCTAAACCTCCCCTGGCGCAGCTTGAGACTATATATTTGCAGCTAATACTGTCTCAACAGCCCACCACTGCAGTTCACACAATACTTCCTGTACTGCCTGGAGCTCCAGTTTTCTGCAGGCGTCAAGTTGGGGTAAGATGAAATTATATAAAATTTTAACTACCAAAGCTGAAATGAAGGAAAAACAAATGTTTGTTTTTGGGGAGGTGGTGGTGTTTGTTGTTCAGTTCAGTGTTGTCATTGCAAAGTGAGAACAGTATAGTCTGTGAGACTAATCCTGTCTCAGTTAGAGGAAAGGAGACTCTTTCCTTTGACTTTCTGTGAGTGGATGGGGCCCTGAATTTGGAACAGTGAATCGGTTTTGAAAAGATGCTGTCTGGCTGTTGTCTGAATGAACACATACATGTTCAAAAGGCTGCTGTGTGCTCATGCAGCAACAAAATTACGCAGCCTGGACCATGCAAAAAAAGCTTATCTTTAATTAATGTGTCTGCTGGTGACAATGTAGATTACTTTTGAGGCAAACAATTAATTTAACTTGAATTTTCCTGTTTCAGGACCAGAGCAATGGAATGCCTCTGTTGTTCCAGACTATGCATTTGATAAGCACTGTTTTGGCACATAGTAAATACAACGTATTGGGAATGCAAAAATCCACATTTTGTGGATTCAGAAGTGGGTGCTTTTATACATGGCACCAGGAGATAGAAACTGCAATGATGATGATTTTTAATGCTGGTGCAGTTTCCCCTCTAAAGTATCATTAACTCTTTACAAATTTTCAGCAGGGCCTTTTGCAACAGGACAAGGGGTGACGGCTTTATAATAGAAGTGGAGAGATTTAGACTAGATAGAAGGAAGAAGTTTTTTTACAGTGAGGGTGATGAAACACTAACCCAGGTTGCCCTATCCCTGGAAACATTTGAAGTTATGTTGATCAGGGTTGTGAACAACCTGATCTAATTGAAAATGTCCCTGCTCACTGCAGGGAGGCTAGATTAGCTGACCTTTAAAGGGCTCTTCCAACCCAAAGCACTCTATGTTTCTATGAAATATATGGTTCATAATTCCAGTCTTATGACTGAATGTTGGATTTCCTGTCTAACTCAATTAGTGTATTTATTCTTTCTAACTCCTGTTGACACCTGAGTGTAAATGTGATGATGCTGAGCACATCTGATATGAGCAGAATCATCTGCTACTTCCAGCAAAGATTTTTATTTTATTTTGAGAAACTTGCGTTGTAAGTAATGGGTAAAAATTAACCTATCTTGTTCAAGTTCATTCCTGATTGAAAGGGACCCAAATATCTTTTAATTCTGCACCAAAAGTTCTGCACAGACACATGCTAGAGATTTGTAGGGCTGTCTCTCAAGTGTAATGCCAGCAGACATCATCTCAGCCTCAAAATCAGGGAACTACAGGCCAAACCAGGGAACTAGAGGCCAGTCATTCTCACCTCTGTGCCTGGAAAGATCATGGAGCAGATCCTCCTGGAGGCACTACTCGCTCAAAAGAATAGTGAAGAGGTGATTGGGAACAGTCAGCATGGCTTTGCCAAGGGCAAATCCTGCCTGACCAACCTGGTAGCCTTCTATGAGCAGGTGACAAAATTAATAGATGAGGGGCGAGCAACTGATGTCATTTACCTGGACCTGAGCAAAGCCTTCGACACTGTCCCGCACCACATCCTGGTCTCCAGGCTGGTGACACATGGGTTTGATGGGTGGACCACTAGATGGATAAGGAACTGGCTTGATGGCCGCACCCAAAGAGTGGCTGTCAATGGGTCCATGTTCCAGTGGAGGTCAGGGACAAGCGGAGTCCCTCAGGGATCAGTCCTGGCACCAGGCTTGTTCAACATCTTTGTGGGTGACATGGACAGTGGCATTGAGTGCACCCTCAGCAAGTTTGCTGATGACACCAAGCTGTGTGGTGCAGCAGACACGCTGGAGGGAAGGGAGGCCATCCAGAGGGACCTTGACAGGCTGGAGAGGTGGGCACAAGCCAACCTCATGAAGTTCAATAAGAGCAAGTGTAGGGTAGGGTCCTGCATCTGGGTCGAGGCAATCCCAGGCACAAATCCAGGCTGGGCAGTGACTGGCTGGAAAGTAGCCCTGAGCAGGGAGACTTGGGGGTGCTGGTGGACAAAAAGCTCAACATGAGCTCTCAATGTGCACTTGCAGCCCGCAAGGCCAATCAGATCCTGGGCTGCATCAAGAGAAGTGTGGCTAGCAGGTCAAGGGAGGTGATCCTCCCCCTCTACTCAGCCCTGGTGAGACCCCATCTGGAGTACTGTGTCCAGTTCTGGAGCCCCTATTGCAAGAGGGATCTGGAGGTGCTGGAAGATGCCCAGAGAAGGGCCACAAGGGTGATCAGAAGGCTGGAGCACCTCTCCTATGAGGACAGACTGAAGGAGTTGGGGCTGTTCAGTCTGGAGAAGAGAAGGCTCCGAGGTGACCTCATTGTGGCCTTCCAGTATCTGAAGGGGGCCTACAGGAAGGCTGGGGAAGGACTTCTCAGGATCTCAGGTAGTGATAGGAGTAGGGGGAATGGAATGAAGCTGGAGGTGGGGAGATTCAGGCTAGATGTGAGGAGGAGGTTCTTCACCATGAGAGTGGTGAGACCCTGGAATGGGTTGTCCAGGGAGGTGGTCGAGGCCCCGTCCCTGGGGGTGTTTAAGAGCAGGCTGGATGAGGCTCTGTCCAGCCTGATGTAGTGTGGGGTGTCCCTGCCCATGGCAGGGGGGTTGGAACTAGATGATCCTTGTGGTCCCTTCCAACCCTGAATGAAACTATGAAACTACGAAACTATGAAAAGCAGAACATATGTGGGTCATAAAAGAACTAGAGAAGGAGGTTTAAAAGGACAGAAGGAGCAAGGGACATGATTAGATGGAAGTTCCTGTCTCGTAAGCACCTCCTACAGCAATGGTGCCAATATTGCCTATTTAAAACATGCAAGATGATGATAAGTGAGAATTAGACTGACAGTACTATCAGATGTTAAATAGGTTAAATGAGCTCTGCAGGAGAAACCAGCACATTGTACCTCCAAAACCACAATGTTTAGACTGTGCTGCCACACCCAAAGCCACCATGCACAGCTCCGCAGAGTGAGTATTTTACATCAGTGCATGACAGTAATTTTGACAGTCAGGCTACCACCAATTAGTGTCAGGTTTTTACTGCCTGACAGGCAAGCAAACCCTAGGTACAATAGAACAGCTCTCCAGACTCTGAGGAATATCACATATTTAGCACTGGCATCCTTAACTCCCTCTAACATTGTCATCAGCCTACATCTGCCATCACTGTGCGTAAGCAGAGGTATCCAGGCTGGTGAGTGTTTCACCCCACCATGAGGAATCCTGTGGGGTTTATTTGCACCTTCTCATTTTACCCTCATTTAGGTTCCCAGAGGTTCATGTTTTGCCTTGCTTCCTTTATGAAACAGATAAAGCTTGGCAGTAACCAGCCACAAGCAGCCATGCCAAGTCCCCAGGAACTTGTGTTCTATGTTTGGTCATAGTTCAAAACTGGTGAGTTTTTTTCATAGTTTCATAGTTTCATAGTTTCATTCAGGGTTGGAAGGGACCACAAGGATCATCTAGTTCCAAGCCCCCTGCCATGGGCAGGGAAACCCCACACTACATCAGGCTGGACAGAGCCTCATCCAGCCTGCTCTTAAACACCCCCAGGGACGGGGCCTCGACCACCTCCCTGGACAACCCATTCCAGGGTCTCACCACTCTCATGGTGAAGAACCTCCTCCTCACATCCAGCCTGAATCTTCCCACCTCCAGCTTCATTCCATTCCCCCTACTCCTATCACTACCTGACATCCTGAGAAGTCCTTCCCCAGCCTTCCTGTAGGCCCCCTTCAGATACTGGAAGGCCACAATGAGGTCACCTCGGAGCCTTCTCTTCTCCAGACTGAACAGCCCCAACTCCTTCAGTCTGCTTTCATAGGAGAGGTGCTCCAGCCCTCTGATCATCCTTGTGGCCCTTCTCTGAACACGTTCCAGCACCTCCACATCCCTCTTGTAATAGGGACTCCAGAACTGGACACAGTACTCCAGATGGGGTCTCACCAGGGCTGAGTAGAGGGGGAGGATCACCTCCCTTGACCTGCTAGCCACACTTCTCCTGATGCAGCCCAGGATCTGATTGGCCTTGCGGGCTGCAAGTGCACATTGAGAGCTCATGTTGAGCTTTTTGTCCACCAGCACCCCCAAGTCTCCCTGCTCAGGGCTGCTTTCCAGCCAGTCACTGCCCAGCCTGGATTTGTGCCTGGGATTGCCTCGACCCAGATGCAGGACCCTACCCTACACTTGCTCTTATTGAACTTCATGAGGTTGGCTTGTGCCCACCTCTCCAGCCTGTCAAGGTCCCTCTGGATGGCCTCCCTTCCCTCCAGCGTGTCTGCTGCACCACAAAGCTTGGTGCCATCAGCAAACTTGCTGAGGGTGCACTCAATGCCACTGTCCATGTCACCCACAAAGATGTTGAACAAGCCTGGTGCCAGGACTGATCCCTGAGGGACTCCGCTTGTCACTGGCCTCCACTGGAACATGGACCCATTGACAGCCACTCTTTGGGTGCGGCCATCAAGCCAGTTCCTTATCCATCTAGTGGTCCACCCATCAAACCCATGTGTCACCAGCCTGGAGACCAGGATGTGGTGCGGGACAGTGTCGAAGGCTTTGCTCAGGTCTAGGTAAATGACATCAGTTGCTCTCCCCTCATCTATTAATTTTGTCACCTGCTCATAGAAGGCCACCAGGTTGGTCAGGCAGGATTTGCCCTTGGCAAAGCCATGCTGACTGTTTCCAATCACCTCTTCACTATTCTTTTGAGCGAGTAGTGACTCCAGGAGGATCTGCTCCATGATCTTTCCAGGCACAGAGGTGAGACTGACTGGCCTGGAGTTCCCTGGTTCCTCCTTCTTACCCTTTTTGAAGATGGGGGCAATGTTTCCCCTTTTCCAGTCTGTGGGGACTTCACCAGATTGCCATGACTTTTGAAATAGAATAGAGAGGGGTTTAGCAACCTCATCTGCCAGTTCTCTCAGTACCCGTGGGTGTATCTCGTTGGGTCCCATGGACTTGAACACTTTCAGGTTCTTCAGATGATCACGAACCTGATCTGCACTTACAATGGGCAGTTCTTCCTCCCCGTCCCTGGCTTTGACTTCCATAACATCAGGAGTGTGGCTAGAGGCCCTTGCAGTGAAGACTGAGGTAAAGAAGTTATTAAGTACCTCAGCCTTTTCCTCATCACTTGTGACCATGTCACCATTTTCCTTTCTGAGGGGGCCCACACCTTCCCTAGTCTTCTTCTTCCCATTAATATACCTGTAAAAGTTCTTAGTGTTCCTTCTAATCTCCCTGGCTAGATTCAATTCAAACTCTGCTTTGGCTTTCCTAACCAGGACTCTCACTGCTCGGGCAGCTTCCTTATATCCCCCCTGTTCTACCTGTCCTTCTCTCCACTTCCTGTAGAGTTTCCTTTTAAGTAATAGTGTGTCCAGTAGCTCCTTGCCCATCCAGGCAGGCCTCCTAGCATTCTTACCTGCTTTTCTCTTTGTTGGTACACAGAGCTCCTGGACACAGAGGAGGTGGGCCTTGAATACTGACCAGCTGTCCTGGGTCCCTCTTCCCTCCAGGGCTTTGTCCACAACACTTTGGCTAGCAGATCCCTGAAGCGATCAAAATCTGCACGCCTAAAGTCTAGGGTCGTGAGCTTGGAATACTTCCTCCTGATTGCCCTGAGAATGTTAAATTCAACTGCTTCATGGTCACTGCAGCCAAGGCTGTCTCTGAGCCTCACATTGCTTACCAGCCCTTCCCTGTTGGTGAGAACAAGGTCCAGCATAGCACCATTTCTTGTTGGTTCCTCTACCATTTGGAGGAGGAAGTTGTCTTCTATGCAGTCCAGGAACATCCTGGATTGCTGGTGCCTTGCTGTGTTGTCCCTCCAGCAGATGTCCGGGTGGTTGAAATCACCCATGAGGACCAGGGCTTGTGACCTGGAAGCCGCTGCTATTTGCCTATGGAGGGCCTCATCTGCTTGGATCTGCTGGTCAGGTGGCCTGTAGGAGACCCCCACAGTAATATCTCCTTCCCCTCTCCTGCCTTGAATTTTAACCCATACGCTCTCAACTAGCTCATCATCCCTCCCCAGTTGGAGCTCCACTGATTCCAACTGGCTACTGACATAGAGGGCAACACCTCCTCCTCTCCTTCCCTGCCTATCCTTCCTAAAGAGTTTATATCCATCTATGCCTACATTCCAGTCATGGGATTCATCCCACCAAGTTTCAGTAACAGCCACTATGTCGTGGCATCCCAGCAGCACAGTGGCCCTTAACTCATCCTGTTTGTTGCCCAAGCTGTGCGCATTTGCATAGAAGCACTTCAGCTGGGCTGGCCCTGTCCTCCTCTTGTGCCAATTCCCCTCGGTTTCCACAGAATGTCCTGTTGGATCATTCGTGGCTTGCCTCAGGGCAGCAAGTTGAGAGCCCTTACCATCTCTCCTTCCCTCTACTGCTGGTGAGCTGCCCCTCTGTTTGTCACCAGCCAGCAGGAGACTATTAACCCCTTCCCCCTTCAAATCTAGTTTAAAGCCCTATCAATGAGCCCTGCCAGTTCCTGCCCCAGGATTCTTATCCCCCTCTGGGACAAGTGTGTCCCATGAGTTGTTTTCAGCTCAGGTGCCTTGAAAACCAATCCATGATTGTGGAACCCAAAGCCCTGTCGATGGCACCAGCCCCTGAGCCATGAATTGATCTGTCGGCCCTTCCTCAGTGTGTCCTCATCCATTGCTGACGTTAGAGGGATGGCTGAGAACACAACTTGAGCCCCTGATCCCTTTAGCATTTGCCCTAAAGTTCTGAAGTCTTTTTCAATAGATTGTGAGCCTCTCATTGTTACATCGTCACTGCCCACCTGAAAGACCAGCAGTGGGTAGTAGTCTGAAGGACTCACGAGGTTGGGAATTCTGTCTACAACGTCTTTAACTTGGGCACCAGGGAGGCAGCTGACCGCTCTATGAAATTGGTCTGGTCTGCATATTGGGCCCTCTGTTCCCCTCAGTAGGGAGTCTCCTATGACGATGACCCTGCAAGGTTTCTTTTCTGGGTAAGTTTTGATGGCTGGCCTGAGGCAACCTGTCATTGGTGCAGCTTCTGACCTTCTTGAGTCCTCGGCCTTACCAATGACCTGTTCCTCCTGCAGAGCCTCATACCTGTTCTGTAACTGCACTGGAGGCAGCGTGCTGCTCACAGGAGCAGACTTCCTTTGTTTGCACTTCTTCCGTCGGGCAGAGACCTGTTCCCATTGGCCCTGCTCATGTGGGTTACTACAGGGAGGTTGAGAATCTTGCTTCTGGGGAGGTATCAAACTCCCTGTTCCCCTAAGTGTTACCCCCTGTTCTGGTTTAGAAGAGATTACGTTATGGGAATCGTCAATTTTCTGCTCACCATCTCTTCTAGCTCTTAGCCTTTCCACCTCTTCTTTTAGTTTGACCACCATGCTCATCAGATCACTGACCTGCTCACACCTGAAACAGCTGCTCCCTCCAGCCTCCATATCGAGTGCCAGGCTCCAGCACTCACTGCAGCCACCTACCTGAACATCTGCATGCTTGTGTGTGGTCTCTGTTTGGGTGCCCACTGTCCTTCTGCTAGCCTTTGCTCTAGTGGTGACCATCTTGCAGTAACCACCCTCCCCACACGGCTTTTTTTTTTTTTTTTTTTTTCCCCCGTCAGTGAGCAGGCTGCGCTGCGCTCCTCAAGCTGCCTCCTCTCTCCTCAGCCACGCGCTGGGTTCTGTTTGGTTTGCGTGCGATCTCCGCGGCAACCCCTCCCCCAGCTACGTCACTGCCCTCCGGCAAGTAGGCAATCTGAGCCCCCTGCCCCTCCTCCTCTCTTCGGGAAGTCCCAAGCCACCAGCCCCTTACCGCCTGAAAAGCAAGGGAATCAAAGCCAAAAGCCAAACTCCCAGAGCTGCTCTCCTCAAGCTGCCTCCTCTGTCTTCAGCCTCTGTCTTTTTACCTCTGAAGTCCCTTCCTAAATCAGTTAAGTGCTTTGGATTCCATGTATAGTCTGTCTGTCATTTCTGCTAATGAACAGGAGATCTTTGGAAATCTCTCCAGGTGTTAAAAGAGTCTTGCAGTATTGCTTGCAAAGTCTATAAACAACTAATTAGATCTATTATCTAAAATAAGAAAACCACTTGTTTACTAAATCTGGTTCTGCAGAAGATTTTGTAAGATGTGTGGGTTTGTATTACTTGTGACCTAAAAGCACTGCAGCTAGTACATTATTGCCTTCTTCCTTGCTATTAGTCAGGGCCAAATTACAGGCTGATCTGGAGTTTCCCAAACTTTGACTGACATAAGAAACAACGATTAGGAAGACAGTATCTTAAACAATTGGAAGGAGTGAATTATTATATCACAGTATCTGTTTCACCGCTGGTGAGCTTCCAGCACTTTGTTTATAGGTATTTTCAGTCACAGGTGATCTTCATTCAGGAAAAATTCCCAAGGGAGGCTGAAAGGATTTGATAGAAAAGAAATTAACCTAGAATTACAGGGTATAATGCTCATAATCCGTCTTTTGGCATGCAGCTGAGCCGGGAATGTAAGGGTAAGCCTTTGACCAGATGTCTACTGTTCTCTCACTAGATCTTTACAGTAAGCCTCCAGCTTAGACCGAGAAAAGTATCAAGATGCTGCTGTAACAGAGCCACCACTATTTCATCTGTGTATTGCAGAATGCACAGCTTACATGGCTCTGAAGACACGAAAGGAAGGAAAGGAGTTTATGAGGACAAAGAGGAGAGGATGCAACTTAGAAAATAAAAGGGGAAAAAAATATACTGAGAAAGTATATCATCAGTAAATTTGCTGATGACACCAAGCTGGGGGCAGAAGTTGATCTGCTGGAGGGTGGAGAGGATCTGCAGAGGGACCTCGACAGGCTGGACAGATGGGCAGAATCCAACGGCATGAGATTGAACACATCTAAGTGCTGGGTTCTGCACATTGGCCACAACAACCCCATGCAGTGCTACAGGCTGGGGTCAGAGTGGCTGGAGAGCAGCCAGGCAGAGAGGGATCTGGGGGTGCTGGTTGATGGTAGGATGAACATGAGCCTGCAGTGTGCCCAGACGGCCAAGAGGGCCAATGGCATCCTGGCCAGCATCAGGAACAGTGTGGCCAGCAGGAGCAGGGAGGTCATTCTGCCCCTGTACACTGCACTGGTTAGGCCACACCTTGAGTGCTGTGTCCAGTTCTGGGCCCCTCAGTTTAGGAAGGATGTTGACTTGCTGGAACAAGTCCAGAGAAGGGCAACGAAGTTGGTGAGGGATTTGGAACACAAGCCCTATGAGGAGAGACTGAGGGAGCTGGGGCTGCTTAGCCTGGAGAAGAGGAGACTCAGGGGTGACCTTATCACTCTCTACAACTACCTGAGGGGAGGTTGTAGACAGGCGGATGATGGTCTCTTCTCCCAGGCACCCAGTACCAGAACAAGAGGACACAGTCTCAGGCTGCGCCACGGGAAGTTCAGGTTGGATGTTAGGAAGAAGTTCTATACAGAGAGAGTGATTGCCCACTGGAATGTGCTGCCCAGGGAGGTGGTGGAGTCGCCGTCATTGGAGGTGTTCAGGAGGAGACTTGATGGGGTACTTGGTGCCATGGGTTAGTTGTTTGGGTGAGTTGGATTGGTTGATGGGTTGGACGCGATGATCTTGAAGGTCTCTCCCAACCTGGTTTGGTTTATTCTAAATAAAAGTTTATTCTAAATAAAGGAATGGATGCTACTGTGTCGGGACACAGAGCAGGGTGGATGAAGCAAACACAAAACCAAGAAAAATCTTGCCATTGAAAGAGTAAGCAGAGAGATTTCATTCAGGTTTTTGGGGTTTTTTTTTAGTTTTTTATACCTTTATTTATCTTCAAATTACTAATTCTCTCTTCAGGACTTGGTAGCTGGCTGAAAATAAAAGCATTTTCATTTTGTACTACAGGAATAAAGTCCCATTACACTCACAAAGGATTTTTTTTTCTCTCATCTTGTTTCCCAAGGCATCTTTGAGATGGTTATCACTAAATAGCAGTCTGTTACCTACTTTTCCTTTCATCACTCCGTGAAAAACTTGTAAAAACTATGTATGACAGTGCCAGCAGAAGAAAATTCCACTTACGTTTAGCATACTGCTAAATATAAATTTTACAGACTTGTTGGTTTCTAAGTTCATAGGACTCATTTCCACTGCTTCTCAGTGGCTCTTTCTCATCCCCAATATCACTGTCTTTCATCTGTCCAAAATAGGCAGGAGAAGCTTTGCATTCATAGTGCCTGTCAAGAGATTTCAGGTGGATCAACATGTGAAGAGCATAGGCAAGAACCAGAAGCAGAATCAGTGACGTAACCAATCCCATAAGTATTGCTGGAGAGAAAAAGGATGCACAGTCCTTTGCATAGGCAAAATGTCCTTCTTGAATGTTAAAGCCTTGAATCTACAAAGAGAATAAAAGGGCTTGTATTAAATGAAGTATTTGCTGCCTTGGTTACAAATAAATAAAAAATAATCATGAATTTGCTCTTGGTGACAGTAATATTTTTTTTATTTAATATCTACTTATTTCAGAATTGTATCAACCAGGGCTATCTGGAGCTAATGCTCAGAGGTCATCCAGGTCAGTCTTCTAGAAACCATCAATTATTCTAATCTCCTTCACTCTGCTGCCCCAAACACTCTCAGCTGTGTTTTAAACAAAATGTCCTACGTTCACTCTGCATAGCCCAATCATATTTAATTTTAAGCATGGTACATTTCAAGTTAGCAGCCCATTTCCAGTATCACTTGTTGAGAATCTCTAGAGCCTCAGTTTCAAACTGCATAAATTTTAAAGAAATATTCTCAACTGAACAACCTAATGTTAGAGTTTTCTCACCAGACCCAAGTGTGCAGCATACGGCAGCCGCATGGATTTTCATTCAACTGTGGCCTATAGCAGCAATCTTTATTTGTGGGTTCAGCTCTAACATAAGGTTTATCACACTGGCACTCAGGGCACTGTTTGCTTCACCAGGTCACTTCATAGGTGATTATAACATGGTGAGAAAAGGGAGATCAGTTTTCCCTCCAACCCACTTTCATTTCTTCATTGCCTGTGAGTTAGGTATATAAAAGCAAGACATCCTAGTCCAGTCATCTTAGGCTTCCTACTGTCAAATACAGAAAAACAGGCACTTTGAGAAGATGATTAATCTCATCTTAAGATAAGGGTTTAAGATGGGTCAGAGGAATTACCCACCAGCTTTAGAGGCACACTGGGGTGACTTTAATTAGGGCACCAGGTTAAAATTACTAGGCATCAAAAGTTAAGGACAATTAATCTCATACTAGGTCACTGATGTCTCATACTAGGTCACTGATGTTGTTACAGATGCCGGGTTTGAGAGCCCAGCTCAGACACACAGAACTGCACACTAAAGGGAACACAGAAAACCTATATAGCTCTTTGTTTCCTTTGACTGGGAGATGATAACATAAGTCTTTGTTTCTCAAGTTCCATTATAGTTCCTTGGCAGTGAATTGCAGATTTTCCCATTAGCCTATCTAAAGGATCCATTTGGTTTAATCCCATGGCATTACCTGGAAATCAATAAACGTGACTTCCCAAAGCTTTGACAGATCATTTGCAGAGCTGGGTATTAGAAGTGCATCATATCTCTGCAAGCTGCTCACATGTTCACAGTGGTAGGAGTAACTTGCTGGTGCGTATATTCTGGTCGCATTAAACGTTGCTTGTATGGAATGGTTGTAAAGGAGCTGCAGTCTGTGTAGACTGAACCAGTTCTGAACAGACAGCTGGTAATAGCTGGTTGTTAATAAGAATCTGAAAACATTGTATGGAAAGAAAGATGACTATGAAAACAAATCTAAGAGCTGCAACTATTAAATTCAGTTGAACAGTCCTAGAAGATACATGTTTATATCCATGTGAGCTCTAGCTACTGAGTCTGGAAAGTGAGTTGTGTTTCCTCACTATTGCAGCTGAAGGAGTTTCCTATTTCCCACACAATCATGGCAAATGCAAAGGGTTTTCCCTAAGTGACTGAGAAAAATCTATGTGAAATGTGTTGTACATCCATCCAAGATATGAAAAACTACTTACCAAGACACACAGTTTTCATTGACTGGAACGAAGCACACATATAGCAGGTTACAGCCTGATGCCTGAATGGCCTGCACCATCAGGTTTTACAGCAAAACTCTCAGACAAAAATGTAGTTAATTAGCAAGGTTCAGCAAAATCTCAGGCATGGGGAGGTTCTCTTCAAAAGAGATGACCTGAACTTTTCTCATGAACAGAAGAGTCAATCTAGTAGAAGAAATGTCTTAATAAAACAGGGCAGACGTTGTAAAACGACAGGCCTAGTAAATGCAGCTCTCCTAACTACACAATCGGCAGTCCCTACTGTATTATTTTTGCTTACATAAAGTCTCCAAAACCAAATTGCACAGGTAACTGCATAACAATGGTTATTTCTTTATCATCTTTTCTTTAAACATCTAATGGTTTGTTTGCTATACAAACTTACCTAATAACAAGTCCCTTTAGATCGCCAATGTCACCAAACTTCAGAGAAAGCCTAGGTCAGAAAGCAAGCAGTGTCAGGCTAGGAAATAAACTTCAGAAAGCTCAAGTGAAAAAAACATCATGAAAGGTTAAGCACAGTTATATATGGAGCCTTTTGCTCACTGTACCTTTAAAGTCAGAAAAAAATAAAACCCTGAAAGGATTCACTTCCTACAGTGAAATCCAGCAGTTCAGTTGTTAATTTGAATGAGGCCTAGATTATCTGGAAGGAACTGAACTGTGTGCTCAGATTTTAACACACTCCAATCCCATTGCTTCCAGCATCAGCTGACAATTAGGTTGAATTATTTTTGCCCTTATTGTTTGTCATTAACAGGAGCAGTTTAGGACATGATGTACACTGTTGCTAGCCCATTAGTGACATCCATTTAGGAATGGAATGGAATGGAATGGAATGGAATGGAATGGAATGGAATGGAATGGAATGGAATGGAATAGAATAGAATAGAATAGAATAGGAGTAGAGTAGAGTAGAGTAGAGTAGAGTAGAGTAGAGTAGAGTAGAGTAGACCAGGTTGGAAGAGACCTTCGAGATCATTGTGTCCAACCTATCATCCAACACCACCTAATCAGCTAAACCATGCAACCAAGCACCCTATCCAGTCTCCTCCTAAACACCTCCAATTATCTGGTTTCTCCTTCTCAAACCATGATATCTTAGTCATGAACCACTTCAGTACGTCATTGCAAAGTGTGAACAGCCACATTATTCCCATCTTTTTAGATACTTGAGCACAAGAAATGCAGCTGACATTGGAATTTGAATATCACACGTGTGCATTATTAGATGACTGGTTAAATGATCAGGAGCACAAGCTGTGTTCTAGTCTACCTTCCCAGTTGCAAGGAATGATGGTTTTCAGGAGGAGACTTGATGGGGTGCTTGGTGCCATGGGTTAGTTGTTTAGGTGGGTTGGATTGGTTGATGGGTTGGACACGATGATCTTGAAGGTCTCTTCCAACCTGTTTTATTCTATGGTATTCTATGAAGGAAGAAATAGAAAGACCCAGTAGATCAACAGCAGGCTCTGAGCCTTGTGTCAGTTTACATAACAACAGGCCTGCTGGACACAGGTAGGATATATCTGTTTCAAAGAGGGAAAAGGATCTTTGCCCAGGAAATAACAGGAGTTGTTGAAAGAGTTTTAAACTAGTTTTGAAGGGGGCAGGGGATAAAACCAGGTTTACTAGTGATAAGCCCGGGGGAAACACACCAGTGTTTGAGGGATGGTGTGCCAGCAAGGTCCTTTGGTCTGCTATCTCAGTGAAGACAGTGAATGGATAACCATGTGACAACAAAGACATCACATTTATTGATGTGTTAGAAATCATGGAATCACCTGAAAATGGCCACACAGGAATTGGTGCTTCTCCCCCCAAAAGGTGATGGTATTGATAGCCCAGCTGAAATGCCTCTACACTATTACATGCAGCACAGGCAACAAACAAGAGGAGCTGGAAGCCATTGGCAGTGGGGAAACTGATATAGCTGCCAACACAGAAATGTGGTGGGATGACTCCCACAACTGGAGAGCTGCAATGGATAGTTATAAACTCTTCATAATAGACAGGCAAGGAAAAGGCAATGGGGTAGCCCTGTATATTGGGGAGCATTTTTACTCTAGACCTTGGTGATGGTGTTGAAAGGGATGAGTGTTTATGGGTAAGAATCAAGGGAAGGCCAACAACGATGATATCTTGTTGGTTGGGAGTCTGTTATAGACTACCCAACCAGCATGAAGAGGCATCCCTGAAGGTGTTCAAAAACATGTAGACATGGCAGCTTGGGACATGGTTAGCAGGCATGGTGGTCTTGTGCTGATGGTTGGACCTGATGATCCTAGAAGTCTTTTCCAACCCTAATGATTCTGTGATTTGAGCAATCCATTGACTGTGAGGCATCTCTACAAAGCTTGCCTGTAGCGAGCATGGGCACTTAAAGTTTACTAAAGAATAATTAGACAAAATATAATGAAACCATATAGCATCTAAAGGACTTCTGAAGCAAAAGTTAAGGAAAATAAAACCCCCAAAGCCAGCAAGCCCTATGGTTTCATACCAAATATAGATTGCCTCTCGTACTTTGACTGCCTCTTGTACTAATAAGCCAGGACACTGAATCTAGACTATCCTTTGCTTTATTACAAAGGGAAACCACAGATAGTTGAGGATTAGACACAGGAAAATATGGTGTTCAACTCAATGGTTTGATCCAAAAGCTGGTGCATAAAAGACCCCACAATTAGATTGTATTTGTCTTGTAAATGTCCAAGTGTTTGCTATCAAATACCTTCTCCTGGCTCCATCTACTTTACATCGATTAGACAGTATGAACTAGCTTGAAACCTGGCCTAAAGCCACAGCAGAGTATTATCTTAACAAAGAAGGCTGAAGAAGGGAGAAGTTTAAAAGACTCTTCCGGGGTGAGAGAACTGGGTAATGCATCATGTGAGCATTTGGCCATCAACTGGCTTAATTTAGGTCAGATATATTCCAGCCATTTTTCCTTTTCCTCTCTGCTGCAAATGAAGGCTGATTTTAGATTTGTAAATCTAACCTAACACTTGTATTTGGCAATTACACTGAGTCTAATCATGACTCTCAAGATCAGATTTTCCACTTTTCCATTCGTAGAGCATGATTTCTGCATATAAGGGCCTCAATCAGTACTTAGATGCTGCCAGTTGCAATGAACAAAGGGATACATCAAACATACGTTTTCTAATGACTTTATACTTGGAATCTAGCAGAGGTGCTACAGATCACTTCATGCAACCTGTCAGATGTTCCATAATCCCCACCCTCCCACCCCAACCCCACTCCCACCCCCTCCCCACGCTAGTGAGAGCTCAGAATAAGACAGGACTTTTATTTGTTAGGATTCTGGAATATATTCAAAGGGTGGGAGTCAGGGAGACTAGTATGTCTCAATGTACCACAAATAAGCAAAGTACAAAAGTACTACTTTTCTCTCTCCTTCTCCACAGAATAGAGTAGAAAAGGCATTTCCCACAAGCAGGCTGATGTCCAGTGAATCTCTGAGAAACAGCCACCCTGAAGGACACAACTCCTACCCACTTCCTCTTCCTTTACCTCAGCTTTTATCGCTTAGCATGGCAGAGAATGTAACTTTGGCCAGCTTGGGTCAGCTGCCCAGGCACTGTCCATTTCCAGCCTCTCATCCACTTCAACCTACCTGCTGTGGGGAACAGACTGATAAACAGATGGTGTGCAAGCACTGCTCAGCAAAAAAACACCCCAAAATACTAGCGTATTGCCAACACTGGTTTAGCCACAAAGCCAAAATACTAGAGAATTATCTCCCTTTCAGCCAAAGCAAGGGAGGGAGAAGTGAATGAATTATGCACTACTATAACCAGACTACAGAGGTACTTGTGACAGACAGGTAGACAGAGTAAGCCTGTGCCACTGTAATAGCCTTGAAACAGCAGCTTCAGTAGGAGTATGCTGTCCAGCACTGTGCAGTCTTTCTGACTTTCCAAGCCTTAGCAACAACTATAAAACCACACTTCATGGTTTGAAACCCTTAATTTTGCATTAGTATATTTTCTATTAGGTTAATATAATTTCTAATAGGACTAGGTTTGTTTCTGAGTTGCAGACCAGCAGAGAATAATTAATGCTTGTTGGTTTTACTTTTAAAATAATAATATTTCATGATTTACCAGCCTGTCAAAGCATAGTGATGAAGTAATTCATATGTTAAATCAGTCTGCCTTGATGAATGCTGATACTACAAAGAGAAAACCTAGATTATTTTCCAATTATGCTTTTAATTTTGTTGCAATCTCACTAAAATTTTGGTGCATCTTGGGATAGAATAGAATAGAATAGAATAGAATAGAATAGAATAGAATAGACCAGACCAGACCAGACCAGACCAGGTTGGAAGAGACCTTTGCAATCATCGTGTCCAACCTATTATCCAACAGCACCTAATCAACCAAACCATGCAACCAAGCAACCTATCAAGTCTCCTCCTGAACACCTCCAATGATGGTGACTCCACCATCTCCCCAGGCAGCAGATTCCAATGGGCAATCACTCTCTCTGTGTAGAATTTCTTCCTAACCTCCAGGCTAAACCTCCCCTGGTGCAGCTTGAGACTGTGTCCTCTTGTTCTGAAGGGTTATCCTTTACAGATGTATAATCAAAGGTAACAGCCATTTTCTGTGAAAATAGATGTACAGGTGAAATGTTGTATAGGAGCTCAGTTTGATCATATTATTTTGTTGTTTTGTGTCTTTACAGATTTAAACACCATTCACAGGGTAGACACAATGTTCAGCATATGTTCAGTTAAGTACCCATCTCCTGATTTTCAGACTCTTGCCCACTGGAGTGGAATCAATGATCTAGTATTAGATGTGAAACCTGACAGCACGTGACATGGAAGGAGAAAAATGGTCAGGAACATGGCAAAGGAAATTGAAAAACCTACATGCCTTTCTAGTATAGACATGACATTGGAGGATTTTGGACCTAGTTAGGCCAATATACAGCTCTCACTCAGGTTTAGCAGGAGCAAAGCTGCTAAATGTTGTTCATGCTGAAGAAATTCCTAACAGACTGGGATGCAGAATTTGGCTTTTCAGAGACTTTTCAGGTCACTTGCTAACCTGTAGTGAATTCATTCTTTGGCTTCAACATCTCACAGATGACATCCTGGGATTTAGCCTACCTGACTGTGCATCTGCATCTTGTACCAGTGGTTTATGTTACTGCTGACATATATCCTATGAACAGATAAGTAGTCATGTACAGACAGGCTCTACCCCTCCACACTCTTGCACAGAATCCACCATTCAACCTCCCAAGCAGCTATGCAGAACAGCTAGAGACTAAAGAGGTCACCAGCTTCATAGATACTAAGAACAAAATGGGCTGGCCACAAGGATTGACTACACCACTGCAAGAGGTGAGGACTGTGTACATCTATGTGCCTCATGTAAGACTGGTCTGAAAGCACATAACCTCCACTGCCGGTGCTACCTGCCATGCAGGACATAAGCCCCTGGGGCTCTGTGCCGTATAATACAAGGTCTGCTTCCTTCAGCATGCATTTAGTAGACTTGTTACCCAGTACTAGTTCCATTGACAGAGTACAATGCCACCTTACATTGCGTTGTCTTCACTGCAGTTTGAATCTCCAACATCCACTGTTGCATGGACACCAAATGTCTTCTCTGTCAAATCCAGCTGTGTCTGGTTTTCAAACTTAATCATGATCCTCTTGGCCCAGAAGAGAATGCAGGGGATGCCATTAACTGTAACGTTGAGAGGGCTGTAGTGGCTGTGGCTGAACGGCCTCCAGGATGCTCTTTCCCACTTTCCTCTCCTGCTCCAATTGTAGTTGACAACCTGATTGACCCCATAAAAGACCAGTATGAGATATGTATTTCAGGAGTTACTCCCATCCTACCAGAATAAATGAGACCAGCACTTGGAGAACATCTGTGGACTAGTTTTCAGCTGCAGCAGTACTAAACTACAGAAGCAGAGAAATCTCTGGCTAACACCTTCCCACCATGGGAATGGCATCATACAGAACTCTAGCCCCAGCAAAACCGGCCAGAGAGCAAACACAAGCTAAACTTATTCTACTACAGTAGTATAATTGGAGTAAACCATGTTCTTAGCATGTTCCCATCTCACCTCAGCACAGTACAGACCTGCCCAATATAAAAAGTCGAAGCAAGGCTAGAATCACAAGATGCTCATCCCAGCAAAAGGCTCTCTAGGACATTTGTAACATTTCAGCATGATAACAAGGGCTCAGCTTAGGCCAAGAACACAGCCTAATGGACACTAGGCAGCTGTCCAGCTGAAAGAACTATCCAGATCTACATCTACCTCTGGATAGCTTGGCTCCTGATGGTTTTATAATCAGGAAAATGCCTGAGGTAGAAAGATAATGTCTCAGGTATGGATGCCTGCTTTCATAAATCCAGTTTGCTAGATTCAGTTCTGGGGACTGCAGCTTCCATGTCACCTGTAGATATTAGAGAAGTGCTGTCCATTCTGACCCAAATTTCATTGCAAAAGGAGGATAATTTGTTGTCAGACAATATAAGTGGGTTAGGGCTCAGAAAGGACTTCAAAATTTAGCTATGATTTCCATATTTGAAGCCAAAATCTCCAGACAACAGCTTTTTTCACCTATACATATATCCTATCTGAACATGAATCTGCATGGTTGTCTTGCACATACAGCATGTATCACAGTATCACACTATCGCTAAGGTTGGAAGAGACCTCGAGGATCATCAAGTCCAATCTGTCACCCAAGACCTCATGATTAGACCATGGCACCAAGTGCCACGTCCAATCCCCTCTTGAACACCTCCAGGGATGGTGACTCCACAACCTCCCTGGGCAGCACATTCCAATGACGAACGACTCTCTCAGTGGAGAACTTTCTCCTCACCTCGAGACTAAATTTCCCCCGGTGCAGCTTGAGACTGTGTCCCCTTGTTCTGGTGCTGGTTGCCTGGGAAAAGAGACCAACCCCTTTGTGCCCGGTTGACGGTGCCCCTTTAAGAAAGGGAATATGGTGGACGGAAGTTGGTAAACGGAAGGAAGAGTCTAAACTAATTTTCATTGGTCAAGTGGGAGGAAGCACTATCTGGCCTGAGAGTGAAGTGGGCATTCCCAGCACTTCTCTGTCACTCTTGCTTCCGCCTTTCCACAAGGCAGCAACTCTTTGCTGTGCTGGGCTTTCTGCCAAGACTTCGGCCTTGAAGATAAGAAAAGCCAAGTCTGTATTAACTGCTTCTAATTAACACAAACTGCTTTTAACTTCTTTCTTTTCTCTTTCTCCCTCTTTTCCGAACTATTCTGGGGAAAGGGGGGAAGAGAGGGGAGAGCGGAGGTGAGGATCCCCCTCGGCCGAGGGGGGCTACTCTCATTTCTGTGTTACACTGCTGTATATCTTTGTATATATTGTAGATATTGTAAATTTGTAAATATTCCCCTGCAAAATCCTACACTGCTTTGTAAATATAGCTCCACTGCTTTGCTAATTCGGCTGGTGAGTTTTTTTTCCTTTCCCTTCAATTTTTTTTTCCCTTTTACCTTACAAGGGGGAAGGGAAGAGGCTTCTCGGCCTTACCCTTTCACCCACCACATTTTTTTATTGGCGCCCAACGTGGGGCAGATAATTAGTTTAATTTATTACTTGATTGATTTAGTGTTTTCCAGCTGAATTAGCAAGCATGAAGGTATTGTGGTTTGTGGAGCGATTGTTCTTTTCAATTTTTGGGGCTCTGGTTTACAGATATTGTTTGGGTTTGCTTTTGGATTACCTGGGTAAATATTTGGTGCGGACAATTTATATGTGGGTTATGTATAGAGTTAAATTATGGTATGGAAAATGTATTAATTTATTATGGCCAGTGAGATACAGGAATGTTACCTCCACCACTCTCCCAATTGAGATAAAGGGTTTTAAGATTCCACCGGAGGAGAGAGTAACTTTAAGTGATGCCTGGGATCCAAAGGTGATTTATTTGATGTGTATAAATCTGTTGCTGGTGATGGTGATTGCATATTTGCTGTTCTCTCTGTGGCGAGAGAGAAAGGTGTCCAGAGCTTGTTTTGTTATTAAAACTAGATCAAAAAGAAAACGCCGTGGCTCTGGATCAGTTCCAGAGTCATCTAGTGATGAGGACTGTGGAGAACCTGTGTCAGTCAAAAAGAAGGCTAAAAAGTTAATTGGTAAAGCAGCTCTAAATGACTTTGCTGATTCTAGCAAGCAGCCAAGGGCATCGGCTGGTATCAACATGGCACCTACTCCTTCTCCCACTCCTTCTCCTTCTTCTTCTTCTCCATCGGCCGTTAACGGAGCAACGTCACTTCCGCCTACTCCCTCGGTGGGACCGGAAGTCACTGCCTCAGCAGCTGATTTATCTCAGGATCTGTCAGCTTCCATTAAGGTGGCTGTAAATTCAAACACAGCTCCAGTTAAGGTGGCTCCTTTAAAGACTAGAGGTGCAAAGGCCAAAGATGGAGAAGAAGAGGAGCTGGAGACTGATCCTGGTGAGGGGCCCTCTACTCTAAGAGATCCTGCTCAGGAGGAAGAGGTGGTTTGTTTTAAAGATCTAGTTAACCTAGTGAGATCAAAGCAGGATACAGATGAAGCTAGGAAAGCAGCTGGCAAAGGTGGTTCTCAGCTTAAAGAGATCCTTAGGAGAATGACAGCAGGATTATATGGACAAAGAATTCAGGGAGATGAAGAGCAAGATGATATTTTGGAATGTTCTTCTCCACGGGAAGAATTGCGCAATGTCCGTAAAGATTTCACCAGGGCGGATAAGGAACCAGTTCTAGCTTGGCTCAGTAGGTGTTATGATACAGGTGCTCCAGCTCTAACAGTTGGAGACAAGTCAGCAGCTCAGTTAGGAACTCTCTCAAGGGACAATGGAATAGATAGACATCTAGGAAGAGCTCTCGGTAAGGTTAATCTCTGGATACGCCTTTTAATGGCGGTTGCCCTGAGATATCCTTCCCGAGATGATCTCCCATGGAATCCTAAACCCTGGACTACCATAGATGAGGGAATTAAGCGCTTGAGAGAATTTGCTGTTAGAGAGCTACTCTATGGTGAACATGAAACTCTAAATCCTGATGACATTCCTGTGGGTATTGGTCTTGCTAAAAAGATCATCAAACTTGCTCCTTCTAATTATGCAAACATTCTGGCAAGCAGAATTGTGTCAAGAAGTTATGGTGGAGCTTCTCCTACGGTTGGCCAATTCAGTGATCAAATGAGACAATTGGAGGATAGCATGACACGTGGTTCTTTGGTTTCGGCCATTAAAACGATGTCTGGTGATATACAGAATTGCATAATAGAGTTAAAAGATTCCATATACCAATTGGCACAAAAGGATAATTTCAATTCTTCCTCCAGGTGGGTACAAGTTTCATCTGTGAGGAATACACGTCCTCCAAGGAGGTCATTCCAAAACAGGGCAGTCCAAAACAGGTCGTTCCAAAACAGACCACCAAGGCAATCACGTAGAACTATTTGGATAACTCTGCGTGATCAGTTTGGTGAGAACATGAACCGCTGGGATGGCCAACCAACTTCTAATCTTTTCAGGAGACTGAGGGAATTGCAAAGTGGCAGAACCCGAGGTAGCAATACCAGAAGGGTAGCTGTTACTTCCACAGTTCCCCAGAATGACTCTTATGGCTCCAACAGTGGCTCCAGTTATAACATGCAAAGTTATAACCCTGCAAACTATGTGCAATGCACATGTGCGCATGTTCCCATAACTAGGGTGCCCTGCCTCCCGCCAGGGGAGGAGAGGGATAACAGAGATAATAGAATCTATTGGGATGTGTACATCCAGTGGCCTGGCACTTCACAATTTCGGAAGTACAGGGCCTTGGTTGACACAGGAGCTCAGTGCACCATAATACCATCAAATTATCAGGGATCAGAGTCCATAACTATTCTGGGAGTCACTGGTGGATCTCAAGAGTTAAGTAAGGTAGAGGTTAATATAAGTTTAACTGGTAAACAATGGAGGAAGCATACAATTGTGACCGGACCTGATGCACCTTGTATTCTGGGAATTGATTTTCTGAGAGAAGGGCGTTTCAAGGACCCTAGAGGTTACAAATGGGCTTTTGGAGTAGCTTCAATAGAAATTGATGGACAAAAATTGAAGCTATCTGCCAGACCTGAACTTTCTGATGAATCTGCAGTTGTGGGACAACATAAGATACAGGACATTAAATTGCCGGTTGCTTCTCAGACTGTACATCACAGACAATACAGAACCAACCGTGACTCTTTGTTGCCCATTCAGAATCTGATTCGTCAGTTGGAGAGTCAGAAAGTCATCAGCAAAACTCATTCACCTTTCAACAGTCCAGTGTGGCCTGTGCGAAAGCAGAATGGAGACTGGCGTCTGACGGTCGACTACCGAGCCCTCAATGAAGTGACACCACCTATGAGTGCAGCAGTACCAGACATGATGGAGCTCCAGTATGAGCTGGAATCCAAAGAGGCCAAATGGTATGCTACCATAGACATTGCTAATGCATTTTTCTCTATTCCCATAGCAGAGGAATGCAGGCCTCAGTTTGCCTTCACCTGGAGAGGAATCCAGTACACTTTCAACAGGCTGCCGATGGGCTGGATCCACAGCTCAAGCATCTGTCATGCAGTGATCCATGATGCTCTGGAGAAAGGCGGTGCTCCAGAACACATCCAGTTCATCGATGATATCATTGTCTGGGGTAAAACTGCTGAGGAAGTCTTTGAGAAAGGTAACAAAATCATTGACATTCTTCTGAATGCAGGTTTTGCCATCAAGCGAGACAAGGTGAAAGGACCTACCACAGAGATTCAGTTTCTGGGAGTGCGATGGCAGGATGGACGCCAACACATTCCAGTGGATGTGGTAAACAGAGTCTCTACCATGGCAAGTCCCACAAACAAGCAAGAGACCTTACGTTTCTTGGGGATAGTGGGATTTTGGAGACTGCACATTCCTGGATACAGTCAGATTGTGAAACCTCTGTATGATGTGACTCGAAAGAGAAACCATTTCCACTGGGGACCTGAACAACAAGCAGCCTTTGACCAGATAAAGCAGGAGGTAATTCAAGCAATGGGTCTGGGACCTGTCCGAGATGGTCCAGACATTAAGAACATTTTGTACACGGCTGCAAGTGACAATGGTCCAACCTGGTGCTTGTGGCAAAAAGCTCCAGGTGAGACACGTGGACGACCTCTTGGTTTCTGGAGTCGAGGTTACAGAGGTTCAGAAGCTAATTATACTCCAACAGAGAAAGAAATCTTAGCTGCCTATGAAGGAGTAAAAGCATCTTCTGAAGTGATTGGAACTGAATCACAACTTCTCCTAGCTCCCAGATTACCAGTTTTGAATTGGATGTTCAAAGGCAAAGGTTCCACACCACATCATGCCACAGACTCCACATGGTCTAAGTGGATGGCTCTGATAACACAGAGAGCTCGAATGGGAAATCTTGAAAGACCTGGTCTAGTGGAGGTGATCTCAAGTTGGCCTGAAGGCATCAACTGTGCTAAACCTCCAGAGGAGAAAGTAACTCGTGCTGAGGAAGCTCCTCCTTACAATGACCTTTCTGATGATGAAAAGAAATATGCTTTGTTCACAGACGGTTCCTGTCGTCTTGTTGGGAACAAGCGAAGGTGGAAGTCTGCAGTGTGGAGTCCAACGCGACGAGTTGCAGAGGCGAAAGATGGAGAAGGAGAATCCAGTCAGTTCGCAGAGGTAAAAGCTGTCCAGCTAGCTCTTGATGTAGCTGAACGTGAGAGATGGCCAAAGCTTTATCTCTACACCGACTCATGGATGGTAGCCAATGCTCTATGGGGTTGGCTAAAGAACTGGAAAAAGAATGGTTGGCAGAGAAAAGGAAAACCCATTTGGGCAGCCAACCTGTGGCAGGACATTGCTGATCGAATCGAGAGAATTCCAGTGAAAGTGAGACACATCGATGCTCACATTCCTAAGAGCAAAGCTACTGAGGAACAGCAACACAACCATCAGGCAGATCTAGCTGCAAGAGTTTCTCAAGTAGACATGGACTCTAATCTTGATCTCGACTGGAAACACCGAGGTGAGATATTCTTAGCTCGGTGGGCTCACGATTCGTCAGGACATCAAGGCAGAGATGCAACATACCAATGGGCTCGTGACAGATCCATAGACATTTCCATGGATGCTATCACGCAAGTCATCCATGACTGTGACATTTGTGCTGCTATTAAGCAGGCAAAACGACTTAAGCCCTTGTGGTATGGTGACAGATGGTCCAAGTACAAGTATGGTGAAGCTTGGCAGATTGACTACATCACTCTACCACGTTCTCGTTCTGGTAAGCAATACGTGCTTACTATGGTAGAGGCAAACACTGGATGGTTGGAAACTTATCCAGTTCCACATGCAACTGCACGCAACACCATTCTCGGTCTGGAGAGACAGATCCTGTGGAGACACGGAACTCCAGAGAGGATTGAGTCAGACAACGGAACTCATTTCAAGAACAACCTTGTAAAGAACTGGGCAAAAGAGCACGGTATTGAGTGGATATTCCACATTCCCTACTACGCACCAGCTTCAGGAAAGATTGAACGCTACAACGGTTTGTTGAAGACCACTCTTAAAGCCATGGGGGGTGGATCTTTGAAAAACTGGGAAAAACATTTAGCACAAGCAACCTGGCTGGTAAATAGTAGAGGTTCAGTGAACCGAGCTGGACCTGCACATTCAGATTTGCTACAGAAAGTAGAAGGTGACAGAGTTCCTGTTGTTAGAGAAAAGAATCTGTTAGGTAAAACTGTTTGGGTATTTTCACCCTCAGGAGAGGCTAAACCTGTCCGAGGGGTGGTTTCAGCTGAAGGTCCGGGTCACACTTATTGGGTAATGCAAGAGAATGGTGAAATTCAGTGTATTCCACAAAGAAATTTAACTTTAGCTGAAAGAGGTTAACTTCGAACTGCTGTACAGCTACATCGCGCCCAAAAGAAGAATCAACGAGGAATCTACGGTGCACGAACCCTGAGATCCCTGAGAGCCCTGAGTCAACTAAGAGACCCTGAAATTTCCCTGTTTCCCTTTTCTTTGCTTCTTCGGCGAAGAAATGAACTGTTTTCCATTTTTCTCATTTTCTGATTTTCTTGGACTTTTGAATCATCTACATCTGAGCATAGCCGGAATGGACTATGAACTCTATTCACGAACTGTAAATATCATCTTGGATTGGATGGACAGTATAAACAGCCAATGAAAATTGTTTAGAAGGGGTGGATTGTGCCCGGTTGACGGTGCCCCTTTAAGAAAGGGAATATGGTGGATGGAAGTTGGTAAACGGAAGGAAGAGTCTAAACTAATTTTCATTGGTCAAGTGGGAGGAAGCACTATCTGGCCTGAGAGTGAAGTGGGCATTCCCAGCACTTCTCTGTCACTCTTGCTTCCGCCTTTCCACAAGGCAGCAACTCTTTGCTGTGCTGGGCTTTCTGCCAAGACTTCGGCCTTGAAGATAAGAAAAGCCAAGTCTGTATTAACTGCTTCTAATTAACACAAACTGCTTTTAACTTCTTTCTTTTCTCTTTCTCCCTCTTTTCCGAACTATTCTGGGGAAAGGGGGGAAGAGAGGGGAGAGCGGAGGTGAGGATCCCCCTCGGCCGAGGGGGGCTACTCTCATTTCTGTGTTACACTGCTGTATATCTTTGTATATATTGTAGATATTGTAAATTTGTAAATATTCCCCTGCAAAACCCTACACTGCTTTGTAAATATAGCTCCACTGCTTTGCTAATTCGGCTGGTGAGTTTTTTTTCCTTTCCCTTCAATTTTTTTTTCCCTTTTACCTTACAAGGGGGAAGGGAAGAGGCTTCTCGGCCTTACCCTTTCACCCACCTTTCAGATAGTTGTAGAGGGTAATGAGGTCGCCCCTGAGCCTCCTCTTCTCCAGGCTAAACAACCCCAGCTCCCTCAGCCTCTCCTCATAGGGCTTGTGCTCAAGGCCTCTCACCAGCCTTGTTGCCCTTCTCTGGACACGTTCAAGAGTCTCAATGTCCTTCTTAAACTGAGGGGCCCAGAACTGGACACAGGACTCAAGGTGTGGCCTAACCAATTCTGAGTACAGGGGCACAATGACTTCCCTGCTCCTGCTGGCCACACTATTCCTAATGCAGGCCAGGATGCCATTGGCCCTCTTGGCCACCTGGGCACACTGCTGGCTCATGATTAGGTGACTGTCAATCAGCAACCCCAGGTCCCTCTCCGTTTGGCAGCTCTCCAGCCACTCTGACCCCAGCCTGTAGCTCTGACTGGGGTTGCCGTGGCCAAAGTGCAGCGTCCAGCAATTAAGCGAGTTCAAGTCATGCACAAACAATAGAGGTCTTCTAAGTCACAGTCATTTACAGCACCTTACCAAGTTCCAGAAGGGATCCCAAAGACTCAAAGCCCCAAAGCTTTGTCTTGGCTTAAAGAGATTTTTTTTTCCCTGCTGTTGAGATTAGCAAGTCATACTGCTTAGCTCAGACCCTGAAAGACCCCTTTTGATACCTGGCCTTACATATGGCACGTGACTGTTTTAGGATTAAAATTAGTAAGTCACCACAACAACAAGCTGAAAGCAAGGTAAGATCATGGTCAGACAACATGATGCAGTAGCCATCAAGAAACACTGACCACAACTGTCATTTGTGTAAAGGACAAGACTGTCTTATCAGAAGTACAGATGTGAGAGTTTAATCAACAAGTTATTTACATCACATTATTTGTGTCACTTTGAAGGAATTTTGGAAAGAAAGCCTTTTATGCTTCATTTTTCAGAAGTTCTACAGGCTGCTCTCAGGAAAACCACCCCTCTAAACTTACACAATCTGCAGTTTTGCTTCAGCTATTCTTTCAGTACCAAGCACCAAAATAATGGTTGCAGTAGTCAAATGTCATTCTACAGACTATAGATGAAATGATTTGGTTCTTCCAGTAAGCCCCTGTATCCAGACCCACTGCCAGTCAGCAACAGTGATAGCAGTTGAAGTCCCTCTTCTCTATTGAAGATATCTTGTACAGCAGGTAGTGAGTCAGCACCACATCACAATGAGTTAGATGGTTTCACCAGCTGTTTCTTGTAAACAATTATTTAATTTTGTATTATTTAATTCAAGAATGTAAGTAAGATCTCAACATGCTATAAAAAAAACCCTTCAGATTCAGTCCTTCAAACATTACCTGCACTTGATTTAGATTCCATTTTGGCTTCACACCACCATCATAACGTTGGCCTGCAGAAGAAAGAGTGCTATCAGCCTATAAAGAAAACATCCAATCACTCATAAAAAGCACAACCTTGCATGTTCTTATATAGAATAGAATAAACCAGGTTGGAAGAGACCTTCAAGACCATTGTGTCCAACACATTCATTTCATGGGCACTCTCACAGCTCCATCCTGCAAACATTCAACTTTGTTTTTATTTGGTTAAAAATAAAAAGAAAGTGTCAATACTACTTTATCCCACATTCCCACATGTGGGGTGTCCCTGCCCATGGCAGGGGGGTTGGAACTAGATGATCCTTGTGGTCCCTTCCAACCTTGACTGATACTATGATACTATTCCCACTGCACCTATGAACCAGTGAGTAAATTATTGTTTTAACCAGGAAAATATTTTAAATAGTATTTGTGAAAGATGAAACTGCTTTAACAAAACATTCAACAGAAGAGTCACTTAGAAGGAACATCTGGGAATGAAGATCTTTTACAGCCCCACTAACAAAAATCAGTGTCAGGTATTCAGAACAGTGAAGGGAGGGGAAAAATAAAAAAGCTTTACCACTTTTTAGCAGAGAATCTTGATCTGGAAATGCAGGTGAACTACAAAAGAGGAGAAAAATATTTATGGCACAGCATATGGATTTAAAGGCTGCAGCAAGTTTACAGCTCCTGTTTCTGCTTGATTCAGTAAAACATGTAAAATATATCTCAGACCCCTCTCTTGTTAATGTCACAGAAACAGGGCAAATGAATCCCAAAGACAGTGTATTCAGGATAAAAATGCCTCATTTTCAGAGATAGCTCTGATGGATCAACCCCACCAGGCATTCCCATATCATTATCATATTGATTAACGATTTCGTTACCTTCCCTACCCTTTCCATGGGACCTCAGTTTTGGGTTAGACATTGAACCATCTCCAGCCCACAATCAGGGCAAAACAGGATAGTGCTGCACCATCCTCAGTCCCAAGTGAGGATCAGAAGTGATAGACTGAAATCCTCCAGGATAAAGTAAATGCACTGGGTTAGTATGCCAGATTACAGCCATCTAAAGACAGCTCCTGAACAGTTCCCAGGCAATCTGAAGTCCCATGGAAGTTAGCTGCAAGGTAGGGTGCAAGTGAAGAAAGCTTTGAATGACAGCTACCAGGTTCATTAAATTTTCAGCCTTTGACTTTCTTCTTTGCTATAATTTAGCAGTAAGTCTTCATCTGGTGCAAGAATGATCTGGCTTTCCTGAACTAGAGAGTCAAGTCCAGTAGATTCATGTACATCATCAAAAGATCTACAAGGTTAAACTCTGAGAAACAAAGCTCTCCTTTAAGACCACACTAGTCACAGAAACACCATTCTGCACCCAACCACACCACAGCACCTTCCATTGGACCTGCAGCCCCCTACAATATATTCATCTACTGATCTGATAACATGTCTACCTCTCAGGTCTGCTGCCAGCATTCCCTAGCAGGTGAACATACCAGCACCCCCACATTCACAGCTGACTATCATCCCACAGAGACTCTGTACAGCCACTCCACTTCCACCAGCACAGTGCCTTCCAGGCCATACGCAATGAGGGGGCCAGACCAGTGACCACAGCCACTTCATGTAGAAATACACATCTATCTTCTGGGCTTGTCTTGTTTCTTACTGCCTTTCCAATCCCACCTGCCCTAGGTGATTCTGCTTGAGGGGGGTAGGTTGGAGGGGGGCGGCATTGGACTAGATATGTCTGGAGTTCCTTTGCAATCCCCTCACATTCTGTGATTCTGTGACTAGGAATAAATGCAGTTTTCAGTATTTAACTGTTAAATGTACATTGCAGAGTCAAGCCTTCACTTTTCTGGGGAGTCCTTGAAGAGCTGGGTGAAACCACTCCCTGGGTAAGGGGATTTGTGTTACCCACTAGTATGTATGGCAGGAGTGATCCTAAGCTAAATTTCTATCATGGCAACCTTAATGGCAGATAATTATGAGTACAAGCAATGTAAAGCCACAAAAAGAGGAATGTGGGGTAGCTTAGGGCCTGCCCTGCTTGCTGCAATGCCCTTGCAACTCTGGAAGTCATGAGATTCAATGACTCTGAACCTGACACGCCTGAAATCCATGGAATACCACCAGCTTCAGCAGAGCCCCTATTTCACATACAGTGTCTTGTTTACATTCAAGATTCAGGAGGGCAGCAGGCTCACTCTTCTGATCAGTGTCTCTCCAGCGAGAATGATTTTCATAGGCAAACTCTCTGCTGCCACAGATAGATCTTTTATGTTCCTTTGCAAATGCTTCAAATCCAGAAGGCAAAACAGGCAAAAGTGAAGCAGGGTCTGCTCTCCAGACTGTCATTTTGACATCAGACATCAGGTTTGATGAGCCACTTTGCTCCAGATGATCGGGAAGGCTGCTCAGTCCCTTCAGCAAAGAGGGCACTAAAGTTAAAGGCCGTGTCCAGAGAAACTGTGACACAGCACAAAAAGGCAGCTGGGCTCTGCAGCATGGGTGCAGTAACTGGGATCTGAGCTGAAAGAACATGAAAAAGGTCTTACATCCAAAAAAGTTCAAGGCAGGTAACACTGTTTAAAATCAACCTGGCAGTTTTATTTACATATAGGGAGACCAACTTTCTCCTCAGTTGTATCTTTTAAATCCCACTGACTTCGAGGAAGCTGTGCTTCAAGGACCCACTTTTAATGTGTCCAACTTTCTCTTACTGCCCTTTGGGTGCCAGAGTTGAGGTTTCTGAGCTGCTCAAAGGTCTTAGGCCAACAGCAAGCAGCCTTAGAGGTGGGTAGATATAATCCTCATTTGGACAGATAGGTAGCAAAATGCATGGTTAAAATGGACCAAACCTTGTTTCCATGCTAAGGCAAAGCACTCTCTTAGCTTGTTCAATGATTAGGATTTCTTTTCTAGTCCTCCTTCATGACAGATTTTGACTTCAGGCTGGAAAAGGCAGTTTTGGGGCATAATTTCATGATAATAGCTATAAAAATGAGACATACCAGAAAGAAAATTATGTAAATTATTTAGTTGTCCTAACTTTAGTTACTTTTAGTCATACATATATATATTTAGTTATACTTAGTTGTACTTTCAGTTCCTCTCTGTATACATAATTAAAAACACACAGTTTTTAATTCCAGTTGGAAATCACCATGTTCCACTGCGCAGACTGAAACACTGGGATGAGAAGAGACTGGTACAAAATCATGCAATTCATTTCATTCCCTCAGTGGACTTGAAAGTTTTTTATCCAGTTCTGGATCATCTTGAGGAACACTCATTGATAGGCAACACCGACCTTTGAGAAAAGCATGGAAAGAAATATGAGGCATAACTCGTAAACACCCCTGCAGGGTTACATTCTGACCATAATGGTTATAATCTGCCTCCAAGCAACTGCAGCACAGGTTTGGAGTTCATGGCAACACAATTTGACTCCTCTGCATCACATGTAAAACCACAGCAACATGCAGCCATGCTGCTCCAGAAGAAATGTCAAGTTTCTGCTCTCAGCATGAAGATACTCAAATATAGATGAGTGTGCACAGCTAATGAAATATTCATGCTTTCATGAGGAACACAGGGGACAGTGACCTGGGAACCACTGCTAAGTACCACTGCATGACAAATACAATCAGCCAAATGGCAGGCACACAAGGGAGCAGGCAAAGGCACACCAATACCTCCACCTAGATACTCCTGTTTGTTACTGTGTCTGTTAGCAATGCCGGCTGCCTCCTTTCCTCCAGCACAAAACATGCAGCCCCCATAGAGAAAGGTGAGGGAAAGCTACCACAGCAAGGCTTGCAAGTCTTTGCTTTGTCTTACTACAGCCAGACCACTATGGCATAATTTCTGCATTGTAAGGAAAGGCTCGCCTTGGCTTCTGAACAAGCACAAGTTGACATTGATGGATATCAGATCTGTCAGCTGCCTTTGACGCTCATCACCCTGAGGTGTCACAGAAGTGTGTGATCTGTGACAGGAACGAGTGGCCTTCAATAACCATACTGCTGTCAAACCAACAGCCTTTCCAATCAAAAGGCAAGCTGGAGAGCTAACATGCAACTTCAGGAAACGAGGCCCTTTCACCCTCAGCTGAAGCATGCATCACAGAACAAAACACTGAAAGAAAAAAATGGGAAAATAACAACAACAACTTTTAAGCTTTAAAATGTATAATTTTTTTTACCCACTGCACCCTAAGACTGAAAATTCAGTTGCACACATGGTATATGTTTTGATGACTAATATTATTCCTTAACAATTTGTAAATAACTAGCCCATATACCCTCAGACACGCATGTTGTATGTTGAATTTACCATTCTAAGTATGTCAGGAACCCACATGAAATTGGATTAGCCCTAATGCAAGGCACTGGGATGACTAATCACTATGTAAACCCCAATTAAATAAGATTATAAGTATAAAGAAGTGTAAATTCCTTCTTATCAGATGACATTATCCATCTACATAAGATAACCAAGTCTGGCCTGTTTGTCTAAAAAAGGCCACATAGAATCCAGCCCTTGAACAGTTTCACATGAGTAGTCTTTTGCCCACTCAAATGAGCCACATGAATAAGGCTGGCACTCAACAGCAATAAAACATGGAGGCCACAGAGAGTTTTCACTCCACCAGGTTATATGAAGCCATATTCACATTATATTTTACTCTACATGTTGCTGCACTGACAAACTGCATCAGAGGGCATTACTTCAGAATTCTCACTCTTAATATTGTCCAGCTGCGGTCTATCTCACTGGCTGCCAAACTAGTTTCAATTACTTCATGAAGCACTTAATTGGAAAATAACATGTGAACCTTCCAACACACTCAAAACAAAGCTATGGAAAGTGATGGATGCTTGCTGAGTACCTGGTAGCAACGAACTACTTACAGTCCTAGGGACATTGATCTCAAGTAATTTCAATCAAGTTATTATAATCATAAATGTGGAAGCCTAGGAGCCCAGACTCCCAGCAAAATCTAGTTTCTTCTATGAAACATACTAACAAAAAATGTTATCAAATTTTGAATGTATCTATTTAAGTTTAAGCATTAAGGAATATCTACAAAGCCCATGACTCCTTAACAAGTTTTAAATTTCAAGGATTCTGTGTCATATTTGTCAGTCTCATGTGTGGCTTGACACAGGGAGGTAGATCTACATAATTATTTTACAATGTACGAAGTACTGGGGTTTGATCTGCACTCTAAGGGATGTCCAGTAAGAACTGGATCAGAACAACAAGATACTGAAGATTCCATTTTTAATATAAAAGAGAAACTGAGCTCATAGAAATTCTAGCACATTAAGGCTGTGCAGGCATGATCCCACCTCCACAGAACACAAAGGCAAAATCTCTATTCAATTCACCACGTAAGGATCAAAACTTTATTTCTTAATATTTATTGTAATAAAATTCATGCAATGCTCCACTGCTTGAACCCTTTCAGATTTGATCTGATGGCCAAAGAAACCCAAAATGTGCAATTATGCTAAGAAGATACAAAAAAAATCTGAAAATTGTCGGAGGAGAAGAGCAAGTAGGCTATTTAAATGAAAACATATTGTAGTACTTATCAGTCACTGACTACCAGATCTCTTAATAGAAGCTTAGGCATATTACCACATGTCCTTCTTGCCTTATATGCACAGATGTTATTACCAGCTGTGACCTTCATCTGCATACTTTATCTGTGTGTTATGAGTGACTTTGGGGCATGATTCAACTAATACAGTTTACGCTGTTTACACTTCTATAATGCATAGCTCTAAAAATTGCCTTTTTCTCCTGTTATGATTTGGGATTCCTATGTCTATTCCCCTACAGAACAAAACAGTATTACAAACAATGATAAATCCAAATCATGTCACAAGTTTAACATTTCTTTGCCATATTGAATCCATGCGTCAAATATTCATTCTACACAAGTACAAGATTTTAGCACCTGTGTTTCTTAGAGTGGTTTTCACACACACCCCGTTGTTACTCTATTTATAACTCCATTTTCACACAGGCCAGGGAAAGTCAATGTGAGAGTCATTAAAATGTAATCAAATATAAGGCAGATGCCCAGAGAACACCCATTTTAAACCCATTTCTAGTATTGATTATAAAATTGCTTCAAAGTTATGTTTTTAATGCAATGTGTGCTTCAAAAGAATTAATTTCTGTATTAGTCCCAGGTGTTTTCAAACCTGAGAAAACAAAGCCGTGTACTAACATTCTACGCTGTGATTAAATCCACTTCCACACAGCACAACTGACCAGATGACAGCATTTAAAACCTGCACTCAACTCTGAAAGCAGAGTTCGTGGATATACTAACCTGTCATCCCCTGTCGCGTTCAACTGCTCCAGAGACACGGCAAATCCCACGTACAAAAGAAGCAGCAGAAATCTAACAGCGATGTGTCCTTCCATCGAGAAGACAAGCCGGCTCCTCCACACCCAGTGCAACCGCTGCTCTGGTCCAGCGTGCAGCTGGGCGCCCGCGCTCTGCGGGGCAGCGTGACGGACAGCAGATCTGGCCAATCACGGCGGGATCCGCCGCTCCATCCCGCACCAGCCGCCACGGGAGAAGCTCTCCGTGTGCTCAGATTTATCCTGACAGTGGACACCTACTGCTGGCACGTTCTAGCTTCCTTGTTGCATGTTCTGGGGAAGTTGTGCCAGGGTGTGAGCTGTTTGCTAAAGGAAAGAGGAAGAAAATAAAACAGTCTCTGCAGGCTCTAAAATCAGACTGAAGAGCACTTCCTATCTGTACTCAGCCCTAACCTTAAAAAAGAAAGGTGCCGTTTCCAAACAGCTCTGAACTTTCTCCTAAGATAAGCAGAGAAATAATTACATGTATTTTAAAGTCATATAATACCGTCATAGTATTATCCTCACTTTACAGAGGTGAAAACTGACATAGCAAGATTACAAGTCAAGTATTTGGAAGTGCTTTCATTTCTTCAGTACTAATTCAGTTTGTGTATGCCCAGCTTTCCGGCTCAATTGCTTTTATACTTAAAGCCAGGCCACAAAACTGCAGTGCCTCCATCACTGTGAATACAGCAGGTTGGCCCTGGGATGAATCATTACCAACACATATGTGGTTGAAGGTACTGGTACCACTTCTGCAGACTCTCTGTCCTCATCTGCCTTCTCAAAACATATCTCAGCTCCCCTTGTGGTGACAAAGAGGCAAGACACACAATCTGACCCCTCAAAACCTATGACCCATGTGTTCTCCACACACTGTTCGCTAACTGCAGCTTGCATTCCCAGTGTCTGCACAGAACCAGGAAAGCTGAAACCAGGATGCTCACCGGCGCTCTGCAAGCACATTCATGTGCAGTCTGGCCACATTCAAGAACACAGCCATGGATCTGTGACCTGCTTGGAACTGTGGGATACTGCCTTCAGCACGGGCAGCTCACAACAGCGCTTAGATGGCATTTCCACCCTTCTCCACTAAAGGACATGGTCACAACCTGCTCCTGCTAACAGCTATGTGTACTCACAGATGTATTTACTGATCTATGTACTCACACACACACACACACACTGCTTTCTTGCTCACAGGTTAACATCAGCTACCTGCTGATGTGATCATGCAATAATCCCTGCTTCATTGTCAGGAGCTCCATAGCAATGTCTGTTGCATTCCAGATATAAGATAAAGATAGGAGCTTTAGCATCATAACTATTAAAAAGGATTTACCATCTTAATTCATTTCTCCTTCAGTGATACAGAAAGTATTCACTAATCTTAAAACTCTCTCAATGGCTTGTCCTCAGTATTACTGCTTCTATCCAATTTAAGGAGGAATCCAGATACTTATGTGTGACTCTCAGCTTGAAAAAAAGAGATAAGGGAACGCAGTGATAAAGGAGTTGAAAACAATCTCTCAATTTTCTGTGAAGCACCAGAAATGTATAATGCTAAACTTGGAATAATTTTATCAATACAGAGACATGGCTCAGCTGAATATTTAAAGCATTCCTGGGAAGGCAAAGAAGCACGACATGCTCTTCTAAAATCTGTGAAGCCACTAATGTCACTGGCCTGTTAAATGTTGCAGTACACCTGATCCATGGTCCTTCCTAAATAAGTGGGGAGAGAAAGGCACAGAGAGGCTTTCTGATGGTGTCATGAGATTTCATTGATGGGCTGATGTTTTCTAGGCGTTCTTCATCAGCATGGGAGCAAAGCTAAGAAATAAAAACACTGAAGTACAAACCAGTATGGCACAACTGAAAAATAATGTGTCCTTTGATGGCAGATAACAGGAAAGTAGCATAAACAACAAGCAGATAGTCAGTATCGTATAGTACAGATAGTGACTCCAGGATAATGTCCTGCAGTCCATTATGTGACAATTGTACTGGCCTCCTGTGTGTTTCCATAGTGCTATCAATTTCTGGAGGGAGGCTGCCTTCTTAGAACACCATTTCACATAGTCAAAGAGGGGGGAAGTACATGTCCATGTGCTCAGAAACAAAGGGGGTTGGGCAGTCAACCAAGAAAACATGCAATGCCAAACTGCTAGCATAGGGGAAACCAGTATAAATCAGTGTAAATATACTGGCTTGCTGACCATAATTCACTGATCAGCAGACAACATCTAAAACAACAGCAAAAGAAGTATGAAGAAGTCTTTCCTTATCTTGACTCTTGCTAATAACAGCAACAATACTAAATATTTGATACAGCTATCAAAAATGCTGTTTTCTATGAGGTTGAAGCATAAACAGGTTCACACAGAATCTACAGAGAAAGTAGATCCACTGAAAGCAAAGAACTCATCCCAAGCATTCACTCAAAGCCACCACCACCTCTGTATGAATGAGTTTAAAAAGAAAACTTGAAGAGAGCCTTCTATGCAGTAGTCCTGACAAGGGCATAGTTAGATGAGCTCTCGTGACTCTGCTGACAAATGACTGTTGTACATTTGTCTATGTTGAAATTGGCTAAACGAAGCTTGCTCAGCCACATGCTTCAGTGGACAAAGGGTGAAAAAGGATCATCACACACTGGTTTATGGAATGCACAAGATCACCTTCAACGGCACAAAGGCATCTGATGACCCTCCTTCAGAACAAAGTCAATGCTAACAGTCCGCAGTCCGCCAGGCAGAGAGGGACCTGGGGGTGCTGGTTGATGGTAGGATGAACATGAGCCTGCAGTGTGCCCAGGCAGCCAAGAGGGCCAATGGCATCCTGGCCTGCATTAAGAACAGTGTGGCCAGCAGGAGCAGGGAGGTCATTCTGCCCCTGTACACTGCACTGGTTAGGCCACACCTCGAGTCCTGTGTCCAGTTCTGGGCCCCTCAGTTTAGGAAGGATGTTGACTTGCTGGAACGAGTCCAGAGAAGGGCAACGAAGTTAGTGAGGGGCTTGGAACACAAGCCCTATGAGGAGAGGCTGAGGGAGCTGGGGCTGCTTAGCCTGGAGGGGAGGAGACTCAGGGGTGACCTTGTTGTTCTCTACAACTACCTGAAGGGGCGTTGTAGACAGGCAGAGGTTGGTCTCTTCTCCCAGGCAGCCAGCACCAGAACAAGAGGACACAGTCTCAGGCTGCACCAGGGGAAGTTCAGGCTGGAGGTCAGGAGGAAGTTTTACACAGGGAGAGTGATTGCCCATTGGAATGTGCTGCCTGGGGAGGTGGTTGAGTCGCCGTCACTGGAGGTGTTCAGGAGGAGACTTGACAGGGTGCATGGTTACATGGGTTAATTAATTGGGTGGTGTTGGGTGATAGGTTGGACGTGATGATCTTGAAGGTCTCTTCCAAACTGGTTTATTCTATTCTATTCTATTCTATTCTATTCTATTCTATTCTATTCTATTCTATTCTATTCTATTCTATAAGATGATCTATGGTGGTGTAAAAGTAACCAATATTTCAAGTAAGATGATTAAACTGTGGTTTACCATCTTTTGATCCCTCTTTGATAATAAGTTTTTGTTCATGATTACTCTTCATGCAAAACTCATCCTTTGATGATAAAGTATCCACTTTTAGTTGTTTTTCTCATGTAGAATCACTGCAGTTCAGACATTTCTACCAGCAGGGAGGAGGCACAGCAGCAGATCTTATTGCACTTTAAAAACTGCTGGGTTTTTTTTTTTCAACTGTCTTGCAGGGGGGAAAGGTAGTTAAGAAATCAGATGGCAATTGTATTCAGTGCCAGGGTTCACAGTTTTGCAAGTTTGTGAAACAAATACTATTATCCTGGCGGCAATAACTGCGCACCTGAAGGATGGCCAAGGGATCAGGTCCAGCCAATATGGATTTAGGAAGGGCAGGTCCTGCCTCTCCAACCTGATCTCCTTCTATGATCAGATGACCCGTCTGGTGGATGTGGGGAGGCCTGTGGATGTGGTCTACCTGGACTTCAGCAAGGCCTTTGACACCGTCCCCCACAGCAAACTGCTGGCTGAGCTGTCAGCTCGTGGCTTGGACAGCAACACTCTGTGCTGGGTTAGGAACTGGCTGGAGGGCTGAGCCCAGAGAGTGGTGGTGAATGGTGCCACATCCAGCTGGTGGCCAGTCATTAGTGGTGTCCCCCGGGGATCAGTGCTGGGCCCCATCCTCTTTAATATCTTCATTGATGATCTGGATGAGGGGATTGAGTCAGTCATCAGCAAATTTGCAGATGACACCAAGTTGGAAGCAGATATTGGTTAGGTAGAGGTTGGAAGGGCTCTGCAGAGGGACCATGACCGACAGGACAGATGGGCAGAGTCCAACAGGATGGCATTCAACAAACCCAAGTGCCAGATGCTGCACTTTGGCCACAGCAACCTCATGCAGAGCTACAGGCTGGGATGGGAGTGGCTGGAGAGCTGCCAAACAGAAAGGGACCTGGGGATGCTGATTGACAGCCACCTAAACATGAGCCAGTAGTGTGCCCCGGTGGCCAAGAAGGCCAATGGCATCCTGGCCTGCATTAGGAATAGTGTGGCCAGCAGGAGCAGGGAAGTCATTGTGCCCCTGTACTCTGCATTGGTTAGGCCACACCTTGAGTCCTATGCCCAGTTCCGGGCCCCTCAGTTTAAGAAGGACATTGAGACTCTTGAACGTGTCCAGAGAAAGGCAACAAGGCTGGTGAGAGGCCTTGAGCACAAGCCCTATGAGGAGAGGCTGAGGGAGTCAGGATTGTTTAGCCTGGAGAAGAGGAGGCTCGGGGGAGGCCTTATGGCTGTCTACAACTACCTTTCAGCCAGGAGGGGATTGGTCTCCTCTCTCAAGCAACCAGCATCAGAACAAGGGGACACAGTCTCAAGCTGTGCCAGGGAAGGCTTAAGGTGAAAAGAAAGTTCTTCACTGAGAGAGTCATTTGTCATTGGAATGTGCTGCCCAGGGAGGTGGTAGAGTCACCAACCCTGGAGGTGTTCAAAAGGGGATTGGATGTGGCACTTGAAGCCATGGTTTAGTCATGAGGTCTGTGGTGACAAGTTGGACTTGATGATCTTTGAGGTCTCTTCCAACCTTGGTGATTCTGTGATTCTGTGAAACAATCAGAGACCGATAGGCTGGCCAGTAAATACTGTTGGCATCCCACACATCCCCACATGTGTCACCACAGTCCAGCAAAACCCTGTCAAATGGGATGCTTACATAAACATTGCTAGAGACCCTGAGATGACAGCTGTTCTGCCTGATGCTGCAATGATTACACACACACACTGAATTTGCACACAATGCGTGAGACTGCAGGCGTAATTTTAAACGTGGATAATTTATCTATTTGGCTAGCATCTCCTCAGGCAAACAATGGCCCAATCTATTTTCAACACAGTTTACAGTTACCTTCAGCTGACATATATCAGCTCACCATGAACTGAGCAGTTTTCTAAAATAGTATGTCTCAACCAAAGTATGAAGTATCAGCCACTATGCAAGGTAATAGCAATAAATATATTAGTAGTTTTTTAACCTTGAGACGTGCATTGTTCCTCTGCTTCAGATCTATTCACAATGCACTGACAATGCAGTAGAAGCACAGAAAGAAAATTGGCAGAAAATAGCTTGTCTCAGGTCCAACACAGTCCTCTCTGTGCACAACTAATTTGCCTGCAGGCCTTTTAGCCTTCATCTTCACTATAGGATGATGCAAAAATAAATCCTGTTACATCCCTAACTCCTTCCTGCCTTCCTTCTGCTCCTTTCACCCTTCCTAACAACAACAAAGGATGCCATCCTGTTCTAAGAAGACTCCAGACTTTCCCACAGGTGGTGTGGATGGAGACTGCACATCCTCTCTGGACAGCCTCTCACCCTCACAGTAAAGAATTTTCTCATAATGTTCAGATGAAACCTCCTGCGTCCAGATTGTGCCCATTGCCCATTGTAGAGGGGGAGAGGGAGAGGGGGAAGGGGGGAGGGGGAGGGAGGAATAGGGTTTGAGGAGGGGAACAGCGAAGCAGCGAAGTGTGCATTAGAAGGTAGGTCTACGACTGAGGAAAGTGGTTGCAACGCTTGGAGAAAGGTGGCGGCCAAAGGGCCAAGGACTGTTTGACACACCGCGCGTTGTGAAAAGCCAAAAGACAGAAGCCCCTGGCTTTGAGGCACCGGACAAGGTAGCCAAAGCCCTAAGTGCCCCTGCGCTTTTCCTCCAACCTGCTTTTTGTTGTTCTTCCTCATAGGAGGCATGTCTCGCCGATCGGCCCGTGCTACGCGAACCGCCAGGGCAACGAGACCAGCGGTGCCACCGGCGGGGACGAACGGGGACAAGGTGGCGGCGGCGCGCATGAGTGCGGCCGCGCCGGGAACGAGGGAGACGCGGGGTAGACACGGGGTGTGAGCGGCGGGGAGCGGAGAGCTAGCTGCGGAGAGGTTAGTTCCTGCAGCGCAACAGTTGAGGCACTCTCTTTGCAGCTCTGCGGTACGTCAGAAATCAGATTTCGCGGGGTGCGCTGGAGATCAGATTATAGCAGGACTTCTAAAACAAATTGTGGGATTGTGGATTTATCTGCTCAGCTAACCGAAACATTTAATTTTAGAAGCTGTTACGTAACAGTGCTGGCGTTCTGCGAGGACAATAACCCATTTCCACCCAGCTGCCACCAGTCCTGCTGGGCAGCTGCTCGCAGCAGTTAGCAATTTGGGGTGTTTCACTGCCACACCACCTGTCCAGGGAGAGGAAAGACCAATGAGAGCAGGATTATGTGGCTGCCTTTTTGTATGACTTTTATTTAGAGTGGCCTGCTTGAATGGGGCAGCTATGCCTGTTCAGTTGTCATCTACAGCATGGTAGGTCTCAAAAGTAATAAACATTTGTTTCTGTTGAGCATGATTTTGCTATGACGCTGCTCCACGGAGACTTAGGGGAAATGTAGTTAACAAACTCTCACAAGTGGGAAGAATGGAATGGAATGGAATGGAATGGAATAGAATGGAATGGAATGGAATGGACCAGGTGAGAAAAGACCTTTGAGAACATCACATCCAACCTATCATCCAACACCATCTAATCAACAAAACCATGGCAACAAGCATCCCATCCAGTCTCTTCCTAAACACCCCCAGTGATGGTGACTCCATCACTTCCCCAGGCAGCCCATTCCAATGGGCAATCACTCTATGAAGAGCTTCTTCCTAACATCCAGCCTAAACCTCCCCTGGCGCAACCTGAGACTGTGTCCTCTTGTTCTGGTGCTGGTTCCTGGGAGAAGAGACGAACCCTCATCTGGCTACAACCTCCCTTCTGGTAGTTGTAGACAGCAAGAAGGTCTGCCCTGAGCCTCCTCTTCTCCAGGATAAGCAACCCCGGCTGTTTCTCAGCCTCTCCTCGTAGGGCTTGTGCTCCAACCCCTCCCCAGCTTTGTTGCCCTTCTCTGGACACGTTCCAGCAAGTCAACCTCTTTCCTAAACTGAGGGGCCCAAAACTGGAAGAAACCCTGGCTCTGCTATCAAGAGCTCTTCAGCATCTTCCCCACTGTCCCTAATTACACCATAGGTGATACTTCTACTTTTGCTCACATTTCAAACATCTTGGGAAGCACACGATGAGGATGCAGGGATACAAGAGCAGCTTCATTGTGAGCTCCAAGGATGATGGCAACAGGAAGGGGGCTCCCAGGCTACAGCCGAGCCCACTCCACGCAAAATGCAAGCAATGCCACCATGCCTGCCCTATTTTAAAGTCGGCTCCCTGCCTGCTTCGAGCGCAGCAGTCATCTTCCTTTTCTCTATACCATGAAAATCACTGCAATTAGCCCAAATTACAGAGAGAAGGGGCGCACAGGGGTCATTTGGGGCAGCCAGGCTGAACCTCAGCGACCTTCACACTGTTGTTTCACCAGCGCACCCCGGGAAGAAGGACGACGAGCTTCACTCTGCCTTCTTAGCAAAGTAGGTAACTCCCGGAGAAAATGGATTAAACAATTTAAACCGAGGGATAGTTGGCTGCGGACACAAAATTACCGCGACCAGTGCAGGGAACCGAACCGGCGGACCGCCGGAGATGGGCTGGGTTGTCCCTCGCGGTGCCGGGCGAAATTTTCCATCAGGCGCGGCGCGGGCAGCCCGCGGCGGGGCCTTGCAGTCACAGCTAGGCGGCGCGGAGAGGGTGGGACTCCTTCTTTCGCTCTCGGCAGCTGCGGCGGAAAGATGGGTGAGCGCTCCGGCGGGAACTGGGCCGCGCGGGGTGTGCGGGATACGGCGGTGGCTGTGTACCGCGGCGGCGTCCGTAGCGCTCTCGTCTCTCTGCTCCGCTAGCCTGCCACCGGGTCTGGGCCCTTATGGCTCTGGGTTGGGCGGCAGCGCCGCGGCCGCCATTACTCGCCACGCTGTCGCTGCTCGTCGGGAGCAATGCGGCCAGACCCCGGCCGCAAACACGCAGCTGGGAACAGGCCGCGTGAGAGGATTGGGTGTGCGGGAGCATTCCCCTCATCTCTCTTCGCCTTTGTTCCGCAGGAAAGTGCCGAGGACTTCGCACAGCCCGGAAGCTCCGTAGCCATCGCCGCGACCAGAAGTGGCACGACAAGCAGTACAAGAAGGCCCACCTGGGCACGGCGCTGAAGGCCAACCCGTTCGGTGGCGCCTCCCACGCCAAGGGCATCGTGCTGGAGAAAGTGTAGGTAGAGCACCGCGCAGCAGGGCTCCGCCGGCGGCCCGGGGCCACCGTTCCTCGTGTGCCCGGCCCCGCGGCCGGCCAGAGCGCGGCGTGGGGCATCGAGCTGCCCTGGGAAAGGCCTCTGGCAGGGAGCCCTTCCAGAGGGGCCTCAAGAAGGAAGGATCGCCGAGTTATTTTACTTTAGAAATTCTGAGAGAGCTCTGCGGCCTGCAACATGGCACGTTTGCTTCCGCGTGCTTTTTCAAAACAGTTTATTTTCTGAGTGGCAGTGCTCACAGGGGTTTCTCTCTAATGCACGTGGCACTTTAAAAATTATCTGTATTCGTAAGAAAAAGAGTAAAAATACCACTCACATTGGTCTAGGAGTTTGGCAGGGGTGAATTTACCTGTGTGCCATGTGTCTAAAATAATATCTAGCCGTTTTTCCCAGGCTTTTTTTGTTTGTTTCGGTGGTTTTCTTTTTTTCCTTTGGGTGTTTTTGGGGGTATTTTGCTCGTTTGATGTAGTTTGGGGTTTTTTTGTTCTGTAATTTTTAAGTTTCACTGGAACGCTGCAAGGGCTCCAAGGTGTTTCCTGCTTCCCTCCCCCAAATTTTTACTAAATTACTATGCATCTGTAGGTAATTATTATTAAATGTTTATTTAGTTTAGGAACGGGGCTTCTCTCTGTTAAGTAGCTCTAAACAGGTAGCAGTTTTTCATTTTGAAGTATAGATACAACTTGAACTCATGGCAAAGTAGCATCGTGATTTATGGTGATGTAATGGGTACCTGCTAATTCATCAAACTGATGTTGCTGATTTATTTCCATGTGCTTCCATTGTAGGGGAGTAGAAGCTAAACAGCCCAACTCTGCCATCAGAAAATGTGTTAGAGTCCAGCTGATCAAGAATGGCAAAAAAATAACAGCTTTTGTTCCCAACGATGGCTGCCTGAACTTCATCGAGGTAACTCACAGGAAGTGATCCATGAGAGTTAGATGTCTAAATAAAGAAGCCCCTAACTGATGGATTTAGGGGATGGTTAGGCAGGGGTTATGGTGTTCTGCACCACACATATCCTAAAGCTCTAGTGACAGAGGAAGACAAAATGCGAGAGAGGATTTTGTACTTTACCCTCCACTAGCAAAAGCAGTTCTTGGCCATGCTGCAAGCAAGCTAAATGATGTCTTGGGTTAGGTTTCCTTTCTCCAAAATGCTGAAGGAATAGCCTTTATTCTTGTATGTCTCTTGATAACTGTGTTTCCACCCTTTCCCTAGAAAGCCTGCGTGTGGCTGAAGTGTAAGGCTACCCATTTCATCAGTATGTGCAGGTTTAATGTCTGTACCTCCCTAACTGCATGGTCTTCCTTGCAGGAAAATGACGAAGTTCTGGTTGCTGGTTTTGGTCGGAAGGGTCATGCTGTTGGTGACATCCCCGGAGTTCGCTTCAAGGTTGTCAAAGTAGCCAATGTTTCTCTGTTGGCCTTGTACAAGGGCAAGAAGGAGAGACCAAGATCCTAAATTCAGGCTGATTTGCCAAGAATGTCAATAAAATTTTTGACTGGAAAAACTTCTGTTGCCTTTTTTTTTTTTTTTTTTAAAGATTACAGGTTTTTAATGTTCATGTGCTAGTACTGCAAAGATGTTAGGGTGCTGTCCTTTGTGTTGCTGGCAGCTAGCTTTTCCTTCGTGAGAAATGCTTTGGTGTTGTAAACCTACTTTGGAAAGGGAGGTGGACAGGATGATCTCCAAAGGTCCCTTCCAACCCTCGTAGTTCTGTGACACTAGAGTCAGAACATCTTCAGTAGATGAGCTTGAAAAGCACTTGTGCTTTCAAATTTAACTTAGGTGTCTGGAGCAGCACAGCTGTCTCTCAGGAACTTCAGAGATTACTTCACAGAATTCAAGGGTGTTTGAGTGCTTTATGAACTATCCCTGCTAATCGGTACCTTGAGGAAGGCTTCTTGAGCTTAGTTAACCAGAGTAGCAACTCCTGCTTATCACCGCAGATAGACATCTGCGAGGCCTGCTCTCATAATCCTGTCTTCCCAAAACCTGTTGTGAAAAAGGCTCTGCAAAACCATTTTTGAACTGTTGTGCTGCCACTCGTGTAGAACTGTAAAGATTTTGAAGCCTGGGTGCAAGAGCACTAAAATTGAGGGGCTTTGGCCTAAGGAAGTAGGCCTTACTGTAGAGGGGAAAGATCTCCAGTGTTTGCTCCATTGCCAATGTAGTTTATGAGGGCTGGAGCCTCCAAGAGCCTCTACAGAAGATGAGAGCTGCATCGCTGGCTCACGTGGTCCAGTACAGAGCTATGCCCCACACAAAAAGTGAAAAGTGTGCTAGCTTGCCTTGGATAGGCTGCACCTCCCAGGAACGGGCAGGCTTCTACAGTGGCGAGCAGTAAAGAGGTTATTGCCACAAAGTAGCATTCCTTTGTCAGAAAAGGCTTTCTGAATGGTAGTACTGCACTTCGAGGGAATATAGCTGCTGGAATGAGATGAGTCAGGCAGCAAGATCAGATATTGCATGTTAGATCTGCTGTGACCTTTTGCCAGTCATCCCATCCCGCCCATTTTTCTTAAAGAGGTAATTCTGGTGTTCTTAAACACTAAGAAGATCAATTGTTCTTCAGGGGCATAGGATAACTGCTTTTTGGATATGGAACAAACTGCCATAATTGTGTCGGGGTGGGTGGGGGTTGGGTGATGGGTGTTTTTTCCAGAGCCCCAGGTATCGCACGCTTTGTTTTTGCCTATCTGCTCAGTGGCTGATTCTACACTCTTTGTATTAAGTGTAACAAATCCGACACAACCCAGTCTGCTTTAGAAGAAATTGACTGTTTCTTCTGAAACTGTCTTGTGTAGCTGGAATTTTATCTTCAGTCATCATGCGAGTCATAAAACTCTTCCTATAGGAACTGAACTGAAATTTCACACTGATAGGTCTGGCCAGAATCACCCAAATCTTTGGCACTATTAAATTCATCAGGAATCAAAACATCCCCTCAAGTTGGGAAAATGCATGAATTTTAATGCTTATTTTGGGGAAAAAAAGCCTTCCACAAATTGAGAATAGTCACTGTAAATGTTGAAAATGGTCTTTATTCATGGTGCTCAAATGACAGAGTTTGTAGTGTGAAGATAGGTACTGGCACCTGACACACACTTCATCAGGTTTAGGCCCTGAAGGGATCATTAAACGTCATCTAGTCTCATCTCTGCCCTGCTCAGCCCCCAGACTTCACCCAGATGCTTTCCTGTTAAGTGCAAATTAAGTCTAGTTGGACTTAGGTGAGTCTGCCTGGTTTTAAGATGCCCATTTCTTTTAGCACATTCTAGCAGGCTTTAACTGGTGTGTCCTGATGGGAGCCTATCTTTGCACAGGGCTGTTGAGCTTTCTTTGATAGATTAAAAATACATCTCAACAGTTCTCTGGGGCTTCTTTACTTTTCAGAGATGTCTCTGCCATAACCCAGCTATTTGAAAAAAAATGAAGTATTTCATCAGTTCCTATCATCAATCATTTTTCTCCCAGTTTTTCAACATCATAAATGTGTGGACAGCAGGTTCTTGTGGAAAAGAACATCAACCAGGAAGCCAAAGTGTCCCGTTGTATCCACTTCTAGACTGTTGCCAGGTAGTAATTTCTGTTGATACCTGCACTCATATATTTCACTTTGAATTTGGCCCTGTGGAAGTTCCTTTGCTTTTGGGGGGCTTTGTTTCATGTTAATAAATATTTTATGCAATATAACTTCCAAGATATTTATTTGGCTGAAGTTAGAGTGCAAACAATTCACAGAGCACTGGAACAGGCTGTCCAGAGAGGCTGTCAAGTCTCCTTCTCTGGAGACTTGCAAAACCCATCTGGATGCATTCCTGTGCAATGCTAGATTACATGCTCCTGCTCTGGCAGAGGGGTTAGACTCGATCTTCGAAGGTCCCTTCCAATCCCTAACATCCTGTGATCCTATAATCACAATTCATCCCAAAAGCTCTGCTACAGTTAGTATTTATTAATTTATATTAAAATGGAGTAAAACTTACAAACAAAATGAGAATCTACCTACTACAAAAAAAACCTACTGGTTCATCTGGGAATTTGTAAGACTTGGATTCAAATCCTCATTGGGGCACAACACTGAACTTGAGTTCGTCTCACCATTGTAAAAGCAGCACACAGAAGAGATTCATGCAGGAGGAGGCTGAGGGGAGACTTCACTGTTTGCAACCACCTGAAAGAAGGTTGTAGCAAGGTGGGGGTTGCTCTCTGCTCCCTAGTAACAAGTGATATGAGGAGAGGAAATGGCCTCAAGTTGCACGAAGGGAGGCTTAGGCTGAGTATTAGAAAAAACTTCTTCCCTCAAAGGGTTCTTGAACATTGGAACAAGCTCCTCATGGAGGTGGTTGAATCCCCATCCCTGGAGGTGTTTACAAGATGCAGAGATGTGGTGCTGAGGGACATGGTTTAGCCCCAGGCCTGGTAGCTTAGATAACAGCTGGACTCGATGATTTAAAAAGGCCTTTTCCAGACAAAACTATTCTTTGATTCTACAATTCTATATTCTTCTATGAAGTCTCTGAAACCCAGCCTTCAATGTAAGTACACAATCAGGTCTGACAGCACTGGCTGCCATCAGCACAGCTGTATTTACTAATAATATGTAGCAAACCAACTGCAGGTACATGTGAGAGAAATCAGATGCAAAATTACAAGCAAAACAGCTAGAAGGACTCCAATTGTTTGTCAGTGACCCCTGATGACAGTGATATTGGAAGCTACTGAATATTGGACTGTTAACTCACAGCTCTACAGCAGTATCCAGTGACCAATCCCATCAGATAGTTTAATCCAGAAAACAGGTCTTATGTATGCAAATGTTTTTCTACACAACTGCTGGTGCTAGGATTCCAGCTCCGCTTCTACAGGAGAAAGATTATTTCAGCTAAAGAAATCGGCAGCTTTGGGTTTGTTATTCCAGCAAATTCAGTCTGTTTGGTTCTCTTCTGTCTGATTTGCTTTTCTTGAAAGAGCAAAAGTTTTTAGTAGGGATGGCACTAATAGTACTGTGAACAAAAAGGTTTTACAGCAGCCAGTGAAGAGGAATACTGAAGTCCTTGTGGTTCAAATTCTATTCAAGTTCTGAAGTCAGTCTGGCAGTAGAGCAAATGAAGATTTCCACGGAGGTAAATGGAGCTAGACCAGCTTCCAAAAGTAGGGCAATGTCATGAAGCAATCTTGCCACTAGATGTTGCTATCAGTACAATGAGGGAGAAAGCTGAGGCATAAAAGGCGTAATACAGCAGAAAAGTTGTTTATGTGGACTTTAACAAAAGAAATCTTCCAAATGTGAAATTTAGCTTTTAACTGATCCAGTAAGTTCCTGGTAGGAAATCTCCTTATTGCTGTTGGATAGCTGAACGGTGGCTAGATGTAAGTTCACCACGGACATGGAAGAGAAGAGACATGCTATTAAGGTGGAGGAACAATAGATACTAGAAGTCGGAGAATGCACAAAACTAGGTGCAAACAAGTAAAGCAAGAATTTATTAAAGATAGTTTCTCATTTTAATTGCGTCTTAGTATTTGTTTTACAAGCGTGTTTAGCACACAACATCAGATCAACACCTGGGAAATAGGATTAGAATAGAATGGAATAAACCAGGTCAGAAGAGACCTTCAAGATCACTGCGTCCAACCTATCATCCAACACCACGTAATCAACTAAACCATGGCACCAAGCACCCTATCAAGTTTCCTCCTAAACACCTCCAGTGATGGTGACTCCACACCTCCCTGGGCAGCCCATTCCAATGGGCAATCACTCTCTCTGTATAGAATTTCTTCCTAACATCCAGCCTAAACCTCCCCTGGTGCAGCCTGAGACTGTGTCCTCTTGTTCTGGTGCTGGTTACCTGGGAGAAAAGACCAACCCCCATCTGTCTACAACCTCCCTTCAGGGAGTTGGAGAGAGCAATAAGGTCTCCCCTGAGCCTCCTCTTCTCCAGGCTAAGCAACCCCAGCTCCTTCCGCATCTCCTCACAGGGCTTGTGTTCCAAACCCCTCACCAACTTTGTTGCCCTTCTCTGGACTCATTCCAGCAAGTCAACATCCTTCCTAAACTGAGGGGCCCAGAACTGGGCACAGGACTCAAGGTGTGGCCTAACCAGTGCAGTATACAGGGGCAGAATGACCTCCCTGCTCCTGCTGGCCACACTGTTCCTGATGCAGGCCAGGATGCCATTGGCCTTCCTGGCTGCCTGGGCACACTGCAGGCTCATGTTCATCCTACCATCAACCAGTACCCCCAGGTCCCTCTCTACATGGCCGCTCTCCAGCCACTCTGACCCCAGCCTGTAGCACTGCATGGGGTTGTTGTGGCCAATGTGCAGAACCCGGCACTTGGATGTGTTCAATCTCATGCCGTTGGACTCTGCCCATCTGTCCAGCCTGTCGAGGTCCCTCTGCAGATCCTCTCCACCCTCCAGCAGATCAACTCCTGCCCCCAGCTTGGTGTCATCTGCAAATTTACTGATGATGGACTACATGGCCTCATCCATTCTTGTAGCAAACAAGATTCTGCCAGTGCCCACAAATAAATTGTATTACCAGGACACTGTAGAATGAAGTCAAAGATGAACTAAGCCATTACTAGAGGGGGTTTATGCCTAATAAAAAAGTGTTGAAACTGCATGTTATACAACTCAAATCCTCCATAATGGAGGAGAATCCACAGATATCAGAGGTGAACTAATGCAATAGATATAGCAATTCATGTTTCTACTTCATTAGCAAAAGATATTGGTAAATATTAAAGCATCTGGCCAATCATATGGAACTAACAATACCTGACTGCTGGATGCAGAAACATGAACCTTACAAACCCTGGAGAACCAATCAGTGCTCGGCAGAGTGAAGCCTGTCTGGAATACACCACATTTCAGTTCAGGATTTTCATTAGTTCAGGTGCAAAGGGGAAAAGGATCAGTTCTTTTCCACAGTTTGCCAGATCTCTGAAACTATACTCAGCCTGAGTTCTGCTGTGGGCTCTACCTGCTCCTGAAAGTGGAGTGCTATAAACTGCAGTGCTTGCTCAGCAGAAGCAAGAGAGTCATTAAGACTGCCCTCTTTTAAGGTGATTTATTCCAGAAGATACAGACCAACACCAGGGACCGCCGTGAAAATCTGCTTACTGGGATTCTTTTCTATCTATAGCGTAATCCTGGGCAGCAACAAAGGTGGGGAAAGGAAGCACCTGAATAGTACTTGTCTCCACCTGGCCTGTGTTGATGGGGCTAACAGTGTATGGCTGCTGAACCCTGCAGAGCACCGGGAAACATGCAGCCTGATCCTCTTAGATGGGGCTCCCCCTTCCAGTGTGCAGTACCAACAACATTACTGAAAAATACTGAATTACTGAAAAAAACAGGTAACAGCCTGTTTTCTAAGAGGCCTGGGGGAAAAGGTGGTGTTCAAGGCAAGGCTCCATAAACCCATTCTCTTTTCAAACACAGCAGTAAACTCCTCTCTCACCTTAAATTGAAATTAATCTTCAGAAAGTGGCAGTTACAACAAGCTCTCAAGTGGCGAAGTGAAAGCTTCCTTGTGGTGCAGGGGTTTTTAAGACTGTCATGGAATCTATGACATAAAGATAACAGCTGTGACATCTTCTCAAGCAGACAGTACCCAGTTAGTTTTCCAGGTAAGTACTTCAAGTACACATTCTTTTTTATTCTAGATGGTCAGAAGTTATTGCTAAGACATAATCTAGCTCTTTGAAAAACTTTTCAAGGCTATGTTACTAAAAATACAGACAGATATTTAAATACACCCTGTTCTCTAGAAGAGAGTATTTTGGAGGAAGTAACTGTAACTTCACAGTTCAGAGGAAAGAGCAATCCTTCTTCCTTTGTGCTGGAACTGAAACACTGTGCAATATAAATACAGATGTCCAAACAAACTCATTAAACCATCATCACAACAAATGGAAAAACAAAATTAATTAAAAGTTTTTTCTGAAATTCATGGAGCTGCAACAAGAATTGATATTGATTACCTCACTGTATTCAGCTCTAATTAACCAGCTCAACATTTGCTGTTGAGAAAACAAGCATGCGGTTTGACCAGAGGCCTGTTTCTTTTAGTAACCAAAACCAACCAGCTACAAACCTTCTGGAAGACCAGATGGGGGTTAAATTCTAGCCTGATCATGCTGACACAAATGAAGGATTATGTAGGTAGCAACTGCATTCCAAAGTAAAGCATATTTCTGGCTTATCTGAACCCATACAATTCATTCTTCTTGCTGATTCTTGTAACCAAGGGCAGGTATGAGTCAGTTCTCTTGAAAAGAAGTCCCCAGAAGCAATGGTCCTCAATATGTCTTCTCAGATTAGCAAGGTTGAACAAGTAGGCAAATTCACAAAAGTGAGCAGAACTGGATTGTTTTGTTATTTATTTTATTTTGTTTTATTTTACTTTATTTTATTATTTTATTTTAATTTAATTTCATTTTATTTTAGTAAACTGCAAGATTTCAGATTATCTATGCAGCCAAAACCACAAGCTTGGAGCTAGAAATCTTCAGTAGATTTGCTAAGTAAGATTACAAAACAGTGCTGCAATTAACTTGAAAGTAAAATAGGATTTCTGTACATAAACAATCTGTATAAAACATCCTGTAAGTCACTAAGGCACAGATGTAAATGGGAAATTAGATGCCTACCTCCCACTGAATGCATTAGAGTGGATATCTAAACAAGATTATATCTCCCCTTGACCCCAAATATTTATGTTTCCCTGTATTTGTTTCTCAGTGTATTTGTACTAACTGACCAGAATTTTTTGATAGGTCTAGACAAATTTTAGGGCAACACTAATACTGGTGATGACATGGCTTTGTTCTTAATTGTTGTGATGTTAAATGGTTAGGACCTGCAGCAGGGCAGGGCAACTGTCAGTTTGCTCACCTGCTTCATGCCTCACTTATCACCATCATGTCTCAGTAACTGCAGGAACAGCGTCAAGCTGCTCATTGAAAAGATTTTGGAGGGGTGTTATCAGCAGGAAGGAAGTAAGACAGAGACAGCTTCAGACACTGGGAACAGCTTGAGAGTCCAGCCAAGTGAATATATGGTCCTAGATACCCAGGAGGTAGAGTTATTGCTAGGACAATGATGTCTGGGAGTTAGAGTGTGACTGTCAGGACACTGACAAAACAATATCCCGCTGTGTGCAGCCATCCATTAGACAAGTGCCTAGGGTTGCCTCTGACTGAGGAAAACTTGAGACTAGCACAATGTGCAATGACCTATCCAAATCGTCCTCAGTTTTGTTTATTAGTGATAAACTAAGAAAGAAGTAATGGGTGATGAGACCTACTCCACAGAGAAGAAAAATATTTTTCTATCTACATAACAATTCCACTTTTCTTCTAATTATTGAAATGAAGAAAAGACTGAGACACAATGGAAGGCTGACAGAGTGGAGAAAGTGCCTAGGGTATATTCTCCCAGACTTACTTAATTTTTTTTTTCCCTTGTCAGCAATTACAATCTGTAAGTTACACCATCTGATGTACAGAGTGTCACACGGACAAGATGCTGACATTTGGAGCAGAGCAATAACACTTCACAGATTTGCAATAAGAATTCTTGCCTACAGTGAAAAAGCCCAACTAGCCAAGTCCTATCATGGCACTGTTGTACTGCAGCTTCTGCTTCCAAGACAGAAACAGGAAGAGCTGTTCTCCAAAAGATGCCTATGAAACTGTGCTTACACCTTTTGCACAGCAGCAGCAGTTTAGCAGTTGAATCTTCTCAAGGTCTAACAACTAGTACTGAAAATGATACTCAAAGGTGTTGCAGGATCTTTTCTTCTCATTTAACAAGGAACAGTATATGAGGACATTAAAACTATCTTCTCAGATGCAGGTTACTCTAAAGCCATTCCATATTCAGGTTTGCATTCTATTATTCATATTGTTTAACAGTGGAATTTCTTCTGTATATGTAGCCCTCAGTGCAGTTAACATCTGTGATGCTTCGGTAAAATGAGCGTATCTGATCCTCAGATACGCTGATGCATTAATCTGTGCTCATGGTTTACAGGGAACAACTCCATCAATCCTTTCCACTTCCCTGATGCTAAGGTCAGAAGAAGCTAATTCAGACCTAGCTTTAAATAAAGCTACTTGAGGCTGGTTGTAAGTTACACCAGGAACAAAGGTCCCAAGGGCTAGCCAGCACAATGTACGTGTGCCAATACACAGGATAGAAGCAGGAGAAGCTGACAACACAGCTGAGATGGGCTGATTGCTTCTGCTCCACTGTTCCAGTGTATCACAAATGAAGATCACAAAGCAAGGATGGATATTTAACAGCTCTTAACATGGCTGTTGTATGTTTGGGTTTGTTGGTTTTTTTCCTCTGTGTGTCTCCCTTAAATGTGAAAATGGGCTATGGTTGCAATTGTCAAGCATGTTACAAGAAGTCTCACAAAAGGCAGGGTAGCTGCTGGCATGGCACATGAATGGAAGGCCATATTTTATAAATCTTACATGGAAAAATGGCTTTTCAGGTTGTTATGAGTCAGAATGAGATAAACTCTGTGCTTTGGTTATTAATTCCAAGCGGCTAGCAAAATAATTCTGCACCAATGAAACTGTAAAGACTTCATTGTGCTTCTATCCACCAATAATATATAAGCTAAAAATATGCAAGCGATCAAAATACCTGAAAACTCAGAATCTGAAACCCAATGCATTTCACATCTCCAGCTCTGATGTGGCATACATTGGATGCTGTATGCAAGTGACATACTGCTTGCTGAACAGACAAAGTGAAATCTGTAATTCCATCCCAACTGCTCAGGACTTGTGGTCTGTTTTATAGTACAGATAAAATGTGATTGGGAAAGAATCCAAGATGACTTGTATGGAAGTTACTTTTAATCTGGTTTTCACTGATTGCACTATCATGCAAGTCCTGCTTGCCCAAAAATCAACAGCTGTCAGGGGAAGCTTGCATAAAGACTGCAGGATAGGAAATAAACCTGTGAACAACTACTAGTACAATAAGAAATACTAATTGACTACAACAGTAACTCCCGCAGGGTATGGCAAAGCTTCCTTTGGAGGCAGTGAAGCATAGAAAAACCAGATGTTCTCATATCACAGCATTAGGCACCTTGAACTCCAGAACTGTACATGCTTAGTCAGATGGAGGCTGTTAAGTACTCTGTCTACAGTCCTGATCCCTCTTGTTCCCTGAAGCATGACGTACACAAAATACACTCTCAAAAGTATTATTCACTTCTAGGATGTTAGAATCAAAGAACTGTCAAGAGTTGGAAGGGATCTCAAAAATCATCTAGTTCCAACCCCCCCTGCCATGGCAGGGACACCTTCCTCTAGATCAGATTGCCCAGAGCCACATCCAGCCTGGCCTAAAAACACTCTGGGGATGAGGCTTCCACCACCTTTCTGTGCAACCTGCTTTAGTGTCTCACCATCTTTATGGTGAAGAACTTCTTCCTAATGTCTAATCTCAATTTACCCTCCTCTAGCTCAGATCTATTCCCCCTGGTCCTGTCACTACCTAGCATCCCACAACATCCCTCACTAGCTTTCTTGTAGGTCCCCTTCAGATACTGGAAAGCCACAATAAGGTCTTCTTGAAGCCTTTTCTCCTCCAGACTGAACAACCCCAATTCTCTCAGCCTGTCTTCACAGGAGAGGTGCTCTGATCATCCTCATGGCCCCTCTCTGGACACATTCCAGCACATCTGTATTTGGGTATAGTCAGGATGGTGAGAATATTCTCTGCATGCTGTGGAACACAAAGTTGGTCCATGCATCATCAGGCTGTGGTGGAGAAGGCGGTCCCTAGGCAGAGTAGTCTCAGCACATACAATGACTGCCACAAGCTTAAATCATGTCGTACAAGTACTTCGCTATAGTTATCCCCACAGAAGGTGCAGATTTTCTAGAGACATGATTTTCAGCAGGTAATTTTAGCAGATCCAAACTAAGCATCTCAGCTCTGTATCAAGGAACTACAGACTTGTGCACTTGTGTCCAGCCTCATTAACAACCAGCTAAGTCATAATCACAGTCTATAATAAGCCACAACCACAGCAGAGCAGAGGTAGGAGATCAATGACTTCACTGGGTCAATGGAGTTGCAAAGGAGTTCTGAGCTGGGTGGTGCTTGAGAATTCTTCTTGTAACTGCATCCAGCTCTTAGATCTTCCACTGTAGTCAAGCAAATTCTTGCCACAGAAGGAGTGACAGTCAGTTTTCCACACTGCACTGCTTACCAGTTGAGAATTCCATTGTTTGATTTAATTCCTAGGAATGTCTGCAGTAGCTTTACTACAGCTACCCATCATTTGTCCTTCATCTCAGAGGTCTGAATCGGCAACATCAAACAGAAAAAGGAGATGAAATTAAAATCATTGTAGCAGAGTTACGCTAAATCACACCACAAACCATGTGCTGGAGAGACCACCATAAAATGCTTTTACACACCTGAGAATGACCCCAGGACATCAGGGACCTTCTGACAGTCATGAAGGGTGACAGCAATGTGCTAAGCATATCTTTCAGTGCAAATTTGCATTGTAAAGTAAGGCAAGAGGGCAGCCATGTAAGCAAAATATAAGAAGTTGAGTCTTAAATGAACCGAACCAAGAGCCCCAAAGGAGAAGATAATGATTTTGCCAGTTATCTGATCTTTTTAGTTTTATAGGACGATGCGAGAGAAAAAAAAGATGATTTCATTTTCTCTTACCTGTCATCTGAATCAGCATTTGTATTCTGCTCAACAGCTAGTTTTGCATAACTCAGGGGCAGATTCAGACCCACAACTGGGCCTACTGTACTCAGCCACAATACGATGTAATTTGTGTGTCTAGGGGGAAAAAGAAAAATGTTGTTTAAAAAAAACCACACACAAAAATTTTAAAAGCACAATAAACACCACCCCAACGTTTTGGAAATTGTAAACACACTCAACAGTCATAAAATAACTTCATATGGGGCTATTCCTTTACTTTGTCTATAGCAAATGTCTTTTAACTTGCAGCCATTAAGTTTCAAGACAGAATATTACCCTGTTTGCACCAAAGAAGTTGTTTTGACCATTTCCACTTACTTTATAGAATAGAATTAACCACGTTGGAAGAGACCTTTGAGATCATTGAGTCCAACCTACCATCCAACACCATGGCACCAAGCACCCCATCAACTCTCTTCCTAAATACCTCCAATGATGGTGACTCCACAACCTCCTTGGGCAGCACATTCCAATGGTCAATCACTCTTTCTGGGAAGAACTTCTTCCTAACATCCAGCCTAAACCTCCCCTGGTGCAGCTTGAGACTGTGTCTTCTTGTTCTGGTGCTGGTTGCCTGGGAGAAGAGACCAACCCCCACCTGGCTACAACCTCCCTTCAGGGAGTTGTAGACAGCAATGAGGTCTCCCCTGAGACTCCTCTTCTCCAGGCTAAGTAACCCCAACTCCCACTCCCTCAGCCTCTCCTCATAGGGTTTGTGCCCCTCCAGGCTAAGCAACCCTTGTTCACTCAGTCTTTCCTCATAGGGCTGTGCTCCAAACCCCTCCCCAGCTTTGCTGCCCTTCTCTGGACACCTTCCAGCAGCTCAACATCTTTCCTAAGCTGAGGGGCCCAGAACTGGACACAGGACTCAAGGTGTGGCCTAACCAATGCAGAGTACAGGGGCAGAATGACCTTCCTGCTCCTGCTGGCCACACTGTTCCTGATACAGGCCAGGATGCCACTGGCCTTCTTAGCCACTTAGGCACACTGCAGGCTCATGTTCTGCCTACTGTCAACCAGTACCCCCAGGTCCCTCTCTGCCTGGCTGCTCTCCAGCCACTCTGACCCCAGCCTGTAGCACTGCATGGGGTTGTTGTAACCAATGTGTAGAACCCGGCACTTGGATGTGTTAAATCTCATGCCCTTGGACTCTGCCCATCTGTCCAGCCTGTCAGGGTCCCTCTGCAGAGCATTCCTACCCTCTAACAGATCAACACCTGCCCCCAGCTTGGTGTCAGCTGCAAACTTACTGATGATGGACTCAATACCCTCATCCACATCATCTGCATTGCATGAAGCCTGCAAGGCACAGCAGTATTCCTCACCTGTTGTCTTTCTGCAAACCGGTCAGTATAGAAGACATGAATTCATTAGTCTGGCAGGGGTGCAGAACGAAAAATGGCTGTCCAAGCAAGGGGTGCTCCTAAGAGGGAACATCAGCAATTTTATTATGCAAGAAGAAAACAGTAAAGATACCATAGGCATCTGGAAAAGATAATGCAGAACCTAAATAGTCCTTCAAGCAACTTTTCTCATTGCAGAATCTAACCTACATTGCTCTTTTACTGATAGTCATTGACAAATTAACACAGGAGAGCATATTCTCCTACCTTAAAAGGGAAGTGGTAGCTACATCAGGTTAGTTAAAATATAACAATTTTCAAAAGTAACTTAAGTGTATCCGCACGTTATTTGCAAGTAGGCAAAGCTGATGTGCAAACAGGCATCTGATCAAATGTATTACATCAAAGAAGCTCTGTAACAATGTTGACCTCTTCTCCTCCTATCTTCTCAAAACTGGTGGTGGGAAGTAAATGTGGTTTAATTTGGAGCCTGTGGGAGGGAGCAAGAGGGGAGAGCCTTCAAGGTGGCTTTAACTTCCACTAGGTGGCACATCCTCATTTTAGGCTATTTTACATGAAAGTCCCAAACAACTGTTCTTCAAGCCCAGTCAAAACCATCCTGAGGAAAGGAATAAAATTCAGTGACAGTTAAGTTTGCAGTCAGACATACTCTCCACAACATGCTAAGGCTCTGTCTGTTCCTCTCCTTCACACTGCACACGGTGCTGTGGAAAACTCAATCCAACATTCCACAAAGCTTTCACTTTCATCTCCAGCCGGCACTTGAACAGAATACATGTTCTGACTTAATCAAGCTTGCACTCAGTGCAAAGCCTTAACAGTGATCTCATGAGCTCTTACAGGGCAGATACCACAAGATCAGCATATCCGACTGTCTCATGCACCATGCCCCAGGGAAGGGATTTTCTTTTAATATGCTGAGGTCATTTCTAGTACTTGTGCATCAAAACAAACAAATCCTACCTCATCCCCACATGCAGTAAGGGGCATAACAGCACAGCAGGGAATGGCTAGGAAGGGGTTCCAGAGAAGAAAGATGTCAGATCTGAAATGCCATGACAGCCTGTTTACAGCCGAGCACAGACTGTGCTTAGATGTCGCTGAGCCCAGGACCCAGAGCCAAGAAGCACACAGCATGAGGCAGTGGGTGGGGAGAAGCAGTCATGGACCATAACAGGGAAAACAGCATGACCACCACCTCTGCATGGCTTCCCTGGTCAGCTACATAAGCTGGGTACACTGCCCTGCAATACTTACCAAAGCTACAGCTCAGACTGATTACGAGGATTAACGTGTTGGGTAAAGACCCTTTTTCTTACTTGTGCTTCTTGTGGTGGCTCTGTTTCTCAACAGCAAAGAAGAAGAGATGCTAAATTCATGCTCTGACACAGATTTCCCTCATCCAAGCTGACACAGTCTGGCTCCCCTACTTCTGTGATGGCATTTCATCTTAGCATGTAGTAAACTGCCTGCACTGAGAAGATGCTTGCAAAATCTTCCTGCTACACACTAAAAGCTCTTTCTTCCACCCTTTGCCTAGAAACAAAAAAGCAAACCCTAGCCTGTCATGTTCAACAAATAGGATGTGGTTTATGTTATTAAATATTAAACAGGGTCTCTTACAGTTGAGGGTGACAGAGCCCAGGCACAGGCTGCCCAAGGAGGTTGTGGAGTCTCCTTCACTGGAGACATTCAAAACCTGCCTGGATGCTTTCCTGTGTGACCTACTCTGGCGATCCTGCTCTGGCAGAGGGCTTGGACTCGATGATCTTTTGAGGTCCCTTCCAATCTCTAACATTCTGTGATTCTGTGAAGGACACTTGGTTCTTATAGTGAAAATGTACTCATGAAAATCAATCGGTTTATGTCTAAGAAAACTTGAAAAAAACTCCCCAGAAGCTTCACAACATATTTTTAAAAAGCCTTGTTTTACATCGCAGTGCAAACACATAACTTGTGCAAGAATGCTACCATCTGCTGTTGGTAAAAGTGAACTGATGCTGTTTTCCATTGAGAAAAAGTGGTAGTTTGAACTAAAAATCCTTTCTAATGATCTGCTATCTTAAACCAGCTTGGGTTTCCAAATAATTCTTGAAAATATATAGATTATGCCAATGGTATTCCTCAAAAATAGCAAAATAAGACAGTTAACAATATTTACAAAACTATTAATCAAGGAAAAAGAATTAAGTAGCAATTTCAGCCAACTCCTTTACACAAAGAAAGAGCACAAAGAGCACACACTCCCCAAAAGACCAGAGAGGATAATCTGGCCTTTAAGTGACTTAGTATTCTGAATTTACCATAAAGATAATTCCCAAAGATGAATATTCAGCCTGAAGTCATTCCCAACCATCCTGTTACCTGTTTTTATGCTACCCAGCCCTTCTTGCTTCCTCAAACCATCAGTGAGTAGCAAATGGAGGCCAGACTTGATTTTTTAAAATAACTTATTAACTTCACAATCTACATTTCTCCTCTTTTAGTTCTTCCTCTTTTTACAAGGGAAGAGAGTGACACTGAAAAGATTCCCAAGCTCTAACAATTATGTGTCCGACTCAAAAAGCAGAATGCTTCTGCACTTTGGCATCAATCTGTGACTTACAAGCATGTGATAGAGGTGAAATCTGTTCACACTTCCAATTCCCTGCAATCTCTCCTCCATTCATCTTGAAAGAGTGGAAAGGCTCTTTCGTCCCCTCCAGATCTAACAGATGTAAGGAAGAGGTTTGTGCTACAAGACTCACCCATTACTTCTGGGTTGATACAAAGGCTCTGAGTTTTGGTTAGTCAACCTCTCTTCCCTTTGTTCTTTGGATTATCAAGGGTTGCTTCATATACTTCCTGAAGTAACAGTTGTGCCAGGGTGGTGTAAATCTCATGACAATCCACAGAATTTTGAATGGTAACAATTAAATGTCCTAGGGATTTAGTTAAACTTGTGCTGCCCCTTGTCCAGGCTCTAAGAATGCACATGCAGTAAAGCTGCATGTCTGCACATTCAGGAAGAGCTGCTCTGGTTTCCCCTTTGCAGGGTACTTTGAAAACTGAGCACTGTCACTTACTGGTTTACCTCTAATCCATGAAACTGAAGTTCATTATTACACAGATCCTTCAGCACTGAAAGTCCACAGGCAAAGCAGCTGTGTCCAAAGACAGACTTTTTCAGTAAGTTTGCTGCGTGTAGCTTTCTTAACCTAAACAAAAGGCATGAAACTGCCCTGCTCTTTCAAAACCTGAAAGACAGGAATATGTCACACACTGATAGAAAACCCACAAAAGCACAAGAGATTAGAAGAAATCCCAAGCCAAGACCCATTAATCAGGAGACTCTAAAAAGGGAAAAAGCTGAGGCAGGGAAGAACAGCTTTTGAGCATCAGGGAAAACACTCTCTGAGAGCATCAGATCTGATTCAGTAAATCCTAATTTCCAAATCCTCCACATAATGGCATCCCCATGAGGCTTTAATGTATACTCAAGGTTAAATCACTGACACAGCAGCTCTGAGGAGGAAGTACCAGACAGCTGCCAATAAAAATGCAAGAGTTATCAAAGCCCTGAATGGTTTCAGAATTGGTAACGGGCTAGAGAGCCTTTTCTTTGCCAGGTCACCAGTTCAGATCTGGCCCAGGCTGGTGGTAGCTAGCACTCATTACTGTGCCACGGGTGCATATGCAATTGTCAGGTTTTGCACAGTCGAAGTGCCATTAATTAGTGCCCTTGCTGGCAGTCACTGCAGATGAGTTCAGAACTGAAGATGGTGTTTTATCTTGTCACCACAGGGGGCACTCCCGGTAGGTCAGCTCCGCTGTCAGGAAAAGTGGGAAATTCACACTTCCGCTGCTCATGGCATGCCAGGAGAGAGGGCTGTGCATCTGCACTGTGATGATTCCCAAGTCCTTCTCAAACTACCAGAAGTGTGAGATTCAATGAAACTTAGTGCTGCATCAGCTTCGTGAGCATATTTACTACCTGCTGCAGTCACCTCATGGAAAGATAATCCACATGCAGTGAAATGTTTCCTGAGCAAAGTACCAGGGCAGCATTACCAGCCTTTGGCTAGCCAGTTGGGTAAAAATATAAAGCCCTACTAGGACTTCATGCAAAAAAACCCAGGCAATTCAGCAGTGCCAAAACAAAAGAGGCACTTGTGGTTTAGCAATTAATCCTTCTCCAGTTGGTCATGCATTTTAGAGAGTAATGTGTGAGAATTTCAAGCCAACTCTCACAATTACTCACTGGCATTGTACAGCAAGAACTCATTTGCAGATTGCCCACAACTCGTCTGGGCAGTAATACACTAACACACAGCTTAGTTGAAATCAGCAACATTATTTTCCTGTATCTGAAATCTTGTATCTTCTTGTATCTGAGATCTCTATCTGAGATCTTGTATTTGTGTATCTACAAGGCTGATGCATAACACGTGCCTGTTCAGCACCCTCTGAGCCTGACCCAACTTTCATGGGAAATAAAATGTTTACAGGCAGCAACTAGCTCCACTGAATTTGGAAACTCAAAATGTTGCTTCATTAATTTTTCTGTAGAAAGGCCTCTTTCTATAGCTGTGACCTCAGCTCTGTCCATGCAGAACTATGCAAGAGAGAGATGGATGAAAAATGTGAAATGTTGCATTGGATAGCCTGAAAATTAATGCAGTTTTGTTTAGGAATGCTACAGAAGATTGTATGTAACATCGATACCAGCACAAAAGCTGTGTAACTACAACCATTAACGCACAGGTGCTGAGATACCTTGGTTGTGAGGTTAACTAGTGAGCTTAAACCTCCTCTGAGGTTTACCTTACAGAGTGTCCCCAAGTCCTCAGCAATAACAACATAAAGCGAATGCTAGAGGCTCTCAGGGGACAGCAAAACACTGCAGTTGAGCAGCAGCTTTTCCTGTGTCATGCAAGATCTTAGAATCATGCAATCAATAAGGTTGGAAAAGACCTCAAAGATCATCAAGTCCAACCTGTCACCCAAGACCTCATGACTACTAAACTATGGCATCAAGTACATAGAATACATAGAATAAACCAGGTTGGAAGAGACCTTCAAGATCATCGCGTCCAACCCGTCAACCAATCCAACCCACCTAATCAATTAAACCATGGCACCAAGCACCCCATCAAGTCTCCTCCTGAACACCTCCAATGATGGTGACTCCACCACCTCCCTGTGCAGCCCATTCCAATGGGCAATCACTCTCTCTGTATAGAACTGTATAGAACTTCTTCCTAAAGTGCCACATCCGATCCCCTCTTGAACACATCTTTTCTCATAAAGTCCATTAGGGGTGCGAAGGGTTGGTCAACTATCCTTCATCTGTCTTGTCCATTTACTGATTTCATTTACTAATGAAATTGGACTGTCTCTCACAGGGTATCAAGAGTTAAGATGCTGAAAACTAACTTCTTCCCCTTTCACGTGCAGTGCCCATTGCACAGGGAAACATTAAGACATGAATCTGAACAGCAGCAGAGATTGGGTAGGTCCTAAGTACAATTAAGCCTAAAACTCCCACCAGATGGGATTATGTCATTTTATCAAGCAGTGCATATAGGAAACAGACTTAAATTAAAAATAAACACTACTTCAGGTAAAAGGTAATTGCCTGTGGTATCTCTACTATGCTCTGCTCTTCTCTTCCCCAGCCAGCAGGTATTTTGTTGTCAGTACATCTCTTGTAACAGCACCATTTATTTTTTTTCTGTCACAACTGGAGTTCTTCCAGTAGTAATGGCTTCTATTTTCTCCAGTGCTACATTAAAGTGCCTTCAAGCATCTATCATAACATTTATGGTCTCTCCATTTATGATAGTGCAAAGGATTTGTGCCTTAAACTGCCTTTTCCCCGATCCAGTTTGCATGTTGCTTTGCAAACAAATTCTTGGAGAGGTGTCAAAATCTCAGTGCAGGACACCACCATCAAACAGCACAGCCAGGACCAATGCTTCTCAGACATGTTCCCAGTAGTGTTCACAATCCCAGTCATCAGGTCAGAAAAAGAAATCACAAATAATAAAGCACGTTGTGGTGGGTTGGAAGGGGTGAGGCCAAGAAGCCTCTTCCCTCCTCCCTGTAAGTAAAGGGAAAGAAAAATTGAAGGGAAAGGAAAAAAAAAACTCACCAGCTGAATTAGCAAAGCAGTGGAGCTATATTTACAAAGCAGTGTAGGATTTTGCAGGGGAATATTTACAAATTTACAATATCTACAATATATACAAAGATATACAACAGAGTAACACAGAAATGAGAGTAACCCCCCTCGGCCGAGGGGATTCCCCACCTCCACTCTCCCCTCTCTTCCCCCCTTTCCCCAGAATAGTTCGGAAAAGAGGGAGAAAGAGAAAGAAAGAAGTTAAAAGCAGTTTGTGTTAATTGGAAGCAGTTAATACAGGCCTGGCCTTTCTTATCTCCAAGGCCGAAGTCTTGGCAGAAAGCCCAGCACAGCCAGAGTTGCTGCACTGTGGAAAGGCGGAAGCAAGACTGAAGACAAAGTTCCCGGAGTGCCCAGGATATTTTCTCCTGCACTCCAGTTCAGAAGGTGCTTCCTCCCACCTGACCAATGAAAATTAGTTTAGACTATTCCTTCCGTTTACCAACTTCCGTCCACCATATTCCCTTTCTTAAGGGGGCACCGTCAACCGGCCACAGTCCACCCCTTCTAAACAATTTCATTGGCTGTTCATACTGTCCATCCAATCCAAAATGATATTTACAGTTCGTGAGTAAAGTTCATAGTCTATTCCGGCTATGTTCAGGTGTAGATGATTCAAAAGTCCCAGAAAATCAGAAAGTGAGAAAAATGGAAAACAGTTCATTTCTTCACCGACGAAGCGAAGAAAAGGGAAACAGGGAAATCTCAGGGTCTCTTAGTTGACTCAGGGCTCTCAGGGATCTCAGGGTTCGTGCACCGCAGATTCCTTGTTGATTCTTCTTTTGGACGTGATGTAGCTGTACAGCAGTTCGAAGTTAACCTCTTTCAGCTAAAGTTAAATTTCTTTGTGGAATACACTGAATTTCACCATTCTCTTGCATTACCCAATAAGTGTGACCCGGACCTTCAGCTGAAACCACCCCTCGGACAGGTTTAGCCTCTCCTGAGGGTGAAAATACCCAAACAGTTTTACCTAACAGATTCTTTTCTCTAACAACAGGAACTCTATCACCTTCTACTTTCCGTAGCAAATCTGAATGTGCAGGTCCAGCTCGGTTCACTGAACCTCTACTATTTACCAGCCAGGTTGCTTGTGCTAAATGTTTTTCCCAGTTTTTCAAAGATCCACCCCCATGGCTTTAAGAGTGGTCTTCAACAAACCGTTGTAGCGTTCAATCTTCCCTGAAGCTGGTGCATAGTAGGGAATGTGGAATATCCACTCAATACCGTGCTCTTTTGCCCAGTTTTTTACAAGGTTGTTCTTGAAATGAGTTCCGTTGTCTGACTCAATCCTCTCTGGAGTTCCGTGTCTCCACAGGATCTGTCTCTCCAGACCGAGAATGGTGTTGCGTGCAGTTGCATGTGGAACTGGATAAGTTTCCAACCACCCAGTGTTTGCCTCTACCATAGTAAGCACGTATTGCTTACCAGAACGAGAACGTGGTAGAGTGATGTAGTCAATCTGCCAAGCTTCACCATACTTGTACTTGGACCATCTGTCACCATACCACAAGGGCTTAAGTCGTTTTGCCTGCTTAATAGCAGCACAAATGTCACAGTCATGGATGACTTGTGTGATAGCATCCATGGAAATGTCTATGGATCTGTCACGAGCCCATTGGTATGTTGCATCTCTGCCTTGATGTCCTGACGATCGTGAGCCCACCGAGCTAAGAATATCTCACCTCGGTGTTTCCAGTCGAGATCAAGATTAGAGTTCATGTCTACTTGAGAAACTCTTGCAGCTAGATCTGCCTGATGGTTGTGTTGCTGTTCCTCAGTAGCTTTGCTCTTAGGAATGTGAGCATCGATGTGTCTCACTTTCACTGGAATTCTCTCGATTCGGTCAGCAATGTCCTGCCACAGGTTGGCTGCCCAAATGGGTTTTCCTTTCCTTTGCCAGCCACTCTTCTTCCAGTTCTTTAGCCAACCCCACAGAGCATTGGCTACCATCCATGAGTCGGTGTAGAGATAAAGCTTTGGCCATCTCTCACGCTCAGCTACGTCGAGAGCTAGCTGGACAGCTTTTACCTCTGCGAACTGACTGGATTCTCCTTCTCCATCTTTCGCCTCTGCAACTCAGCGTGTTGGACTCCACACTGCAGACTTCCACCTTCGCTTGTTTCCAACAAGACGACAGGAACCATCTGTGAACAAAGCATATTTCTTTTCATCATCAGAAAGGTCATTGTAAGGAGGAGCTTCCTCAGCACGAGTTACTTTCTCCTCTGGAGGTTTAGCACAGTTGATACCTTCAGGCCAACTTGAGATCACCTCCACTAGACCAGGTCTTTCAAGATTTCCCATTCGAGCTCTCTGTGTTATCAGAGCCATCCACTTAGACCATGTGGAGTCTGTGGCATGATGTGGTGTGGAACCTTTGCCTTTGAACATCCAATTCAAAACTGGTAATCTGGGAGCTAAGAGAAGTTGTGATTCAGTTCCAATCACTTCAGAAGATGCTTTCACTCCTTCATAGGCAGCTAAGATTTCTTTCTCTGTTGGAGTGTAATTAGCCTCTGAACCTCTGTAACCTCGACTCCAGAAACCAAGAGGTCGTCCACGTGTCTCACCTGGAGCTTTTTGCCACAAGCACCAGGTTGGACCATTGTCACTTGCAGCCGTGTACAAAATGTTCTTAATGTCTGGACCATCTCGGACAGGTCCCAGACCCATTGCTTGAATTACCTCTTGCTTTATCTGGTCAAAGGCTGCTTGCTGTTCAGGTCCCCAGTGGAAATGGTTTCTCTTTCGAGTCACATCATACAGAGTTTTCACAATCTGACTGTATCCAGGAATGTGCAGTCTCCAAAATCCCACTATCCCCAAGAAACGTAGGGTCTCTTGCTTGTTTGTGGGACTTGCCATGGTAGAGACTCTGTTTACCACATCCACTGGAATGTGTTGGCGTCCATCCTGCCATCGCACTCCCAGAAACTGAATTTCTGTGGTAGGTCCTTTCACCTTGTCTCTCTTGATGGCAAAACCTGCATTCAGAAGAATGTCAATGATTTTGTTACCTTTCTCGAAGACTTCCTCAGCAGTTTTACCCCAGACGATGATATCATCGATGAACTGGATGTGTTCTGGAGCGCTGCCTTTCTCCAGAGCATCGTGGATCACTGCATGACAGATGCTTGAGCTGTGGATCCAGCCCATTGGCAGCCTGTTGAAAGTGTACTGGATTCCTCTCCAGGTGAAAGCAAACTGAGGCCTGCATTCCTCTGCTATGGGAATAGAGAAAATGCATTAGCAATGTCTATGGTAGCATACCATTTGGCCTCTTTGGATTCCAGCTCATACTGGAGCTCCATCATGTCTGGCACTGCTGCACTCATAGGTGGTGTCACTTCATTCAGGGCTCGGTAGTCTACTGTCAGACGCCAGTCTCCATTCTGCTTCCGCACAGGCCACACTGGACTGTTGAAAGGTGAATGAGTTTTGCTGACAACTTTCTGACTCTCCAACTGACGAATCAGATTCTGAATGGGCAACAAAGAGTCACGGTTGGTTCTGTATTGTCTGTGATGTACAGTCTGAGAAGCAACCGGCAATTTAATGTCCTGTATCTTATGTTGTCCCACAACTGCAGATTCATCAGAAAGTTCAGGTCTAGCAGACAGCTTCAATTTTTGTCCATCAATTTCTATTGAAGCTACTCCAAAAGCCCATTTGTAACCTCTAGGGTCCTTGAAACGTCCTTCTCTCAGAAAATCAATTCCCAAAATACAAGGTGCATCAGGTCCGGTCACAATTGTATGCTTCCTCCACTGTTTACCAGTTAAACTTATATTAACCTCTACCTTACTTAACTCTTGAGATCCACCAGTGACTCCCAGAATAGTTATAGATTCTGATCCCTGATAATTTGATGGTATTATGGTGCACTGAGCTCCTGTGTCAACCAAGGCCCTGTACTTCCGAAATTGTGAAGTGCCAGGCCACTGGATGTACACATCCCAATAGATTCTATTATCTCTGTTATCCCTCTCCTCCCCCTGGCGGGAGGCAGGGCACCCCTAGTTATGGGGAACATGCGCACATGTGCATTGCACATAGTTTGCAGGGTTATAGCTTTGCATGTTATAACTGGAGCCACTGTTGGAGCCATAAGAGTCGTTCTGGGGAACTGTGGAAGTAACAGCTACCCTTCTGGTATTGCTACCTCGGGTTCTGCCACTTTGCAATTCCCTCAGTCTCCTGAAAAGATTAGAAGTTGGTTGGCCATCCCAGCGGTTCATGTTCTCACCAAACTGATCACGCAGAGTTATCCAAATAGTTCTACGTGATTGCCTTGGCGGTCTGTTTTGGAATGACCTGTTTTGGAATGACCTGTTTTGGAATGACCTCCTTGGAGGACGTGTATTCCTCACAGATGAAACTTGTATCCACCTGGAGGAAGAATTGAAATTATCCCTTTGTGCCAATTGGTATATGGAATCTTTCAGATCCTTCATGCAATTCTCAATTTTTCCAGACAGAGTTTCAATGGCTGAAACCAAAGAACCACGTGTCATGCTATCCTCCAATTGTCTCATTTGATCACTGAATTGGCCAACCGTGGGAGAAGCTCCACCACAACTTCTTGACACAATTCTGCTTGCCAGAATGTTTGCATAATTGGAAGGAGCAAGTTTGATGATCTTTTTAGCAAGACCAATACCCACAGGAATGTCATCAGGATTCAGAGTTTGATGTTCACCATAGAGTAGCTCTCTAACAGCAAATTCTCTCAAGCGCTTAATTCCCTCATCTATGGTAGTCCAGGGTTTAGGATTCCATGGAAGATCATCTCGGGAAGGGTATCTCAGGGCAACCGCCATTAAAAGGCGTATCCACAGACTAACCTTACCGAGAGCTCTGCCTAGATGTCTATCTATTCCATTGTCCCTTGAGAGAGTTCCTAACTGAGCTGCTGACTTGTCTCCAACTGTTAGAGCTGGAGCACCTGTATCATAACACCTACTAAGCCAAGCTAGAATTGGTTCCTTATCTGCCCTGGTGAAACCTTTACGGACATTGCACAATTCCTCGCGGGGCGAAGAACATTCTGAAATATCATCTTCCTCCTCGTCTCCCTGAACTTTTTGTCCATATAATCCTGCCGTCATTCTCCTAAGGATCTCTTTAAGCTGAGAACTACCTTTGCCAGCTGCTTTCCTAGCTTCATCTGTATCCTGCTTTGATCTCACTAGGTTAGCTAGATCTTTAAAACAAACCACCTCTTCCTCCTGAGCAGGATCTCTTAGAGTAGAGGGCCCCTCACCAGGATCAGTCTCCAGCTCCTCTTCTTCTCCATCTTTGGCCTTTGCACCTCTAGTCTTTAAAGGAGCCACCTTAACTGGAGCTGTGTTTGAATTTACAGCCACCTTAATGGAAGCTGACAGGTCCTGAGATAAATCAGCTGCTGGGGCAGTGACTTCCGGTCCCACCGAGGGAGTAGGCGGAAGTGACGTTGCTCCGTTAACGGCCGACGGAGAAGAAGAAGAAGGAGAAGGAGTGGGAGCCATGTTGATACCAGCTGCCGCCTTTGGCAGCTTGCTAGAATCAGCAAAGTCATTTAGAGCTGCTTTACCAATTAACTTTTAGCCTTCTTTTGACTGACACAGGTTCTCCACAGTCCTCATCACTAGATGACTCTGGGACGGATCCAGAGCCACGGCGTTTTCTTTTTGATCTAGTTTTAATAACAAAACAAGCTCTGGACACCTTTTTCTCTCGCCACAAGGAATACAGAGAAAACACATTAGTTATCACCAGCAGCAGAATTATACACACCAAATAAATCACCTTTGGGTCCCAGGCATCACCTAAAGTTACTCTCTCCTCAGGCGGAATCTTAAAACCCTTTATCTCAATTGGGAGAGTGGTGGAGGTAACATTCCTGTATCTCACTGGCCATAATAAATTAATACATTTTCCATACCATAATTTAACTCTATACATAACCCACATATAAATTGTCCGCACCAAATATTTACCCAGGTAATCCAAAAGCAAACCCAAACAATATCTGTAAACCAGAGCCCCAAAAATTGAAAAGAACAATCGCTCCACAAACCACAAGACCTTCATGTTTGCTAATTCAGCTGGAAAACACTAAATCAATCAGGTAATAAATTAAACTAATTATCTGCCGCACGTTGGGTACGCCAATAAAAAAAAATGTGGTGGGTTGGAAGGGGTGAGGCCAAGAAGCCTCTTCCCTCCCCCCTGTAAGTACAGGGAAAGAAAAATTGAAGGGAAAGGAAAAAAAAAACTCACCAGCCGAATTAGCAAAGCAGTGGAGCTATATTTACAAAGCAGTGTAGGATTTTGCAGGGGAATATTTACAAATTTACAATATCTACAATATATACAAAGATATACAACAGAGTAACACAGAAATGAGAGTAACCCCCCTCGGCCGAGGGGATTCCCCACCTCCGCTCTCCCCTCTCTTCCTCCCTTTCCCCAGAATAGTTCGGAAAAGAGGGAGAAAGAGAAAGAAAGAAGTTAAAAGCAGTTTGTGTTAATTGGAAGCAGTTAATACAGGCCTGGCCTTTCTTATCTCCAAGGCCGAAGTCTTGGCAGAAAGCCCAGCACAGCCAGAGTTGCTGCACTGTGGAAAGGCGGAAGCAAGACTGAAGACAAAGTTCCCGGAGTGCCCAGGATATTTTCTCCTGCACTCCAGTTCAGAAGGTGCTTCCTCCCACCTGACCAATGAAAATTAGTTTAGACTATTCCTTCCGTTTACCAACTTCCGTCCACCATATTCCCTTTCTTAAGGGGGCACCGTCAACCGGCCACACACGTCCCTCATAATTTCTTCCATTTAGGGAAATGGAAATAGTGATGCAGTCAAGAAAGAAGCTGCATGCTGCTGCTCTTTCACTGATTCTTCACCACACTTACTGAAACAAATACCCATTTTAAGGTAAAAATCCTTCATTCAACATTATGACAATAGTAGTATTCTATATTCTTGGGTTCACAGACTAACTTCTTTTTCACTCATTATTTTTATATATATCAATAGTATCTTACTTGCTAATAATACCTAACTCTGACCATTCAGAAAGCAATAAAGTTTGCTCTTCAGATTGACTGTGTCCCACAACCAGAACAGTAGCTGTGAAAATGTGAAACTTGAACCATGTTGAATTTGAGCTCAGAGGGATTACTTTGTGCTTAAGTTACACATGTGGTCAGGTTTGGGTGTAGAAGTGAGTCACATCTTCATGAATGAGAGCTAGGGAGATTTTAAGCCTGAGCATTGAAGTCAGATGAGTATATGCACATTGTACTTACAAGGACCAGTAATGGTGCTTGCAAAGGCAACAGGACAGCAATAGCTGTCACAAGAAGTATGCTCCAAATTTATCTCTTCTCTTCCCCTCAAAGATTTTGCTCTAATAACAGAATTACAACAACAGAAACTCTATTATTACGGAATAACTATGTTGCACACACAATGTTAAGGAATTTTAATTACACAGGAAACTTTCATCATCCTGATAGAAGGTATAGATCATTGCAGTAAGGCTGTTAGGATACCAATTGTACAGGGCTTCTACATCCTGCTGACACAGGTCATGACATTTCTATTAATGCAGCCATTTCACAAAAATAATGTTTCAGTAATAGGATTGGTATTGGTTACAGGGAAATTATAACAAGAAAAATTCAGAGAGGACAAATTGGATATGGAGAGAAATATGCTTGGTGCAATAGCCATCAGCTCCAAGAGAAGCCTAAAAACAGAGTCATCAGCTGAAAAGAACCCAAACAACCCCAAAACAACAACAAAAAAGCCATTTAACCTAGGAGGCATAGGAAACAGTTTATTGTCGGGGACAGATAACATATTTATAGTCACCTTGATTTCAATTTACAAGCAGAGGCCAAGTCATCCTAGGAGCATAACTGAGGAAAGTTTCTATAACTTTGCCATAAAACCCAGAGAAGCACTCCCACTGCTAAGCCAGTTGAAGATGAAACAACCTACTTCTCTCTGTAACAGGTGCTGAAGAATGACTATGAAAGTGCAACTATTGTTGTTCACCTGCATTTTCTTAGACAATCAAAATAAATCTGCTGTGGTACTGAGCAAGGGAAAACTCAGAGGGATCCTGATGAGACAAAGAAGTGCAAACTAGACCAAAAAAGGCAAATTTCTGTCATTACTGAACTTTTTTTTGGAGCAGAAGGCCATGGAAGGATTTTAATTTACACTAAAGCACTTTTTTTGTAGACAAGCATTAAAATTGCCCTTATGATTTAATGTACCTGATCCCTGTGTTTTTCAAAGGACATATCAACTAACTTTAGTGACACATTTTTATTAACACTTTTACTACTTCCAATGCCACACAAACTACCAAGGCAGATATCATTGCTGGTATGCCACAACATAGTGGCTATTACTGAAATTGGGTGGGATGAATCCCATGACTGGAATGTAGGGATAGATGGGTATAAGCTCTTTAGGAAGGATAGGCAGGGAAGGAGAGGAGGAGGTGTTGCCCTCTATGTCAATAGCCAGTTGGAATCTGTGGAGCTCCAACTGGGGAGGAATGATGAGCTAGTTGAGAGTGTATGGGTTAAAATCAAAGGCAAGACAGGGGAAGGAGATATTACTGTGGGGGTCTCCTACAGGCCACCTGACCAGCAGATCCAAGCAGATGAGGCCCTCCACAGGCAAATAGCAGCGGCTTCCAGGTCACAAGCCCTGGTCCTCATGGGTGATTTCAATCACCCGGACATCTGCTGGAGGGACAACACAGCAAGGCACCAGCAATCCAGGATGTTCCTGGACTGCATAGAAGACAACTTCCTCCTCCAAATGGTAGAGGAACCAACAAGAAATGGTGCTATGCTGGACCTTGTTCTCACCAACAGGGAAGGGCTGGTAAGCAAGGTGAGGCTCAGAGACAGCCTTGGCTGCAGTGACCATGAAGCAGTTGAATTTAATCTCCTCAGGGCAATCAGGAGGAAGTATTCCAAGCTTACGACCCTAGACTTTAGGTGTGCAGACTTGGATTGCTTCAGGGATCTGCTAGCCAAAGTGTCGTGGGACAAAGCCCTGGAGGGAAGAGGGACCCAGGACAGCTGGTCAATATTCAAGGACCACCTCCTCTGTGTCCAGGAGCTCTGTGTACCAACAAAGAGAAAAGCAGGAAAGAATGCTAGGAGGCCTGCCTGGATGAGCAAGGAGCTACTGGACACATTATTACTTAAAAAGAAACTCTACAGGAAGTGGAGAGAAGGACAGGTAGAACAGGGGGTATATAAGGAAGCTGCCTGAGCAGCAAGAGTCCTGGTTAGGAAAGCCAAAGCAGAGTTTGAATTGAATCTAGCCAGGGAGGTTAAAGGGAACACTAAGAACTTCTACAGGTATATTAATGGGAAGAAGAAGACTAGAGAAGGTGTGGGCCCCCTCAGAAAGGAAACTGGTGACATGGTCACAAGTGATGAGGAAAAGGCTGAGGTACTTAATAACTTCTTTACCTCAGCCTTCACTGCAAGGGCCTCTAGCCACACTCCTGATGTTATGGAAGACAATGCCAGGGACAGGGAGGAAGAACTGCCCATTGTAAGTGCAGATCAGGTTCGTGATCACCTGAAGAACCTGAAAGTGTTCAAGTCCATGGGACCCGACGGGATACACCCACGGGTACTGAGAGAACTGGCAGATGAGGTTGCTAAACCCCTCTCTATTATATTTCAAAAGTCATGGCAGTCTGGGGAAGTCCCCACAGACTGGAAAAGGGGAAACATTGCCCCCATCTTCAAAAAGGGTAAGAAGGAGGAACCAGGGAACTCCAGGCCAGTCAGTCTCACCTCTGTGCCTGGAAAGATCATGGAGCAGATCCTCCTGGAGTCACTACTGGCTCAGAAGAATAGTGAAGAGGTGATTGGGAACAGTCAGCATGGCTTCGCCAAGGGCAAATCCTGCCTGACCAACCTGGTGGCCTTCTATGAGCAGGTGACAAAATTAATAGATGAGGGGCGAGCAACTGATGTCATTTACCTTCGACACTGTCCCGCACCACATCCTGGTCTCCAGGCTGGTGACACATGGGTTTGATGGGTGGACCACTAGATGGATAAGGAACTGGCTTGATGGCCGCACCCAAAGAGTGGCTGTCAATGGGTCCATGTTCCAGTGGAGGCCAGTGACAAGCGGAGTCCCTCAGGGATCAGTCCTGGCACCAGGCTTGTTCAACATCTTTGTGGGTGACATGGACAGTGGCATTGAGTGCACCCTCAGCAAGTTTGCTGATGGCACCAAGCTGTGTGGTGCAGCAGACACGCTGGAGGGAAGGGAGGCCATCCAGAGGGACCTTGACAGGCTGGAGAGGTGGGCACAAGCCAACCTCATGAAGTTCAATAAGAGCAAGTGCAGGGTCCTGCAGCTGGGTCGAGGCAATCCCAGGCACAAATCCAGGCTGGGCAGTGACTGGCTGGAGGGTAGCCCTGAGGAGAGAGACTTGGGGGTGCTGGTGGACAAAAAGCTCAACATGAGCTCTCAGTGTGCACTTGCAGCCCAGAAGGCAAATCAGATCCTGGGCTGCATCAGGAGAAGTGTGGCCAGCAGGTCAAGGGAGGTGATTCTCCCCCTCTACTCAGCTCTGCTGAGACCCCACCTGGAGTACTGTGTCCAGTTCTGGAGCCCCTATTACAAGAGGGATCTGGAGGTGCTGGAAGATGCCCAGAGAAGGGCCAGAAGGATGATCAGAGGGCTGGAGCACCTCTCCTATGAGGACAGACTGAAGGAGTTGGGGCTGTTCAGTCTAGAGAAGAGAAGGCTCCCAGGTGACCTAATTGTGGCCTTCCAGTATCTGAAGGGGGCCTCTAAGAAGGCTGGGGAGGGACTTCTCAGGATCTCAGCTTGTGATAGGAGTAGGGGGAATGGAATGAAGCTGGAGGTGGGGAGATTCAGGCTGGATGTGAGGAGGAAGTTCTTCACCATGAGAGTGGTGAAGCCCTGGAATGGCTTGTCCAGGGAGGTGGTTGAGGCCCTGTCCCTGGGGGTGTTTAAGAGCAGGCTGGATGAGGCTCTGTCCAGCCTGATCTAGTGTGGGGTGTCCCTGCCCATGGCAGGGGGGTTGGAACTAGATGATCCTTGTGGTCCCTTCCAACCCTGACAGATACTATGATACTCTTGGCCAAACTCAAGTATAGTGTTCCTACAGAACTTTTGCACTCATACACTTTTTGAGCAGACCTAACTTATTACTGTAATACTTGATACATAATACACAATTAACCAGGTTGAAAAGACCTTCGAGATCATTGAGTCTAACCGATCACCCAACACCATCTAATCTACTAAACCATGGCACCAAGTGCCACATCCAGTCTCTTTTTAAACACTTCTTGTGATAGTGACTCCACCACCTCCCTGGGCAGCACATTCCAATGGCAAATCTCTCTTCCTAATTTCCTAACTTCTTCCTAACATCCAGTCTAAACCTTCCCTGGTGCAGCTTGAGACTGTGTGTGACCGTCTCTCAAACTCACCACACTCTGTCCTCTTGTTCTGGTGCTGGTTGCCTGGGAGAGCAGACCAACCCCCAGCTGGCTACAACCTCCCTTCAGGTAGTTGTAGACAGCAATAAGGTCTCCCCTGAGCCTCCTCTTCTCCAGGCTAGGCAACCCCAGCTCCCTCAGCCTCTCCTCATAAGGTTTGTGCTGATAGTACAGAAGACAAAATATGACTACTAGATAACCAAGACCTATTTCACATTTTATTCTCAAAACGTGCCTAATTCTAGAATATTTTATTTTTTGGGGTGTGGTGACCCTCTTTCACCATTTTAGTTGTTTTTCTTTTAAAGCTATTGAATATCTAACACAGGACATTTGAAAGGCATGCCTAAGACAAGGACAACAGTAACCAAGAACACCCAACACTGCATAATATATTTTATATTATATGGAGAGGGCAAGATTTACATTACTAGGAACATGAGGAATTGAAGCACTAGGTGATGCACAGACAAAACCATGTTTTAAAAGCTTGTACTTCTCACTAACATGTAACTTGGATTTAGGATTCTTTAAGAAAACTTTATAGCTAAAAATTGGCAGGTCCATAGTTATATTGTCAGGAAATGGCATCTCAGCCATTTTCCTAAGAAAATAAACAGATGATTCTTCTTCCATGCTTGCCAAAATAAGATTAATTCAGTTGTCACCACTTTAGTTATGCAGCATATAGTCTTAATTAATTACTATTTAAAATCTGTTCTTAAGTTATGAGATTCATCTAAGGTGCAAAACTAAACGATCCAACAAGCTGTGGAAGTATGGAAAAGATACTGGAGACAGATTTCCTACCCTGATTAAAAAATAGCAAAATAGTAAGTTAAGAAAAAAAAAGTCCATCACAGCATTTGATGAATGTCCCCCAGAAGGGTTCATTTTATAATCTCAGAAAACTCCTGGACAAAAGGATATTGGAAAGAGACATTTCATAGAACCAGTCAGGGTTGAAAGGGACCACAAGGATCATCTAGTTCCAACCCCTCTGCCATGGGCAGGGAGAATTTACACTAGATCAGTGTTCAGCCAATATGGATTTAGGAAAGGCAGGTCCCGCCTCTCCAACCTGATCTCCTTCTATGATCAGGTGACCTGCCTGGTGGACGTGGTGAGGCCTGTGGATGTGGTCTACCTGGACTTCAGCAAGGCCTTTGACACCATCCCCCACAGCAAACTGCTGGCTGAGCTGTCAGCTCATGGCTTGGACAGCAACACTCTGTGCTGGGTTAGGAACTGGCTGGATGGCCGAGCCCAGAGAGTGGTGGTGAATGGTGCCACATCCAGCTGGCAGCCAGTCATTAGTGGTGTCCCCCGGGGATCAGTGCTGGGCCCCATGCGCTTTAATATCTTTATTGATGATCTGGATGAGGGGATTGAGACAGTCATCAGCAAATTCGCAGATGACACCAAGTTGGGAGCAGATGTTGGTCAGTTAGAGGGTTGAAGGGGCTCTGCAGAGTGACCTCAACCAGTTGGACAGATGAGCAGAGCCCAATATGATGGCATTCAACAAACCCAAGCGCCAGGTGCTGCACTTTGGCTGCAACAACCCCATGCAGTGCTGCAGGCTGGAGTGGGAGTGGCTGGAGAACTGTCAAACAGAAAGGGACCTGGGGGTGCTAATTGACAGACACCTAAACATGAGCCAGCAGTGTGCCCAGGTGGCCAAGAAGGCCAATGGCATCCTGACCTGCATCAAGAATAGTGTGGCCAGCAGGAGCAGGGAAGTCATTGTGCCCCTGTACTCTGCATTGGTTAGGCCACACATTGAGTACTGTGTCCAGTTCTGGGTCCCTCAGTTTAAGAAGGACATTGAGACACTTGAACATATCCAGAGAAGGGCAACAAGGCTGGGGAGAGGCCTTGAGCGTAAGCCCTATGAGGAGAGGCTGAGGGAGCTGGGATTGTTTAGCCTGGAGAAGAGGAGGCTCAGTGAAGACCTCATTGCTCTCTACAACTACCTGAAGAGAGGTTGTAGATAGGAGGGATTTGGTCTCATCTCCCAGGCAACCAGCACCAGAACAAGGGGACACAGTCTCAAGCTGCACCAGGGGAAGTTTAGGCTCAAGATGAGGAGGAAGTTCTTCACAGAGAGAGCCATTTGTCATTGGAATGTGCTCCCCAGGGAGGTGGTGGAGTCACCATCCCTGGAGGTGTTCAAGAGGGGACTGGATGCGGCACTTGGTGCCATGATCTAGTCATGAGGTCTGAGGCTACAGGTTGGACTTGATGATCTTTGATATCTCTTCCAACCTTGGTGATTCAGTGATACTGTGAAAAGGATACTGGAAAGAGACATTTCATAGAATCAGTCATGGTTGGAAGGGACCACAAGGATCATCTAGTTCCAACCCCCCTGCCATGGGCAGGCACAGTTCACACTAGATCAGGCTGGCCAGAGCCTCAGCCAGCCTGCTCTTAAACACTTACAGGGACGGGGCCTCAACCACCTCCCTGGACAACCCATTCCGGGGTTTCACCACTCTCATGGTGATGAACTTCCTCCTCACATCCAGCCTGAATGTCCCCACCTCCAGCTTCATTCCATTCCCCCTAGTCCTATCACTACCTGATATCCTGAGAAGTCCCTCCCCAGCCTTCTTAGAGGCCCCCTTCAGATACTGGGAGGCCACAATAAGGTCACCTCGGAGCTTTCTTTTCTCCAGACTGAACAGCCCCAACTCCTTCAGTTCATACGACTTGAGTTTGAAATTCTGTAACCAGCAAATGGCATGCATTCTTATCTCCTCTTTATACTGATAGCTGTAACAGACAGAAGACAGACTACTGCCACAAGGAATGGAAAGCAAATTTCTGTAGCAGAAGAGCAGCAGAACATTAATTTAAATACACCAAATATAAGAAGATAATGGCCATTGAAGCATCACTTAATCCTCATTTTGAGTTCAGAGCAAGGGACAGTTTTGTTCTTTCTCTTTACCTATAGTTGCAGATATCTGTGCTCCCCTCCTCCAGTCAAAGCGTCTCAAATTACAGAATCACAGAATATATCTGATTGGAAGAGATCTCAAAAATCATCCAGTCCAACCCCCAACTCAGCACTGCAGTGTCAACACTAAACCATATCACTTAGTGCCAGGTGCACACACCACTTGAACAGCCCCCAGGACAGTGACTTCACTACTGCCCTGGGCAGAACATTTGAGAACCCTTTCAGAGAAGAATTATTTCCCAATATCCAGCCTGAACCTCCCCTGGTGCAGCTTGAAACCATTTCCTCTACGTCTGTTGTTTATCATCAAAGGCAAGAAGCTGGCCCCCTCCTTGTCCCAAACTCCATTCAGTTATTGTAGAGAGTGATGAAGTCTCCTCTCAGCCTCAGACTGAACAATCCCCACTTCCTCCGATGCTCCTCACAAGCCATTCAGGAGCCTTGTTGACCTCTGGACATGCTCCAGCACCTCAATGTCCTTCCTATAGTGAGTGGCCTAGATCTGAACACAATACTTGAGGTGTGGCCTCACCAGTGCTGATCACCTCCCTGCTCCTGCTGGCCACTTTGTTTCTAATACAAGCCAGGATGCCATTGACATTCTTGGCCACCTGGACACACTACTGACTCATGTTCAGTCAACTATCAATCAATATCCCCACGTCCCTCTCCAAATTGCAGCTTTCCAACCACACACCCCCAAATCTGTAGCTCACCATGCGGTTGTTCTCATCCAGATGCAGGACCTGGCACTCAGCCTTGTCAAACTTTAGACAGTTAGCTTTAGCCCATCAGTATAACCTGTCTAGATACCATTGTTAAAGTCTCTCTACCCTTTAGCAGATCAACACAGTCACCTAGCTTGGTGTAATCTGTAAACTTTCTGAGGGTGTACTCAACCCCCCTATCCAGATAAAGATACTAAAGAGGACAGGACCCAGTACAGAGCCCTGGGGGACACCACTAGTGACTGGGAGCCAGCCAGACTTAACTCCATTCACCACTACTCTTTGGGCCTGGACATCCAGCCAGTTTTTAACCCAAGCCTTGTGCCATGAGCTTCAGATGGAGAATGCTGTGGGAGACAATGTCAAAGGCTTTAGTAAAGTCCAGGCAGACATTGTCCATGGTCTTTCCATCATCCACTAGGCAAGTCACCTTATTGTACAAGGGGATCAGTCAGACAGGACATGCCTTTCACAAACCCATGCTGATTGGGCCTCATTGCCTGGTTGTCTTGTATGGACTGTGTGATGGCACTCAGGATGACCTGTCACTCAGGCCACCATTTGAAATTTGTTGGGCCAACTACTATGAATCAGTCACTGTAAAACTATCCATACTTTTGGCAGAGTTCCAAACCACAGGCTCAATAAAAGGCTACAAACTTTGCAATATTTAAATGACAGTTCTGTCTATGTGCAGCATAGTAGAGTCAAGAGTCTTGAACAGGGGTTAGCAACCACCACAGCAGAGAATGCTGTCATGACGTAGGTGGGCAACAGAAAACATCAAAGGGATAAGACACCATCTTCTGCAAGGCTGAAGTGTCCACTTCATAACTGCAGGAGAGGAGAGGTTCGGAGAGGAGAGGTTCGGAGAGGAGAGGAGAGGTTCGGAGAGGAGAGGTTCGGAGAGGTTCGGAGAGGAGAGGTTCGGAGAGGAGAGGTTCGGAGAGGAGAGGAGAGGTTCGGAGAGGAGAGGTTCGGAGAGGAGAGGTTAGGAGAGGAGAGGAGAGGAGAGGAGAGGAGGAGGGAGAGGAGAGGAGAGGAGAGGGAGAGGAGAGGAGAGGAGAGGAGAGGAGAGGAGAGGAGAGGAGAGGAGAGGGAGAGGAGAGGAGAGGGAGAGGAGAGGAGAGGGAGAGGAGAGGAGAGGAGAGGAGAGGAGGGAGAGGGAGAGGAGAGGAGAGGAGAGGAGAGGAGAGGAGAGGAGAGGAGAGGAGAGGAGAGGAGGGAGAGGAGAGGGAGAGGAGAGGAGGGAGAGGAGAGGAGAGGAGAGGAGAGGTTCGGAGAGGAGAGGTTCGGAGAGGAGAGGTTCGGAGAGGAGAGGAGAGGAGAGGTTCGGAGAGGAGAGGAGAGGTTCGGAGAGGAGAGGTTCGGAGAGGAGAGGTTCGGAGAGGTTCGGAGAGGAGAGGAGAGGAGAGGAGAGGAGAGGAGAGGAGAGGAGAGGAGAGGAGAGGAGAGGAGGAGGGGAGGAGAGAAGAGGAGAGAATAGACCAGGTTGGAAGAGACCTTCAAGATCATCGCGTCCAACCTATCATCCAACACCACCTAATCAACTAAACCATGCAACCAAGCACCCCATCAAGTCTCCTCCTGAACACCTCCAGTGACGGTGATTCCACCACCTCCCCGGGCAGCACATTCCAATGGGCAATCACTCTCTCTATGTAGAACTTCTTCCTAACCTGTAGCCTAAACCTCCCCTGATGCAGCTTGAGACTGTGTCCTCTTGTTCTGGTGCTGGCTGCCTGGGAGAAGAGACCAACGTCCACCTGTCTTCAACCTCCCTTAAGGTAGTTGTAGAGAGCAATAAGGTCACCCCTGAGTCTCCTCTTCTCCAGGCTAAGCAGCCCCAGCTCCCTCAGTCTCTCCTCATAGGGCTTGTGTTCTAAACCCCTCATGAACTTTGTTGCCCTTCTCTCATTTGGTAAAGTGGTTTGGTAAAAATGGTCTTCAAAATTTGTAAAAGTTTGAACACATCACTGTCTTGGCCAAGACAGGACTGAAACACCAAGTCCTCTGTAGAGAGTGCAGAAAGAGCTACTGCCTATGTAAGCTTGAACCCATCATTTCTATAGGAGCCATAGCTCCCACTCTGCGGGGGGCGGGGCTCAGGTGGTCACTCTACTTATTGTTGAATCAGGCTGCTATGCAATCAGAAATAAAATATAGAAAACAAGGAGCCAAAAGGGACTTTCTCTGACTTTCAACTTCAGGGGCTATCATCACATTTTGTGAGCCTTGGAAATCCAGCTTCATAGACAAGTCTGACAATATGGCATAAATTAATCTCCTTGGATGAGCTCACTTTCTTTTCTGATCCTTGTACTGAGTCAAATACGTAAGAGGTGCCTGCCTGGATTGGACTAGTGGTCCATCTAACAATGCATTTTCATTCCACCAGCAGCAGCTGGAAAAGCTATTTTAGGAGAATATGAGTCTGGCCTCTTTCTGTGGTTCACTCCCCTTGTACTGCTCCTGCATGTCTGCTGCATCAAGGATGATGGAGGACACACTCCTGTCGGTTAGTTGTACATCCATTTATGGACAAGTGGTCTCCTGAATAAGTCTAAATGCTTTTGAACTGCTGATACCATCTGCTTCCACAACTTGAGAGCACAGGTGCTTAGGTATAAATTGCTTTCTGTTTACATGGGTACACAACCTCCATTTAAATGGCACTTTAAATGGTTTTAATTAAAAAATAAAGAAAAGATTTAAAAACAGTCTGTCTAGGGACTTGACAAAAAGCCCTTCCTGCATAAAACAAAAAGGGAATGTTATAAAGTTTTCAATGCCTTGTGACGCCAGCTGCTTTTCAAAGGGAGCTGATTATGTCATAGCTGATACCAACTTATTTCAGCTTGCGCAACCAATGTTATTACATATGTTAGAAATTTTCCTTGAAACATTCAGTGAAGTGTAATGTTCAGTGACTAGTTTCACTCCAGTAGTGAACTGTTAGAGATTATGGCAGGTGGAAGACAGAAGAGCAACCTACCTCAGCCTACAAGCAGAAATGCCCAACTAGAGAGGGAACGTTCCACTATAACTTCTCCCACAAACCTCTGCTTGGATAGCTATGTGGCAGCAAAGTCACTGCTAGGTAAATGCACTGAAATAGTTTTTCTACAGAAGTACAAAAGAAAAAAGAGAATCAATACTATTACAGTGTAATTAATTAAATTAATTACACTCCTGTATGGAAAATATTATTGAAGCTTCATTTCAAGTAATGGATGAACTCAGGCAACAACAGTGCCAGGACTTGAGGGTCTGTCCTGAACTGTGCCCCAGAAATTGGCAAAGACCCTCCTACTGCATTTTATCTCTACATGTAAATTATCCACTAAGCCTCTGTATCTACTCTACATCATCTAGCACTAGCTCACTCTTTGGTCTTTTCATCCTGTGAAATTATCATAGAATCATAGTATCAGTCAGGGTTGGAAGGGCCCACAAGGATCATCTAGTTCCAACCCCCCTGCCACAGGCAGGGACACCTCACACTAGATCAGGCAAATTAGTTGGACTAAGTTCATGTCCATAGTCTTACTAGGAAAAGCATAATTAAACTGTAGGGATGGCACACACTATTAATTAATGCTTAGTTTTGAAATAAAGCCTACCTGCTATCTTGTACAATACTGCTTGGTTTAAATCACAGACATTCAATACACCTCAGAAAATTTCAGTTGAAAACAAATACCTCCCACTTTCCCATCCTTAAGATTTTCCCCTGCAAAACACCTTCCCAGTCTATACTGGTGAGACTCCCTTTCCTCAGGAAGTTGTACTAATAATTTTCCAAAAATATTAGCAGGAGATCCATAGCAACTGTTGATACGACTCAAAATTATTTCAGAGCGATCTTAGCAACCTTCTGTTAAGATACACTGCATACAGCCTCTCCCACTTAGCAAAATCCCACAATATGGCAAGAAAGATTTGTGTGTCTAAGAATAGCTACCTACACACATTTTTCAAGATCACTGAGCCATAATGATCTAAATCCTCCCTACCAGAGTTTCAAAAAGATGTGCCTCTGCAACACAGCATCAGTGTGTTCTCTTCAGACTTTTGCCATCTTTCTGCTTTTTAAAAATCATACCATTAACAGCCCCAATATTTTAGAAATAGCATTTATTGATTTTTCTGCTAACCCTGCTATAAATTTAAGTGATGTAATGGACAGGATTGCTGAAGTACTGTAAAGAGTATGTCTTCCAGATTCCTAACTACATGCTGGAAAAGTGCAGACTCTGGATTAATGTAGAAATACTGCAGTTCTGTGTGGTTATTTGGGTAGTTTAGGTTTGGTTGACTACTTTTTATGTAACACAATGGACATATAACAGAAATGATGTTAGAACTACCTGCTAAGTAACAAGTAACAGAACAAAACCATCTCATTCAGATGAAATTGAGGAATAAACGTTGAAAAAAACCCCAACCCAACAACAAACAAATAAACAAACAAACAAAAACAGACACAGAATTCCTTATCACTTACTAGTTTTTAAACTTAAAATCAGTACTTTCTTGGTCGGAGTTGCTAATTCATCCTTTTTTTGTAGTAGAGCTGCTATTAGCAGATGGAAACAGCTTTATTCACTGTAGGTAAGGACTCCAAAAAGAGTTGAACAGTCTGCACCTGATGATGCATGAGCAATGCAGAAGGAAACTAGCAAAATCACCTTCAGTCCTCACTTCACTAGCATGGGTAGCAACACTCCACACCTTTCTATTTTAAGAGTTGTACAAGGTGAGCCTTTAAGCTAAGAACTGAAGCACTGCAGAGCATCTTTTGATACACCACCACACAGACACAATGATCTCCCATATTTAAGAATTTATTCAAGGTTATAGAACAGCAGAAACACACCAAAGGAGAAATAAACATTGAAGGGAAGTGCAATTGCAGAGATCACTATTCTTGAGTTAGACCTTTAGGTTTACCTTTTCTGCAGTACCACGAAGGAGAAGCTCATGAAAGAGAAGGGTTTTGAGAAGACACAGAGACAGAATAACACAACCAAAGCAACCACAGGAAATTTTTCATTCTTAAGAATCCTGGAGGTTTGTGCTCCCTTCTGGAAGCAGAATTCCAGACTGGTGGAAGATCTGATTTCACAGAGTCTTGAGGCTTAGATTTGCACTGTCTCCGCAAACTGCTGCATCTACAGTCACTATCAGAACACTCTGAGTGTCTTTTTTCTGGACGGTCAGCAGTGCTAAACAAGCAAAATGCTGATTTATTGTTGGCAAGTCTGGAACCAAGGTATCACACATGAAGCGTGTCCCATCCCGTGGCTGGGGGGGAGTGCCCAGCACACAGAGCTCTGAATTAATGTGAACAGTTTTGTGTAAACAGGGTGGAAGGAAGGCATGGACACATGCTCTGTAACGTCCATGATCCTTCACAGTCCTGACTCACAGATTTGGGTTTTTGACTACTTCTGCAGTACATTCAACTCCACAAGCTGTCATTCTTGTTTTATTGGGCAGTTTTTCAACTGTTGAGCCTCCTGCAATAGTGCAACTTGATTTCTATCCCTGGATCTTTGATTTTACATTCCAACTTCACTAAGCATTGATTAAGCATGAGCACATCTACTTGGTTGTGTTTATGACTTTGTTTTCTCAGGGGAAGGTCAGGCTTTATGATAACATCACACTGCTAAAACCAAGACTTTTTTGTGATCAAGTTCCTTCAGGAGCTTTTAAAATTCTGTTGATAATTTGCTTCCACACAGGAAAAAATAATTAAGTCATGGTCTTGCACAAGTGACAAGAATAAAAAAATGAACTTGGACATTTATGTTCAAAGGACTGTATCCAAAATTTGTAAAGTTATTACTCAGCTTCATCATAGCTTTAGAAATACCTGTTTCTCACACTGTTTTCACTTCCCACAGAAAAGAAAAATAACATTACTGGTTTGGGGCATGTGCATATGGTACTTCATCTTGCAACAGAGATTAGATGATGACTTATGCCCTGATGTGAGTCCCAGAGCATGTCTGTGACAGCAATGCCTACCACATCAGGTTTTGCACAAAACACACCAAAAAGACATGCAGTTATACCCTTTACTCTACAAGCAAGTAGAGAACTCACCTGAGACACAAGAGACCTAGATTCAAATTTATTTTATGCTTGATTTAGAGTAAATCTCTCAACCTCCTAGGAGAGCAGTTCACCAATGACCTACATGGTGTTCTAAGGTGGGAATGCTTTACTGTGCCCTGTTGAAGTTCTACTTTGTATACATTTTTATAGATATCTATCACGGCATATAAAGGAAGAAAAATGACTACCGCCTTCACCCATTTTCCAATCCAGTAAATTTTCTACTGTTTTTAAACAATTTTCAGAAGGTGCCTGGGAAATAAATGGGTCTTAGTTTATCTTCTAATAGGTGACTGTACACATCACCAATCAAGTACCAGTTCATAGTCTCAGGGGAAACCAATGACTCATCTGGATGTAGAGACTACACTATTGCCACGGTCCTTGATGCAGGTACTCCAGAATAAGAGGATACAATGTCAAGCTGCACCAGAAGAGAGTCAGAGTGGATGTTAGGAAGAAATTCTACACAGAGTGATTTGCCATTGGAATGGGCTGCCTGGGGAGGTGGTGGAGTCACCATCATTGGAGGTGTTCAGGAGGAGACTTGATAGGGTGTTTGGTGCCATGGTTTAGTTGATTAGGTGGTGTTGGATGATAGGTTGGACACGATGATCTTGAAGGTCTCTTCCAACCTGGTCTATTCTATTCTATTCTATTCTATTCTATTCTATTCTATTCTATTCTATTCTATTCTATTCTATTCTATTCTAATCCTATCCTAATCCTATCCTATCCTATCCTATCCTATCCTATCCTATCCTATCCTATCCTATCCTATCCTACCCTACTTCATAAATTTTGGTGCACCCAGCCACATGAAAGGACAAAAATGCATGCATTGCCAATACTTATCCCATGCTCACTGTAATGGGTTTGGCTGTGCTGGAGTTAATTCCCCTCAAAGCATCCTTCTAGTGCTGTGTTTTGCAGCAGCAGTTGATAACACAGCAGTGTTTTGGCACCTGCTAAACAAGTATCCAGGCTGTGTTCTTCCAACATTTCCATGCCACAAGAGTATGCTGAGGGGTGGGCAAGATCTCAGGAAGGGACACAGCTGAGCCAGCTGACCCAAACCTGCCAAAGGGGTATTCCCTGCCATATGATGTCAGCTCAGATATAAGAATGAAGTGAATGAAGGAAGGGAGGAATTAATCCATGGCACCTGTCCTCCTAAGGAACCACCAAGCGCAGAGAGACCTGCTTCCCAAGACTGACCACCATCCTTGCTGATGGGAAGTAGCATCTTTCTCTCTCTGCTTTCACTTCCACACTATCTTTGCTTTTGCTTATCGTTATTATTAAATTGCTTCTATCTTATAGCTGGGCTTTTGTTATAATTTTCCCCTCCCCCCTGTCTATCTAAGGGGGTGTGATAGAGCAGCTTTGGTGGGCATTTGGCCCCAAGCCAGGGCCAAACCACCACACTCACTCTAGTAAAAAAAAAGGCTTTAGTTGTGAAGACTGTAATTTCCAGCTTATAGCTGGGAGAAATGCAAACACGGATCACTGAGACGGCTGAGCATCTCTGCTCTTTTTTTAACTATTTATATTTCTATATAGTTCAATTATTATTTGAAAGTTTGGCCATAAGGCACACATGAAAACTTTCAAAGCACCTTCACTGCTATATACAGAGAGGTTATACAGAAGTGTGTATAAACTCTATAGTGAAGCTTTTATGCTCTTAAATCTTCACAACTTTGAAAAGCAGGTTTCTAAAAATTGGAAGACAAAATCTGACTTCTGGTACTTACACCTTCTGTATTTCCCACTTCCACAGCAAGGACCTAATCCTACACAGTCTACAGACAGAAGTTCTGGCTATAATCATACAGTCATTTTCTGTTGCCTCCTATCTCCCATTCACATCAGGAGAGGTTTCCAAAAGATAGGAGTTCAAATTTAGCCTTTACAGATTAACTACACTTCAGTTGTCTTTGTTTTTAAGTTCCTGGTTATTAAATCATGCATTACTATGTGTTAAAACACACTTGTTCACTTTTATAGTCATCTGATAATAATCAGCCTTTGTTTTCTCTCTCTTCTCTAGTCTCCGTTCTCTGTGTTTGAATCTTTTTCCTATTCTTGTGTTTTTTCCTTCTCAAATTGCTTCACCACCCAGCATTTGACTGTGGCCCTCCTGGACTGCTGCGAACTTAACTACGCCTCTGTTATACTGTACCTGGATTATAATGTAGTGGATCTGCTGTTCAATTACACAAAGAAGGACCACAATGCTTGAGCTGTTTTACACTATGCCACTATGTATTTACCTAAAACTGTACTGGACTTGTCTGCTGAATATCACAGAAGATGTGAGAGAAATACATATCCCTCTTGCTGCCATCCATCACCACAAGACTAGACTTTCCTTCCCATTAAATAACTTTCTTTTACTTGGATACCTTTGCTGGAGATTTTGGAGAACGTAACTTGGTTTTCATTTTCCACTACTAACTGAAACCTGTCTGGCACCCTTAGTGTTATTTTTACATTCATTCTCTTTGCAACTTCTCTCAGTCCAATGTAGCTGGTTGTAATCCCACTAAGTCTGTTTCAAACATCTAGATCTCCTATTTGCTCTTAAGGCTGATACATGTAACTAGCTTAGTAAGTACTTTTGAAAACCACGGCAGTCAGGAAAAACACCAGGGCTGGCATCCTGAGCAGCCATCCTGGTATGCAGGACACAGGGCTGGCATTCCATCTTAGGCCAGGTTGAGGGACAATTGAGGATAGCTCTGTTTGCAGTTCAGGAAAGGATAGAAAGCCTTGGAAAGGAGCTTCTGGAGTACACTTCTAGTATCTATTATTTCAAAAAGGTGAAGAGACATTCTTTTGTATAGAATGTGCAGAGAGCAATGACTGACACAAGATATTCTCAAGCACTCACCAAGCTACATGCAAACTCTTCAGGGGGTGGGCATACCATGTCTGTAACTCCATTTGTGACTCTTTGTAAAAAGAAGCTAAAATCACAGTTGGCAGCCATTCTGAAATGCAACAGTAATCCATAAATACTCCTTAATTTTCCTGTCATTGCAGAATTAAGCTACTTCCAGCTCACACAGATCTTACCAGGTGTGCTAAATTGATATCATTATAAGCCATCAGGAAATACCCACAGAGACCTGTAGCAACATTTAGAAGTTTTGTTAAACAGCTGTGTGTTATAATTGGTTTGTATTATTTAAAACAGCTAATGCAAGTTACCACCGGATGTAGAACAGCGATGACTGAAGACTCCAGGGAAATTTAACTCAGAAGCAAGCCAATCACAGGAACTTCATTTGAGCATTTTAAAATTATTACTAGAGGAAGTGCAATTAAATCATCACCATTTATCAATTATCATTATAAAATACTATGCAACCTTATCACATTAATTTATTTATGAGAAGGTAACTAGTTGAATTCTGCTTTTTTGCAACAAAAATGAGCTAGTCAGTAAATATCTGAAGACACTGTCTCTGAAAATGAGTGGTTTTACATAACAATGAAAAGTAAATAAAAAAGTTCAAATTTTACCTAAAATTTGGGTTTGTTAATGTAACTGCCAAAAAGCTGAATTCTGTGGAACTTAGGCAATGTCTCAGTTCCTGATCTGATGTATTTTATCACAGAGAGTATAAACAAAAAGGCAGCTGTATCAAAAACCTTCACAGGCATGGCACTCACATTTCATAGAATACATGGAATAGAAGTCCCAAATGATTAGTGTAAGGCCCTGGATTTGGGAGGGGGGAAAAAAGGAAGCAATGGCTTTCTTTTCCTGATCTACTAACTATTGAATCAAAGTACAAAATCAGCCCTAGATAAAAGTGAAAAAAACATTATGCACAGACAGTGGTAAGCACAATTTTTCTTCCCAGTGGTAGACTGCTTGTGAAATTTAAAATTTGTACCTGTTTTGGAGCAAAATCCTAAACCTTTACTCTCTGCTGTTCATGTGTACTGAGAGTTCAAGCCTAATTTGGTGAGTTTGTCCAGTGACTTGCATTAGACGATCTGTGTCCCTGCAGGCAAAGCCTAACCCACATAACAAAATGGGTCAGCAGAAAGGAATGAGAAAACTCTGAATTTCAATTCAAAAGCCTGCTTCATTTAAGGGAGAAAAATACTCTTTTTCTCATAGATCTGTCTCTTGCTTTGATCTGAGGCTTGCAGGCTAGTGTTTACAGTATGTTTTCATTATCTTTTGTAATTCCTTTGAGAATACTCTGATTTTGTATTTGGACTGGCATATGCATCTCTCATTTTACAGGGGAAATGTTTGTTGCACCAGTGGTTGCTGGCACTCAAAGTAAGATAGTGTTGACAGTGCTAATTGTACTGGTGCTCTCCTCTGCTCTGATTCAGCTCCAGAGAGGTACACTTCTATTAACCATGCATTCCTTTTTCCTCTTATCAGTTGACTGAATGACCATAAGCAAATGCATCCTCACTGCCTGGTGCCTTTCTCTTTTCATCTAAAATTAAAACTGCAGCCCTCTTAAAGCTGCTTTCCCAGAAGTTCTCTCTCACAGACATGTGGGAAGCTACATTTCCAATCCAGGAATGCAGCTGGGGCCTTGGACCAAGTTCAATATTGATGTAAAGCAGACTAACTTCACTGATGTCGGTGGAATTCAACAGTCTTGAGCCACAGGTACGTGGTCTTGAGGGAGAAGGTGCACATATAAATGCCAGAGACAAAAAAAGTTAAGTAATTCCACATTATGCACTGGGATTTCTGGAGGATCTTAACTTCTCTGACTTCTGCTACCTGCTAGCAGCTCTGGTATTGTGCTATCAGCCTGAGGTACAGTCTGTATCACACTAGGATAAATAGTTGAAGTCTCTTTGATGTTATATACATCAGTATTTTGCTGCTGTAGCTTCATCAATTTATCTAAAAATGTTTTTTCTTACATCTTAGTTTGTGTTTGTCACTGGACTCACATTGGCTGAACTGGCTTTGAAGAGATGTCACAAACACAAGTTCAGCACTGCACACATTTTACCACCTACAAAACCTCTTGTGCAATTCCACTGCCAGATCAGGATCACCTGTAACAGATCACACAGGAATGCATCCAAGTGGGTCTTGAGTATCTCCAGAGAGGGAGACTCCACAACCCCCCTGGGCAGCCTGTTCCAGTGTTCCCTCATCCTCACAGTGAGTAAGTTTTGCCTCCTCCTTCCATGGAACTTCCTGTGCCTCAACTTCTACCCACTACCCCTTGTCCTGTCATTGGGCATCACCAAGAAGAGCCTGGCTCCATCCTCCTGGCACTCAGCCTTTACGTATTTATAAACATTAATGAGGTCACCCCTTAGTCTCCTCCTCTCCAAAATAAAGAGCCCCAGCTCCCTCAGGCTCTTCTCATAAGGGAGATGTTCCACTCCCTTAATCTTATTTGTGGCTCTGCTCTGGACTCTCTCAAGCAGGTCCCTGTCCTTCTTGAGCTGAGGGACCCAGAACTGGATACAATATTCCAGATGTAGGTTCACCAGGGCAGAGCAGAGGGGGAGAAGAACCTCTCTCTACCTACTAACCACATCCCTTCTGATACACCCCAGAATGGCATTGGCCTTCCTGGCCACAACAGCACATTGCTGGCTCATGGTCAACCACTAGGTTGATCCACTAGGATCCCCAACCAGTCAGTCCTCAACCTATACTCATACATGGGGTTGTTCTTTCCCAGGAGCAAGATTCTACACTTGCCCTTTTTGAATGTCATTAAATTTCTCCCTGCCCAACTCTCCAGCCTGTTTAAGTCTCACTGAATGGCAGCACAGCCTTCAGGTGTGTCAGCCACTTAACCTCCTATTGTCATCACCAGACTTGCTGACAGTGCTCTCTGTGCCCTCATCCAAGACACTGATGAATATATTGAATGGCAGTGGTTCCAGTACTGACCCCTGAGGGACTCCACTAGATACAGGCCTCCAACTAGACTGCATCCCATTGACCACAACTCTCTGACTTCTTTCCTTCAACCAGTTCACAATCCACCTCACTCCCTGATTATTCAGATCACACTTCCTTAGTTTAGCTGTGAGGATACTGTAGGAGACAGCATCATATGCTTTACCGTAATCAAGATAAACCACATCCACTGCTCTACCATCATCTGTCCACCTGGCTATGTCCTCACAAAAGGTTATCAGGATGGTTATGAGATGCAGGACAGTTTTAATTCAGTGTTCCTGAAGAGGTAAAAATAATCTCTAGATGGAAGTGAGCTGGTTTTCCTTCTGGCTTCCACCACTCTGATTTTACACATTCCAAACATATTGTTTATGCCTTACTCTCAGTAGTATTTCATTATGATTTATTACCTACACAGAATAGAAAGAAACTCTGTTCTCGACAGAAGAGCCTGAACCCACATACAATGTGACCACAGTGTAATGTAAGCGTAGCTGAGGCTCACCACTTCTGGAGTGCACACAGACCTTATAGCTCTCTACAGCTACCTTAAGGGAGGTTGTAGACAGGCGAAGGTTGGTCTCTTCTCCCAGGCAACCAGCACCAGAACAAGAGGACACAGTCTCAGGCTGCACCAGGGGAGGTTTAGACTGCCGGTTAGGAAGAAGTTCTACACAGAGAGAGTGCCCATTGGAATGTGCTGCCCGAGGAGGTGGTAGAGTCACCATCATTGGAAGTGTTCAGGACAAGACTTGGCAGGGTGCTTGGTTGCATGGTTTAGTTGATTAGGTGGTGCTGGATGATAGGTTGGATGTGATGATCTTGAAGGTCTCTTCCAACCTGGTCTATTCTATGTATTCTATGTATTCTATGTATTCTATGTATTGAGTTTTCCTTGAACAAGTGTCACTGATTTCAAGACAGTCATCATCACAAGTCTGGGAATGGTTGCTGAAATGATCTGGTGACTTTAAAACCACTTTAAATAAAAGCAATTTGAATAGCTCTATAAGGCATCAGTGGTATCACAACCACTCAATCAGACTTTCGTATATTTCACTTGTGTCCCCAAGAGGAATAAGGCCATGGAAGATTCAGGCATATATTGCATTCATCAATTTTGTACTGGACCAGTGGTTTCTCACCTGCTGTGTAATAGTGTCCCAGGGCCTCTCCAGCAGACGAGCCTGGTAGCATGCATGAACACTTTTCCATATTTCATCCAGAGTTAAAGGTCTTCCATCTGTGGGGGGAGGGAAACAACCACCCACAGTCAAAGCTCTCAAGCATATTATATGTTTAATATAGAACAGCAAAACAAAATCTGAAGATCACAGTATCACAGTATCACAGTATCGCTTAGGTTGGAAAGGACCCCGAGGATCATTGAGTCCAACCTATCAACACAGACCCCATGCCTAGACCATGGCACCAAGTGCCACGTCCAATCTCCCCTTGAACACCTCCAGGGTTGATGACTCCACCACCTCCCTGGGCAACCCGTTGCAATGATGAATGACTCGCTCGGTGAAGAACTTCCTCCTCACCTCGAGTCTAAACCTCCCCTGGCGCAGCTTGAGACTGTGTCCCCTTGTTCTGGTGATGGTTGCCTGGGAGAAGAGACCAAACCCTTCCCGGCTACAACCACCTTTCAGGTAGTTGTAGAGGGCAATGAGGTCACCCCTGAGCCTCCTCTTCTCCAGGCTAAACAATCCCAGCTCCCTCAGCCTCTCCTCATAGGGCTTGTGCTCAAGGCCTCTCACCAGCCTTGTTGCCCTTCTCTGGACACGCTCAAGTGTTTCCATGTCTTTCTTAAACTGAGGGGCCCAGAACTGGACACAGGACTCAAGGTGCGGCCTAACCAAAGCAGAGTACAGGGGCACTATGACTTCCCTGCTCCTGCTGGCCACACTATTCCTAATGCAGGCCAGGATGCTATTGGCCCTCCTGGCCACCTGGGCACACTGTTGGCTCATATTCAGGTGGCTGTCGATCAGCACACCCAGGTCCCTCTCTGTTTGGGAGCTCTCCAGCCACTCCAACCCCAGCCTGTAGCTCTGCATGGGATTGCCGTAGCCAAAGTGCAGCACCTGGCACTTGGACTTGTTGAATGCCATCCCATTGGACTCTGCCCATCTGTCCAGTCGGTCGAGGTCCCTCTGCAGAGCCTTTCTACCCTCTAACTGACTAACATCTGCTGCTAACTTGGTGTCATCTGCAAACTTGCTGATGACTGACTCTACCCCTTCATCCAGATCATCGATGAATATGCTGATTATCTGGAAGCAGATGGAAAAAAACAACAGCTAAACATGAATCCAAACATGCATTGCTCCCAAATCCTCGGTGAAGGTGCATATTAAACCACCCTAAATTCCCAGCTCAGCCTTTGTCTCTGCCACCCAAACATGCTGTTGGGGTTGTAAAGTGTGAAGGTGAACTGATTTTGTAAAACAACCATCAGATAAGACAAATTTAAAACAAAACAAAAAAATCATGAACATTTTTGTAAATACATGCAATTCATACTGCATTTAGGAAACTGGGGGATGGAATGAAGCTGGACATGAGGAGGAAGTTCTTCACCATGAGTGTGATGAAGCCCTGGAATGGGTTGTCCAGGGAGGTGGTTGAGGTCCCGTCCCTGGAGGTGTTTAAGACCAGGCTGGATGAGGCTCTGGCCAGCCTGATCTAGTGTGAGGTGTCTCTGCCCATGGCAGGGGGGTTGGAACTAGATGATCCTTGTGGTCCCTTCCAACCCTGAATGATACTATGATAAATTAAATGCCCATACTTTTTTTCTGAGCTTCATTTATATAGCATTGTTGCATCAGGTTTTTTAGCTGTGATACTAGAACTATGCCCAGATATTAGTGCTGGACACTTAGAAAACAGGCATATGAATTTTTCCTAAACAGGGAAGAGAAGAGGAAGAGGAAGAGGAAGAGGAAGAGGAAGAGGAAGAGGAAGAGGAAGAGGAAGAGGAAGAGGAAGAGGGGAGAGGAGAGGTTCAGAGAGGAGAGGTTAGGAGAGAAGAGGGGAAGATTTGGGAAGGGAAGGTTTGGGAAGAGAGGTTCGGAGGGGAGGGAGGGAGGGGAGGGGAGAGGAGGGGAGGAGAGGTTCGGAGAGGAGAGGTTTGGAGAGGTTCAGAGAGGAGAGGTTCGGAGAGGAGAGGTTCGGAGAGGAGAGGAGAGGTTCGGAGAGGTGAGGAGAGGAGAGGAGAGGAGAGGGAGGAGGGAGAGGAGAGGAGAGGAGAGGAGAGGAGAGGAGAGGAGAGGAGAGGAGAGGGAGAGGAGAGGGAGAGGAGAGGAGAGGAGAGGAGAGGAGAGGAGAGGAGAGGAGAGGAGAGGAGAGGAGAGGAGAGGAGAGGAGAGGAGAGGAGAGGAGAGGAGAGGAGAGGAGAGGAGAGGAGAGGAGAGGAGAGGAGAGGAGAGGAGAGGAGAGGAGAGGAGGAGAGGAGAGGAGAGGAGAGACCTTCAAGATCATCGCATCCAACCTATCAACCAATCTAACCCACCTAATCAATTAAACTATGGCACCCAGCACCCCATCAAGTCTCCTCCTGAACACCTCCAAAGATAGTGACTCCACTACCTCCCTGGGCAGCCCATTCCAGTGGGCAATCACTCTCTCTGTATAGAACTTCCTCCTAACATCCAGCCCAAACCTCCCCTGGCACAGCCTGAGACTGTGTCTTCTTGTTCTGGTGCTGGCTGCCTTGGAGAAGAGGCCAACATCCGCCTGTCTACAACCTCCCTTAAGGTAGTTGTAGGTGGTATTTGGGTTTGGCACACAACAACAAAGTATTTTGATATACTCTCAGTATGCAGCTTCATCTTGGCATTTATGAGGTGTCAGAAACCATTATCCTGTGATAAATTGTTTTATTCTACTGACATTTTCATGTCTGTAAAATGAACAAGATTTATTCACCCAATTAACATTTGAATGCCATGTTTAGATGTAAGTTAAACCAGCTGCCTACAGCCTCTGTTTTTTTTCCCCTGTTTTCTCCACATTTTTATAGAAAGTTCCAAATTCTGGACTTATCTAAGCACCATACAGCAGAAGCACATGGCAAGTATAGTATCTGAGAGGGTAAGAGCATATTCACTAGATAAACTGCCATCCTCATGAACATGAGACTTGCTAGACCATCATGCCCTCTGTCTTACGATGGCAGACACCAGAGCCGTGCCAAAGATGACAGTTACTGAGAAATTTGTTCCAAGAGCACAACTTTAGAAGGAAGTTATTTATGTGCAGATCATCTTTGTGCACGGAATACAAGATGCCATGCATACTTGGAATTTTGTTTTCTATTCAAGGTGCAAAGAGAAACCAAAGAAGTCCAAAATCACAGAATCATCATCACAGAATGGTTTAGGCTGGAAGGGACCTGAGAGATCATCTACTCCAATCCCCCTGCCATGGGCATGGATGCCTCTCAATAGTGCTGTTTAACACTGTCAGCAACATGGAGAGTGGCACTGACCTCACCTTCAGCAATTTTGCTGATGACAACAAGCTGTGTGGTGCAGTTGATTCACTTGAAGGAAAGGATCATAGTAGTATCATAGTATCTGTCAGGGTTGGAAGGGACCACAAGGACCATCTAGTTCCAACCCCCCTGCCATGGGCAGGGAAACCCCACACTAGATCAGGCTGGAGAGAGCCTCATCCAGCCTGCTCTTAAACACCCCCAGGGACGGGGCCTCGACCACCTCCCTGGACAACCCATTCCAGGGTCTCACCACTCTCATGGTGAAGAACCTCCTCCTCACATCCAGCCTGAATCTCCCCACCGCCAGCTTCATTCCATTCCCCCTACTCCTATCACTACCTGACATCCTGAGAAGTCCTTCCCCAGCCTTCCTGTAGGCCCCCTTCAGATACTGGAAGGCCACAATTAGGTCACCTCGGAGCCTTCTCTTCTGCAGACTGAACAGCCCCAACTCCTTCAGTCTGTCCTCATAGGAGAGGTGCTCCAGCCCTCTGATCATCCTCGTGGCCCTTCTCTGGACACCTTCCAGCACCTCCACATCCCTCTTGTAATAGGGGCTCCAGAACTGGACACAGTACTCCAGGTGGGGTCTCACCAGGGCTGAGTAGAGGGGGAGGATCACCTCCCTCGACCTGCTAGCCACACTTCTCCTGATGCAGCCCAGGATCTGATTGGCTTTGCGGGCTGCAAGTGCACATTGAGAGCTCATGTTGAGCTTTTTGTCCACCAGCACCCCCAAGTCTCTCTCCTCAGGGCTACTTTCCAGCCAGTCACTGCCCAGCCTGGATTTGTGCCTGGGATTGCCTCGACCCAGATGCAGGACCCTGCACTTGCTCTTATTGAACTTCATGAGGTTGGCTTGTGCCCACCTCTCCAGCCTGTCAAGGTCCCTCTGGATGACCTCCCTTCCCTCCAGCGTGTCTGCTGCACCACACAGCTTGGTGCCATCAGCAAACTTGCTGAGGGTGCACTCAATGCCACTGTCCATGTCACCCACAAAGATGTTGAACAAGACAGGTGCCAGGACTGATCCCTGAGGGACTCCGCTTGTCCCTGGCCTCCACTGGGACATGGAGCCATGGACAGCCACACTTTGGGTGCGGCCATCAAGCCAGTTCCTTATCCATCTAGTGGTCCACCCATCAAACCCATGTGTCACCACTTTGGAGACCAGGATGTGGTGTGGGACAGTGTCGAAGGCTTTGCTCAGGTCCAGGTAAATGACATCAGTCGCTCGCCCCTCATCTATTAATTTTGTCACCTGCTCATAGAAGGCCACCAGATTGGTCAGGCAGGATTTGCCCTTGGCAAAGCCATGCTGACTGTTCCCAATCACCTCTTCACTATTCTTCTGAGCCAGTAGTGACTCCAGGAGGATCTGCTCCATGATCTTTCCAGGCACAGAGGTGAGACTGACTGGCCTGGAGTTCCCTGGTTCCTCCTTCTTACCCTTTTTGAAGATGGGGGCAATGTTTCCCCTTTTCCAGTCTGTGGGGACTTCACCAGATTGCCATGACTTTTGAAATATAATAGAGAGGGGTTTAGCAACCTCATCTGCCAGTTCTCTCAGTACCCGTGGGTGTATCCCGTCAGGTCCCATGGACTTGAACACTTTTAGGTTCTTCAGATGATCATGAACCTGATCTGCACTTACAATGGGCAGTTCTTCCTCCCTGTCCCTGGCTTTGACTTCCATAACATCAGGAGTACTTCCATAACATCATTCCATTCCCCCTAGTCCTATCACTAGCTGAGATCCTGAGAAGTCCTCCTCAGCATTCCTGTAGGCCTCCTTCAGATACTGGAAGGCCACAATTAGGTCACCTGGGAGCCTTCTCTTCTCCAGACTGAACAGCCCCAACTCCTTCAGTCTGTCCTCAGAGGAGAGGTGCTCCAGCCCTCTGATCATCCTTCTGGCCCTTCTCTGGACACCTTCCAGCACATCCATATCCCTCTTGTAATAGGGGCTCCAGAACTGGACACAGTACTGCAGGTGGGGTCTCAGAAGAGCTGAGTAGAGGGGGAGGATCACCTCCCTCGACCTGCTGGCCACACTTCTCCTGATGCAGCCCAGGATCTGATTGGCTTTGTGGGCTGCAAGTGCACACTGAGAGCCCATGTTGAGCTTCTCCTCCCCCAGCACCCCCAAGTCTCTCTCCTCAGGGCTGCTGACATCCATAAGGATCCTGACAGGCTTGAGAAGTGGGCCAGTGACAACTGCATGAGGTTTAATAAGTCAAAGTGCAAGGTCCTGCAACTGGGCTGAGCAATCGCAGGCACAAATGCAGGCTAGGTGCTGAGTGGGTTGAGAGCAGCCTGTGGCAATGCATCCAAACACCCCCCCCTCCAATCCATCCATGGAATCAGGATGGGCATGAAGATCAGAAAGTGTAGGAAGAGAGGAAAGGAGGAAGGTACCTCCCCCTCTTTCAAGGCCAGATGACACCTGGGCCCCTTCCCCCAAGTCACACGTCAGGGGCAGACCCCCAGGCCAGCACAAAACTGAACAATGCAGAATCTGATGCTGACCAGTTTCTCACCCTTTTTCTGGCAAGCACAATACAGGACATTTGGACCATGAGCTGATATAAAAGGGGTTTGCTAGAGAGCACTAGAGGCTCTTCCTAGGATTTTTTCCCCTGAACCTGTGGAACACACATAGCAGTCCAGAAGGATTCCTGAAGAAACAGAGACAGTAGGAGGACTACCCACAACTGGAACCAGCCTTGTGAGTAAATCTGGAACCTGCCTAAGGCAAATCTCCAGGGAATACCTTCTCTTTTTAGTAGGGGCAAGATGCTGCTCTTGGGTTCTATCATTTTCCAAATACTGATCTTTAACCATTTGTACCTTTTCCTGTACTCTGGTAGATACTGTGCAACTGAGCAATGCACCTTGTGGTGTCCCCTAGGGATCAGTGCTGGGCCCCATGCTCTTTAATATCTTTATCAATGATCTGGATGAGGAGATTGAGTCCATCATCAGTAAGTTTGCAGATGAGACCAAGCTGGGGGCAGGTATTGATCTGTTAGAGGATAGGAGAGCTCTGCAGAGGAACCTTGACAGGCTGGACAGATGGGCAGAGCCCAAGGGCAGGAGATTTAACACATCCAAGTGCTGGGTTCTGCACATTGGCCACAACAACCCCATGCAGTGCTACAGGCTGGAGTCAGAGTGGCTGGAGAGCAGCCAGGCAGAAAAGGACCTGGGGGTACAGGTCAATAGTAGGCTGAAGATGAGCCAGCAGTGTGCCCAGGTGGCCAAGAAAGCCAATGGCATCCTGGCCTGTGTCAGGAATAGTGTGGCCAGCAGGAGCAGGGAGGTCATTGTGCCCCTGCAGTCAGCACTGGTTAGGCCACACCTTGAGTCCTGTGTCCAGTTCTGGGCCCCTCAGTTTAGGAAGGATGTTGAGTTGCTGGAACGAGTCCAGAGAAGGGCAGCAAAGCTGGGGAGGGGTTTGGAGCACAAACCCTATGAGGAGAGGCTGAGGGAGCTGGGGTTGCTTAGCCTGGAGAAGAGGAGACTCAGGGGAGACCTTCTTGCTGTCTACAACTACGTGAAGGGAGGTTGTAGGCAGGTGGGGGTTGGTCTCTTCTCCCAGGCAGCCAGCACCAGAACAAGAGGACACAGTCTCAAGCTGTGCCAGGGGAGGTTTAGGCTGGATGTTAAGAAGACATTCTTCCCAGAAAGAGAGATTTGCCATTGGAATGTGCTGCCCAGGGAGGTGGTGGAGTCACCATCACTGGAGGTGTTTAGGAGGAGACTTGATGGGCTACTTGGTGCCATGGTTTAGTTGATTAGATGGTGTTGGATGATGGATTGGACGCGATGATCTCAGAGGTCTTTTCCAACCTGGTTAATTCTATTCTATTCTATTCTATTCTATTCTATTCTATTCTATTCTATTCTATTCTATTCTATTCTATTCTATACCTGTAAATAACATTTTTTTACATTTGCATGTAAGTTACACAGGTGGCAGGATCTCTAAATTAATAAATGTGTTTATATTTTTATTAATTCCCTGCCTGCACCCTGTTATCATTAACACAGCCCTGAAAAAAAAAGCTGTTTGAAGAGAAACTCAAAATGATCCAGCAGTGCGCTCAGGCAGCCCAGAAGCCAAGTTATATCCTGGACTGCATCAAGAAGAGTGTGGTCAGAAGGTCAAGAGAGGCAATTCTTCCCTTTTACTCTGCTCTTGTGAGACCCTACACATATTCTAATGCACAATTCAATTTGCCACTCTAGATTTTGTCCTGCACACTTTTCTTTGTGATTTTTCACAGTAACTCTTGAGCAAATTCAGATTGTACACATGGAACGGATTACTCTAACCATTAATCTCATTTACAGAAGCAATCAAATACTATTGAAGCATTAATCATATTGTAGTTAAAATTGAGTTTTGTCTTTACCTCATGGATTTTATTACTTCACATATAAGAAGCAGTGTATCTTCCATCATATTTCAGTATGTAATTGTTTTAAATTCAGAGGAAAATACAGATGCATCCAAACTGTTAGGTTTCAGTTCACATCAGAGTGAGATCACAGACAGTAAAACACTTCCAATAGTTAATACAGAGTAACTTCAGTGTTTCACATAGGAACAAAAAAAAAATTCATCTGGGCATTCTGATTATGCACTTAGAATCATAGAATGGACTGGGCTGGAAGGGACCTCTGAAGGTCATCTAGTCATAGAATCATAGCATCAATGAGGTTGGAAAGGACCTCAAAGATCATCAAGTCCAACCTGCCATCCAAGACCTCATGACTAAACCGTGGCACCAAGCGCCCCATCCAATCCTTTTTTGAACAACTCCAGGGATAGTGACTCCACCACCTCCGTGGGCAGCACATTCCAATGGCTAACAACTCCCTCTGTGAAGAACTTGCTCCTCACTTTGACCCTAAACTTTCCCTGGCACAGCTTGAGACTGTGTCCTCTTGTACTGATGCTGATTGCCTCCTGGCTACAGCCACCCTTCAGGTAATTGTAGACAGCATTAAGGTCTCCCCTGAGCCTCCTCTTCTCCAGGCGAAGCAACCCCAGCTCCCTCAGCCCCTCCTCATAGATGTGAGGTTCAGTTACATAGCTGGGAAAACTGCAAGACTTCTGCCAAAGGAGGTGGGCTGGATGGGTGACTTCCCTGTCCTCTTTGGTGAGATGAAGACCTGAAAGAATGGCTTTTCCTCTCTCAATTTAAATACAAAACAAAAAACTGTTTCAGTGTCAGAAGGTTAGTGTGGATGATGAAATTAATTTCAGGTAACATAGCTCAAGGGTTTTTCAATAATATTATATTCCTTGGTTTGTGTGAATTTGGTCACCTTCGTAAAGTAATACAAGTGAATCCATTTTATTTGCAAGCTCCCAGATTTACACAAAACATACATCTTTATTCTTTGGGCACTTTTAGACCCCTTTTTCCAAGGCTGCCAGCATTCACATGTTTAGCAGCCCTGTTACACATTCTTGCAACCCACTGAGACCTCAAATATCCAGCTGGGCTGACGGAGGAGTCTGTAATTGTTGCTGCTAGCAACAAGGGGCCACTGTGGCACCTGCTGAGCCAAGCAGCCTCTCTGCTTCTTTTCTCAGTCTTTCCTGTAATGGAGCTGAACTTAAGAAGTTCTGCCAGAAAATGAAGGCAACAGCAGCATTAAGCAAAGAGAAGTGGCAGGAGAGAAAAGTAGAGGCTTCAGGTTCACCCAGTAATACATTTACTCACCATTCACCCACAACGACACAGCTGCTGAGGGGCCTGCAGCTTGCCCCATCTAGCTGGGAGCGGGTGTGCAGACAGAAGTAGTTATACCTACAGATGTAGTTATACGTACATTTTGTGTCATTTAGCTCATTAAATAATTACAGAGAGTGAAAGGAAATGTACACCACACAGCAACAGCTGCTCATGGGTCATGCCATGTTTGCTGCACCTTTGTCTGAAGCTCTATACCCATATTGCCATAATGGCATGCAACCCATGACAGCTCATCAGTACTAACCCAGAATGTGAAACAATGAACTTGACATCTACCCAGCAAGAAAGCACAGAATAGCCCAGGCAGTAACCAGGTAAGATTTCTGTTAGAAGAAAGGATAGGAAGAAAGGATAGAAGAAAGGAATCAAGAACTCCTAAGTATGGATTCTGTCTCTACCATGACTGAACTACAGGCTCAAATCCACCAGTTACCTGCCTTAACAGGCAGGTCAGAATAACTACAGCCTTTGCATCACAAACTCAGATTTTTATTATTTAAACTCTCTAGACTACAGCAAGCCTTTCTGAGAAAAGTTTCTTGATGGTCCACTTGGGGTTAACTTGGTTAAAAAGCAGATGGTTGAGTGCCCCCTCACAGCGGCAAGGTGCAGCATTAAGACCACACAGGAGCTGCTGCTCTCAGCTGACTTGGCACCTTAATTTCTGCAAGAGGCAGGCATTCTTTAGGCATACAAATTTCACACACATTTTCAGAGAAAAATTTCTGCCTTCCCAAGTTGCTGTATTCTGGTTTCTTCACGTTTACTGAGGTCTTTTAATAGTTTCTTAGATTTCAAAGTAAAGGCTATTTGACACTTTTGGTGAAATGGCACACATATTGATGTCTACAACTACCTGAAGGGTGGTTGTAGTCAGGAGGGAGTTGGTCTCTTTTCTCAGGCAACCAGCACCAGAATGAGAGGACACAGTCTCAAGCTGCACCAGGGGAAGTTTAGGCTCGAGGTGAGGAGAAAGTTCTTCATGGAGAGAGCCATTCGCTGTTGGAATGTGCTGCCCAGGGAGGTAGTGGAGTCGCAGTCCCTGGAGGGGTTCAAGAGGGTGGACGTGGCACTTGGTGCCATGGTCTAGTCATGAGGTCTGTGGTGACAGGTTGGACTTGATGATCTTTGAGGTCTCTTCCAACCTTCGTGATACTGTGATACTGTTTTAAGTCTTCATTTTGGCATATTCTCCAACAAAACATTCTTCAGAAACCATTGCCACAAAAGAAAAAAAACAACACTCTTGCAGCTTGGAGAATATCTCATTATACAAATTATTTGCTTTTATTTATGTTCAAAGCCACAATAAAAACAGTTCCTAAAGGGCACGGTCTTAAGAACTACCCTTTTGAGAAAGGACATAGTCATTACGTGCTATTGAGTTCAATAGTAAGTCTGCATTCTGGAAAGTGCCCAGTCAGGCAGACCCAGTATGGTTATGAACATAGAAAGTCATACCTTCAAGGTTAGCAGAGTTACATTCTCTTACAAGCTTGCTCTCTCTAACCACTGATTAGTGGGGGTTTTATTGGCATGAATCTATCTGTACGTCAGAGAGCTAGACATGTTTTGAGTAAGTCAACTGGAAAATCTCCTTCTCTTTTCTGGAGGAGCTGGACTGTAGTCCTTTTGACTTGTTAACTCTGCTCTTTCATTTCAGTCCTTAGCCAACATTCATGATTCTTCACTACCTCTACAGGAAAAATAAAGTGTGGGACAAGCCATCATTTCTTTAAGATGCCAAGTGATTTCTGAATCACAGAATCACAGAAACATTGAGGTTGGAAAAGACTGGCAGGATTACCAAGTCCAACCAATAACCCTACTCTACAAGGTTCACCCCTAAACCATATCCCCAAGCACCACATACAAATGACCTTTAAACACGTCCAGGCTTGGTGACTCAACCACCTCCCTGGGCAGCACATTCCAATGCCTGACCATTCTTGTTGTGACATTTTTTTCCCTATTGTTCAGACTAAACCCATCCAGTCATAGCTTGAGGCCATTCCCTCTTGTTCTGTCACTAATTACCTGGGAGAAGAGACCAGCATCAGCCTCTCCACAACGTCCTTTCAGGTAGTTGTAGAGAGCAATGAGGTCTCTCCTCAGCCTCCCCTTTCCCAGTTTAAACAGTCCCAGCTCCTTCAGTCACTCCTCACAAGATTTATTCTCCAGGCCCTTCACAGCTTTGTTGCCCTCCTCTGCACTCACTCCAGCACCTCCACATCTCTCCTGTACTGAGGTGCCCAAAACTGGACACAATACTTGAGGTGTGGCCTCACCAGGGCCAAGTACAAGGGGACAATCACCTCCTCACTCCTGCTGGACACAGCATTTCTGATACAAGCCAGGATGCCATTGGCTTTCTTGGCCACCTGGGCACACTGGTTGCTTGTATTCAGTTGCCAGTCGATGAGAACCCCCAGCTCCCTTTCTGCCAAACAGCTTTCCAGCCACACCGCCCCAAGCCTGTGGCACTGCTTGGGGTTGTTGTGAGCCAAGTGCAGGATCTGGCATTTGGTCTTGCTGAAACTCATCCCATTAACATTGACCCATAGAGATATATCAAATCCATTCAAGTCCCTCTGCAGAGCTTCCCTACCCTCATGAAGATGAACACTCCCAACCAACTTGTTGTCATCTGCAAACTTACTGCTGACACACTCTATGTCTTCATCAAGGTAAACAATAGAGATGTTAAACAGAAGTGGTCCCAACACTGAAGTGGTCCCAACCAGTCACCAGCTGGATTTAACTCCACTGACCACCAGTCTTTGGGCCTGTTCTTTAGCCAGCACAGTGTGTGCTCAGCCATGCCACAAGCAGCCAGTTTGTCCACGACAATTCTGAGGGGAACAGTGTCAAAGGCTTTTTGAAAGTCTAGGTAACAGTATCACAGCCTTTCCCTCATCCAACAGTCAGGTCATCCTGTCATAGAAGGAGATCAGGTTGGTCAAGCAGGGCCTGCCCTTCATAAACCCCTGCTGACTGTGCCTGATCCCCTGATTGTTCTCTATATGATGTGTAATGGTGCTTGAGATGATCTGTTCCATGACCTTCCCTGGTACCAAGGTCAGACTGACAGGTCTATAGTTTCCCAGATCCTCCTTTCTTCCTTTCTTGTAGAAGAGTGTTACATTTGCTACCATCCCGTACACATCGGGACCTCCACAGTTAGCCAGGACCTCAGGTAAATAATGGAAAGTGGCTTGGAGAGCACATCTGCCACCTTTCTCAGCACCCTTGGGTGTAGCCCATGCACCTGTGCACATCTAAGCAGTGTAGCAGATCACTGACCACTTCATTATTTCTTGTGGAATGAGGCCAGTGTCCACCTTTCGTAATGTCACTGCTACCACTCTGTAAGTGCAGGAGGTCATTGAAAGCATGACTTCAGATTATGACAGTTCAGGAAAAGACCAAAGTTCCTTGACATCTTAAAGACAAAGAAAAGGGAAAAATGCGCTGCTGATTAAAGAAAGCTTACTGGACCTAGCCCAGCCCATCTGGCTGATACCAGCATCGAAGGGGAAGGCTAATTGCCTATACCATCTGTCTCTAAGAGGGCTAATTGCTGACATCAGATATCAGCAGGGGTTCATGCATTTCTTCAACTACCTATTTGGTAATCTCCCAAGCCAGAGAAATAAAAAAGGGCTCCCATTGCTGAAAGATATGGCATGGATTAGACTGATTTTCAGAAATGACACCTACTTGAGGTATTGAAGACCACCACCCTGAGGTCCTGATACAGACCAGGATTTCAGGAGGCCTGAATTAAGAAATATATGGCACATAGGAAGTATAATGAGGTAGTGAAAAATATTTCTTATATGGATATATGGAGCCTAAAAATATCTTCTTGTATCCTATAATGTTCCCAAACATCTTTCCAGATGACAGTCATCACATTTAATTATTATTTTCAGAGAAGTATTTGTCCTAGCACAGAATAGGATCTTCCCTGTAAATCTATCCCCAGAGACTACCAAAAAGTGTAGATGTCTCTCAAAATGTTTTAGTTCTCTTGCAATTAAAATTTCAAACCTTACCTTGCACTGTTTTACATATAAAACTTTTGTCTCAGCAAAAAAAAGAGGTGTAAAGATGAAATCCAGAAAATAAGTTATTTGATTTCATTCAGTTTAGGAAGCAATAAAGGTAAGGATCCAATGCAACTTTTGCCCTTCTGCAGGAAGAACTGATCTGTGATGTTTGAGCACTATTGGTAGCAGAGAAGAGTGAAAACTGGATGTCCTCAGTGACACAAGCTCCTGAGATGCCAACCACATGGAAGATGACAGGAAAATCTCCCCAGCAATTCTTCTGGAAGCCTCTTTCCTAGAAGGGACTGTGAGAGTCCAAGTCAATGAAAACTGGACTCAGGTATGATGGGAGAAAGATAAAGTTTAATTGTTCTAAAAGAGCTTTTAAAGAGTCTGCAAGACACCTTTCTCTAAGAGATTCTTCGCTCAGGAGATTGTGGGGCTGATCAATAGGGCCTTAAACTACATGTGAAGGGGGAGGGGATAACAGGGTTAGGGGGATGAAGGGCTACTAAGGGCCATCAACCTGTTGTCCTGAGGCATGGTGTGGACATTGCAACACAGTCAGAATGTTAGGGAGATGAACAAGGGGTTTTTCAGATAGCAGGAGCCAGCAGGGAAACATTAGTGAAATTAAAGGGTGTTTCTCTACGAAGGTGACATGGCCAATAACTCAGCTCAAGTGCCCCTACAGGAACACACATGGCATGAGCAATAAACAGTAGTTGGAAGCTACTGTCCTGCTGGAAAGCTACAACATAGCAGCCATCAGTGAAACTTGGTGGGATAAATACTATGACTAGAATCCTATGACTAGTTGTTTAGAAGGGACAGGAAAAGAACAAGGGGGAGAAGTGTTTCCCTCTATGTTAAGAAAAGGATAGAGCTGGAAGAGATGTCCATAAAATATAGCCACAAGCAAGACAAAACCTTATGAGCAGGAAGCAGAGACCAAAGCAAGAATGAGAACTTTGTAGCTGATGTCTACTACAGGCCACCTGATCAAGAGGATCATACTGAGTTAAGTCTTCTTACTTCAGCTACAGGAGGCATCATGCTCACAGGCTCTCATCCTGCTGGGGGATTTCAACCACCCCCACATCCACTACAAAAGGCACACAGCAAGCTGTAGGCAATCCAAGAGGCTGCTGGAGTGCCTCAATGATAACTTCTAAAGACAGGAAATAGCCCTCCCCAAGGGGACCTGGTAGTCACCAGTGCAGGGGAGCTCATCAGGGATGTCAAGACTGGAGGCAGCCTGGGCTACAACCACCATGCACCAGTGGAGTTCCCAGTCCTAAAGCACAGGAATCAGACAAAGAGCATAGTCAGGACCCTGAATTTTAGGAAAACACACTTCCAGCTCTTCAAGGATCAAATCAGTAGGACTCCCTGGGAAAGGACCCTCTGAGACAAGGGATCAGAACAGATATGGCAAATCTTTCCATGGAGCACAAGAGCTCTCAATCTCCAGGTGTAAGAAAAGGCAAGGAAGGGAAGAGACCAGAATGGCTGAGTCAAGACCTGCTGGTCAAACTAAAAGGCAGGAAGGAACTACATAAGTAGTTCAAGCAGGGACAGGTATCTTGGGCAGAGCATAGGGATGCCACCTGGTTGTGTAGGCATGGGGTGATGAAGGCCGGGGTGTGGCTGGAGCTGAATTTGGCAAGGAATGTGAGTAACAGCCCAGCAAGAAGGGCTTCTACAGATGGGTCAACCAGACAAGGAAAGTTAAAGAACACATACCCCTGTGGAGGAGGAATGGTGAGCTGGTAACAACACACCAGGAGAAAACTGAGGCTCTCAACAACTTTCTACCTCACTCCTCAGTGGCAATCTCTCTCCTCACACCTCCCAAGTTGAAGGACCACAAGATGGACACACCAGGGGGACAAAGTGAAGACAAGGTTCATGACTACCTGAGGAACCTGAATGTACACAAGTCTGTGAGACCTGATGAGAAGCATCATGCAGTCCTGAGGGAATTGGCTGCTCTAGTGGCCAAGCCACTCACCATCATACTTGGAAAGTCCTGGCAGTCAGGTGAAGTCCCTGGAGACTGGAAGAAGGAAAACGTTGCACCCTTTTAGAAAGGGTTGAAAGACAACTCCAGGAACTACAAAGCTGCCAGTCTCACCTCTGTGCCTAAGAAGATCATGGAACAGATCCTCCTGGAAGCTCTGATGAGGCACACGGCGGACAGAGAGGGGATTCAGTTCAGCCAGCATGGCTTTACTAAGGGCAAGTCCTTACCTGACCAGCCTAGTGACTTTCTACAATGGAGTGACACCACCAGTGGACAGGGGAAGGTAATGGATATCATCTCTCTGGACTTGGGCAAGTCCTTACCTGACCAGCCTAGTGGCTTTCTACAATGGAGTGACACCACCAGTGGACAGGGGAAGGTAATGGATATCATCTCTCTGGACTTCTGCAAGGCCTTTGACACAGCCTCCCACAACATCCTTCTAAGTTGGAGAGAGATGGATTTGATGGGTGAACTGTTCAGTGGATAAGGAACTGGCTGGATGGTCATATCCAGAAGGTAGCTGACAATGGCTTGAAGTCCAGACGGAGACCGGTGACACGTGGTGTCCCTCAGGGGTCCATACTGGGATCTGTGGTGCTTAATATCTTCATCAATGATGTATCGATCAAGATTGAATGCACCCTCAGAAGGTTTGGAGATGATACCAATCAGTGTGGTGTGGTTGATATGTCAGAGGGACAGGATGGAAAATGTCTCAGGGATACTAGTAGACAACAAGCTGGACACAAGCCAACAATGTGCACTTGCAGCCCAGAAAGCAAATCACATCCTGGGCTGCACCAAAAGAAACATGGCAAACAGATCAAGAAAGGTGATTTTGCCTCTCTGCTCTGCTCTGGTGAGACCCCACCTGTGGTACTGTGTCCAGCTCTGGGGCCCTCAACACAAGAAGGACATGAACCTGATGGAGCGGGTCCAGACGAGGACCAGAAAAATGCTGGAGCACCCCTCCTATGAAGACAGGGCTGAGAGTTTTTGGGCTGTTCAGCCTGGAAAAGGCTCTGGGGAGACCTTACAGCAGCCTTTCAGTACCTTAGAAAGGCCTACAGGACAGGTGGGGAAGGACTTTTTGTAAAGGACGTGTATCACTAGGGCAAGGGGCAGCAGTTTTAAACTGCAGAAGGGTAGATTTAGGCTGGACATTATAAGAAGTTCTTTATTATATGGGTGGCAGAACACTTCAACAGGTTGCTCAGGGAGGTGGTGAAGGCCCCTTCTCTGAGGCATTCAAGGTCAGGCTTGATGGTGCTCTAAGCAATCTGATCTAGTTGAGGATGTCCCTGCTGACTGCACAGCGGTTGGACTAGATGACCTCTAGAGGTCTCTTTCAACCAGCACATTCTAATAGCACAGATTTGGACAGATTGGCACCAGCTGCTGTTGTAACATAGAAGGTGAGGAATTGAATATTGCAAAACAAGCGAAACTACTTAGTCAGGTCAGGCAGAGGAATTATGATTATTTCCTAGGCAGGCCTCAAGGTGTAATGGCCATTTAACACACCGCCAGAGAGGAAGCAAAGATTTTAATTCAAACTCTGTGCCTTGCTGCTGGGGAATGCAAGACAGGGCAGGGCTGTGGAAAAACTTGAAGGATTACAGCTCACCTTCACCTCCTGCAACAACCTCTAATTAACTAGAGGATCAGTATGGACAGGATTCAAGGGAAACAAGAGACTTGTGAGGAGCCAGTTCTGTTACTTAAACTACAAGTAATGGTAGGAATTTAGACTAGGAAATTGATGCAGGTCTGATTATTTCAGATGAGGAATGCAGTGAATATTACTAGCTGTCTAAGAAACAAGGTGAGGAGTCTATCACATGAAGACAAACCTATTACCTCAGAGTAAGAAAATCTCAGGGCATTACATAAGAGTTTTCCTCACACCACATTCAGGAGACAAAATGAAACATATTTTGCTCAGATATCTCAGGTAGTGATGAGTGATGGTCTCTGCATGTTCCTGAAAACCCATGTTGGGGCCTTCAGACAGTGCAGGCAAGTAACTTGCAGGGATGACAGAACTTTCAGTTTTCAAAAGGAAGCCATCCATAATTAGAGAATTCCAGCTAAAAATATTATAGGAAAAGCACTTATTGCCAGCATTTTGTATCCTTCTGTTTTCAAGAGTCAAAGAATATTGAATCCTGAAGAGAACCCAGATGACTTGAGGAATTATCTAAATAAAGTCCTTGTTTTCCACCACGAAAGGTTCCCAAGAAGTGTCTTAGAACATAATTGTACTTGTAGGAACAATTACAGTTTCATACTGCAAGGGGAGCTGTTGGCACATAATACTACGCTTGTGCATTAGATCATCCACTAGGTTCTGTAATATCCACTTCCAGCTATAAGGAGTCATGTTTCAACACCTCTGATTCCCTGATGCTGACAAGCTAAACAACTTGTTTTGTCTCTGGGAGCTCTTCTCTGGTGATTAACTGCTTACGGTGAATACTAATTATATGAAAGTACAGTACAGTAGAAATAGTGTCCTATTTCCTCTACCTGCAGCATCTCCATCCTCTTCTGAAGAGACACTGCACTATTAATTCAGCTAAAACCAGAAAGATGACATTTTTCAGGACCACAAATAGGTTAATCTGTCTCTCAAAGCAAAACTTTCTTATCTTCCTGTGTGCACAGTAACTTTAAATGCAGAACATTGCACATTTGTAAATGCCTGCAATAATTCTGGAAAAAAATTTGCAGCAGGATGCGTGCAAATGAGTTCTGTTGGTTGTAAAGGCAGAGCAGTGTCCCCAATTCCCCATGTCCCAGTTTGAAAATTTACCCCAAATTATCCATTCCTGAAACTGCACCTCAGACTAAGATCTTTCCACAGGGGAGTCTATGAGAATTTGTTCTTCAATTTTAAATCTAAAGTGCCTTTTAAAACGCTAACACTGCAAAATTAGAAACCATTAAACAGTATAAGGCAGAGAGTGATTAAATCTACCAAACACATTCAAAGCAGCTTAAGCTACTTTTTAATTAAAGAGGAAAAGATATCACTAGCAACATTCAAACATTTTTATCTAGATAAAGTTAGGAGATTATTTAAAACACAAAAGATGCTGATGCTACCACATAGGAGACTGTATGAAATGACTTGAAGATTTCAATCCCTCCGTCCTAGGTAGAGATTCTGTGGTCAGAGAGGAACACAGCACAGCCAGTGCTGCAGTGTGATCACTCTATGGTTGCTGATTAAATAAGTGACACTAACAGCGGCCTTGGAAGGAGGCTGTGTGTTCCTCCTTCCTTCCTGACAGGATGGTGAGTAAAATCACAGTGGCTACAGCGACTGAATAACGGTAACAAGACATACATATCAGGGAGGAAAGAAGATCTGTTAATGTTTCAAGAGGCAATTTCAATAGACAGAAAATGGCAATACCTTAACAGTATCTTTTATTTTTAACCAGCAAATGTAAATAGAAAACAGTGTATAATTTTAAAGGTACATTAGGACTCCAGCCTTGTAGCTCAAATTCAGGCTCCAAAGAAACAGGCACAGTTCTGCTGAAGCACTGTAACTGTGTCCACTTATTGTGTAGTCAAATTCAAACCTGCAGCTTTAAGTTTTTGTGTTTCTTTTAAAGAAAAGAACAAGAAAAATGACCAGCAGTTCTAGTCAACTGCAGGCAAGATGCCAGGAGCCAAAGATCAGCTTCCTTCAGGCTCAGATGATATCATCTACTCCAAGGTCCTGAAGCTCTGCACTGGTGGGAGTGTTACAAAAGGTACTGGTGGAGAGCCTCATTTCTTACTTTCTTATTACATATGAACCCTACACTGTTCCTCAATTTAATACAAATTCTGTGTTCTTAACATCTGCTGTATCCAACACGTTTTTATGCTTCCCTTTGCCTAATAGAAGATTGGTCTTACCTAAACAGCATGCCCTAAAATAAAGCACAGGTACTTGGTAGCTGCTGGAGTACAGGACATGATACTCATAGCGAATCACTTCTTCTGTTGCACAGGCTCCGGGTACTTGAGAATCTTCCGAAGACTCCTAAAACAACAAACATGAACACAGTAATACATCAGCTTCTGCATCTGAATCAAAGGAAAGGTAATTCCTACTGTCGCAATAAATTCAATATACAGAACAGAAATAATGACAAACACCCCTTTCACAGGGGTGAGTTCACCCATCGAAATTTCGAAAGGAATTTTTCAGTACTGTCAAGAAAATCACAGATGTCCAAAGCCCACAAAAACATCTTCCAGACTTGCATCCACAAACTGTGAAGCATGTATAAGCATTCACAGAACTGAGGTCTTTCTCAGTGCAAGCTGCTTTTGTAAGCAAAAGACAAAAGCTCTCTAAAATCTTCATGGCACAATAACTGGTACAATACGGTGATTATAGTTGCATGTCTCCTTGTTACCTTTACTGTAGATCATTTTTAAAGTGTATCCTTAAATAATCTAGTTTTGCTTGCCAAAAGACAACTCAGATGTATCCACCAAACACTCTGTTCTACCTTCTTTAAAGGCTTTTTGCCAGAGGTTGCTTTTGCTAATAATATTTTTTAAGCTGAGACAATTATTTTTTTCTTGCTAATGTTTTCAGGCATAAAGTAAGCAAAGTTTATTGTAGATCTGAAATAAATCAGAAGCGATGGAACTTATTGCATTGACATATACCCCAGCTGCAGCATAAATTTCCTAACACTTCAAATTATTATTCAAACAGTGCTAAGCACCCAGTTGTTCTGACTTTTCTAACAATTGTCAATACTCAACATCCCTGAAAATGGAACCCTTAAATTAATAACACCACTAAGATGAAATGTTTGAACAAACTTTCCAAGAAGACACTATGGGTGTGGACTTGTTCAGTTTTCAAACCCTCAAATTTACATGCACAAACTAAGCAACCATAATGCCCCACAGGTTGGGTGTGCATTTCACAATTTGACTACTGCAAAGCAACTGAGAATACTGGCTTACTGTCTCTGTTCAAGGAAAATAAAGACAACTGAACAGAGAAGAAGAACCAGCAGCATCCTTTGAACACTATATGCTGGTTTATCACCCACAAAATTTAAAACTATTTGGCACTCTTATCTCACATCCTTAACTCAGCAATGAATTACCTATGAAGAGATACAAGAACTGGTAAACTGTAGCAGTAAGGACACACAGAATACTTCCAATTTATTTGACAGCCCACATAAAAACTATTTTTCCAAAATTCAGTGCACTAGACTATCAGATGTTGCTGCGACACACGAAGAGAAGATCACAAACAGAAAGCCCAGACTTTGTGAAGCTACATACCAGATTACTGTAAATACATTTTTAGACATTAAACAAGAATATCATAGATCCTCACAGAACAGAAGGTTTCTGGGCAGCAGCAGGAATAGCTGATTTTAGCTTATTGGGAAACAGATATCTAAAGCACTGAAAAGAGATGTTAAAGAAAGAGCTTTCCCTGTTAACCTAGTTTTTAAAATTGTGTGTGAAGGGATACTTAAGAGAAAATGCCAGAATGGACACTGATGATTTGTGTATTTGACTTCATGAGCCAGGTGACGTTAGGTACACTATGCCCAGTTCCCACATAAATGTGTAACAGAATAAGAAGGCAAGGTTCTTTGGCTCCTCACAGATGTCATATGATGCCAACAGACATGAAATACAAATTAAAAAATCTCTCTCAAGGAAAAAGAGATTTCTTTTCTACAGTAAGCTGAACATTCTTTAAAATGGATCCCTTTTCAAATGCTTTAGAGAAAATAGTAAAAGAAGTAACAGTAGCAGACTGTGGGAAAAGACAGCAAAAACCATGTACATATTTTCTTTCAAGTTTGTAGGGGTGAGAAAGAGTCCAAATTCAAAGCTGAAGCTACATCAAAATTTATAATAACCTTTTGTATCAACCTTCTGGAATTAAAATCATACTGCAATGTTTCATCAGATATTAGCTTACCTGGCCCTAGAAAAAATACTTCTCCTGGAGATGGCAAAACTACTTGTTTATGGCAAGACTACTTGTTCATGTTTTAAATACTACTGTTCCAGGAAAAAAGCTTTGTAGATGTATATATATCTTATCTCTCCTGTTTTCTGGGCATAAAGGTAAAATTACTGTATACTCTCATATAGATACTGATATCTATTTGTGATTATTTTAGACTGAATGGTAAAGAAGCCATATTCTTTACCACTTCCAAAAGCTGAGGAAAAGAAGTAAGTTAATACTCACTCAAAAATTAAATACTCAAAGATATATACCCTAAGGGGAAATGTGCTTTATAAAAACTCTACTTACTATCTCACAAAGTCATAAATTAAGCTAGGAACAACTCTATCATTAAGAATTCAACTTACTGAATTAGCACAGATTTCAGCTGTAAAGCAGTTTCTACCTTTATCTGTTAGATTAGGAAAAGGAAAGCAATGGAGTGACTTTCTAATTCCACTCTTCCTTGAGAAGGCCACTGAGAAATCTTAAGAATTCTTACCATTACTAGAGGTACATTAGATGGTGAAATACTTCTCAAAATACCCCATTACTTGCAGAGAAAGGCCATTTCATTCAGAAGTGGCCTTCCCAGAACACATACATAGTTTGATGGCAGAAGAGGCAGCAGAGAAGAAGAAAGCTTTACTGCTTCATTCTTTTGGAGAGCAAAATATGTTTGAACACGTCTGTTTTGCATTACCCTCGATTTTTTTTGACTGATAGTTTATGCAGTTTCTGAAATCAAGCTTTCAGTTGAATGCAAAGCTTCTGCTCTGTAACAAGTTGGATTTCAGGCTACTACAAAGTTTCTAATACTTACTCTAAGTAATTTTGTGATATTCAGATCTTTCTCAGCTGTTTCTAGTGACAAATGGCCACATTGTATTTGTGATCTGCATACAAAGGTAGATAGCTGAATCCCTCTTAGGGCTACCTATAATCCCCTTTCCTTTCAGTAAACAGCAGTTTAGAGGTTTCTTACATAAAAAGATACATCACTGATGTGTAATCCTGTACTTTACAGTTTCTGAAAGTACAGTATTTATGCAGGGAAAGTATATTTTGGAGACTGAAAGTTTTGATGGTATCTCCCTAGCTGATGAGATGAATAAAATGAGTACAGTCATTTTAGGTGATCTTTGGAACATCGAAAAAAAATCTATGCATGGCTGAATAAAGCCATGGAGCCTCAGAGAGTTTTACCTCAGCCCAAAAGAAAAGATTTATTTTTTCACTCTTTAACCAACTGACATGGCCATAAACATAAAAAAATCAGGTGTAACAGAAGAAGCCCCATAGAAATCTATTTATATATATATATATATGTCATATGATACCCTATTTACTTTTCTTTTCAACTAATTGATTCCTTTTTTTGTGTGCATAATATTTGATTTTTGAGCTAATGCTGAATTTTAGTTAATGTACTAGACAATATTTTTCATAACTGCTGCAAAATTCACACGTCTGCACACCACAAAACAATTTCACAGTTTTGCTTAGATTTTGCGAAGACCCCACATCAACAACAGCACCAAAAAACCCTGAAACATGAACAAAATTGTGTTCCTTAACAATACCATGAAGTAATTTGATTTCTCTTTCTTTTTTTGTTTCTGCTTTGCAAATTTGCTTGTGTGCTTACCATGCTTCAGGTTAAAACTGCGAATCCAGGACTCACTGACTGTTTCCTAAACAAATGGGGAAGCTGTCATCAGGAAGCATCTGCTCCTCTATTGCTCTCATGTAAAATCACTCTCCTGCTATCAGAACGGACTATTGAGCAGATGTTTAAAAGCAATGTATGTATTAGAAAAAAGATAAGCAGCAACTACCTAATTAATTACATTAGTTCCATCATAAATGAATTATCACTAATTTTAATTCATATAAAATTGTTCTCAGCCTTTAAGTATCCCCTAAACAAATTAAGTCAATTTGTTCCCTTTAAAAGGCTAAATTATTCAAATCACTAGATAAGAAATGATGCTGCATGTCATTCTGAAGGCAAAATAACGTATTTGTACTATTTTTATTCCTCGTGATGAAGAAGCAAAGCTTAAAACCCTTGGCAACAAGTTAATTTGACAGCAGGGGAGAGTCAATAGTGTGTTTTGATACTCTTTAGTAGAAACTGTGCTCTGCAAACTGCAGAGTAGCAGGAAGGTATGGGTTAAGGCAGGTCACCTTTGGAGGGAGGGCTCCAAAGGAAAGGGAAGGGCCAGGGAAGTGACAGATAGGGTAAACTGGGAAGGTGACAGAACCAACAAACAACAAAAAAAAGGAGATTTTTGTCTGCTGACACCAAACATTTCCCTCTCCCCACCTCTCCTGCAGAGGCTGGCTAAGCCAGCCTTCCTTGCTCAGTTCAATTTCCCTTTGAAATGCAGATGCAAGCCCTAATGCCCTTTTTTGGGGAAAATCTAAGAGAAATGGTTTAAAGAACAGCAGGCACATTTCTCCTGGATCTTAAGTCAGTGTTGCCTTTCTCCCAATTCCCATGTTCCTCATCTCTTTTGCTGTCTTGACCTCTATTTCCTCCTGCTACAGGCCAGCCTCCTGGGAAATTCTAGTGCAGGAGCATGGCAGGATTGGGCTGCAGGCAGGAAAGGGAGGAAGAGGTGACGCAGGCACATTTACTGGTATTGCTAGTTTCATTGTGAGGGGAGAAAAGGAGGAGATGCAATTGAGATTAGTAAGCAAATCTGATTTCATTGCTTGAAATACATTTACACTTAATTTAATTTCAGCCTCTAAAGTTGAAAACAAATGTATCACTGTTTCTCTAAGTTGGTGTCTCTTTTTCTTCAGAGATGAGTGTGAGCTACCCTATGAAACACAAGAACTCTCAGGGAGTAGTTCCCCTCCCTGTTCAACACTTTCCCTTTGGCAAATAGTGAGATCTGAACATGAAAACTGAATGGTAGGACAGTGTTCATCAGATAGCACTAAACCAGAACTTAATGTGAAGGGTGTGGCAGCATGGTGAGATTGTATCTGCACTCTTTATTCTTCCTCCTGGGTGTTCTCCACATTTATTTGGACTACGTCTCACTTTTTGCCTGCAGCCCCCATGGGTCTAGTCTCTACAGGTCATTTTGCTGCTGGTTTTTCTTCCCCCTGTGTAACCTCCAATCATTCCCCACCCTTACACAGACCCTGAATCTCCAGATCTGATCCCTGGTTGCAGAGGAATAGCGGTGGACCTCTAAGCAGCAGCCCACCTCACACTATCACAAGCTCAGGCTGTGCCTGCAAGCTGGATGATGGCAGGAGATGGAAGCTTGGCTGACTGAGTGAAGGCTGAACTGCCGGCACACTCAGTGCCTGGATTGAAGTTTCAAAATGAAGTATTGCTTGAAAATTGCAAGGATGCCTAGAAAATGGAGAGGAAGAAAAAATAAAAACCTCCTTGCAAAAAAATAAACATGCTGAGCAACAAAAAAGCAACAAACCAAGGTTTGCAAGAATCTCAAAACCATACTACAGCATGGGGGTATTTTTATTTTAAAATTGTAGGAGAATTTCAGTTTGCATTAAGTGATTGTCAGTATTTTCTGTTCACTATTAAATATTCATACTATGCTAGAATTTATAGGCTCTAATCAAACTTACCACACTGTATCATGGCCTGTAAAAATGCATAAAAATGTGGACATCTTCCTGAATAATTTAAGTGTAAGATGAATGGTGTACAAATATCTTTGCCACCAATTACAGTGTTTTTATATACAATAATAAAATGCTCTTTTATGTGAAGTATATATGGGAATACAACAATCTCCATGTGTTTTCCGGTGCTGCCATCACTCATAAGAGTTAAGCTAGAACAGAACAGAACAGAACAGAACAGACCAGACCAGACCAGACCAGGTTGGAAGAGACCTTCGAGATCATCAAGTCCAACCTATCATCCAACACCATCTAATCAACTGAACCACGGCACCAAGTAGCCCATCAAGTCTCTTCCTAAACACCTCCAGTGATGGTGACTCCACCACCTCCCTGGGCAGCACATGTCAATGGTAAATGACTCTTTCTGGGAAGAACTTCTTCCTAACCTCCAGCCTAAACCTCCCCTGGTGCAGCTTGAGACTTTGTCCTCTTGTTCGGGTGCTGGTTGCCTGGGAGAAGAGACCACCCTGAGCGCACCCTCAGCAAGTTTGCTGATGACACCAAGCTGTGTGGTGCAGCAGACATGCTGGAGGGAAGGGAGGCCATCCAGAGGGACCTTGACAGGCTGGAGAGGTGGGCACAAGCAAACCTCATGAAGTTCAATAAGAGCAAGTGCAGGGTCCTGCAGCTGGGTCGAGGCAATCCCAGGCACAAATACAGGCTGGGCAATGACTGGCTGGAAAGTAGCCCTGAGGAGAGAGACTTGGGGGTGCTGGGGGACAAAAAGCTCAACATGAGCTCTCAATGTGCACTTGCAGCCCGCAAAGCCAATCAGATCCTGGGCTGCATCAAGAGAAGTGTGGCCAGCAGGTCGAGGGAGGTGATCCTCCCCCTCTACTCAGCCCTAGTGAGACCTCACCTGGAGTACTGTGTCCAGTTCTGGAGCCCCTATTACAAGAGGGATGTGGAGGTGCTGGAACGTGTCCAGAGAAGGGCCAGAAGGATGATCAGAGGGCTGGAGCACCTCTCCTATGAGGGCAGACTGAAGGACTTGGGGCTGTTCAGTCCGGAGAAGAGAAGGCTCCGAGGTGACCTAATTGTGGCCTTCCAGTATCTGAAGGGGGCCTCCAAGAAGGCTGGGGAAGGACTTCTCAGGATGTCAGGTAGTGATAGGACTAGGGGGAATGGAATGAAGCTGGAGGTGGGGAGATTCAGGCTGGATGTGAGGAGGAGGTTCTTCACCATGAGAGTGGTGAAGCCCTGGAATGGCTTGTCCAGGGAGGTGGTTGAGGCCCCGTCCCTGGGGGTGTTTAAGAGCAGGCTGGATGAGGTTCTGTCCAGCCTGATCTAGTGTGGGGTGTCCCTGCCCATGGCAGGGGGGTTGGAACTAGATGATCCTTGTGGTCCCTTCCAACCCTGAATGAAACTATGAAACTATGAAACCAGCCCCCAGCTGGCTACAACCTCCCTTCACGTAGTTGTAGACAGCAAGAAGGTCTGCCCTGAGCCTCCTCCAGACTAAGCAACCCCAGCTCCCTCAGCCTCTCCTCATAGGGCTTGTGCTCCAAATCTCTCCCCAGCTTTGCTGCCCTTCTCTGGACTCGTTCCAGTGACTCAGCATCTTTCCTAAACTGAGGGGCCCAGAACTGGACACAGGACTCAAGGTGTGGCCTAACCAATGCTGAGTACAGGGGCAGAATGACCTCCCTGCTCCTGCTGGCCACACTATTCCTGACACAGGCCGGGATACCATTGGCTTTCTTGGCCACCTGGGCACACTGCTGGCTCATCTTCAGCCTACTATTGACTGGGACCCCCAGGTCCCTTTCTGCCTGGCTGCTCTCCAGCCACTCTGACCCCAGCCTGTAGCACTGCATGGGGTTGTGGCCAAAGAGCAGAACCAAGCACTCAGACTTGTTCAGTCTCATGCCCTTGGACTCTGCCCATCTGTCCAGCCTGGCAAGGTTCCTCTGCAGAGCTCTCCTACCTTCTAACAGATCAATACCTGCCCCCAGCTTGGTCTCATCTGCAAACTTACTGATGATGGACTCAATCCCTTCATCCAGATCATCAATAAATATATTGAAGAGGATGGGGTCCAGTACTGATCCTTGGGGGACACCACTAGTGACTGGCCGCCAGCTGGATGTAGCACCATTCACCACCACTCTCTGGAATCAGCCCTTCAGCCAGTTCCTAACCCAGCACAGAGTGCTGCTGTCCAAGCCAGGGGCTGACAGCTTGGCCACGAGTTTGCTGTCGGGGACGGTGGTAAAGGCCTTGCTGAAGTTCAGGTAGACTACATCTGGGACCTCTCCAGTGAGCCAGGACTAATGAAAAATGATGGGAGAGCAGCTTGGCCAGCTCATCCGCCAGCTCTCTCAGCACCTCAGGATGGATCCCATCTAGTCCCACGGACTTGTGGGGATCCAAGCGGCTAAGGAGATCTCTAAGTACTTCCTCCTGGATCACAGGGGAACTATACTGCTCCTTGCCTCCATCTGCCAGCTCAGGAGGCCAGCTGTCTGCAAGACATTCTATCCTGCTATTAAAATTTGAGGCAAAGAAGGTGTTAAGTACCTCTGCCTTTTCCTTATCTTTTGGTACTATTTTCCCCTCCGTGTCCACCAAGCAGTGGAGGTTTTCCTTGCCCCTCCTCTTGCTATTAATGTATTTGTAGAAGGATTTCTTCTTGTTCTTCACAGCAGAGGCCAGTCTGAGCTCTAAATGGGCTTTTGCCTCTCTGATTTTTTTCCTACATGACCTAGCAACATTCTTAAACATTCCAGGGGTTACCCTACCTTCCATCCAAAGATGATACACCCTCTTTTTTTCCCTTAATTTCTTTAGAAGTTCATTGCCCAACCAGGCTGAAGGTAACAGTATGATGGCAACAAAAGAGCTCTGAGGAAGTTACCTTACAGATTTATTTTCTATATGGAGCTACAAAACCCTTCCCACTATCTTCAATTTCTTCAAATTCAGTTAGCCACGTGAAGAACCTCATTAAATACTGCCCCTCCACAACAGAGATGGAAAGTGGTCCTTAAATTACTCAGTGAAGTTCCTAAGTGCTGTGTCCAAAGAGTCTTCTTGTAGAAGACACAGCTACCTTGAAAAGTCTCTAAGCCACCAATGGAAAAACTCAGAGGTAAGTTCATGTAAACAGGCAATGGAATCCTTTGGGCACAGAGATTCCTGAAATACTTCATTTACCAATGGAAAGTCTGACTGCAAGTCAGCACCCTGACTCTTATGCTGCTAAAGAATCCAGACCTTATTAGAATTACTATTTTCTCACAAAAAGTACCATAGGTTACTAACAAAAAAAAAAAAACAAAAAACAAAAAAAACCCCACACAAAACCAAAATAACAACAAAAAAATTAACGAAGAAACAAAAAAAACCCCCACACAGTCTTTTGTCATTCAAGGCATTCCAGAAGACCAAAACCAAGACTTCCATCCCCACCAAAAAATGCAGGACATAAAACTGAAGCAGTCCTTCATGCATTAACATTTACTTCTAATGGATGGAAATTAGATTTGTCTTTTGATTGCTTTAAAATAGCTATCACAAGTGAAAACAAAATCTGTTCAAGCAAAAGAAGCAATGGACCATGAAAACAGAACAATTTCGAATCTTTTCTTCACATAAAGGTGGGGAATTCCCTCAAAATCATTCTTCACTCTTCCTGGTTTGTCACATATAAAAACCAAGACTTGGTGGTTTTCCTACTCCCTCAGGAAAAAAAGGAGAAAAAAACAAATGCACACATTTTCTCCTCTTTTTGTTTGGAGTATAAGAGTTCATGCTTAAAAGAAGGATGCATGCAAAGTTACAAATACACCCTGTGCAAAAGGACAGAGCAACATCATCTGTAAGATGTAGAGATGCATTCAATTCCACTGCCTCCAACCAATATTTTTTGGCAATATTATTTCCAGGAATTACACATTTATAGCAGTCCTTCCTTGTAAGTATGATGAGATGAGAAACAATTAGAGATGATGGCACCTGTACCTCCTGTTTTTTACTTCTAGTCTTTCTGTAAGGACAGATAAGGTTTGGAGACCACTCTGCAGGTGACCCCCTCCAGGGACAAAACATCCAGCCTCTTTTTCTGAGTACTGTAGAAAGTGAGTCCAAAGTCCTTTCTCTGTCTCATCCAATGTATATTTAGTTATTCCATATGAAACAGAATGCCTTCCACAATACCTTAACACCCAATGAGCAGCTTCCAGCCCCTCTGCTAAAGGAGAGAACTGAAATCAGGACTGCCTTTAGTTTCCCTCACACTAGTTACCAATACAGACCAACCAGCATCACAGAATCACAGAATATATCTGGTTGGGAGAGACTTCAAAGATGATCAAGTCCACCCCTCAATCCAGGATGCAGTGGTCAATACTAAACCATGTCCCTAAGAGCCAGGTCTGCTTGAACACCCCCAGGGACCCAACCCTGCCCCAGCCCTGGGCAGACCATGCCAATATCTGATAACCCTCCCTGTGAAGAAGTATTTCCTAGCAGCCACCCTGAACCTCCCCTGGTGCAGCTTGAAACCATTTCCTCTAGTCCTGTCACTTGACACCAGGAAGAGGCTGGCCCTCTCCTTGCTCCAACCTCCCCTCAGGTACCTGTAAAGAATGATTAGGTCTTCCCTCAGCCTCTTCTTCCCCACACTGAACAACCCCAGCTCCCTCAGATGCTCCTCATAGGCCATGTGCTCCAGGTCCTTCACCAGCCTTGTTGGCCTTCTCTGGACATGCTCCAGCACCTTCCTACAGTGATTGGCCCAGAACTGAACACAGTAGTTGACATGTGGCCTCACCAGTGCTGAGCAGAGGGATGATCACCTCCCTGTTCCTTCTGGCCACTTTGTTTCTAATACATGCTGGGATGCCACTGGCATTCTTGGCCACCTGAGCACACTGCTGACTATCAATCAATATATCCAGGTCCCTCTCCAAGTTATAGCTTTCCAACCACACATCCATGAGGCTGTAACTTACCATGCGGTTGTTGTGATGCAGGTGCAGGTCCTGGCACTTGGCCTTGTTGAACTTCATAAAATTAGCCTTGGCCCATTGGTATAACCCGTCTAGGTGTCACCGCAGAGCCTGCCTTGCCTCTAGCAGATCAACACAGCCACCCAGCTTGGTGTCATCTGCAAATTTACTGAGAGTGCACTCAATCCCTTATCATGATAATTGATAAAGATATTAAAGAGGACAGGGCCCAGTACTGAGCCCTGGGGGACACCACTAGTGACCGGGGTCAGCTAGTAAACAGCAGCTCCATTCACCATCTCCTCTGGATGTCTTTTGCAGGGCACATTTTGGCACTTGTGTTCTCCGAAGCCTTCCTAGAACCAGTCCTGAAATGGGCCATGGAAGCATGGCATGACCAGCGTGGGACTGTCAATGGCAGGGTAAGATTTCTTCTGGACCAAATTTTGGCTGGAGCTGAGAAATGCACCCATGTCCTTTAGTGGATACAACCTCAAGTTATATAAATGTGTGAATTTTCCTACTCCAGTGTTACAGGGCAAAAAAAAACTATGTTTAACAGAAATTTTGGAATTTGCTTTGCAAGCCATCATAAGAAGTAAGTGCAAAACAAACCAGCCCTCAACAGTGCTACCACAAGTCAAAGGTGCATGCAGGGGTGCACAGTTTTCAAGGGTCAAAATAAATAGATCAAGTAGGTATAAACTCACATTGCTGCAGTCTGTTTGCTATAATTATTAGAGTAATAGACAAAAAAAAAAAATTCACACAGAAGCAAAGTTTTATACCACTGAAGATTTCAACCAGACACACAAAATCCAAACAGCAGTATTTTTCCCATTATTTTTGTCATTATCTTGCATTTGTGTAAATTGGAACAGGTTCCTACTTCAAAGTTAAGTATTATTTCACAAGATTATCACTTTTTTTAACTCAGGTGCTTCCAGCATGGAAAAAAAAGAAGCTGCTACACATGAGGGCAAAGGCATCAGTTCAGCTGTATTTTAGGTCAGTTTTATTTTTTTTTAGAACAAGGATTATTATTTCTGCTTTGAGAATCTCAGCAGCAACCCAGTTTTGGCCATGCTTAATTCAATGGGGAGACTGACAGCAAATGCCTACAAACCTTTCCTTTAGAGAAGACAAATGCAAATCCTCATTAATTTCTGAGATGGGAAACTGTATGAAAATGGTGCCAAGACTGACAGACAGTGTTTAGCAGTAATTCAAGTGAAAAAGTTACAGACAGAAATGCTCAAATTGTCACAAAATCTGGCATTATAAAGCCAAGAAATGTGGAGTTAAAGGTTACAATTAAAAGCAGATGAATGGGAAGTGGGGATGGTGCAGTTCTGGAGTTGTTTGCTGTGTTAAAGGCGTGGCCTGTCCCTGTAGTGGGGCTGGGCAAATGCTTCAGGGAGGCTGCTCTGCACCAATATTCACCAATGACACTGTCAGGGAAAGGCAGTCTTCCTGGGACAGTGACTGACTCTCCTAAGTATAACAGTTGAATGAAAAAGAAAATAGTATCTGATAAAGTTAGGATCTGTCAAAAATGACACAACTTAAAAGTTTCCTGTGATGCTAATCTAAGCTTGGCCATACCCTGTATTATATAAGCACAAGAATTAGAAACAATAATCATAAATCATGTAGCTTAACTACAGCTAGTTTATTTGAATATGAGAGATCCAATTAAATTAACTCTACTTTAAAGCTGAAGTGTGAGAGTATTCTCTAACAAAATATTTCAAGTTTAAAATAATCTTAATTAAAAAAAATTAACTACCACTAAAAAGAATTATGAATATCCTTGTCAGTCCTACAAAGAATTCAAAATAAATCTGTATTTGTTGCCATGCTTTCACAAAACTATTAGCACATTATGATCCAGTGATGTTTTCTTTTTGGAAGCATATAGATGTAATAGATATTATCTTTTTGTATGGAACAGGACCAGACCCTACCAAACCAAGTAACTTCAGCTTTTGTTTGCTCTGAAAGCCTCTTAATTTTATTAATACACGATGTGACACAGATGTACTGACTTTCTAGTCTCTAATCACTGTTATATAGGAAATGCAAAGGTCTGAATTCAGATTTGGGCAGGTCAAAAGCCCTTCAGTTCATTTTCAAACACAATACTCTGTAAGACCACTCCAAGTATTAATAAATATAACGTTATCAAGCGTCACTGATCACAACCAGCCCAAACGTATATTGAAGACATTCATAGTGGTTGGATAGAAAGTACTGAATAACTTCTTTTATTAATGTGATTTCAAATGAAAACTGCCACGCTGTATTACATGATACTATTAATTTTCAGGAATGCAGCACATAATAGATCTCAATGTAAATTTATCTGCTACCAAGCTTTACAAAGAAGTAATTGTGGTTTGAAAAAATGCAGCTAAAATTTGACAAAATTCAGATGAGAAGACACAATGCAATATATTCCTGCAATTAAAAATTGTCTGTTAGGGCATTATCTAACAATAAAGATAGCTATAGCACATTCCTACCGCTCAGTAACACAACTGGGAGACTGCTGTGGAAAACCAAAGAAAAGAGAGAAGTGGAGAAGAATCTCAGCTAAAGTAACAGACAGCCAAGAGCTTTGTACAACTCAATACAACTGCACCTGGAAGCCAGCTATGCTTCACAACGAAGAATTTGGAATTTGCTTTACAATTCTTTCAAGCTAAACAGAAAATCTCTATGAATAATTCACAATGCTTCTGCCTGGACTGCATCTTCTAACAGCCTCCATCTTCATACAAACCCAGCACAGAACTAGGAATACTCAAAATATTTCTGCTGCAGTATAGGGTAGAAAACACCTGTAATGGTCATGGTCCACCACCACATAAATACCAGTGACCAGAAGCACCACTGTTATCAGAATGCTTGCAACAAAATGGTACGTGTTGCACATAGCTACTCTGGGCAGTGACTGGCTGGAAAGCAGCCCTGAGGAAAGAGACTTGGGGGTGCTGGGGGAGGAGAAGCTCAACATGAGCTCTCAGTGTGCACTTGCAGCCCGCAAAGCCAATCAGATCCTGGGCTGCATCAAGAGAAGTGTGGCCAACAGGTCGAGGGAGGTGATTCTCCCCCTCTACTCAGCTCTGCTGAGACCCCACCTGCAGTACTGTGTCCAGTTCTGGAGCCCCTATTACAAGAGGGATATGGATGTGCTGGAACATGTCCAGAGAAGGGCCACAAGGATGATCAGAGGGCTGGAGCACCTCTCCTATGAGGGCAGACTGAAGGACTTGGGGCTGTTCAGTCTGGAGAAGAGAAGGCTCCGAGGTGACCTAATTGTGGCCTTCCAGTATCTGAAGGGGGCCTACAGGAAGGCTGGGGAAGGCCTTCTTAGGATCGCAGGTAGTGATAGGACTAGGGGGAATGGAATGAAGCTGGAGGTGGGGAGATTCAGGCTGGATGTGAGGATGAAGTTCTTCACCATGAGAGCGGTGAAGCCCTGGAATGGGTTGTCCAGGGAGGTGGTTGGGGCCCTGTCCCTGGAGGTGTTTAAGAGCAGGCTGGATGAGGCTCTGTCCAGCCTGATGTAGTGTGGGGCGTCCCTGCCCATGGCAGGGGGGTTGGAACTACATGATCCTTGTGGTCCCTTCCAACCCTGACTGATACTATGATACTCTTGGCCAAACTCAAGTATAGTGTTCCTACAGAACTTTTGCACTCATACAAATGCCATATAATGTCAATTAATTAATTTATCTCAGCACTAGGTGGAGGGATGTAAAGAGATTGTTCTGTACACAGCTGTTGACAAGTAATCCAGATTTTGCTTCATACATTTTATAAATGAGCTATGTAAAATACTTCAACCAATTAGCAAATTGTTACAAACAAATGTTCATTCTTTAATTCTGAGGGAGCAGCAGAAACTGGAGAAGGGAAAGTAGAGCTGGTATGTTTGCCTCCTCCATCTCAATGCTGTATTCACCTGTGTTGCGAAGTTCCTCATGCTGTGTGGGGAAGCTCAAAGGCACGTTTTTTTTACCTCAGAAGAGCACTTCAGACATCAAGTCCAAAGGCAGCACCCCTCCTGTTCCACTTAGTATGAGTTACTCAATGCTTGATGAAGCAGAGAACACAGCCCTGGTGAATGACACCCTGTCACACTAGCCTCCACAGGTGATTTTTGTGCTCAGAGGGCACAAAGCCTGAAAGGCTCCACAGCCTAAACTTCCCTGACTGTATCAGAAAGTGATTCATCCAGTATCCCACAGGATACAAGACCTGAGGAAAGAGCTAGTAATTGCATACATGTGCAGAGAAAGAACCAGAACATTTCTTTGACTGTTGTTATGTTTTATCTGCTGTTGTTTCTTTCAAAAGCTACTCTGTGGCTACTGAAGTTAATTTATCCCTTCAGTTCAATTAAGGTATATCAGGACTATTTCATGTATTCATCTCCATTTACAACTAACTGAAATCATAGCTAAGACGATGAAGTATTTAATTGGTTAAATTGCTCTTGCTTTTCAAAACTGAAATATTCCAAGTGTCCCAAAGGCATTTAATTCCAAAACAGGAAGCTGAATAGGAGAGCGCTCAGTAACTCTAATCGTGTGCAGATCTCTTGGAAAGTATTTTCCTAAACATTTGCTGAAAGAACCTTTTATTGTACTGCATGCTGCTGCATGTACCCCAAATAGGATCCCAGAGAAATGGCAAGATATTTACTACTTGAATTATTTCTGGTTATGTAAAGGAATCACTATAGAATCAAATACAAGAATACTTTCCTAAATATTAAACTTCAGTCATGTGCAAAACAAAGGAAGTAGGGAAAGCAAAAGCAACTAGAATTACATTAAATATGTATTTCTAATTCCTATACGATAACCTAAATCATAAGGCAGAGGCTGTGAATGGTGCTGCTGCACAAAAAATCAAAGCCACAATTTAATTGTTTTCTTTCTTAACTTCTGTTTATAGGTTTCTGCAACTCAACTGCAATCCCTAGAGGAGTAATTGTAGAAGAAAGGCCTGGTGTCCATATGATGTTTTGAACACTACTGCTGAGGTCCCTATTCTGTAATATTTCAGGTAAAAGAGGACTTCTGCATTTTTGACTCAGTGCTGAGTCTGGAAGTAATAGGGGAGCAGATCAAGAATTTGTGGCTGTAGGAATCAGTTTCCAAGTACCAGGATCTCTAATATGTTGAATTCTACAAGACTGTATGCAGTCGATGGAAAAAGGGCAAACACTGGCTTTTAAATCAATTCATATGTTTTCACAAACACTGAATACCTATGTATAGTGTAAGTGTAGATATGTGGAATTTAATTCATAGCGGATGGTAATTTTTCCCTGAAGGACCCCTTGCCTCATTCAGCAAACAGGACAGACAGACAGCAGCAGTACCCTTTTTACCCTTCTCACTCTATATGCGACTTCCAAGACCCATATGGAGAAAAAGCATAAGAAACTCCAGTGCATGTCCCTCATACTCACAAGAAACCGTAATTCTTCATTTCTCCAGAACTGACTCAAAGAGCTATAGCAGGAAGAGGAAGATGTTCAAAGAAATGAATGTTTTGCAGAACTTTCAGTGTACTTGGTGATTCTTTGAGATTTGCCTTTTCAAGAGAAGGAAACCGGAGGTACAACATCATAGCATTGACCAGCAGACAAGTTACCCATTAGCTCTGGAGCATTTAGGAATGTTTTGTCGTTGGCAGGCATTCACAAAATTGACCTCTCTCAACAAAAGGGCATCATATGAGCACGGGTTACTCAAGCTTACAGTTACATGCAGTATAGTCAGTGAGTGTTCTAAAAACAGGAAATTGGGAGAGAAGTGTTGTGAAAGATTTATCTGTGATCCAAAAGAATAAAACTGTGAAGAAATAGTAAAATGTAATAATTTCCCTCTTTTCCTAAAACAAAAAAGAAGAAAAAGAAAAAAGAAAAAGAAAAAGAAAAAAAAAAAAAGAAAAAGAAAAAGAAAAAGAAAAAGAAAAAGAAAAAGAAAAAGAAAAAGAAAAAGAAAAAGAAAAAGAAAAAGAAAAAGAAAAAGAAAAAGAAAAAGAAAAAGAAAAAGAAAAAGAAAAAGAAAAAGAAAGAGGAAAAGGAAAAGGAAAAGGAAAAGGAAAAGGAAAAGGAAAAGGAAAAGGAAAAGGAAAAGGAAAAGGAAAAGGAAAAGGAAAAGGAAAAGGAAAAGGAAAAGGAAAAGGAAAAGGAAAAGGAAAAGGAAAAGGAAAAGAAAAAGAAAAAGAAAAAGAAAAAGAAAAAGAAAAAGAAAAAGAAAAAGAAAAAGAAAAAGAAAAAGAAAAAGAAAAAGAAAAAAAGAAAAAGAAAAAGAAAAAAAAAAGAAAAAGAAAAAGAAAAGATGAAAAGTGACAGAAGCATCACTAGGAAAGAGGGAGTATGAACTAATGTTCACACTTCGTGAAAGGGGTGGTTTTGAGCAATACAGGAGACAGGAAGGTCAAAGAGAAGCACACTGATTTAAGAACTCTGGCAGCACTTAGAATCATAGAATCAACCAGGTTGGAAGAGACCTCCAAGATCATCCAGTCCAACCTTCTGGTGGATAGTTGCTGCAAGACTTGGAGCAAGATAGCACAGTATACTCTCCCTTTAAGAGAAAACACTGTGCAGAGAGATAAAAGTAATGCAGATGAAGTTACTCAGCTTAGGTCAAAAATCACCTAGGTGAAGAACTACAAAAATAGGATCCACAAGAATACAAATGGTGCCAACAGGATTTTACTTGGATAGAAATCTCTCAAGTACTGTAGAGCGATTAGTACTGCCAGGAACTGCTGGAGACAATGCTTCTAGTATTGGCAAGACTCACTTTGCCTTAGATGTGATATTTGACTAATTTCTTCACCAAAAAGTCACTGAATTAACAACAACGAAAACTTTCATGTGGATTAATGAAGTTTTAAGATGATTATAGGGTAGGTGCTTATGTATAATAAACCTGGCTCATAGATCTCAATTACATTTAAGTACAAACAAATACATTAAGACAGAGGCATGTATGATATTATGCTCAAAATCTCATAATCAACGAATTGCAAGACTGCAAATTTGGTGGGAATCTCTCCACTGTCAGACTGGCAGAGATCACTGAAATTTTAATGCCTTGGACAGAAGATCAGAGTGTGCTCTGCTTCCTAGGATCAGCTAGGAATTTTACAAATTAAAGGAATGGCTGCTGGTATCTTACAACAGATTTTCACTTTCTATGATGAACCGAGAAACAAGTTTTGTCCTGTAAGACACAGATGATCACACAATAGGTATTTTCTGGACCCTCCTGTACTGAGCATCTGTTTGAGAGAAACTGTCCATGATAAGCCTTTCTAAACCTACACTATGATTTTTAAAAACATTCGCAAAATTAGGGAAGATAAGGAGTTAAAGCAGCCAAATTAAAAATGTGATGGATTGGAGTTTGGAAAAGGCTTAGATTTACATAAATCAGAGATATAAAAATTGCCTAAAATTTACACCCTGAACCACTGGGAAAAAAACAACAAAACAACCTCACTGTAGGATAAAGCTGCAGACTTAACTGAGTGAATAATCACCTCAGAAAGAATATCAAGAGTACGCAGAAAAACCCTACAGAGAATACAAAAGAAGAATGGCCAGCAAAAAAGAAAAAGAGCTACATATTGAATACTAAGGCTGACCAGATATGAGTAGAAGAAAAACAAGGAGGGAAAAATGGTGCAAAAATATAGTAATACTGAAGCTGAAATTAAGAATAATAAAGGAACAACTCCAAACATAATTTCAGATTTTGTATCAGTGCCCAGTATGCAGATTCAGAGCACCATGGGAAAAGATGGGAGCATGATGTAATAATTATTGAGGATGAGGAGATATTCATTCCACAACAGATGACTGGGACGTATCTTGGTCACTGGTAGAAGAGCCAAGAAGGGATACAGGAACACATTCCAGTCTAAAAGCCTGAGAGAATGGACTTACAAAGGTACCGATCCAGCAGAAAGGGTTTGGGGGGTCTTGTAACTGGATGATACCCAAACAACAGCAACAATAAAAGTATCTGCATTTAAGAAAAGAGTAATTGTTGTCTGACCTCAGTGTATACAAGGGGCTAGGGCCATTTCTGAAGGAAAGAACTGAACATACAGTGCTGTATAGAAACAGAGAGAAAACGTAACTGGTTTACCAAAGAAAGCACATGCCAAACTAACCTGATCTCTTCCTCTGATAAGGTAACTAAATTAGTGGACAAGGAAATGCAGGAGATTCAATCTGTCTGGATTCAGTAAAACATCTGATACTGTGCCAAATGGGAAATTATTATTTAAACTAGAGAAAATGGGGACAATGTTAAAAATGTAATACATAAGAAACTGAAAAAGGGGGAAACAGTAATGGGATATGCTAAAAAGGAGAAGTATTGACCAGGAGACAGATGACTGACTAAGCGCCTCTACAACTAGTCTGCAAATAACATTAGTTAAAATACTCTTTAATGACCCAAGCACAAAAGCAAAAACTGTAGACAAATTTTGCTGATGATACAAAGCTGGGAAGCACAGTCAATACAGCAGGAGATAGAAACTGTTACAGGAAACAGAGTTTATAACACTAGTGTTGCCACATCAAGATTACCCACAAGCTGATCTCAGCTCTATTCTACCTCTTTGTCACAGAAGTATTGACACAAATCAAAAGATGAATGCACCTCATTCTCCGATGCAGCTAGGAATTCCCCAAACACTTCAAAGATCTCATTTGCTCAACCATGTTTTACACAAAGAAAATAACTCCAAGTGCTGTGACCTGACAAAATACTGGAATTTCCGAACCATGAGAAATTCCAACATGCTAATCTTAGTCTTTTTCTTCAACAACATAAAAGATAAATATAAATGTTTTTTACATAGCAAAAACTCTCTGGTTTGAGATGGAAAATATTCTGAAAGTCAGTACTTCCAAATTAAAGTGTGCCATATAAATCTGCTGAACCAATTCAAGTGAATCAGCTGGACATTCGGTCTGAACATCCCACTACAGAGAAGAGGAGAGGAGAGGAGAGGTTCGGAGAGGAGAGGAGAGGAGAGGTTCGGAGAGGAGAGGAGAGGAGAGGAGAGGAGAGGTTCGGAGAGGAGAGGTTCGGAGAGGAGAGGAGAGGTTTGGAGAGGAGAGGTTCGGAGAGGAGAGGTTCGGAGAGGAGAGGTTCGGAGAGGAGAGGTTCGGAGAGGAGAGGAGAGGAGAGGAGAGGGAGAGGTTCGGAGAGGTTCGGAGAGGTTCGGAGAGGAGAGGAGGAGGAGAGGAGAGGAGAGGAGAGGAGAGGAGAGGAGAGGAGAGGAGAGGAGAGGAGAGGAGAGGAGAGGAGAGGAGAGGAGAGAGAGGAGAGACGAGACCGGGTTGGAAGAGACCTTCGAGATCATCACGTCCAACCTATCATCCAACACCATCTAATCAACTAAACCACGCAACCAAGCACCCCATCAAGTCTCCTCCTGAACACCTCCAGTGATGGTGACTCCACCACCACCCCGGGCAGCCCATTCCAGTGGGCAGTCACTCTCTCTCTGAGCATAACCTGATGCTCATCTGAATCTCACTGATAAAACCAGGTTTCTAGCCAGCTTACTTCTACCTTGAGACAATGAAAGGCACTTAACCACTCTAATGGCCATACAGTCAAAGGAAATACCATACCATCAGAAGTATAATGACATTGTCCCCGATAGATCATTGATGGGGAAACAACTAAAAAATCCATCTGTGCTGGGTGTTGCAGCACACTGTTGAGCCACAGCTAAAACTTTCAGAAAGCACTAACACATCATCACACTTTCACTAGGATTAAACTGATTCTAGGTTAACTACTTAAGTTTCCATTTGCCTAATCAGAAAAACAAATTCCCAAAGAAAATCTCTGTTTGTAAAAGAAAAATAATTCCCCATTTAAAAATTCTCTAAAATCTTCACCTCTGCCACAGTATTCATATAGCACTACACAAAACAGAACTGTGTTTTCATAAACCTGACTGTAATTACATATTACTAGTCAGAGACAATCCATTTATTTCATATTGATCCCAGGGACATTTCAGATCCTTTTACAAGGTTTTTCACTACACAAACATACCGAATAGACTGAAAAAGCACTTCAGTAGTCAAAATATGCATTTACATGACAGAATGTAAAACCAAAACACATACACTGCAGCTCACCACCTAGAAGCCTACAGTTACATCAGTTTTGTTCTTTGTCTCTGAAAACAACTGATAATACATAAATCTGAATTAAAATAAAACCCAAAGTCTAGCTTCGAAACAGCCCAGTCCCGAAGGTCTAGAGTTAAAGCATCTACCACCTCTACAGTTCTGCCTCATACATCACCTAAAACATCTAACCTGTTCTGTAACATGAAGACTTGAGATAGCAGCAAGCTCAAATACATGGTGCAGGAGGCACAGTCATATGAACAAATCTGTGGGTTTATCCACCATGTTTGTCTCATGAGACTTAACGCATCCAAGTGCTAGGTTCTACACACTGGCCACAACAACCCCATGCAGAGCTACAGGCTGGGGTCAGAGTGGCTGGAGAGCAGCCAGACAGAAACGGACCTGGAGGTACAGGTTGACAGTAGGCTGAACATGAGCCTGCAGTGTGCCCAGGTGGCCAAGAAGGCCAACGGCATCCTGACCTGCATCAGGAACAGTGTGACCAGCAGGAGCAGGGAGGTCATTGTGCCCCTGTACTCAGCACTGGTTAGGCTGCACCTTGAGTCCTGTGTCCAGCTCTGAGCCCCTCAGTTTAGGAAAGATGATGACTTGCTGGAACGTGTCCAGAGAAGGGCAGTAAAGCTGGGGAGGGGTCTGGAGCACAGCTCTGTGAGGAGAGGCTGAGGGAGCTGGGGTTGCTTAGCCTGGAGAAGCGGAGGTGTAGCGCAGACCTTATTGCTGTCTACAACTACTTGAAGGGAGATTGTAGACAGGTGGGGGCTGGTCTCTTCTCCCAGACAACCAGCAACAGAACAAGAGGACACAGTCTCAAGCTGCACCAGAGCAGGTTTAGGCTGGAGGTTAGGAAGAAATTCTTCTCAGCAAGAGAGATTGGCCATTGCAATGTGCTGCCCAGGGAGGTGGTGGAGTCACCATCCCTGGAGGTGTTTAGGAAGAGACTGGATGGGGCACTTGGTGCCATGGTTTAGTTGATTAGATGGTGTTGGATGATTGGCTGGACTCGATGATTTCAAAGGTCTTTTCCAACCTGGTTAAATCTATTCTATTCTATTCCATTCGGGGCCAAGGACAGTCTAGCCACTACTGGAGTATGAATCACTCATGGTGTCTCTTAACCTACACCCACACCAGCAGCACCTTGCTGGAAGCATGCTGACAGAGCACACAGTGCAGACCTGCCAGATTACTGAGACATTTCTAAATAGTTTCTTACACTTTTCTAAAGGAGGGTTTTTTTAATTTCTGTATTTCATTTGGATTAGAAACAATATTTCTGGGTTTCCCTCAAGTACAAACATTTACAAGAATCAGTTTCCATCACTTTCAACACATCCAGTAAGAAACAAATGGTATTTTCCTCCCACTCCCGCTACAAACAGACCTCCAACAAGAAGCTGTACTTCAAACTGAATTTGAGGATAGAGAGGGTTAAACTAGCCCCCTAGTCCTCCTCTAATACCACTTCTTTATCTTGAATTGTCCTCGAATTGCTCAGAGATATGGGTCACTGGAGAAATGCGTAACTACTTACAATACAGAGTGTTAGTACTCAGAAAACGTGGTTGCTACTAGAGCTGAACAAACAACCTGCAGCAGGGGAATCCATAGTGATAAACATGCTCTCATTACTACACAACATGCAGGAGGAATTCCTCACATCAAAGACTGTGGTTCACTTGGGCAATGTAATGTTTCACCCTCTCCTCTACTCAGGGAAAAGTGTAAATTTAAAACTGGATGACAACTAAAATGGCAAGAATGAGGCTGCTTTTGCCCTTTGCTTAATCCTGCATGTTTTAATGTGTCACATGGAAGAAGAATGTAGACCACTGCACTAAAATGGGTTATACATAGGCCTATTGTGAAATACAGTTTGTTCTAACTTTGAAGTATAGTTTGTCGTCTGTAACATAAGTAACAGCTCAACCCTGGTATTTGCATCCTCATAGTCTCAACTTCTGTACTTTATTTATTTTTTTTTTTTTTTACATTGCACCACGTTTGCTTATTCTGCAGTTCCATCTTAAACAAACAAACAAAACAAAACCACCAAACCAACAAAAAACCACCCTAAACACCACCACACAACATTAGGCAAAATTTCCAGTAATAAGCCCAGGAGGAACAGCATATATCAGGGAAAGGCAAGATTCTAAATGTATCTATTCCCATATATTCCTATCTATTTAAGAAGGGAATAGTTGTAAAGGAACATTGCAATGCAACGATGAATTAATTCAGGTGGGATTTTTGCCTTAGTAGTTTTACTGAATATTACAAGGAGGTTTTTCAACACAAAGTAGCATTATAAACGTCACTGTGTATTCTGTATCAAGATTAGTCTTTGACAAAATTATTCTGTTTTGTTAACTTCTACCTGTGAAAACTGAGACAGAAATGTGAAGTGCTTTGATCAAGCTTACATGGTAAACTCACAACAGAACTGAGAGTATAATTTAATTATTCTGATTCCTAGTGCCAAAATGCTGTGTATTTCCAAACACTGAAACCAATAATTATCTACCTTACAACTCTCTATTTTAGCAAAACAACTTCACACCCAGTTCTGAAGTTTCAGCAGGCAAACTACTCATGAACATTAGCAACCTCTGAAACAAGGCATGGCAGTAAAATACACAAAACATATTAGATAGTTTTGTTTTCAAAACCTAACATTCCAAAATGAAGACCAAATATTATCAAGCTGTAAACACTCAGCAGTAAAATATCAACATTTGGAAAGTTGTTTCATACTTATTTAACTTTAAAATTAAAATCAGTACAAAACATCATGAAGAGTTCACCAGTGGTCAATGTCACCTAATCACAGGACACTGCTAACATAAACGTGTCTCAGAAGACCCTTTACTACACCCTGGGACTCGCACAGCTTTAGCCACTGACAAAATCATGCTTTGAAACAATCTAAACAGTAGTTTAGAGAAGAAGAATAATTCTCTGTACTCAAAGCCTAAGTTACAAAAACACTGCCAAATTGCTCTGTGAACTGCTGGAAAACACGAACGCTGAATGGATGCCACTACACTAGCTAAAATAAAATTATATTTTAGCTGAAGAAACAAAGAAACCTTGAAGTGCAAAACACAATAATACTTCAACCTGGTAGCTCCAAGATTTGTGAATGTCTTCAGCTAGTGCAAGGTTATTACTAGGCATAACCAAGAAAAAACAAATGTCTGTGCCTGTAGAAATATGCTAGCGATTTTCTGTGTAAACCCAGGCACAGAACTTGATCAGAGAACTAGCAGTAGATGGTAGATGTGTATCTTTAGCTTAGAAGTATAATTTAAACACTGAGACCGTTAGCCCTCTCACAAATTTGCCTTCTATTCAAATAAGGATTAATCAGAGAAGTAGGTGCTGAAAGCATATTTAAAACACAGTTTAAAATATTCTGATTATAAATTCTCTTCCCACGTTTCCTCTGTCAGCATTCCTCTTAGCTCTTCAGTTATACAATTTTTCTCATGGTATAGAATATTTCTTTTACATAAAGCAGCAACACAAAATCTCAATTGTTAACATAATCTTTGGAATAAAGATGAAAATGGGGGGGGTGTTTTAAAAACAAATAAACCCCATTTTTTAAAAAGCAACACCACATGGATTTTATAAATGTACAGCACTTCCTCAAAACTATGGTTGATATGTGTGTAAAACAGGCCTGGTATCAGCTTTCCACAACAGACTGCCAGCTATCACGTATTTACTTTATTTCATTTTGCTGTGGTTCATGGTAGTGGAACATGAGCAACCTTCTTGCTACATGACACTGTTTTATAGAATTCAATTTGGGAAAAAAAAAGGGAAAATCGTACAAATAAATGCAGAATATTTGAATCATGTTAGCCTGGCAGATCACATGCCAGCCTTGACCCAGCTCCCACTGTTCCAAAATGTATAAATGTCAGATAAAACTCTGTCCACGCAGTAACTAAAATGTGCGTTAGATAATCATGAACAAGGAACAGGACACAACATCAAGCCTAGCACCAGTCTTGCAAAGCAACAGTACACCACAGATTCTCCATCTTGAAACAAATTGAAGTCTCCTTGCCCTTCTCTGACTGTCTTGAAAATCTAATTTTTAAAAGGATGTCAGTAGCCCTCATCCTTTTGCCATCAGATGCTTTCAAAACAACCAGCTTTTTCTGGCTTATCTCTTAATCACACAGGTATTGAAGGAACTGTTGATACTGCAGCTATTAAGCAATGCACATTAACTGAGCCAAAACCTACATACCATTTGTAAAGCACAAAAAACCCCAAAAAAGAACCACCCAGATGCTAGATTGAAATATATAACTTTTCTAACTAAAACCAGACAGAAAATAGTGGTATTTAACTCTTTGTTATAGAGAGAGAAGACTCAACGAAACAGGAAAAACCATATGCCATGTTGGAAAGTTAAAAAAATTAGAGATTTTATTTTGGTTTTAAGGTTTAGGATTAGGCACTGTTGAGAAACAGCAATTGTGTAAGTTCCATTACTTGCACAAACTCTAAAATCGCTGTTCCTCTTCCTAAAAGGCCAAGTATGTATGTATCAACATTGCTCTCTTCTCATGTTAACCTCTTTGAGATGCCCTGTAGAAGCTCGACACTGTTTCAAATTTCTAAAGGGTATTTATAAAATACCTGCCATTAGCTACCCTGCAAATGTTTAGACTGACTTTTTAAATGGTCTTTTTGCTTTATATTTACACTTCCGTATTCTTACACAGGCCTTTGTCTCTCGTGCTTTACACATCAATTTCTTCAGCCCCCATGAACTCATTCTTGGCAAAACCCAAAGCCATCATGTGTCTATCACACAGAAAAGCAAACAATTACACTGTCTGCTCTGAAGTTTGTCATTTTGATGAAGAAACATGACTTAGTATTCATATTATTGCTATTGATTGCCAATCACAATTGGGAATTGTCTGAGTCACTCAAACAGAATTAACCTAAGAAGAGCACATTAGTATTAGATTTCTCATATAAAACTGTAATTCTATAACCAAGGTTAGCAGGGTTGTTTTTTGCAGTAAGACACTGACTATACAGGTGGTCTATCGTCTTCCTCACTTACAATTGCATGGATGTGCTTTAACAGCAACATCTGAGCAAAGGACAGGCTTCCATAAACCTGTATGGAATGCATATAAACGTTGTATATGCAACAACTTACTCTCCTGGGGAACTTCCTGAGGCACATTATGGGAAGAACACCAATACAGTCCACGAAATCAGTGCCCACGCAAACCCAGAGCAACTGAAATTTCACTCAAAATGCAGATAAATGCTGCTGAGCAGTTTGGTATAAAAAATTGAAACAGAAGTGAAAATAACATTTCAGGGTGGGGGGGCAAGTAGAATGGTCTTCTGGTTTAGGAAAAGGCAATGAAAACTCACTGTGTTTGTAAATTACTTCCACACAGTCTTCATTTTATCATCATCAAAAAAAGTATTCACCTCCAGCTCTTCACTATGTATTGGCTCATTGTTCTAACATGAAAGTGACATAATAAGCTTGAACCAGGTTCATGAAGATGTGTGGGGTTGAGAAAAAGGGCAAGGGAAGTTAAGAACAATGTTAATATTCAAAACTCATCTATTTCACCACAGCAAGCTTTCAGCACAGATATGTAAAATGGCACTTTCAAAAACATTTGTTCTTTTTCCAAATGACTGCACTTCCAGCCACTAGAAGGTAAGTAATATGGACCATTTGATAGCACATATGCTTCAACTCATAGCATGGGTCCTGAATACCAGTTATTTGCAAAGATTGGGTAAAAAGTGCTTTTCTGAAGCTGGAAGTGTGCAGAAGCATGTAACAATCTGGAGGATTGCCCAGGGCTCTGCTTTACTCCACCTGTACCTTGCCTGCCAGGACATTTTCCGAAGAGCCAGCAGCTGATAACAGGTGCACATGGACTCCTCCAGTTGGCAGGACTCATGCACAACTCCAGAAAAATCCCAACCTTCCCTCAGGTTGGAGGTCCCTGATGCGTGGCAGCTTTATGTGCTTCTTTTCTAAGATACACTTTCTCTGGAGAAGACTGTCAGTTCTGTTAATTTGTAACACTAGATGAGTTACAAACAGAAACAAATATCCAGAAGTTTATGTTCTTGATAACAAAGCTGGAAAGGAGAAGATTCCCAAGAAAAAGCTAAAATCCTAAGCTATGGATAATTCAAAAATGTATATCACTGAAATTAGTATTTTTAATTACCACAGCATTTCTCTGGTTCAAGATAAAGCTCCACTAGAAAGGTGAAACAACATTGCAGCATTCTCCCTGTCTAATCCATCAGAGATCAGCTCTAAAGCTATGTTGGAAGAGCAGGAACCAAGTTTTCACCTTCTGAGGCTGCACAAACCGTGATCTCTGCTCTCTTTCTCTGCTTTGTGTTGAGGATAGGACCTCTCTCTTGTCCTCTCTGCTGCTTGGCTTAATAATTATCTCCTGGTTGTTCTATTGGGTAAGAATGTAGTTGTTAGACTGATGTGCTATAAATGGCTGTAACTCACATTTCCAGTCCCAGGGGAAGGGAAACAAAAAAAAAAAAAAAAAAAAGGGGGAGGTGGGGGTGGTGAGGGGAAGGTTGGGGAAGGGCACTGTGTTCCTTTTCACAGTCTAGTCATAGCAAGTACTCCTGCCCTCAAAGATATGAAGGATTGATCACTCAGGAACTCTCACTCACAAATTCTCAGCTCACTTTCTCTAACTAAACCAATTTATTTCCTCATTTTCTTTTGAAAGCTTATCCTGAGACAGGCATTCCCAATGGTATGCTGAAGTCTCAGAAATTAAGCAAGACTCCAAACAGTAAGCAGAAAATGTGAACTGTTAGTCTAATTCTTGATAAAGTTTCTCTGTTTTCTTCCCTCTGTAAAGTATGTCTCTGATTTGTTTAGTGAAGGACAGAAATGAAGCAGAAATTCCTATCTAAACTTTACATGAAAAGAGAAACTTTTTTTTTTTTTAAGGATAAAATCTGAGAGGTTTTGAGAACTGCATTTTCTCAAAATCAGATCCCAGGCTTTTAGTACTTTCCTATCTGGGGCAAAAGAGAAAATCTCTCTCATACAGAAAATGTTAATGATTAGGGTCCTGTTTTACGAGGGAAAGTATACATTCTTGTGCAATCTCTGGTCTAATTTCCTGACCCTCCAATGTAGCCTTGCAAAAACTGCTACATACATACCCATACATATGTATACCTTGAAAAAGGCATTAACTTTACCTGTCTTTCACCATTGTCATGGGTAATACAAAAGGTGCAATAATGTAAGAAATGGGAGTGCAAAGGAATCTTCTGGGTGAATAAGTTCAGTATCTCATTATCACCGGTACCAAACATTCTATAATGACTTCCACTAAATTTATGTATTTTTATCTGAAAAGTTACTGGCTGCAGGATACTCTTCTTTTGTAAAGCCATTTCAGCACGTCACTTCTCTCCTTCTAGTGCAAGTTTATCCAAGTTCAGTTTATAACTTTTAGTTCCAGTGCCAACATTTCAGTTTATTTTAAATAGCTTTTTCGTTCTAGCATTTCAAACCTTTCTTCGCTAATATATTAACAGAGAAAAGCCATATTTCATTTCAGGCTTTGTTTTCTTCCTGTGCTAAGTGAGAGGAATTCTTCTGGTCTTCTCTCATAAGGGAAGCTTTTCCCAATATGATATTCCCAAACACCATAACAATTCTACTATTTATTTTAATTCCCTTTCTTTTGAGTGGGAGTAACTGAAATTAAACATACCACAACGACAGACGAGTCCTTAACGTCCTTGTTGTATAATACCAATTTCAGATGAGAGTAACACCCGCACAGAACCTAAAACTGTCTTTATTTCATTCATGCCCATTAGCAGTTCACAGTAATCCTACAATCAACTAAACCACCCATTTATTTCTCCTCCTCAGTCATTTCCAACTAATGAGCCACAAGCTCCTGAAACAGAATTATCTTATCCTTACTCCACAATTACATGACCTTATATTTTGCACCACTGAATTTCATCCTGTTTCTATTATGCCATTGCTCAAGGTTCTCTCCACAGGAATTTCTTATCTTCTGCTGTATTGACAATGCCTCCAGATATTTTGCCATAAGCAAATTTAATTAACCCTCTCCTACTTCCTGTACAATTAGTAGTTAAAATACAAAATTTGTCCAAGGGCAAATTTTTGTGGTAATATCACTCAGCTTAATTGTTTTGTCATATACATGTAACAGATCAACATATCCACTATCTTCTATAACCCCATCTTGCATTCCATCTTATTTCCATTTTTAACCTTACTTCTTCTTCAAGAACATGTTCACATTTAGGCTAATAAACCTGGAGCTTTTTTGCCTTTTTAAAAAATAAACCATTGTCTTTTATTTTTTTCATTCCAAACCTATCATCCCGTAAGACCAGTATCTGCCAGGAATTCTAGGGCAAAATGTTTCTCTTATCTTCTACTTCATGATCTCCTAATTTTGCTTCCCCTTTGAACAAAGTAATTTTTGTCTACATACATCCCCATTCTCATTAGCCATCTCTAAAATTGTCTTTACTGAAAATGGGAATTTATTTCCATTTACCTAGTGGAGAAAGTAAAACACCATCTTGCCTACAATCTTTTCCCTGGGCTTGCTTCTTTTCGTTTATTCTTTCTATATGCAGGGCTAAAGAACCTCTTGACATTTGTCTTAGTATCTTTTCAGACCTACTTTCAAGATATAATGCAGGCTCCCCTTTCAGAAATTCTTATTTTATATCTAAAACATCTAAGCTATACCTTTGCTCCATTCCTTAAGGTTGCTTTATTTTCCTAATGATCTTGCTACAATGGTGAGGTTTCAGACTATTCTGCACTTTCGGCTGAAAGGGAGTCAAAGCATGCTTCAGCCAAATTCATTAAATGTCTTTAGGAAATATTTTTTTTTTCTTTCAAACAAAAAAAAAAATTAAATGCTCACATTGTCCATCCATTTACTATAAACAGCATCAATTCACAATACATCCATTCAAGACTTTTTTTTTAAGGCCAGATATTCAGTAATAAGAATTACAGAAGAAAACCAACTCTGAGTTTCAGATTTTGCTCATAAAGAAACCCAACTGCTGAAAAAAAAAAAAAAAATCCATCAGCTGTTACACACAGAAGACTCTCACAATTTTTAGTAATACCAGAATAATAATTTAATTGTGTCACAGCTACCAACAAACCACTCACAGTACAGCAGAGGGGAAAACAATTCAGATAGTGTTGCTCTCAACTGCTATTTTTGACAAGGTAAACATTGGCCATTGGAATGGGCTGTCCAGGAAGGTGGTGGAGTGACTATCACTGGAGGTGTTTAGGAGGAGACTTGATGGGGTGCTTGGTGCCATGGTTTACTCTATTAGATAGTGTTGGATGATGGGTTGGACTCGATGATCTCAAAGGTCTTTTCCAACCTGGTAAATTCCCTTCCCTTCCCTTCCTTCCTTCCCTTCCTTCCCTTCCCTTCCTTCCCTTCCCTTCCCTTCCCTTCCTTCCCTTCCCTTCCCTTCCCTTCCCTTCCCTTCCCTTCCCTTCCCTTCCCTTCCCTTCCCTTCCCTTCCCTTCCTTCCCTTCCCTTCCCTTCCCTTCCCTTCCCTTCCCTTCCCTTCCCTTCCCTTCCCTTCCCTTCCCCCTTCCCTTCCCTTCCCTTCCCTTCCCTTCCCTTCCCTTCCCTTCCCTTCCCTTCCCTTCCCTTCCCTTCCCTTCCCTTCCCTTCCTTCCCTTCCCTTCCCTTCCCTTCCCTTCCCTTCCCTTCCCTTCCCTTCCCTTCCCTTCCTTCCTTCCCTTCCTTCCCTTCCCTTCCCTTCCCTTCCTTCCCTTCCCTTCCCTTCCCTTCCCTTCCTTCCCTTCCCTTCCCTTCCCTTCCCTTCCCCCTTCCCTTCCTTCCCTTCCCTTCCCTTCCTTCCTTCCCTTCCTTCCTTCCCTTCCCTTCCCTTCCCTTCCTTCCCTTCCCTTCCCTTCCCTTCCCTTCCCTTCCCTTCCCTTCCCTTCCCTTCCTTCCCTTCCCTTCCCTTCCCTTCCTTCCCTTCCCTTCCCTTCCCTTCCCTTCCCTTCCCTTCCCTTCCCTTCCCTTCCTTCCCTTCCCTTCCCTTCCCTTCCCTTCCCTTCCCTTCCTTCCCTTCCCCTTCCCTTCCTTCCCTTCCCTTCCCTTCCCTTCCTTCCCTTCCCTTCCCTTCCCTTCCCTTCCCTTCCCTTCCCTTCCCTTCCTTCCCTTCCCTTCCCTTCCCTTCCCTTCCCTTCCCTTCCCTTCCCTTCCCTTCCCTTCCCTTCCCTTCCTTCCCCTTCCCTTCCCTTCCCTTCCCTTCCCTTCCCTTCCCCTTCCCTTCCCCTTCCCCTCCCTTCCCTCCTTCCTCCCCTTCTTGTTTCAACTGTTCTTTTAACCTAAAAGTTTATAAATCCTTCAGTTGCACAATAACTACTTTTCCTAACTTTTTTTTTTTGAGAGAGAGGAGTATGTTGAACAAGCTTTCTATATTCTTCCAAATGCTACAGATATGATAGCTATTTATCTACCATTGCTGAAAATACTCAAGAAAAACATTATAAAGTGCAGCAAAAGGGAAGACAGTAAATAAGGAGAAAAGATTACATGTACTCCTGTTTATTTTGTTTTGCAGGGAATAACAGATTTTATTCAGGAAATAGCACACTATTGAACACAAAAATGGAAGGCATGGGCAGATGGAAACTACTCAGTGTATGAAGCCTCTTCATTATATTGTTTGGTTTCCTGACATTATGAGAATTAATCTGTTTCAGCAAAGGCGTGTTCACAACTTCTAGAGAGATGGCTCAGGTACCACAAAGAATGTAGCCATATTAGTATGGTATTTTCCTTGGGTTAACATAACATTCTACTCTGTGAGGCTAATCATGTCTAACAAAGCAATGTATGAATAACAGCTACTCTTGCCTCCAGAAGGAAGCACTTAATAACTCCTTCAAAAAGAGAATAAATACAAGGTCCCTGAAAAAAACAGCTTACAACCTAGGTTTGAAATAACTGAAAAATGCTTTTTTTATCTCTTATCTGTTGCTTTCAACATACAATATGTAACTGCAAGCTAGGTGAGCATAGTCGGAGAATCCAATTGTAAGGGTTCTCCTAACTCTTAGCAGCATTCTCTATTGGATTACTAAGTACAATTCATAGAACTTAGTAAAATGCTAGAAATTCAAAAGATTAAGTTGCCAGAAAAAAAACATTTTATTTCAGAACCAGCTGAATACATTTGTATCTACTCTACAGTCAGAGATACTGTTTAATACCTGTTGTTTGGCACTTGTAGGGGAAAATTCAAGAGAGCAATCTATATTTCAGGAAAATCCTACAATCTTAACACTGAAAATTAAACTACATTTAATCTAACCTCTAGCATTCTGAAAGTGCCCTAAAGGTAGTTTCCAAGGGACCAGAATTGGCTCCTCCCCTTCCCTACCAGAGAATTTCATCAGCTCACTACCCTGCCCCTTTTTACACTTGTTAAGAGTGCTCTTAACGCTTGCCATCCATTCCCTCTTTGTATGTCTTCACATTACCAGTAACTTCAGATCAAAGTGTAAACTGTTCAGTTGCTAATAATTATTTAATAAAATTTGAGGTACTTGATTTTGATTTGATTTGCTTAAGCAGTTTGTTGAATTACTCATGCATGGTTATTAAATGTCCTTCAATCACTAAAGAAAATTGATTATGCTTTTTAATTAAACATTATTTACATCTTTGAAGACTGGTGTCCTTTATGAAGTATTTCACACTTCCAAAGGAGCAACTCGTGGCAGTATGATTTCTGGACCTGAGATAAAAAGAGATACTACTCATTGGAACACCTTCAAGGTAACCAGCTGTCAGTACAGCAGACTTCTAAAACTGGTGTTTACACATAGGTAGGAGATCTATGATAAAGAGCTGCCTTTGAGAAACAATGGGTAGAAGAGAACCCTCAGATATAGTTTAAAATACTAATGGATGAAATCTGGAAGTACCAGCTAAATAAAATACTCTCAGGACACCTTTCAGAAAAAATAAGTGTATCAGATTACAACAGGGACTGCAGTTGCAGATAATGAAGTAGTTTAACTAAAAGACATCAGTAAGAACCCCACTCATGCTACTTTCCTGTTTCTTCCTTTTTATTAGTATTTCTGTCACGATGTTATCTGGGTAGTTTTCAGAAAAGAAGACTTTAAAAAAAAATAAAAGACCTTAATGTCTAGCTATTTAAAAAGGTATTTCTAGCAATGGATGGGAAATAAAACTCTGTAATGAGACTCCACTGCGGCAGCAGAACACTCTTTATGTGCAAAAAGAAAGTAAGTAATGTTAGTAGAAAAGGTGAAATGTCTGGAGAACTACATGGAGTAGTAAAGTCAGTCTTTTACAAGAAATCTGATTAGCAGTGTCAAAAAAATAGCTTCTCTAGATTACTGATGGTCAGATTATTCTGGGTGCCCAAGAAGTTCAAACTATCTTCAGTGTTTGAAAACATGGTTTAGAAACACCATTACTTCATCAGTAAGTAAGATTCACTTTAAAACCCTAGACGTTAAAGAGTTTCACATGTCTGTCTACTAAAACCGCTTCCTGTACAGCAGAATCAGTACAGTTCACAATGCAACAAGTCCTTACATTAACTTCCAAAAACCAGGATACAATTTTACTATATCCTTGCCATTGCTATCTACAACTACCTGAAGGGCAGTTGTAGCCAGGAGGGAGTTGGTCTCTTCTCTCAAGCAACCAGCACCAGAACAAGAAGACACAGTCTCAAGCTGCGCCAGGGGAAATTTAGGCTCAAGGTGAGGAGAAAGTTCTTCACAGAGAGATTAGTTTTTCATTGGAATGTGCTGCCCAGGGAGGTGGTGGAGTCACCGTCCCTGGAGGTGTTCAGGAGAAGACTTGATAGGGTGCTTGGTTTCATGGTTTAGTTGATTAGATGGTGTTGGATGATAGGTGTTCAAGAGGGGATTGGACATGCTACTTGGTGCCGTGGTTTAGTCACTGGGTCCGTGGTGACAGGTTGGACTTGATGATCTTTGAGGTCTCTTACAACCTTGGTGATTCTGTGATTCTCTGATGAGATCTGCTAGAGCATGCAATGCCCATGAATACTGCAGTTAGAAAACCAAGAAACTAACCAGAAAAGAAAAATAAAAATCTTCCAAATCACAAAACAACAGGTTAAGTATTCCTCACACTGAATTTAAAAATAGTTTTTTCCACCACATCTTGCTTTCAAAGATGGCCTGATGTCTACTGTAAACATGAAAGATTCCTAGCACTGCATAGTGTCTGTGGAGTAAGTCCAGTATTTTCCACAAGTGCTAGGAATTGTTACATATATGAAGAACTGGGCAATAAAATTTGATGGAGTCAATGGCCTTGCTGTATAGATTATGGATTTACTTTAGTACCACACACAGAGCAGTTTTGGATAGGATCATGTACTCAGGTAAGGTAAGGGATAATGGACCATGAGATAAGGAGGTTGCAAGGGCCACTGACGAGCTAGTACTCACATTAGTGCCTGGGAGTGATCAAGCAGGGAGCAGACCCCTACACCACCAAAGGGCACCCCACTGAAGTGTATCTATGTCAATGCACAGAGCATGGGCAACAAGCAAGAAGAGATGGAAGCTATCATGCAGCAGGAAAACCAGAACAAGAGGACACAGTCTCAAGCTGTGACAGGGGAGGTTTAGGCTGGAGGTTAGGAAGAAGTTCTTCACAGAGTGATTGGCCATTGGAATGGGCAGCCCAGGGAGGTGGTGGAGTCACCATCACTGGAGGTGTTTAAGAAACTAGATGAGGCACTTGGTGCCATGGTTTAGTTGATTAGATGGTGTTGGGTGATAGGTTGGAGTTGATGATTTTGAAGGTCTTTTCCAACCTGGTTAATTCTATTCTATTCTATTCTATTCTATTCTATTCTATTCTATTCTATTCTATTCTATTCTATTCTATTCTATTCTATTCTATTCTATTCTATTCTAATTCTATTCTATTCTAATTCTATTCTACTCTATTCTGTCCTGTCCTGTCCTGTCCTATTCACAGTGACAATAGAGTTCAATGTTTGTGGGTAAGAATCAATGGAAAGGCCAACAAGGCAGATGTCACAACAGGGATCTGCTGCAGACCACCCAACCAGGATGAGGATGTTGATGATGTGCTTTATAGGTGCCCAGGGCAGGCCTCAGAATCACATGCTCTTGTTCTTGTGGGAGACTTCAATGTACCAGATATCTGCCGGAAGCACAGAAGACAGGAAGCAGCCCAGGAGGTTCTTCAAGTGCATGGGAAGATAAATTCCTGACAAAGATAGTGAATGAGCCAATGAGGAACCACACTGGGCACCCACATTGGGCATCAATTAATTTTGTGATGTGCTGGGTTGAAATTTCCTGCCTATCATTAACTTTGCCAGACCAGCTCAGGTGGAAGCAAATGAACACTGTATTTATAGGCAAAACTACAACCTACAATGGAAGGCAATGAATATGTACAAAAGATGCAGTATCTAAAATACTTACAGATATTTATAATTAATAAATAGCACAAGACCCTCCCTGGACTACTAGCTTCTCCTGGGTCCATCTCCAGAGGGACCTGGGGGTACTGGTCGATGGTAGGCTGAACATGAGCCTGCAGTGTGCCCAGGCAGCCAAGAGGGCCAATGGCATCTTGGCCTGCATCAGGAACAGTGTGGCCAGCAGGAGCAAGGAGGTCATTCTGCCCCTGTACACTGCACTGGTTAGGCCACACCTCGAGTCCTGTGGCCACTTCTGGGCCCCTCAGTTTAGGAAAGATGTTGACTTGCTGGAACGAGTCCAGAGAAGGGCAACGAAGTTGGTGAGGGGTTTGGAACACAAGCCCTATGAGGAGAGACTGAGGAAGCTGGGGTTGCTTAGCCTAGAGAGGAGGAGACTCAGGGGTGACCTTATCACTCTCTACAACTACCTGAAGGGAGGTTGTAGACAGGTGGATGATGGTCTCTTCTCCCAGGCAGCCAACACCAGAACAAGAGGACACAGTCTCAGGCTGCACCAGGGGAGGTTCAGGTTGGATGTTAGGAAGAAGTTTTATACAGAGGGAGTGATTGCCCATTGGAATGGGCTGCCCGGGGAGGTGGTGGAGTCACCATCATGGGAGGTGATCAGGAGGAGACTTGATAGGGTACTTGGTGCCATGGTTTAGTTGTTTAGGTGGGTTGGATTGGTTGATGGGTTGGACACGATGATCTTGAAGGTCTCTTCCAACCTGGGTGGTTAGTATTAGTATTAGTATTAGTATTAGTATTAGTATTAGTATTTATTAGTATTAGCTAACCAGGCCACTCATCAGTATTTGTCAACAGCCCAGGTCAATCTGGGAAGTCCCAGTTGATTGGAGACTGGCAAATGTGATGCCCATCTAAAAAAAGGGAAGGAAGGATGATCCAATGAACTACAGGCCTGTTAGTCTGACCTCAGTGCCAGGAAAGGTCATGGAACAAGTCATTCTGAGTGCTATAACACATCACTTACAAGACAACTGGGTGATGAGGCCTAGTCAGCATGGGTTTATGAAAGGCAGATCCTATCTGACTGACCTCCTTGTACAATATGGTAATCTGCCTTGTGGATGAGGGAAAGGCCATGGACATTGTCTACCTGAGCTTCACTAAAGCCTTTGACGCTGTCTCCTGCAGCATTCTCTGTCAGAAACTCATGGCACACGGCTTGGCTAAGCGCACTCTGCACTGGATTAAAAACTGGCTGGATATCCAGACACAAAGAGTTCAGTCTGGCTGGCTCCCAGTCACTAGTGGTGTCCCCCAGGGCTCAGTACTGGGCCCTGTCCTCGTTAATAGTTTTGCCAATTATCATGATAAGGGATTGAGTGCACTCTCAGTAAATTTGCAGATGACACCAAGCTGGGTGGCTGTGTTGATCTGCTAGAGGCAAGGCAGGCTCTGCAGTGACACCTAGACGGGTTATACCAATGGGCCAAGGCTAATTTTATGAAGTTCAACAAGGCCAAGTGCCAGGACCTGCACCTGCATCACAACCACCTCATGGTAAGTCACAGCCTCATGGATGTGTAGTTGGAAAGCTGCAACCTGGGAGAGTGACCTGGGGTTCTGGTTGACAGCTGATTAGACATGAGTCAGCAGCATGCTCAGGTGGCCAAGAATGCCCATGGAATCATGGGTTGTATTAGAAACAAAGCAGCCAGAAGGAACAGGGAGGTGATCATCCCTCTCTGCTCAATGCTGGTGAGGCCACATGTCAAGTATTCTGTTCAGTTCTGGGCCTCTCACTACAGGAAGGGCATCAAGGTTCTGGAACATATTCAGAGAAGGCCAAAGGCCGGTGAAGGGCCTGGAGCACGTGGCCTATGAGGATCATCTGAGGGAGCTGGGGTTGTTCGGTCTGGAGAAGAAGAGGCTGAGGGCTCTCTACAACTACCTAAAGGAGACTGATGCAAGGAGGGGTAAGCCTCTTCTCCTTGGTATCAAGTGATAGGACTAGAGGAAATGGTTTCAAGCTGCACCAGGGGAGGTTTAGGGTGGATGCTAGGAAATATTTCTTCACAGAGAGGGTTATCAGACATCGGAATGGTCTGCCCAGGGCTCAAGCAGTGTGTGGACTTGGCACTTAGGGACATGGTTTAGTGCTGAGCCTTCAGTCCTGGACTGAGGTTTGGACTGGATGATCCAGCCACCAGTGGCGTCCCCCAGGGATCAGTGCTGGGCCCTGTCCTCTTTAACATCTTCATTGATGATCTGAATGAGGGGGTCGAGTCAGTCATCAGCAAGTTTGCAGATGACACCAAGTTAGGAGCAGATGTTAGTTAGAGGGTGGAAAGGCTCTGCAGAGGGACCTCAACCAACTGGACAGATGGGCAGAATCCAATGGGATGGCATTTAACAAGTCCAAGTGCTGGATGCTGCACTTTGGCTATGGCAATCCCATGCAGAGCTACAGGCTGGGGTCAGAGTGGCTGGAGAGCTCCCAAACAGAGAAGGACCTGGGTGTGCTGACTGACAGCTGCCTGAATATGAGCCTGCAGTGTGCCCAGGTGGCCAAGAGGGCCAATGGCATCCTGGCCTGCATTAGGAATAGTGTGGCCAGCAGGAGCAGGGAAGTCATTGTGCCCCTGTACTCTGCATTGGTTAGGCCGCACCTTGAGTACTGTGTCCAGTTCTAGGCCCCTCAGTTTAAGAAGGACATCGAAACACTTGAACATGTCCAGAGAAGGACAACAAGGCTGGTGAGAGGCCTTGAGCACAAGCCCTATGAGGAGAGGTTGAGGGAGCTGGGATTGTTTAGCCTGGAGAAGAGGAGGCTCAGGGGCGACCTCATTGCTCTCTACAACTACCTGAAAGGTGGTTGTAGCCGGGAAGGGGCTGGCCTCTTCTCCCAGGCAACCAGCACCAGAACAAGGGGACACAGTCTCAAGCTGCGCCAGGAGAGGTTTAGACTTTAGGTGAGGATAAGGTTCTTCACCGAGCGAGTCATTCGTCATTGGAATGTGCTGCCCAGGGAGGTGGTGGAGTCACCGTCCCTGGAGGCGTTCAAGAGGAGATTGGACGTGGCACTTGGTGCCATGGTCTAGTCATAGGGTCTGTGTTGATAGGTTGGACTCTATGATCCTCGAGGTCTCTTCCAACCTTAGTTATACTGTGATACTGTGATCTCTGAGGTCTCTTCCAACTGGATGTTTTCTGTGATTCTGTCCAGAAATTTAGGACACACACTCAGCAAGTTCTGAATATCTGTATCATGTATGACTATGCTACCAGAAAGGTTCACCACAATTTTACTATTCACAAACATTCAAGTCTTCCATTCATAGGGGTAGACACTGTCATCCAAAGGTATGCTGAGCTTCACCAAAGAATGCAATGTTTTAATATCCAATATATTCTGACAGGGCTACAAGGCTGCCCATAAGGATACATTACTTCCAGCCAGTCAAATGTACTGCCTGTATTCCCAAAAGCATGGGCACTTGAGGAAAGGGGAGGGGGGAATTCAATAGGGAAAAAAACCAATCTTTTATTTATGTAAGCATAGCTCTTTAATCAACTCAGGTTTGTTTTTTTCATATCACATCAGATCCACAAGATGAAATGTTTTGAAATTGATCATCAAGCTGCTTGAAAATATTGTACACTCAGAATTACCTTGAATTATTTTGAAATGTTTTGTCTGACTGATTTTACTTTCCTTCAGATTTGCATGTTGTGCTTAATTGAGTTTTAGGTTCAAGGAAGGAGAGAGCAGCTTTTCCTTCAGCTGGACCATTAATAAGGTCTTCCTCATGTGGATCCTCTGGAATATAGTAAGGTACCAGCACATGCTGCAAGTTTTCCCTCAGGCAAAGAACTTTTATGGTCTCTGTCTGCCACTTAGCTATTTGATTCCATAAAACTTACAGGAGCTTAATCATCTTTAAAAACCTCTACCTTGCTCAGATGTGGTTAACACTATCCCACTGATGAATTTCTAGGTAGATACATGGACAGAGAGAAAGACACATCACAGGAAGTCTGATCAAAGCAGCTTTTCTAATACAATCCAAAAGAAAGTATTAGAATCTGCTAACTCTTGATATAGTAGACCTTTTACATTCCCATCTTTCCAATGCTTAACAATTCAATTTTGTACAGTTACAGCTAACACAAAAACTATACCTTTGAAATTAAAGCAATATTGCTGCCTGAAGTCAAGCAAACAAGATACTCAAAACATAGTGCTCTCCACCAATTACACAGGCACTCAGGTCCTTATTTTAGGAGGACTGCTTTACTAGGCACAAGAGCTGGTATTTTAAGGCACACAACCTAGCATACCAAGCTACCTACTAGTAAGTAACACAGCACTACAAGAATAGATCAACAGTGCAGAGACCCCAAAACCTGCAGTGTATGAAGCTGTAAGATCACACTGCACATTTGGCTTTGACTGATTCTTTAACTGAAGACCAACTGCATGTGATTTAAAGCTCCACAAAAAAAAAATCAGTCATGGGTTTGCACCTTTATACCTTCATCGCAAGTTAAAGCCCATGCAGAACATACCTTATACAGATCTCCTAGTTTTGTTTGATCCAAAAGTAATCTAGTTCACATGCACCAAACCAAGCAGCTCATGGTAAACAGGAATAGTTGGGGACTTCACTCCAAAACTATACATTGTTCTGAACCACTAATTGTTCTGAACAACTAATGTTGACACAAGCTAAATAAACCTCAGGATCTCACATTGGCTTATCTCTCTCCTTCCCCTCTTCTTTATCCCTGAAATCAACTGAGTTATTACTCACGTCTTTCTTCTCCATCTCACTGACTACCACTGCAAAGCTTGTTAGGAACTTAGCATCTTCAGACTATGAATAACCTCTGCCACATGTAACTGACCTTGGCAAACAACTTCAAATGCAGATTGTGGTTGAATGATGGACTGACTCTATGATCTCTCAAGATTGCTTCCAATGGAAATCAGTCAAAAAACAGGCACTCAAACCCACTGGATTTCCCATATTACTGCCTGTAGGAGCTATGCTTTCATCCTAAATGTCCTTGATACCACACTTCACACAAAGTTTCACCTTTATTTATTTTGAAATCTTGCAACACAGGAGCCCACTGTTTGAAACAGAAACATGCATGTTACCATTCTATTGTAATAAAGAATTGTAGAAAGTGGGCAGGATATTGACATTAAAAACTGTGTAGGAAAGGAACCTGTATAAGCACATTCACTTCATGGATTCCAGTGCTATACATCTGTACATCATTTATACCTTTCCAAGTCTTTTTTGGCTGTACTATCATCAGTTACAGATTATTTGTTCAAACTTCTCTCATAGCTCTAAGACCAAAAAGGTTTTGCTTAACTGACGCTTTTCCTTCATGTAAAACAGGAGGGAAACAAACACCACATGAGTAGTAGATGAAGATTAGTGATCTGCTAATTGCTACAAACTGCTCCTTCTTCACAAGGGCTCTCCAGTCCAGTAACCAGCAGTAAGTATTTCAGTCACTGCAAATGTAGCATGTAGGAATTCCACACATAATGACAAATGTCATAGGCACCTATCATGGTTACATTAATATAGAGAATACCAAATCCTTCTAAAAAAGGAAAAAAGACTGTTACATAGTAAAGCACTTGAAGTTTCCATGTGCCAAAATGAGTGTTTCCCATGTAGTCTTCCATTCACCCCTTGCTGTTCACACATTCTTAAAGCAAGACAAGATTTGTATGTTTATTATTATGACATTTAACTAAAATGAGCAGAATACTAGGAACTCCTATTAGTAGTTTTCCTGAAAGTATTTCAAGTTCATTTACACACTTACTAGTGCAGGACTGAAGATATTTGTTTATATTCTGGGATAACAGAAGATAGCTGATGGCTAGTCCAGTAAATCTTCCCATGAACACACTGACAAAGACTCTTGCCATATGAACACATTTCAAATCCTCAGGGTGGACCAAGAGTTGCACATTTTTAATAAGCTTGTGCTCAGATATTATGTATCAGGTCCTTAACCTCATGGCCCAGCAAGAAGTAAGTGTCCTGTCTGTCTTGAACACTTTTCTCCTAGCAGAACTCTGAAGCTCTTCCAATGAAAGCTGTAAATACTAGTCATGCTAGCAGGCTGAGGTCAGTTTCCTCCAAATAATCCTCTTGAGGATCTACGATGGTCCTTGTCTGCAGCAAAGTGACTAAACTGGAAATCCCAATATTTTCCCAACTGATAACCAATGTAAGTAAATGAAAAGTCACATTCCAGAAAAAAATTGTCCCCTTTTTTTTGCTACTGGGAGTGGAAAATGCTGGCGCCAGCACTTCCCTATCCTTTGGTCCGCAAAACCATCCTTCCCTCTCAGAGTGACACCTTCCAGTCAGTAGCTATCTCAAAATCCTGAAAATTAACCAGTCCAGATGTAACAAAGAAAATAACCACAGAGATTCTAAGAAAAGAAGGAAATTTAAGGCTAGGATGTCAGCTAACATAAGCCAGGAAATTTAAAACGGAAATTGAAATTTCAGTGAAGACAGACATTTTGGCACAGATACTGAATGATTTTCCTTGGAGTATTGTCAGTCAAGATCCTCACTCCTGGGACTACACCTTCACAGTACATTCCAAATACATACAACATGCGGAGATGCTTTGAAATTTGAAGACATTTGCATTTGGACTGACATCTTCTTGTAATATGTTTGACATTGAGTACTTTTGTAACAAAGAACTGAGCTGATTTCAACCCAAGTCTTTTCCAAAGAATAACGGGCAGCTACACATGAATCAATAAGTGAACAGTTTGCTACAGCAATGAATGTCTCCAGAAACAGCAAGTTTGCAAGCACCAGATGGAATAAGAACATTATTGCAATTCCTGCATCCCATTGTGTAACAGCCAACAGAGCCGTTAACGCTTTCTGGTGATTTCTAAGCTTTTTAATGTGCTTTCCTTTGAAGGTGTTTTTTTGTGCCCTGTCAGCCTGCAAGTGAAGTTCAGCTGTTTGGGAAAGAAATTTTATAGGCAAGCTACCAAATAGGGAAAAAAAAAACAAAATACAGATGGAAATAAATACTAATGATTGCCTTACAAAAATCATTGATGGACAGAAACCTTATGTTATGAAGTATGACCTACAACCTGCAGCACAAGTCTTTCACCCCTCATAAGCCACAGCTTTCTCTCTTCTGTACTAAAACCATCCGCCTTTCTGCATCTTAGTTTATCACTCATCCCACAGAAATGTCTATCTCATGATCTCAAGGAGCTTTTACACTTTATTGTTTTCTCTTTCAGAAAGCAGACTTAAATCTTATTTAGCATATGACATTACATCTTCCTCTAGAATTCACAGTAAAATGGCAAAAGACATTTGAGTCAATTCAAATTATTTTCATTGCTACCACTACAGATCATCATAAGAAAGCTGCCCACTCAGCAAAATAGTCTCAGACATCCACTTATGCTAAGCAGTGTATTTTCCTCTCTCCAAACATGTATGAACATTTAAACACTGCTCCCGTTGCTTAGAATGTGCTTTCAGTATCCAGTATACAGTAAGAGCAAGCGTGTCTCATTTAAACTGTCAAGAAGCATGTCTAAGCCATGTCTGAACTAGTCTCTGGCAAACCAGGGCAGAAAGCTTACACAATATTAACAAGATTAATTCTAATTTAAAATACCTCATATATATTTTAAAGATATATTACCCTGCTCATTCAGAAAAACACCTGTATCCCATACAAGTTCACAGAGCCAATTTCATTTCTGCTGTAAACTACAATAACAATTTTGAAGCCAGACTATTTGTAATCACATTAGTACCAAATCTGAATATTCTGCTTTGGTATTCTAATATTGAGTACCAGTCCAGCATGAAAAAAAGTCTTATTTTTGTAGCTACATTTTTAAAGGATATATACTAAAGACTTGATTCCTAAAATGTAACAAAGCACTGCCTCCTCATTGTGTGCCTGTCTGTATGATGAAAGACAAATTATTGCTATCACTGACAACAAAACTTTCTGTAACTCTAGAACCTATTTTCCTGCAGCAGAAATTCTTAAATCTCAATCAACTTCAGTGCTATTTAATTATGTCTAGGAGAGATCAGACCTCCAAATCACACACTGATTACACAGCAGAACTCAACAATGTCCTTGAAGAACACTGTATCCTGATCTCAAGCTGCTAAAAAAACTACTTTTATGGTATTACCACAAAACCAGTAGTGGATGCTTTTTTAGTTAATAAGGCTAACAAATAAGATTTGCAGCATAGTAAGTCTAGCATGAAGAAAAAGACTGCATCTTTTTCCAGAGTAGGAGATAACAACTGTTTTTTTGCAACAAAGGGGAGAAAAAGATTGTTTCATGTACATAGAGAGTGAACCTTGAGAACAGTTCAGAGACTACAATGGTAAGATGGTGCTGGGGAGGAAACAAAAGTCACAGTTAGACCTCACAGCTGAAAGGGTAATAACAGTTTTCTACAGAGCAGCACCAAGTTCAGCCATTTTGCCCATTTCTCAGGAAGGTACTGCTCACTAAGGCCCTAAATCTGCAATATTCATTCCAAGCCAACATGACCTGTGTGCTGCAGGGAAATAATCCAAATACACTGAAAGATGAATCTTATAACACTGCCACATAATACAGGCACTTGGCCAAAGTAAGAGTATTGCTCCAATACTGATGAGCATTGTCCCTAGAAAATTAGAGCATAATACTGTACCAGGACAATTTAATTTAAAAGAAACAAAGGAAGACATATGTGCAGTACTGGCAGTATGAAGTATTTTGAGGTTCCCCATAAAAAGTAAAATGCTAACAATTGGTAAGATTGTGATTTTGTTTCCTTTGCGGTAAAACAGCATTGACAAATAATATAGTGTCATGTTTCTTGTTTGTGAGCTAATGTCATAAACATCTGAAAAGTACATTCTGGACAAAAAGACAATGCCGTGCCTGGCGTCAGGGCAGCTCATCACCAGACTGGCCCTGGAGCAGCCAAATGCTGAAATGACGATGAGGGCATTGCAATCTCCCTCGGGACTCCCTCACCACTCTGGGAAGGAGCGCACTAATCTACACCTGGCGCAGCATGTACTGCCCAATGTGCTGGTGCAGCAATGCCACCCAGGGCTCATTCTTCTTCACTTCCTCCATCCCTCCCTGCCACCATCACTAACTTATGAGATATGAACAGGCATAAAACAGCCTTTAAAACCCAGGCTTCCAAAATGCTACCCATGATTTGGGTGGCTTTCTTACATCTCCATACCCTACACTGGCCAAACCAAAACATTATTCTGTATCAATTAATTTCAAAAGAATTTCCACTGCTCAAAACTCCCTTCCCTTTACCTTCTGGAGACCAGACTATTCCAAACACACATGAAGGATTGTTTTTAGAATGTAACTTAACCTTCTTTCTGTTGCATTTAACATCACTGTTGGTTTCAATATGCATGCATGAAGGATAACTCTTTTACATATCTCACTGATTAATCAGTTCTGAACAACTAACAGCAAAAATGTATCCTGTTTTCTACTGAATCCTATAGCACACAGTCTCAGTATGAAAACACACACAACTTAGAGACAAAGCAACCTGTGAGAATAAAATTCGGAGTAACACATGTGGGTCTTCTATGCATTCTAGTAAGATTCTAAGCACTTGCCTGACCCCATTTATGAGTTGTACCTAGTAGAAACAATATATTGTACAGCTTCCTTCAACTCTTGAACAATGTACTTTTGGAGGTCTACCTGGGGAAGTGCTTGGTATCTACTTGATCACATGCAGTGAAGAATCACTGTATCCTACTGATATGCTCCCCCTAAACCCTTCATTCCTGGTATCCTCAAGCACAGCCCTGCTTAGCAAAGGCCACAGTGGTACTATGTGAAAACACATACTAGTTTTAACATATTAAATAACACAATAGGATGCCACAGTATGGCCATATGTACCACCATAAGCACTGGTGATATGCCTATCACTTCAGTATATCATCCACTCATGGCAGTTCAATTTGAACTCAGTTTGGAGGGAGTAGAAAAGTAGTGGGGAACCAGAAATTACAGCAACAAACCACTGAATTGTAGATTTTTTGGGGAAAAAAAAATATAAAACCCAAGAATTATCTATTTTTATAACCATTTTTCTTACTAAGACAACAACAATAATAGTTTTAAATTTAAAACAGAAACAGATTTTCATTTCTCACAAGCCCTTCCACTGATAAAATTGCCTAAATTGGAATCTCTGAAGGTTATTCCCAGGTATCAAGATATGTCAAGCATATGGCTATCAAAACATTTGATGCAAAAGTCACCAAGCCTTGCAGAAAAAGACCTTAGCAACTTCAGGTTGTCGGCCAGTCACTAGTGGTGTCCTCCAGGGACCCAATCCTGTTCAATATCTTTACGATGATCTGGACGAGGGGATTGAGTCCATCATTAGAAAGTTTGCAGATGAGACCAAGCTAAGGGGAAGGTGTTGATCTGTTAGAGGGTAGGAGAGATCTGCAGAGGGACCTTAATAGGCTGTATAGATGAGCAGAGTCTAATGGAATGAGATTTAACACATCTAAGTGCCGGGTGCTACACATTGGCCACAGCAATCCCATGTAGCGCTACAGGCTGGGGTCAGAGTGGCTGGAGAGCGGCCAGGCAGAGAGGGACCTGGAGGTACGAGTTGATGGTGGGCTGAACACGAGCAAACAGTGTGCCAAGGTGGCCAAGACGGCAAATGGCATTCTAGCCAGTATCAGGAATAGTGTGGCCAGCAGGACTAGGGAAGACATTGTGCCCCTTTAGTCAGCACTGGTTAGGCCACATCTTGAGTATTGTGTCCAGTTCTAGGCCTCTCAGTTTAGGAAAGATGTTGAGTTGCTGGAACATGTCCAGAAAAGGGCAACAAAGCTGGGGAGGGGTCTGGAGCACAGCCCTATGATGAGAGGCTGAGGGAGCTGGGGTTGTTTAGCCTGGACAAGAGAAGGTTCAGGGCAGACCTTCTTGCTGTCTACAACTACGTGAAGGGAGGCTGTAGGCAGGTGGGGGTTGGTCTCTTCTCCCAGGCAGCCAGCACCAGAACAAGAGGACACAGTCTCAAGCTGCGCAGAGGGAAGTTTAGGCTTGAGCTCAGAAAGAAGTTCTTCACAGAGTGATTGGCCATTGGAATGGGCAGCCCAGGGAGGCAGTGGGGTCAACATCCCTGAAGGTGTTTTTTCTGAAAAGACTGGATGAGCACTCTGTGCCATGGTCTAGTTGATTAGTTGATTGGTTAGACTTGATGATCTTGTAGGTCTCTTCCAACCTGGTTGATTCTGTGTGAGTCTGTGAGAGAAGAAACACATAGCCCAGGTAGGCAACTACTTGAACGTGTGGCCTACATATTTCTCGTACTCCTATATGCAATTAGACATGGTTTTAATTTACGATGATAAGACTACTTCTGTTGAAGCCTACTCTGGCACCACTTTGAGCTATTATTTTTACAGACTCCTAACAATGACTTGTTGAAAAGGCACATACCTACACACACAGAAAAGTTACATTATGACAAATCACACTTAAATTCTTTAATTACACTTTCACTTGAAGAATTAAAAAAAATTAAGACATCAAACTGGATTTTTTTGTGCAGATGTGCTATAATCACCTCTATGTTTTTCAACACAATTTTCTAGATGTTATGAAAAAATAAATTAACAGGTGAAAAAAAATTCATTTTTAGTACCTTCAACAGAAGATCACTTGGCCAAATAAGGGAGCTTTACAAATAAATAAATAAATAAATTTGTCAGTGGTATTACTACTCTCTCACAGTTCATACACTGAGAAAACCACCTTCACCTACTTCAGTGTGTGCTCCATAAGAAATGGAGGGTCATTTACTGCAGAAGCAAGACATTCTGCTGACATTATGCCACACCTTCAAACATGGTAACTAACTAAACTGTCACACTGAGTTACCAAACCTGAATTAGAGCATGTTTTTCTGTGTTTGATGTAGCATTTATTTACTAATACTACGCGACAACTCTGAATAGCAGATCAAAAGTTGAAGTCAATCTACACCAACACTGTAACTAAAAAGAAATCACTTTTGGAGGTGATACAATGTATTTCTTCAGTTCTACCAAAGCCTTCATACTTAGTTTATGTATTTGCTTTGATATAATTGCTAAGGTTAGTGAAAACTTATTAATCAGATCCTACTGGTTAAAACAGAACAGCAATCAAAGAACATATAAGAGAATTAAGATCACAGTCCCATCACCCTCAATGGTAGTCAAGCCAACAGCATGTCATCAAAGCTGTTGAAGACTAAATGTAACTACTGTTATCAAGATTTCCCAGGATACCAGAGTGACACAGAAAATGATCTACAAAGGTCTGTGCGTGGGAGATTAAAACTTCACATGTTTCCAGAACTTTACAGGAGCAGAAGCGTCTAGCCTCTTCCATAATGACTGAGACTTCTCATAAATGAAGGAGCTCAGAAGCAGGACATATCTGGGATTCAAATGACTCCTGCCACCACAGCACTCTTCCATTACTGTGGTTTCTCCAGCTCAAGAAAAGGGTGCAATGCCTACACCCAAGTTTCTTCCAGCCTTCATATTTCTAAACAACATCATTCTTTTGCCAAGTCTTTTCATTTAGAACACGGTTAATAAAATCCACACCAGAATATTTTCTTGTGGCTAATTCCATTTTTAGATTAATACATATTTAAGAGAAATCACAGACAACTTCATCACATTGTGTAACACACTTCATATCTCCACGGAATAAGTGGTTTCCTTATTTATTTTTTACAGGTCTCCATCAATCAGTTTCTTTTCTGCGACCTGACATTAGAAAAGATTTCTGGTATATATGCCAGACAATTAAGCAATAAGGAATTTAGAAGGGATCAATCACTGGCCTGGCTAACACAGAATTATGAGGCAAAAATACACACTGTGGCCCAGCTAAGGCTGGCTTACAACACTTTGGGCAGCAGCACCAAAGGAAGACATCAATCCCAGAAGACCTATTGTAACTGGAATAGGAAGCCAAGATGATAGGATGAATAAGATCTGAGTAGATAAAGCACAAACTGAAAGCAGAATACTTTATTCCTTTCCAAGCTATCAAATTATCTCACATCAATTTTAAGGAATGTGGCAGTTTAGGCTGGGTGTCTCCTGTTGCTGCCACACAAGATACACCTCCAGTGTCCCGAGTGTCCAGCCCAGTGGGTGGATACAGGAAGTAGTGTATTTCATATCCATAATATCCTGCACCCTGTAAATCTATCTGCAAAGTCATTCACTTCCTCTTTCTTCCCTCTCTGCTCCATTGAGAGAGATGTTCCCTATCAGGTAATGGTGGGGGAGTTATCTTAAGGCCACTTAGGCCTGGCTAGGCCTAATGCCAGAAGGAGAAGGGGTAGAGGCAGCTGAGACTAGACTAGCGGGGGGCGCGGAGAAAGAGCCCTGGGGGTTTTGGGCTCAGATGGGAGAAGGGAAGCATTGAGAGGCTTTGGGTATGCTGTAAGGGAACTCTGTATGCTTTGGGTTTCTTTTGTCACTATGCTTGTAGCTTTCTGTAAAACACTAACTGATTTCCATTTAAACTTTCCATCACTTCTGCAATCCATTTGTGAGAGTGTTGTTCTTTTGCCCCTTTCAGGGGCAAGAGAGGATCTGCCTCAAACCAGGACAGGGAAACATATTTTGGGTTGAATACAGATGCAGTACTACTTACTTCTCAGAGCAACAGAGAAGCTATCAAAATAATCAGGGGTAAATTTACCTGTTTCTGAGCAACTGCACTGCTCTTAAGCTCTGATCACTCATTACAAACTGATGTTTTAGGCAAGTTAGTAATACTTTATTTTCTCCCTGTTTACTAAAGCCCTTTCAATTTTCTGCAGTGAGTGCTGGATTCCATCAAATGTATTTACTTTTTTCTCCTTAAGTACTGTTTGCTGGATTTTCACTTCACATGTTTTAACCATCCAACAAATACTGTGGTCATGCAAATGTTTACACTATGTTCATCTTATTTACTTTTCCACCAAAAAAAGGGAGTTGTTCTTAATTCCAAAAATATGGATTTGTTTAAAGAAAAAAATGATTAATAATTACTAAGAATTGTAATTTTCTAGTTGTAAACTGAACAAAACAGCTGAACAGCAAATCACATGGTATTATTCCCACATCCTCCATCAAGCAGATCTTCACTAACACTAATGAGTATCTGCCAGCAAAGGTACAGTCCATGTGCAAGTAAACATATCACTGTATCAACAGGTTTGTGAAATGCTCATTTTGCAAATGCAACATCAGGTAGTAACAGACCTTCAATACTCTCAACCTGCCCACTCCCTCACACAGCAGCAATGGCTCTAGCTTCAGAAATGGTTCTACACTGACTCACTTCTTCTGCAATACCCATGAGAGATGAGACAAACCACACACAGAGAATTACTACTCCAAGTTATTGCTTCCCTTGAGCTATTTGAATAACAAACAAAAAAGAATGAATAAAGTGAATCCAGATTTTCCTATTTCACTCATTTAGAAAATAAGCTCCTCAAGGCAGGAGGACTATCTTCATTTTAAATTTTGTACAGTATTTTTCACCTTATCAACAATTCACGTGATAATATACAGAACTGTTCCACCCTTGTTTAAAATGTGTCATTTTGCACTTAAAGCTAGAGCTGTATGATGGCAAATACAGGAGTCTATGATGAAAGGCATCTTTTCAGTGCAGTTGGTTACCTAGCCTCATAATAAAGTATTATCTGAATACTTCCAGTTAGAGGGATTTACTTTGACTGAGAAAAAGAAGGATGGCTGGAAAAAAACCCACAAATATAGAAGGGTAAGATTCCAGTTTCCATGGAAGCTGAAGCTAGATAACAGCATGACAATGTCCCTCAACACCAAGCCCATGCTAACTCATCCCACCACTGGTCATTACTGCATCTAGTTTCAGTAAAGAACTTCTGATGAGCTACTTGCATTAATCTCTTTTATATATTTGGGTGATATAAGATTGTCAACACAGAAATAACTGAAACATGTTTCAATACTCGATAGTTATGCAAAAGAAGACATGATTCTATGTTCATTGATACAGACCCTGACAGATCTCTTGGCTGGACAGGTATGATTTGGATCAAGAAAGAATATACACTGAAGGCTGTTGTTGAATTAGCCAGAACACAGTATGGTAGTTCCACAAGATTTATGCTGTCTGTGGAAAAATATAGATGACATTCATCCATCAGAAAGCCAGGACAGCACAGAAAGATAACACCTGATTCAGTAAAATATAAACACAACACCAATGCAACTTAAAAATTTTCAAAAGGTACTGCCTGTGTATCAGGTCCTTGCTCTGCATATCATGCCATTTTTATTCTACTGGAAGATACTCTACAAGGTTTATGAATTCTTCAGTTCATACTCTAGAGACTGAATCCAGTCTTACTAGTTAGAAGGGTGTCCTCCACAAAATCAGTCAAAAGTTTGCTTATTGTTAGTCACAACATCATTAGTAAATTGTTTATCAATCTAGAAATTAATACAAACATCTTGATTAAACTAAATCCACAGAAATCTGAGAATTGTATTCCAAAGCAACACTCTCAATCCATTTCTATCAAGACAGAAAATGGAAAGATAGGGTCTGCATAATACAGGATCTCCTGGCGCCTGGTTAGATACATGGCTTGAGGAATGGAATGGAATGGGAACGGAATGGGAATGGAATGGACCAGGTTGGAAAAGACCTTCGAGATCATCGAGTCCAACCTATCATCCAACACCATCTAATCAACTAAACCATGGCACCAAGCGCCCCATCCGGTCTCTTCCTAAACACCTCCAGTGATGGTGACTCCAGCACCTCCCTGGGCAGCCCATTCCAATCACTAAGTGTAGACAGAAACCTTCTTAAATTGCTCTAAGTAGTTGCCAGCATTTATGCTAACTGTCTCCAAGCACCTTGCTTTGTATTGTCAGTGCTTCTACGCGCACATAAATCCCCTAACATATCCCTTCATCTAAGCTTATATTAAGAGTCATTTCATTATAAAAAGTATAGTCCAACTCATGACACACTGTACCCACTTAAAGCTGTGAGGCTTCTCACAGCCCCCAGCACCCTACACAGTCCTTGTACAAATCCACAAGGTAATTCCTCTACTTCTAGAAAAGCTCAGGAATTAGCAAGAGTGTGTTTGGAAACCAGCAGGTATCAAAGGTTCACTGACATGTGAAAGGTTAAGAAGGAAACTATGAATTTTGCAGGCTTGCCCATGAGCTGAAGAAACCATCGATTAACAATTATGTGTAAAGCACAAGCCTTCCAGCTCCAGAAAATAGAAAATCTGCTTCATACTGGATAGCACACCAGCTTGCCACAGTACAAGACTGTGGTTCCCAAATCTGTTCCTAGCTCTTGCTGGTCCTAAAGAGCAGGCTGCACTCCCTACAGCAACTTAATGCCACTCAGCTGATCCCTAGTATTTCATAACACCTGCAATACTGGAACCTCTGTGAAGGTAAGAATTTCCAAGAGGAACTGGAATATAGATGGGTTTTTTGCATACTAGCATGTGCAGGTCTGTTACTGTGACTGTCCCATCTGACCCCTAGTATCACAGAGGCCACTGCACAAGCATGCAAGTCCCAGCATAAAGTCTCTGATCAAAGCTTAAGCCAGTGTCAGTTGTTCCAACAGTTTATCCTTAAATCCTTTTTTTTTTGAGTTCCTACTTTCCAAAACACAGTCCTCAACTAAGCATAAGCTTCACTGTTACCACCAAAGTGAAATCTTTGCCTCAGTGAAGTCACCAGCAAAAATAACTCCTGCTTTCAATGAGCTCAGATCCAGATTTTGTTGTATGAGATTCCCATGACAAAATGCAGATATGTACATCCAGGTTAACCATCTAGGTTCCTTTGATCATCAGTGAATAAAAACAGACACTTTTAGACTCAACTTCTAGACACCTAAAATAGGCTTACTGATTTATACCCAAAAATGTTTTTTTTCCTCCTCAGGTTGAAACAAAGATTTAAGTGACAAGCTCTATATTGCACATATCTAAAATAAGCAGAAAGAAACCCACACAGAATTTTATTCTTGGTTTTCAGATGAAAACACAACTTGTATAAATGGAATCAAGCATACCACATAACACAGACTGCTCTGTAGAAAGACCAGAACACAGAGTTATCCATCACTGCTTCACTAGGATGGCTCCAAATATTTAGATACCAGACAACAAGATGGAAAGCTGCAAACATTAACTATCCATATAACCAAAGTGTTGAAATAAAATTTTCAAATAATTTGATCAGGTTCTCTGAAGATCCTGTAAGATTAGTGCATTTTTGAACTGTCGTAACTGATAATTGATTTTCTATTTGAATACAGATAGTCTGTATATTTTATGTATTATTATTATTATACTTTATTAAATCTTCACAGATTAAAAACAAACAGAACAATAATTTTGATTTTCTGCAGCTTCAACACCCTTACTATAATCTTTGCTGAAGCAGGATACACTCAGTAATTTATTCAACATCACCTCTTCCTTGCTGTGTCTTTGGTTCAGCTACTTAGATAGTTGTTACCACCTCACCATGGATAACCTGCCCATGGTTCTACCTGGCTTCAAAAAATTTGTCTTCTCATTTTCCTCCTATTTTTCACCTTGCCTGCCAAAGCTAACATTCTGTTTGTGATCTCTGAACTGGACTCCCATGAACAAGAGAGGAACATCTTGAGGCCCCTAATGCTCTGTTATATACCACAGTACAACAGAATAGCATAGAATAGAACAGCATAGAATAGAATAGAATACATTGGAATTAACCAGGTTGAAAGAGACCTTTGAGATCATCAAGTCCAACCTATCATCCAACACTAATCAACTAAACCATGGCACCAAGCACCCCATCCAGCCTCTTGACTTTTCTACCTTGTCTTTTCATCAACACTGGTTGTTTCTAATAAGGGATATTGATTACTCCAACCTTAATTTCCTGATTTTCTTTCTTGTTGTTCCTCATTAATTACCTTACATGAAACTAATGCATCATCTCTCCTATTATGCCTTGAACAAGAAGATCAGACTGCAGAAGATCAGATGGAAACATTTCAGTAAGTGATACATTATAGTAAAATCTACAACAGTAATTCTGAAACCAAAAATTGTTCTGAACAGAAAATGGTCACATTTAAAAAAAAAAAAAATAATAAAATCTAGAGTCCCTTGGGACTTTAAGCATATAAAACTAAAGTTTGTGCATTTTCAAAGGCAAAAATGCTAAATATTGAATGCATATAACAAGTAGACACCTCTTCAAGTTCTACTGAAATCACAACTTTTGCTGAACTCTCTTCATCAGAATGTATTTCATTAACTTATTGAAAGATATTGCAGTACCTTCATAACACCATATGACTGAAGGCTGAGATACATACTTTTACAAAAACAAAACATATTTAAACAGACCATCAGAACAGTGCAGCAGGTCCCCTACATTCAACACATGGGGAAAAGAATACGAATCTTTCACACGCAGTGCTCTGCTTGAGCAAGTTCATCCCTTCTACAGTCACTGTTTCCATCTTTCTTGTTAGTGTTAAATATATAATTTTACTTTATGTATCTACAGCAAAATTTCATTTTCCAATTTAGTGGTATGCTTCTCATTTTCTAGATTAAATAACTTTGACTGGATACCCTTTGTTTCAATGAAGAATGTAAATTTGACATAATTCCTATTAGGCAGTGAATATTTTGGAGAGGAAACTCTGGTTTTTTTCTTATGCATACCCTCATATCTTATAACCTACATAATTAATTTCTAAAACCTCTCTTGCTTAAATCCTCATCTTTACTGCTGGTATTCAACATGAACAAAGGCTCCTTCTCAAAGAGGAACAGGTTTCTGTATAAGCTATCTTCCAACCTAGACTTTTCTTCAAACAACAGAAATATAGAAGAGAAGAGAAGAGAAGAGAAGAGAAGAGAAGAGAAGAGAAGAGAAGAGAAGAGAAGAGAAGAGAAGAGAAGAGAAGAGAAGAGAAGAGAAGAGAAGAGAAGAGAAGAGAAGAGAAGAGAAGAGAAGAGAAGAGAAGAGAAGAGAAGAGAAGAGAAGAGAAGAGAAGAGAAGAGAAGAGAAGAGAAGAGAAGAGAAGAGAAGAGAAGAGAAGAGAAGAGAAGAGAAGAGAAGAGAAGAGAAGAGAAGAGAAGAGAAGAGAAGAGAAGAGAAGAGAAGAGAAGAGAAGAGAAGAGAAGAGAAGAGAAGAGAAGAGAAGAGAAGAGAAGAGAAGAGAAGAATAGACCAGACCAGACCAGGTTGGAAGAGACCTTCAAGATCATCACCTTCAAGAATAGAACAGAACAGAACAGAACAGACCAGGTTGGAAGAGACCTTCAAGATCATCGCGTCCAACCTATCATCCAGCATCACCTAATCAACTAAACCATGTAACCAAGCACCCTGCCAAGTCTCCTCCTGAGCACCTCCAGTGATGGTGATTCCACCACCTCCCCGGGCAGTCCATTCCAATGGGCAATCACCCTCTCTGTATAAAACTTCCTCCTGACCGCCAGCCTGAACTTCCCCTGGCGCAGCCTGAGACTGTGTCCTCTTGTTCTGGTGCTGGTTACCTGGGAGAAGAGACCAATCTCTGCCTGTTTACAACCACCCTTCAGGTAGTTGTAGAGAGCAATAAGGTCACCCCTGAGTCTCCTCCTCTCTAGGCTAAGCAGACCCAGCTCCCTCAGCCTCTCCTCATAGGGCTTGTGTTCCAAGCCCCTCACCAACTTCGTTGCCTTTCTCTGGACTCGTTCCAGCAAGTTAACATCCTTCCTAAACTGAGGGGCCCAGAACTGGACACAGTACTAGAGGTGTGGCCTAACCAGTGCAGTGTACAGGGGCAGAATGACTTCCCTGCTCCTGATGGCCACACAGTTCCTGATGCAGGCCAGGATGCCATTGGCCCTCCTGGCTGCCTGGGCACACTACAGGCTCATGTTCAGCCTACCATCAACCAGCACCCCCAGGTCCCTCTCTGCCTGGCTGCTCTCCAGCCACTCTGACCCCAGCCTGTAGCACTCCATGGGGTTGTTGTGGCCAATGTGCAGAACCCGGCACTTGGATGTGTTAAATCTCATGCCGTTGGACTCTGCCCATCTGTCCAGCCTGTTGAGGTCTCTCTGCAAAGTCTCTCTACCCTCCAGCAGATCAACTCCTGCCCCCAGCTTGGTGTCATCAGCAAATTTACTGATGATAGACTCAATGCCCTCATCCTGATCATCAATAAAGATGTTAATGAGGATGGGGCCCAGCACTGATCCCTGGGGGACTCCACTACTGACTGGCTGCCAGCTGGATGTGACTCCATTCACCACCACTCTCTGGGCTCGGCCATCCAGCCACTTCCTAACCCAGCTCAGAGTTCTGCTGTCCAAGCCATGGGCTGACAGCTTGGCCAGCAGTTTGCTATGGGGGACGGTGTCAAAGGCCTTGCCTTCCACAATATTTCAAGAAATAATTACTAATCATAGTATCTCACCATAGCAAAAGATATTTACTCCTACCATAGATTTTGTAACCATATTTCAGCATATTACAGACTATTTATTATTATACTTCATTATATTAATGACTGTTTCAGTCTGTTACAGGCTCTTAAGCCTTTTCTATGTTGTCATACTTCTATAGTAGATACTATAAGATGGATTCAATAGCCTTTTACAACATATTCTTTTAAAATACACCCTGTAACAAAGATTCAATTAATTATTAATAAAGAAAAAAAACGTAATTGCCAAAAGCAATTTTGACTATAAACTGTAAGCTGTTCTTGTAAGTCAGGGTTGAAGCACACAAACAATGTTACAGTGACAATTAAGCAACAACCTCTGAAGAACTGATATTACCCTTCAATTTCCAAAAAAAATCTAGCATTTACATTAAAAGGAAAGTGAAAATACTTCATCTAGCCTTTAGATGACTTACACATTATACTCATCAAATGCAATCTAATGATTCTAAAGATTATACAGATTCCAATTTGTACCAAAGAATCACAGAATCAGAATTGTCAAGTCCAACCCTGACTAATTCTGCAAAGTCTGATGCTAAACCACACCCCTCAGCACCACCTCTCTGTATCTCTTAAACAACCCCAGGCATGGGGATTCAACTACCTCCCCGGGAAGCCTGTTCCCGTGTTTGGGAACCCTTTCAGTGGAAACGTTTCTTCTAACACCCAACCTCAAACTCCCCTAGTAAACCCAAGGCCATTTCCTCTCATCCTGTCCCTTGTTACTAGGGAGAAGAAACCAACAAACACCTCACTACAACATCCTTTCAAAGCTGGTGTATCAGCAATGGGGTTTCAAAATTTTATTTACATTTTTTCAGTGGACTGAATGAGTCATCTTACTGATTACAGCACCATGTCTTGTTTTCAGCTTGTGTCATGTGAACCTCAGCTGTGCCTCTGAAGGACCACGGTGCTGCTTTAGTCCAGTTCTGTACATCTATTGACTAGATAACCAGAACATGAAGATCAGACTTCTAAATGACCATAATTTTCATCTAGTCAGCCATCTACTTTCACAATTTTTTCAAGAACCAAACCCTCTTTAAAATACAGCTGAAATCTGTGAGTGAGCTCAAAAATCAGTAGAAATAACTACATCACAGACCTGCAGACAGCATGGTTGTATTAAGTGTCATTTCCTTCAGAAACTAGGCCAAAAAACTACTCATTTCAGACCCTGTACCTGAGGCTTTGCGAGGGGAAGGGGAGAGAATCAGTCTGCTGAGGTAGCTGGAGAATATACCATGTCCATTCATTTCACAATTTATAATATACAGAATATATTGCTCTCAGTCAATTATAATTCAAGATTTATTTTCATAGTTACAGTATCAACCTAACAAGGGAGGGAATTCCTACTGTTTACATCTTAGTTAGTCAATAATCTGAAGGACTAATGCAGAATCAAACAAGCAAATAATTATTCGGATAAGCTCATCCTGAGTTTAATGAACTGGTTTTGTTTTCTGGAATAAAGAAAGTTACTCTCACTGAAGACCCAAATCTACTTTGTTTTCCACCACCAGTTTAAAAAAAATGATCCTTATTTTAAGTTAGTTCCAGAATAGAAAGTATATTCTGAGTATAGAATTCTTACACACAATTTACTTATTCAGTATCACTCTGAAGTAGTATTAACTTCAAAGGTTTTTGGTGTTCTTTTTTTAATTAATATTTTTCTTCTAAGATAATGAAATCTTAATGGATAACCTTTTTCCACCAAAAAAAAAAAAATCCTTATTGTCAATGAATCAATGCGCAAAGAGAATTATCCTTCAAGAAGGAAAAGGTGCTGGAGCCTTCCCATTTCCTCCCAATATAGCTGTATACCTCAATGAGAAAGACTGTAAGAATTATCAACAGCCACTGACAACTTAAGATCTGAAAATTTTTCTGTAGGGACTTAATAGCTTAGTATTTTTAAAAATGCTGTTCATGATTTATTCCATAAATACGAAAGTTCAAATTATGTACTTACTTCAACATGTGAGAACAAGGTTTGTTCAATGTCACCATTGTCTTTCTCCTTAAGATCTGGTGTGATGTTTCTATTTCTGACTTGGAAGTATGTTTTACTCAGATAACCATCACCGAGGTCCTGTGTTCAAAAAAAACAAGAAAGAAAAGAAAATTTCTGTAACCAATTTGATAAATACCATCACTGTTCTAGAAAATAAACAGAGCATGCTATTAGGCGTAAGCTCCAAGTCTTTTTATAGGCACCAATGACTGCACTGCTTTTCAGCATCTTCTCACGGATAGTTCTTGGTGTTAAAGGAAGTCAGAGACCCGAACAGTAAAAGAAACCTTAATATAGCTATTAATTGAGTAAGACAACTGCTACCCAGGGATCAGGATGAATGCCAAAGGACTGGAAGACAGTGCATCAAGGTCATCAAGAGATGAGCAACTATTAACAATTTTGACCTATTTCAAGCAATTCATTCATGCCAGTATAAACTTGCCAGTTTTTGGTAGACTTTTATTTTTGCTCTGCTGCACTTCTAACTTTTCTTAAAATCCTGAATAAAAAACAACCCAACACTCAGAATGATGTGCAGAGTCACAACTTGCTCCCTTTTCTTGGTCACCTCCAAGGGTCAAATGTCAAAGAAAACAGACAAAGCTGTACCTTCTCCCTGTTTGCTTTTTATCATTGTTTCCCAGGCCACATAGTCTGCTGCTGTAAAAGGCCCTTGTGCAATCTGAGTGACAGAAGGTTTTAGAAGCTTTCCTCCCTTGCTGACCTGACTATCTGCACACATATATAAACTTTTTCTTATTTATTAAAAGCAAGAAAATAAAATAAGTACAGTAGTTATATGTTAAGAACTTATTTCTTAAAGGAAACAAATAAATGTGGGGTTTATTAGCTGTTTCATTATGACTTATTTTAGATAAACACAGAAAGCATATGTGCAACATCTGATGAAAAAGGATTCTATTCAAAACAGTCTCTCTACAAAATTCATTAATGTAGCATTAAATTGCTTGACAAGGCTGCAAATTTAACCATAATTTAACTCCTCAGTTAATCTGTCACTGCTGACAGCTTATTTCATGTATTCTGATCTTTAAATCAACCTGAGCCTTATTCTGACACACTAGCTCTTCCTTTTCCAGGCCAGTTTAGAATACATGCACCTCCAAAATCTGCTGTGGACTACTTGTTTACTTTGTTCTCATCAAGTTTCATACTTTAAAAAATCATAGTGCTTTCTAAATACATTTTGGTCCACCAATTTTTAACCATGAATTTTACTAAAACCAATTACCTTGATTGTAACTTCTCCTACTACACACTTCATTCTCACTAAATCTCATGAAGAGTATGTACCTGCCAAACTCTGTTGGATGTCCTAAATGCAGAGCCACCTGCATCCTGCACAAAGAAGCATCAAGAGAGTGATAAAAATTAAGCCTAACTTGGTGATACAAAAGCCCCCCCTCTTACTCTCAACACTCAAGTCTCTCCCCGTGAAGCTTTCTGCAAGTGTCAGCAGGAGAAAAGCTACCTGCACTGGTATTTATCCCCCTAATTGTAGCGAAGAAAGTATTATAGCCACCCACACAGGTAAAATGCCTCAAGACACAATGATCTTTGCCCGAGAAGGGCTGGATATAGCATTCACCTCCCTGAACCAGTTCTTCCTGTCAGCAGAGTCAAGCATTCTTTAGTATCTGAGTGCCATGAAAAAGCGTCCATGGATAACTGGAAACATGGAACTAACAGTCTCTGTATTTCATAGCTGCATGTCAGCAGCTAGGGAAGAGGTGGCAGGAAAGAGAAGCTTCTCTCCTGCTGCACTCTGTAGTGTTATGTGTTTTGTGCACTGCCCCTGTAAATAAATTAATATTTTATCAGGCACTTTGATCCCATTAATGTGGAAAGTGAGTCCATTTCTACTCCAGATGTCTACTGATATATAGCCTTTGATATGATTACCTAGATTAACCTAACTAAACATGAAATAAACATAAAACAGGAAGCAAACAGAGGGTGGCCTTCACAGCCAAGATTTAACTATCCATTTCTAATTAGAGGATTCATGTTTAACTCTATCAGGTCCCACAGTGGAGGGGCTCCTGGCTTTCTTCTGGGGGAACAAAAAAAATATATAAATAACTGCTTAGAACATGTCTCTTACCACTTATAAAAACAGGGTTCTGTTAGGCCCATGTAAGCTTATGCCACTAGAGCCAACTCCACAAAAACATTAGCTCATCATCTAAATGTAATCTTTACAGAAAACACAGAAATACAAGAACACAGTTCTACAAGCCTGGTTTACATGTGTGGTCTTACTGCTATCAATGGGTCTATTCACGTGAGTATGGCATGAGGAATGGGATCCAAGGACATTACATCAGTAAAATTTAGGGTGCCCCAAACTACCCACAACACATATTGGTAAAAAAAAGCAGTAAGACAATGAGACATCTTGTTAATAAAAAGCTTCCTTCCCCAACTACATACTATAAATGGATGGTCTCAATGACCAGGTTTTAATCACACACTGAAGTCACAGTCACCAACTCTGCCCACTATAAAAACCAACCAAACAACAAGAAGAACAAAAATTAGGGTTTTTTCCAGTGGAAACAAAAATCTACTTCATTCTGCTATTTTCAGCAAAGGTTCTTATTTCGCAGAAAGTTCAAACTTTGACCCATGTATTAAATTCCCAACAGAGGCTCAGAGCATCTTTCTTTGTTGAGTAAATCCTCACAAATAGAGCCTTGGACTGAAATACGAAGTTTCAAATGGCTGCCTGTTAAGAAAGGGTGCATTGTAACACTTGGCTAATATTTGCACTTTTCTATAAACTTCTAAACAGAATGCATCTAAGGCCAAGATTCTGCTTCTTACTGAAATTCTGTTTCATCTGTGATGAAAGAGTTACAAATGCCACTGTATAGTTACTTACATAGAAAGGATGGCATACATTTACTCCAGGATTTCTTGCATCTCAAAATGGTACAGACATGATTTTTCTCCCCAAAATTCATGAAAGCGTGGGAAACCACTAAAGCTATTAAAGTAACAAACAAACAAAACCAAACACCCCAATGGCACAATAAATTTTCTACAGCAGAAAGAAATACCCAGATAAGAAGTATCTTAAACCATCCAAAAACTAGTCAAAGAAGCAAGAGAACACATAAAAGCTACATCACCCACCCATCCACCAAAAAAAATAAAATCCCACAAGAGCATGAATTTATTAGATGGAAAATAACATAAGAACTCAAAGCAGAAAAATTAAATATTCAAGATATTTCTGTTGTTATTAGAGAGTAGAACAGAACAGGAGTAGAACAGAACAGGAGTAGAACAGAACAGGAGTAGAACAGAACAGGAGTAGAACAGAACAGGAGTAGAATAGAATAGGTTGGAAGAGACGTTCAAGATCATTGTGTCCGACCTATCATCCAACACCATCTAATCAATTAAACCATGGCACCAAGTGCCCCATCCAGTCTCTTCCTAAACACCTCCAGTGATGGTGACTCCAGCACCTCCCTGGGCAGCCCATTCCAATGGGCAATCACTCTCTCTATGAAGAATTTCTTCCTAACATCCAGCCTAAACCTCCCCTGGCACAGCTTGGGACTATGTTCTCATATTCTGGTGCGGGTTGCCTGGGAGAAGAGACCAGCCCCCACCTGGCTACAACCACCCTTCAGGTAGTTGTAGAGAGCAGAAAGGTCTCCCCTGAGCCTCCCCTTCTTTAGGCTAAGCAACCCCAGCTCCCTCAGCATCTCTTCATAGCCATAAGCCATAACTACTACATTTCAGCAGTGGTTGAGCAGAACATCAGTATGTAGTGGACGTCACCAAGTACTTTTAAATCAGTATATAAAAACTGCTCATTTTCTTCAAGTCTTTGAGCACTGTTAATATTTCACAGAATTACAGAAGCATTCAGGTTGGAAAAGACCTCAGGGATCATCAAGTCCCACTGATAACCCTACCCTACAAAGTTCACCCCGAAACCATATCCAAACAACCTTTAAAACATATCCAGGGTTGGTGACTCAACCACCTCTGTGGGCAGCCCACTCCAATGCTTGACCACTCTTTCTGTCAAACAACTTTGGTGAAAACCTCAATGTATCAATGTGAATTTATATACTGGATAATTTGTGTAACTGTATGTGCATTAACCTGATGTCATTCCAAGAAAAATAACTGAAGATGCCACGTAGAATTCAGTAAATAAATACACAGTAAGCCTAGTTATTTCTTAAGACAAAACAGACTTTGTCAGGGTCAACTTAAGAAGACATGTTTGGGTAATTAAAACTCGTAACAATATATTCTCAGTCTTCCATACAATAACTGTTGATTCTGCATGTAAAAGTTAAAAAATTAAGGTAATCCCACACTAATCTGACACACACCAAAGGATGAAAAATGATTAATTCACAGACTTCAAATGTAACTGAAAAAATGGAGAATCATCATAAAAGAAGTGATTCTAATGGGGTCCTGTGGGACTAGTCTTGGTCCCGTGCTATTTAAATTTTTGATTAATGACCTAGAAACAACATGTAATTATTTTTGGTAAGGACTGAGTTATAGGGAAGAAGCAAATAATGAGGACTGATCATTAATAGACTTTTCTGATTGCTGCATGCAACTAACATGTATTTTAATACATAGTATTAAGATACACACCTAGAGCAAGGGTTATGTGCTATTTCAGCTTAAAAGTGCTAGCCTGATCTTTGGATGTATAACCATAAGTACTTGCCCAGAGTAGGAAGGTTTGAATTTCACAGTGATACAACATTCATTGTCTAGTTCTGCCCACAAATGAAAAAGGATTTTTGTAATACTGGAAAGGATTCAGAAAAGATCCACAAGACTGATTAAAATATTGGAAAACATGTCAAATAGGGAGCTCAACATGCCTTGCTTGAGCACTGACAAGGTGAAGGGATGAATTGATCTGAATCTAAACTACCAAAAGAGGGAGAGTTCTGATAAAAGAAAGGTTGTCAGCTTAGCAGACAAGGTACAGATACCAACAGCTGGAAGACTAAAAGTAACAGGGTTTTTTTGGGTTCAGTTTTGTTTGTTTGGTTAAAAAATTCAACTTTCAATACAGCCAACCATTCAGAAGGCTTGCAAGAGCTGTGACTCTCCTTGTCATTATGAACTCTGAAAATAAAGACTGCCTAATGTCTAAACACACAGTTTCTGATCAAATCAGAAATCATTTCAGGTAACCTTACCTCTCTGTTACACAAGTTACAGGTTTTTTTCTGGATTCTCAAACCCCATTTGGGTACCAGCCCAAATCTCCATATAAATCACCTATGCATTATTTTTGTTCTTGGGCCAGTTGTGCCAAGGGCCATTTAATGCATGTGTTGTAAACTCCCTCTAAAGGATGTTCCAGCTTGTGGTGGTTGTCAACAGCTCAAAAAGAAGATCAGTAAGGTTACCTAAAGTTAACACTATCATTACTTTACCTTGCTAATTCTCCACTCCCAACCATCTCCTATCTTCTGAGAATGTTTAATAAATTCTTCACAGTGCTGCTTGAATCTTTTTTCGTCCAAAAAGAAGTCCTCTTCACCTGCCATGCTACAGGACATCTGCAGAACAAACAAAATTTTAGTACTGACAGTTGAAATTAACTCTAAAAACTTTCACTGATTTACAACAACTGAATAGTAAAGTAACAATGTACTGGGGGTGGGGGCGGAATGGTTTCTTTAAATACCACATTTCTTCAAGTACATTAAAGAATCAGAGATAAACACAATGCCTAAGTGTGGAAGGCACTTCTGGAGACTAGTTCTGTCTCCCTGCTCACAGCAGGGTCAACTAAAGCAGGTGGCTGGAGATACCTCAACCTCTCTATGCTACCTGTTACAGCATTCAATTACCATAGTAGCAATTTCTTTTGTTTGGAGAGGGGGAAAAAAAAGTGTTAGCATGTGTTCACTGCTTCTTGTGCTTTTACTGCATTATACTGAAAAAAAAATCAGGCTCCATCTTCTTTGTTCCCCACCCTCAGGTACTTACACATATTTATAAGCTCCCACTGCCTTTTCTTTTTTTCTAGGCTGGAGTCCCAGCTCTATCAGCCTTGCCTCATAGATCAGACACCCTCAGTCATCTCTGTGGATATTCACTGGACTTGCTCCAGCATGGTACTGTCTTTCTCTTACTGGGGAGCCCAGTGCTGAACACAGTACTGCAGTTTTGACATGTTTCCTTAGTAGCATGATCCAACTAGTGACCAAAAGCTTGAACCCACATATGGGCTACTTTAACAGGCCTACCATCCTTTTCAGCTCCACAAAAGCCAGTGTTTGTAGACCCAGAGCCCATACTATGGCCAGCTAGGTCCAGCAGAAGCAACTGTTCCTGCTCACACCAGCAGTACAGCTCTAAATGGCCCAACAATGTGGCTTCAGGGCTTTATAGGAGTGCTTCAAATTAGTACCTTGCTTACCTAGCTTCCCTTCTAGGGTCTTAAAGTTAACACCAAAATTCTGAAAATGTGTTTATAGACATCAGGCATCACTGCAGCACCACATACAAATACTCAGTAACTATTACAACTAGATCACACCTTTTCTTAGCAAGAAATAGAAAGGACACAGCACCTCATGCATCATTTTTCTGGATCTGGCCTTGAATCACATCATGCTATGACATAAATCATTTACCCAGCACTTGAAAACACATTATTTTCTATGGCTGTTGATCCAAGCCCTCGTTACTCTGCACTATTTGGCTGTCAAGGAAGAGGAAATGTGGCAAAGAGACGTTGTCAATGTTTCTGCAATTCCTAAACTTCCCAGCCCAGATGATGGACGGCAAAACTGTGGTATGTGCATCTAATGAGCGTGTAGCTCCCACCTCAGTTTAAAGATTTATGTGCTAGTGGAAACTGGTGGCTGTAGAGATACCAGGCTGCTAACACCTGCGTACCATACCTCCCTTTCTTAAACTACCTCGAAAAAGAGTGACGAGCAGATCCACACTAACAGGCCCCACTCGGCCGCGGGCCTCACAAGCAGCAGGAGGGCCACCAAACCGCGGCCAGCCAAGCTCTCTCCCCCTCGTCCGTCACTCTCTGATGACCCCCTGCTGCCCCGCCGGGCCGGCTCCCACGGCACCGCCCACGTCCCCCCGCCGAGGGAGCTTCCAGTCGGGACAGGCAGGCGGCATCTACCAGGGGCTATGAATAAGGTGACAGCAGGGCCCAGGGGGAGGCGCGGGCGCTCCGTCCCCCCTGAGGCGAGGCGGGAGGAAGGCCCGGCGTACGCCGCGCACAGAGCGCCTCCGAAGACAGCCCCAGGAAAGGGCGCCGGCCGCTCAGAGCGGGAGGAAGCAGCCCCTCCGCACCGCCCCCACATACCGTGCCCTCCTCCTTCTCTTCCTCCTCCTCCTCCTCCTCCTCCCGCCAGCTCGCAGTCCCGCACCCGCCCCGCCCGCTACGCATGCGCGGCCCGCGGAGGCGGCCGCGCGTGCGCGGCTTTGAGGGCGGCTGGGGTGGTAGGGAGCGCTAGGCTTGGCTGTGCCGCCAGGGTTGGGGTTCGCTGCGTGTCGTGATCTGTGGGGCAATGTATGAGGTGCTTGGCGAGAACGTCTTCATCACGACTCTGGAAAGGTCTCTCCCGCCCCCAAAAGTGTTGCCCCAGACAAATTTGGTAAGGCTGGCCTTCTTCCAGGAGCTCAAAAATGCCAGTTCTATGTGAATGTTTCTCATTGGTTCCACAGACATAATCGCTTTTCTTCCCCTACAATATAAATGTGATGGTAGTGCTTTTCCCTGATGGGGAGTGGGGGAATGAAACTAAAATACCCAGCTCACCCAAGTGTTCTCTTACAGCAGGGAGGGTTGGATAGAAGAGTAGCCCAAAATGACTGCAGAGAGTTGTCTGGGTGAAAAAGCATAGGATGTCACCAAAAACGTAATGCTGAGCTCTATCCAGGAGATGGCCAAAGTTGATAAAATAAATAGAATAGAATAAACCAGGTTGGAAGAGACCTTCAAGATCATCGCGTCCAACCTATCATCCAACACCACCCAACCAACTAAACTACACAACCAGGCACCCTATCAAGTCTCCTGAATACCTCCAGTGATGGCGACTCCACCACCTCCCTGGGCAGCCCATTCCAATGGGCAATCACTCTCTCTGTGTAAAACTTCCTCCTGACCTCCAGCCTGAACGTCCCCTGGCATAGCCTGAGACTGTGTCCTCTTGCTCTGGTGCTGGGTGCCTGGGAGAAGAGACCAACCTCTGCCTGTCCACAACCTCCCTTCACGTAGTTGTAGAGAGCAATAAGGTCACCCCTGAGTCTCCCCAAGGCTAAGCAGACCCAGTTCCCTCAGCCTCCTCATAGGGCTTGTGTTCCAAGCCCCTCACCAACTTCGTTGCCCTTCTCTGGACTCGTTTCAGCAAGTCAACATCCTTCCTAAACTGAGGAGCCTAGAACTGGACACAGGACTCGAGGTGTGGCCTAACCAGTGCAGTGTACAGGGGCAGAATGACCTCCCTGCTCCTGCTGGCCACACTGTTCCTGATGCAGGCCAGGATGCCATTGGCCCTCTTGGCTGCCTGGGCATGCTGCAGGCTCATGTTCAGCCTGCCATTGACCAGCACCCCCAGGTCCCTTTCTGCCTGGCCACTCTCCAGCCACTCTGACCTCAGCCTGTAGCACTGCATGGGGTTGTTGTGGCCAATGTGCGGAACCCGGCACTTGGATGTGTTCAATCTCAGGCCGTTGGATTCTGTCCATCTGTCTAGCCTGTCGAGGTCCCTCTGCAAAGCCTCTCCACCCTCCAGCAGATCAACTCCTGGCCCCAGCTTGGTGTCGTTCGCAAATTTTCTGATAATGGACTCAATGCTCCCATCCAGATCAATAAAGATGTTAAATTTCAGTGTTCATTCTGTTACCCAGCTGTGTTGTCTACCTAGTTGCTTCAGGTCTGAGAAAGGTGCACAGAAGCCCTTCTGCTACACAAATCTTAGAATTCTTTTTAAATTCACAAGCCTATTAAACTATGCATTTTTTCAGGGATAAGGTCTTGTCTGGCATGACTAAGCTATCCAAACTCGAGTATGTGCAGAATGTACTGTATTTGGATAGACCTAAGCGGAACTTAAATGTTGACGTTGCCTATTTAGCTGTAATCTGCCATTTTAAAGAATTTTGTAACTGTTGAATTTAAAGTAAACAAGACCTATGCCCTCAGCTTTGGCAATCATCATGCTCAGTGGAGAGCTTTTGTATGCAAATGGTGCTGTGCTCTAGATGGTTGTAATGTGATGTTCAGTTCCCAATTTGTTATTTGCTGGGTGTAGAAAGCTCACATGGGCCATAAGTTTTGTGCTGGAATATTCCTGAGGTAAACCATTTTTCTTTGTTCTTTAAAATTCCATTTTCTAGAGTTTGGCAGTTAGCAGCCAAGTTCTTCAAATATGACTCATATTTAAATATAACTTTCACTACTCTTTGTGAACAATAAACATGTTCTATCTAAGTCTGTAGTTTTCAACAATATGTATAGTTAAGCAAAGGTTTGTTTCATGAAGGTATTCTGGAGAAAGATAAATTGTGTGATGTGCTTTGAACAGGTTATGGTACCTCCACAGATTACCATTTTTGACTGCATGTATTATTGTTGTTTTAAAACAGTTGTGTAGCTTGGGTGATGCCATTATAACTGCAAGTTGTGATGCCATGGTCATTATCTGATAATCAGAATTATTTACATTGTTCTTTCTTTTTTTCACATCTTGGGGTTCTGAAATTTGGTAGAGCGAGCACCATGTTGCCATCCAACCCTGAGTTTTTAAGGAACATTTTTACATTGTGGAATATATTCTGTAAGCCATTTTTGCTAACAGAAAATGCCTGTGGTATTGAAAAAATGTCACATAATGTGCATTGCCTTGGAAGCTACAGCTCCTGATTTCTAATTTTAGCTTTGTTACTGGCTCTCTGGATTTTCTTAGGGAAGAATCATCGGGCTTTTTACAGCTCATTTTAAAAGTGGCTGATAGGGCTCTGATTTTGCATTGAAGTTAGTAAACGAGTCACTGTGACTGTCAGTTTCCAGAATATGAAGCCATAGCTTCATAGATGCAGATCCATTTGCTTTATTTAAAATTCTGAGCCTCTTTAAAAATCAGTAAAAGACCCCTGTAAAGATCCAGTAACTAGGATCTTAATACTAGTAGTCATTTTTAGGGTATAGGTTTAGCCATACTGTTGGAGCATCATGAATAGGCCATATTATCTGTAGACCTTAACCTGAACATATAAAATAATTATTGTTAAAAACAATTCTTACCTGAACATCCCCTTTCAGAACTTGCTGGCTTCCTCATAACAAGTGTAACTAACTCTGTGTTACAGAAGTAAAGGTCTAAAATGCTTAACTTTGAAAAACTGCTAGTATCCATACATTATTGCTAGCAGAAATAATACCTCTATGTAGGCAGGGTACTCTGCCTACTAGAGGTAGATTCCAACCTCGACTCTGCTGTTGACAAATTTGGGCTAATAGTTTGAGTTTTCTACATCTGTTTCACTTTTTGTCTGTCTGCAGAGCAAATCAGACTCATGGTATATTCTTAGCATCTGGTATTGGCTTGGTCATCTCCAGTATTGTTACCAGGGCTTTTCAGTAATTTGCAGTGGGGGCCTCTTTATCATAGAAACTCCATTTGCTGTACTCTGAGTAAATGTCTCAGGTTTCCATTTCATCTCTGTCACACAAAAGCATTAATTGTCCTGTTCCTTGTGTCACTATTTAGATGTCCATACACTTAAAACTGATAAAACAGGTCATCAGTTTTATTTATTCTAAACAGATTCATGCATGCATGTTAATATATGTTATCACACATTGATACTTTTGGGGAATAAGTTGTTGTAGGAACTTTGGTGGTTGTAACTTTTAGACCTAAACTGAACAAAAATCACGGAGAATAATCCTTCATCAACCAGGCAGTGAACTGGATGATCTTTAAAAGGTCTTTTTTCATTTCTTCATCCTGTTGTTTGGTCCCAAGAAACACAGCTTCATTCAAAATCCACTGATCAGTCAGACAGTTCAGGCAACACTACACTCTCCAATGAAAAAAGGTAACATTACAGCTCTCAGACTGATAGGATTAACACAAACTACACTGAATTTCACAAATCCCTCCTTAGTATGGTTCAGATCCCAAGCAATTCACAGTATAATTCCTTTGCTGCTTCTTTCAATTCAGTTTTTGATTACTCTTAAATTCAGATGTTGGCCAATGTTGTTAAATAAAAAGGCCATAATCTATTATTGGCAATGCCTGGCAGAACCTGGGTTGCAAAGTTTTATAATAAAGGAATATTGCCAGGTGGGCCAAATACAAAGTAATGAAATAGCCAAAGCAAGATGGTCATTATGAAAATCTCATGAGTCTAAGGGACAGCACATTCAAACCCAACGTTATCATTTTGTCCTAACAGTTTCTTCATTTGCTTTACTTACATGGTCACAGCAGCAAATGTACCCTATCTACATTTTCAGAAGCATACATCTGCAAAAATAAAACACTGGGATTCATTCCAGTTGAAAATCAGTATTAGCAGACACTCACCATGGACAACTCCTTAATTTAAATCTCTTCATTGTCTGTCATTAATATTGTTTATGGAGTTCTTGTTCCAATAATACATAGTAAGAATTAGAAGTAAGATATTCTGCTTCATTCTTTAGGAAGCTTAATAGTTGAAATTCCCCTGATAGAACCTGGTAGGTGGAGAGTTGCAATTTGAAAATTGTTAACAAACCATATTTTCCAAGAAAGACTGTAATACTACAGTGCTCTTATGAAGTAGACAAGTAGTGTTATTTTCCTTTTGCTGGCAGAAAAAGAGGAATTAAGTAATTTGTGGAAGGCTTTGGTAACTGTTAGGCTGTTGAATGGAGCTGAATTTTGTAGATGCATGGTCCTCACCTTCAACACACACAATCTTGTGCTCTGTGATTGTTCTGTAAGTTCAAAAGGAAACAAACTGAGAGGTATACAAACAGTATACATTTTTCATGAGTATTTTTATTCCACTCCAGCAGCTACCAACCAGCACTGAAGAAACGACTAGCATAATGCAGTGTGTTGCCACCTTCTGCTTTTGACAGTTTTTCCTACTGCTTTCTACTTATTTTATCTAAAATTTGAGTAATTATTTCAGGCTTCAGATCTTTTTCTTTTTTTTTTTCTTTTCTTTTTTTATAATCCCCCCATTTGTTTTGTGTACTCTTTCTGTGACTTGTGTTTCATTCTTGGGATTTGGTTGGTTGTGTTTTTTTTCCCTATTAGACCAATACATATTGTAATCAACTTGACACAGGCTACCTGTGAAATACTCAGATAATTAATATAAAAGATAATAGCAGTCAAAGACCTCAAAAATGTTGCTCCTAAGCAGAGCTATTGGATTTGGGATGTTGAGAATAATGAGGAGGACTAATTGATACAGAAAGATAAATTTTTTAATCAGCTTACAAGTTCATGTTCAAAACACCATTAAAATATCTACAGAGAGAGGAGCAAAGGTTGTTACAACACAGGATTGCATGGAAGTCCAATAAAAGAACACTGTTAGAACCTATAGTAAATAGATATAATAAATAAGCAAGTTACCACCTGTATCTCTTGGTTTTATTAAACCAGCAAACCTATATTCCCTCTGTTCAGTTTGCTAAAATCAACAAGTCAGAAACCAGTTCAAAGTACAATGTATGAAATATTTTTGTTCAAGTTGCTAGCTAGATCAGAACTGGGATTCATTTTACACATGGAAGGTAAATAAAGCCCAGTGCTAAGCTCCAGAGTAAATTATTCCAATTATTCATCTGGTATAGGTCTGCAGGCCCACATTTAAAATTAGCAGCTCATAATTAACACTGAAGTCGGTCAAGACAGACAGATATTGATGCTAAGAGAACAGAATTTTATTCATGATTCCTACAAAATATTATGAACCCAATATGATAGAATGTAACATGCAAAGATTGTGTTTGGAGAATATTTTCTTTAGATGATAGATAGAAAGGTCAAGAGGGAAGCTGGCTGCATGGGAAATGACAGGCAAGAGCAGACCAAACCATCTGCTTTGTGTAGAGCTTAACTTGAAAGTTTACTGAAAAAGTAAGAACTTTTTTAAGGAGACTGGCTGAACTGAAGAACAAGGGAATTTTTTCTTAAATAAAGAGTGACAGATTCTACACTTCTTTTTTTTCCCTTGTAAAATATTTCAACAACAGAAACTACCCAAGACAGAGGAAAAAGTAAAAGAAGCTTGCACCCTCTATCAGTAATCTGGTTTTGGGGATTGAGTACACCCTCAGTAAGTTTGCAAATGATAATAAATTGTGCAGGAGCGTTGATCTTGCTGGAAGGTAGGAAGGCTCTTGCAAAGAGACCAGGCTGGACTGATAGGCTGAGGTCAGTTGTGTGAGGTTTAACAAGACCAAGTATTGGGTCCTGCACTTGGGTCACAACAACCCCCAGCAGCACTATGGTCTTGGGGCCAAGTGGCTGGAGAGTTGCCTGGCAGAAAAGGACCTGGGGGTGCTGATTGAATATTAGCCAGCAGTGTGCTCACGTGGCCAAGAAGGCCAACAGCATCCTGGCCTGCAGCAGGAACAGTCTACACTATACAGTCCTGCCCTGTATTCAGTATTGTTGAAGCTACACCTCAAATACTGGGTTCAGTTATAGAATAGAATAGAATAGAATAGAATAGAATAGAATAGAATAGAATAGAATAGAATAGAATAGAATAGAATAGAATAGAATAGAATAGAATAGAATAGAATAGACCAGGTTGGAAGAGACCTTCAAGATCATCATGTCCAACCTACCATCCAACACCACCTAATCAACTAAACCATGCAACCAAGCACCCTATCAAGTCTCCTCCTGAACACCTCCAGTGATGGTGACTCCACCACGTCCCCAGGCAGCCCATTCCAATGGGCAATCACTCTCTCTGTATAGAACTTCTTCCTAACATCCAGCCTAAACCTCCCCTGGCACAGCTTGAGATTGTGTCCTCTTGTTCTGGTGCTGGTTGACTGGGAGAAGAGACCAACCTCTGCCTGTCTACAACCTCCCTTAAGTTAGTTTTAGAGAGCAATAACGCCACCCCTGAGTCTCCTCTTCTCCAGGCTAAGCAATCCCAGCTCCCTCAGTCTCTCCTCATAGGGTTTGTGTTCCAAGCCCCTCACCAACTTTGTTGCCCTTCTCTGGAAGGCCTCTTTAGGCCTCTCAATAGAAGAATCATGGAATCACAGAATGTTAGGGGCTAGAAGGGACCTCAAAAGATTATATAGTCCAAATACCCTGCCAGAGCAGGGTATACCAGACCTATACCAGATCACACAGGAACTCATCCAGGAGGGTCTTGAATATTTCCGGAGAGGGACACTCCACAACCCTCCTGGGCAGCCTGTTCCAGTGTTCCCTCACCCTCATAGTGAAAAAAAATTTCCCTCTTGTTTCTATGGAACTTCCTATGCCTCCGCTTCCACCCATTGCCCTTTGTCCAATTATTGGGCATCACTGACTCCATCCTCTTGGCACTCATCCTTTACATATTTATAAACATTAATGAGATCACCTCTTATTCTCCATTGAGTTGCTGGAGTTCTTACAAGGAACATCTGAGGCAATGAGGGGTTGTTTAGACTGGAGAAGAGGAGGCTGAAAGGAGATCTTATAGCTCTCTACAACTTCCTGAAAGGAGGTTGTAGTGAGGTAGGGGATTTATCTCTTCTCCTAGTATCACATAATAGAACAAAGGGAAATTACTTCAAATTGCATCAGGGTGGTTTTACATCAACAGTTGAACTTGATTATCTTAAAGGTCTTTTTCAACTGAAACAGTCCTATGATTCTATGTCCATTTAGAAGCTAAGGAAGAAGTAAGTAGTAGTGGACATCACATAATGTTACTGATCAATAATTACAGATGAATTCCTATCATTACTGCACAGGTTCTTGTGAACAAATGGAGAGTGACAAGAATTCAAGTTCCACCAAAATACGTAAAACATTACTTTGAACAAATGCTGTCTTTTTCTTTAGTAGAAGTCGTAACACCCAGCCATATTTACTAAGATTCTCTGTGTGGGTACATTTTCTTGATCAATCTGACCAACATGCAGCTACTAAAGAACATCAAAAGGGGATCTTGTCTGTGATAGCAAATTCCAAACATGCCCTAGCCAAGACAATGAAATAAATGCCTGTGAATGTGCAAACCTGGACACTTCCTGGGGTCCAGATAAACATGTACCACGTAATTAACTTTGTAACACACCTATAAACTGTGTGTGCCCCTGGCCATGTTTGGATATGCCCCATCCTATAGGTCCAGTTATAAGGGTTCCTTTATCAAAGGGCATTCATTGCCCTGGGACAATATTAAAACCAGCCAAGAAGTCAGGCAACTTGCCTTGTTCTCACCGAGAGAGCAACAAGAGTCAAATGCTGCCTAAGTAGCAGCTGAAGAATCTGCTCTAGCAGACCAACAACTTCACCCAGGCCTTACACTTGGACCAAGGCACAAAGGGGAATAGCTCCAAGGGAATTGAATCACTGGTTCACTGATTCAGCCTTCCCAATGGCACAGCTAACTGTTCTTATTTATTTAGAATAAACCTTAATTTAGAATAAACCAAACCAGGTTGGAAGAGACCTTCAAGATCATCGTGTCCAACCCATCAACCAATCCAACCCACCCAAACAGCTAACCCATGGCACCAAGTACCCCATCAAGTCTCCTCCTGAACACCTCCAATGACGGCAACTCCACCACCTCCTTGGGCAGCCCATTCCAATGGGCAATCACTCTCTCTGTATAGAACTTCTTCCTAACATCCAACCTGAACCTCCCCTGGCGCAGCCTGAGACTGTGTCCTCTTGTTCTGGTACTGGCTGCCTGGAGAAGAGACCAACATCCACCTGTCTACAACCTCCCCTCAGGTAGTTGTAGAGAGTGATAAGGTCACCCCTGAGTCTCCTCTTTTCCAGGCTAAGCAAGCCCAGCTCCCTCAGTCTTTACTCATAGGGCTTGTGTTCCAAACCCCTCACCAACTTCATTGCTCTTCTCTGGACTCGTTCCAGCAAGTCAACATCCTTCCTAAAGTGAGGGGCCCAGAACTGGACACAGGACTCGAGGTGTGGCCTAACCAGTGCAGTGTACAGGGGCAGAATGACCTCCCTGCTCCTGCTGGCCACACTGTTCCTGATGCAGGCCAGGATGCCATTGGCCCTCTTGGCTGTCTGGGCATGCTGCAGGCTCATGTTCAGCCTACCATCCACCAGTACCCCCAGGTCCCCCTCTGCCTGGCTGCTCTCCAGCCACTCTGACCCCAGCCTGTAGCACTCCATGGGGTTGTTGTGGCCAATGTGCAGAACCCGGCACTTGGATGCGTTAAATCTCATGCCATTGGACTCAGCCCATCTGTCCAGCCTGTCGAGGTCCCTCTGCAAAGCCTCTCTACCCTCCAGCAGATCAACTCCTGTCCCCAGCTTGGTGTCATCAGCAAATTTTCTGATGATGGACTCAATGCCCTCATCCAGATCATCAATAAAGATGTTAAAGAGCATGGGGCCCAGCACTGATCCCTGGGGGACTCCACTACTGACTGGCCACCAGCTGGATGTGGCACCATTCACCACCACTCTCTGGGCTCAGCCATCCAGCCACTTCCTAACCCATCGCAGTGTGCTCCAGTCCAAGCCATGGGCTGACAGCTTGGCCAGGAGTTTGCCGTGGGGGATGGTGTCAAAAGCCTTGCTGAGGTCCAGGTAGACTACATCCACAGGCCTCCCCACATCCACCAGGCGGGTCACCTGCCCATAGAAGGAGATCAGGTTGGTCAGGCAGGACCTGCCCTTCCTAAATCCATGCTGGCTGGGCCTGATCCCTTGGCCACCCTCTAAGTGCTGTGTGATTGCACTCAAGATGACCTGTTCCATAATCTTGCCTGGCACTGAGGTCAGGCTGACAGGCCTATAATTCCCTGGCTCATCCAACCGGCCCTTCTTGTGGATGGGCACAACGTTAGCCAGCTTCCAGTCTTCTGGGACCTCTCCAGTGAGCCAGGACTGCTGAAAAATGATGGATAGTGGCTTGGCCAGCTCATCTGCCAGCTCTCTCAGCACCCTAGGATGGATCCCATCTGGTCCTGTGGACTTTCAGGCATCCAAGTGGCTGAGGAGAGCTGCAACCACCTGCTCCTGGAACATAGGGAAACTATGCAGCTCCCTGAATCCTTCTGCCGGCTCTGCAGGCCAGCTGTCTGGAAGACATTCTGTCCTGCTAGTAAAAATGGAGGCAAAGAAGGTGTTAAGTACCTCTGCCTTTTTCTCATCCTTTGATACAACGTTTCCCTCCATGTGAACCAAGGAGTGGAGGTTGTCCTTGCCCTTCCTCTTGCTATTAATGTATTTATAGAAGGACTTTTTGTTGTCCTTCACAACAGAGGCCAGACTAAGCTCCAAATATGCTTTTGCCTCCCTAATTTTCTTCCTACATGATTTGGCAACATCCTTAAACATTCTGTGGGTTGCCTCCCCTCTCTTCCAAAGATGATACACTCTCTTTTTTTCCCTTAGTTCCATTAAAAGTTCTTTAACCATCCAGGCTGGCTGTCTGCCCCGGCGGCTCATCTTCCGGCACATTGGCACAGCCTGTCCCTGAACCTTCAACAGTTCTTCCTTGAAGTAGGTCCAGCTCTCCTGGACCCCTTTATTACTAAGGGCTTTATCCCAAGGAACCCTCTGAATTAGTTCCTTGAGTAACCTGAAGTCTGCCCTCCAGAAGTCCAGAGTGGAGGTCTTCTTGCTACCCCTCTTAGCTTGACCAAAAAACCGAGAATTCAATTATCTCGTGGTCACTGGACCCCAAACACCCTCTGATCACCACATCACCCACCAGCCCTTCCCTGTTGGTGAAGAGGAGGTCAAGCATAGCCTTGCCCCTGGTAGGCTCTCGCATTATCTGGGATAAGAAGCTGTCCTCCATGCATTCTAAGAACCTCCTAGACTGTCTCCTCTCTGCTGTGTTGAGATCCCAGCAGATGTCAGGCAGGTTAGTCACCCATGAGAACAAGAATTTGGAAGCGTCTGTCACAGAAATGGAAGAAGGAGTATTTATCCAGTTTGATGGACAGCACTGGAGAAAATACTTTATTGTCTTCATCAACATAAGATCACAACCTCTAACTTAACATTTTTTTGTATTTGCCCATTTCTGAGAAATCTAGCAAGAGAATAGCCTCAGCATGATGAAAACAAAATCTTTTCTAAAGCTACTTTTATTTTTTTAAGTCATACTGCATGCATTACAAATGGAGAATAGGGTTGATTCCTAAACACATAGAATCATACAATTATAGGATGACAGAATGGTCTGGGTTGGAAGGGACCTCCAAAGGTCATCTAGTTCAATCCCTTGTGCAGTCAGCAGGGGTATCCTCAACTGGATCAGGTTGCCCAGAGCCCTCTTGAGCCTCACCTTGAGCATCTCCAGGGAAACCTGTTCCAGCGTTTCACTACCCTCATAGTAAAGAACTTGTTCCTAACATCCTAACATCATCTTTTTTTGTTTTCAAAACCTACTACTGAAATTATAAATGTACCGAATGCTTCAGAACACAAGACAAAAATGTCATTGCAGGCAGTGATGGGGTTTTCATCAGGATATACAAAGGAGATTTCTTTAGAAGCCCAGTGGAAGGACATCAACTAATGGAGAGCTTGGGAATCAGCCTGCTGAGTTTGTTTCTTCACCAGCTCAGACTGACAATCTTCATTGCCTGAAAGATACACATAAGGGTTCGCCTTCCAGGACTGGAAAAAGAAGCCATCCTCATAAAATGATGAAGTGAGAATGAACTGACCATGAATGTGATGATGAATTGAGCATTCAGTTGTCACTGAACTATTAACGAAAAGGTTTTTCTGTACAGGAAAGACCTACTGTATAAAATGGACAGGTTAGCACAGTCTAAAAATACCATCTCTACACTAGACTTCACCACATTCTATTAACTAACATTAGTATGTGTATGACACTCATGCTTTTGTTTTTCCTCGTTTGGACAAAGTCTTTTTTTCATTCCCTTGAATTATGTGAAACCTACCAGACTTTCAAAATTCACATCAGCTCTTGATTTACTGACATATTATCAAACCCAGTTTGTTGGGTTTCTCTCCCCAGAAAAAATGGGCATTTATTCTGATATTTAACTTGTAGCATGGCTGCATAAAATCACCATGTCTGTCAAGTAAGATGATCCTTTGAATGATGCTGGAATACTTTCCTGACCCTGAAACTGTTGATTGCCACCACAGAAATGAGTGTGAAGTAAGAATTTGTAGGAGTCTAGTCCTCCAAACCCCTGCCAGCAGAATTTCAATATAAGTCATCTTGAAGCCTCAGTATTCTTCCCTACCACTACTACTCACCTTGTAATTTCTTCCTTGTCTATGATTCCCCAATGCACTGACCCAGCTGACCAAGTGTACCCTGGCTGTGGAGGCTGTAACTCCACTCTGTCCACTGAAGTTATATTTACCTGTAACACAGTTACACTGCATTGGAACTCTTGATGCAGGGAAGATATAGAGGTTGCCCAAACCACTTCGAGTTCTAAGCTGAAGCCATTGTACTCCAGCCACATGCTGAGTTTCCACAAGGTAAATAATACAGTAAGAGTCAAAGAAAGTCAGGAAGGCAAGAGGATGAAGGGCAGACTGACACTGGAATAGGAATGGTTTATTTAATAACACTGTGAAATAGCATGCTTCAGCTTCACCAGCTCATCAGAATCAGCACTGACAGTTTCTGAACATAATGATGAAATCATAGGATCACAGAATAGTCTGGGTTGGAAGGGACCTCCAAAGGTCATCTAGTCCAACCCTCTCTGCAGTAAGAAGGGGCATCCTCAATTAGATCAGGTTGCCCAGCACCCTGTCAAGCCTCACTTTGAATGTCCCCTGGGATGGGGCCCCAACCACTGTCCCAGGGCAACCTGCTCCAGTGTTACACTACCCTCATGGTAAAGAACTTCCAAACATCCAATCGAAATCTGCTCTTCTAGTTTGAAGTATTTTGAAGCAGTTCCCCCTTGTCCTATCACTACAGGCCTTTGTAAACAGTCTCTCTCCATCCTTCTTGTAGGCACCCTTCAGGTACTGGAAGGCTGCTATTAGGTTTCCCCCAAGCTGCCTCTTTTCCAGGCTGAAAAGCCTCAGCTTCCTCAGCCTGTCTTTGTAGCAGAGGGGTTCCAACCCCCGATCATTGTTGTGGCCCTCCTCTGAACCTGCTCCATCAGCTCCATGTCCTTCCTATATTGAGGGCTCCAGACCTGGACATAGTACTGTCGGCGTCCATCCTGCCACCGCACTCCCAGAAACTGAATTTCTGTGGTAGGTCCTTTCACCTTGTCTCGTTTGATGGCAAAACCTGCATTCAGAAGAATCTCAATGATTTTGTTACCTTTCTCAAAGACTTCCTCAGCAGTTTTACCCCAGACGATGATATCATTGATGAACTGGATGTGTTCTGGAGTACCACCTTTCTCCAGAGCATCGTGAATCACTGCATGACAGATGCTTGAGCTGTGGATCCAGCCCATTGGCAATCTGTTGAAAGGGTACTGGATTCCTCTCCAGGTGAAAGCAAACTGAGGCCTGCATTCCTCTGCTATGGGAATAGAGAAAAATGCATTAGCAATGTCTATGGTAGCATACCATTCGGCCTCTTTGGATTCCAGTTCATACTGTAGCTCCATCATGTCTGGTACTGCTGCACTCATGGGTGGTGTTACTTCATTTAGGGCTCGGTAGTCTACCGCCAGACGCCAGTCTCCATTCTGCTTCCGCACAGGCCACACTGGACTGTTGAAAGGTGAATGAGTTTTGCTGACGACTTTCTGACTCTCCAACTGACAAATCAGATTCTGAATGGGCAACAAAGAGTCACGGTTGGTTCGGTATTGTCTGTGATGCACAGTCTGAGAAGCAACCGGCAATTTAATGTCCTGTATCTTGTGTTGTCGCACAACTGCAGATTTCATCAGAAAGCTCAGGTCTAGCAGATAGCTTCAATTTTTGTCCATCAATTTCTATTGAAGCTACTCCAAAAGCCCATTTGTAACCTCTAGGGTCTTTGAAACGCCCTTCTCTCAGAAAATCAATTCCCAAAATACAAGGTGCATCAGGTCCGGTCACAACTGTATGTTTCCTCCATTGTTTACCTGTTAAACTTATATTAACCTCCACCTTACTTAACTCTTGAGATCCACCAGTGACTCCCAGAATAGTTATAGACTCTGATCCCTGATAATTTGATGGTATTATGGTGCACTGAGCTCCTGTGTCAACCAAGGCCCTGTACTTCCGAAATTGTGAAGTGCCAGGCCACTGGATGTACACATCCCAATAGATTCTATTATCTCTGTTATCCCTCTCCTCCCCCTGGCGGGAGGCAGGGCACCCCTAGTTATGGGGAACATGCCCACATGTGCATTGCGCACAGTGTGCAGTGTTACAGCTTTGCATGTTATAACTGGAGCCACTGTTGGAGCTACTAGAGTTGTTCTGAGGAACTGTGGAAGTAACAGCTACCCTTCTGGTATTGCTACCTCAGGTTCTGCCACTTTGCAATTCCCTCAGTCTCCTGAAAAGATTAGAGGTTGGTTGGCCATCCCAGCGGTTCATGTTCTCACCAAACTGATCACACAGAGTTATCCAAATAGTTCTATGTGATTGCCTTGGCGGTCTGTTTTGATTTGATCTGTTTTGGAATGACCTCCTTGGAGGGTGTGTATTCCTCACAGATGAAACTTGCATCCACCTGGAGGAAGAATTGAAATTAGCCCTTTGTGCCAATTGGGATATGGAATTTCTAAATTCATCCTTTAACTCTCTTATGCAATTCTGTATATCACCAGACATAGTTTCAATAACTGAAACCAAAGAACACGTGTCATGCTATCCTCCAATTGTCTCATTTGATCACTGAATTGGCCCACCGTAGGAGAAGCTCCACCATAATTTCTTGACACAATTCTGCTTGCCAGAATGTTTGCATAATTAGAAGGAGCAAGTTTGATGACCAATACCCACAGGAATGTCATCAGGATTCAGAGTTTCATGTTCACCATAGAGTAGCTCTCTAACAGCAAATTCTCTCAATCGCTTAATTCCCTCATCTATGGTAGTCCAGGGTTTAGGATTCCATGGAAGATCATCTCAGGAAGGGTATCTCAGGGCAACCGCCATTAAAAGGCGTATCCACAGATTAACCTTACTGAGAGCCCTGCCTAGATGTCTATCTATTCCATTATCCCTTGAGAGAGTTCCTAACTGAGCTGCTGACTTGTCTCCAACTGTTAGAGCTGGAGCACCTGTATCATAACACCTACTAAGCCAAGCTAGAACTGGCTCCTTATCTGCCCTGGTGAAATCTTTACGGACATTTCACAATTCCTCACGCGGTGAGGAACATTCTAAAATATCATCTTCCTCCTCTTCTCCCTGAACTTTTTGTCCTAATAATCCTTCTGTCATTTTCTCAAGGATCTCTTTAAGCTGAGAACCACCTTTGCCAGCTCCTTTCCTAGCTTCATCTCTATCCTGCTTTGCTCTCACTAGGTTAGCTAGATCTTTAAAACAAATCTTCTCTTCCTCCTCAGCAGGATTTCTTAGAGTAGAGGGCCCCTCACCAGGATCAGTCTCCAGCTCTTCTTCTCCATCATCTTTGGTCTTTCCACCTCTAGCCTTTAAAACAGCCACCTTAACTGGAGCTGTGTTTGAATTTACAGCCACCTTAATGGAAGCTGACAGGTCCTGAGATAAATCAGCTGCTGGGGCAGTGACTTCCGGTCCCACTGAGAGAGTGGGCGGAAATGACATTGCTCCATTAATGGTCGACGGAGAAGAAGGAGGAGGAGAAGGAGTAGGTGCCATGTTGATACCAGCCACCGCCCTTGGCAGCTTGCCAGAATCAGCAGCAAAATCATTTAGAGCTGCTTTACCAACTAACTATTTAGCTCTCTTTTTAACTGACAGAGATCCTCCACACTCCTCATCACTAGATGACTCTGGGACTGATCCAGAGCCACGCCATTTCCTCTTTGACCTAGTTTTAATAACAAAACACACCCTGGACACCTTTCTCTCTCGCCGCAAAAAAATCAGGAGATACACGTTAATTATCACCGAGAGCAGGATTATACACATGAAATAAATCACCTTTGGATCCCAGTCATCACCTAAAGTTACTATCTCCTCTGGCGGAATCTTAAAACCCTTTATCTCAATTGGGAGAGTGGTGGAGGTAACATTTCTGTATCTTGCTGGCCATAATAAATCAATACATTTTCCATACCATAGTCTAACTCTATACATAAACCACAAATAAATTGTCCGCACCAAATATTTACCCAGGTAATCCAAAATCAAACCCAAACAATATCTGTAAACCAGAGCCCCAAAAATTGAAAAGAATAATCGCTCTACAAACCACAACACCTTCATGTTTGCTAATTCAGCTAGAAAACACTAAATCAATCAAGTAATAAATTAAACTAATTATCTGCCCCACGTTGGGCGCCAAGAAAAAAAATGTCGTAGGGTTGGAAGGGTAAGGCCCAAAAGCCTCCTCCCTCCCCCCTGTAATGTAAAGGGAAAGAAAATTGAAGGGAAAGGAGAAAAAAAACTCACAGCTGAATTAGCAAAGCAATGGGTGCTGTATATTTACAAAGCAGGGAAACTCAGGGAAATATATACAAATTTACAATATTTACAGTATATACAAAGATATACAACAAAGTAGCACAGAACTGAGAGTTCCCCCCTCTGCTGAAGGGGTTCCCCACCTCTGCTCCCCCTTCTCTCCCCCTTTCCCCAGAGCGGGTTATAAAGAGAGAGAAAGAGAAAAAAGTTAGAAGCAGTTATGTGTTAATTGGAAAGCAGTTAATACAGGCCTTGCAGTTTATCAGTTTCAAGGTCAAGCCTTGGCCGAAAGCCCAGAAACAGCGAGCTGCTGCTGAAGGAGGGGAAGACAGAACTGAACTGGAAAAGTGCAGGAAAGCCCAAGATACCCTGCTGCACTCCCAGTTCAGAAGGTGCTTCCTCCCAGTCTACCAATTAAATTAGTTTAGATCTGTCTTTTTCGTTTACAAACATCCGTCCACCATATTCCCTTTCTTAAGGGGACAGCCTCAAACGGTCACAAGTACTGCAGGTGAGGTCTTACCAGAGCAGAATAAAGTGGCAGAATCACCTCACTTGATCCACCTCACTCACTCCACCAGCCAAATTCATCTCCAGCACAACTCTGCTAATGTCAATGTAGGTCTGTCAGGATAGACTTATTCCAGAAATTAATCCTCATTATCTGGTGTAATGGTGGGGCTGCAACACCTAATGAATGACATAACTGGGTACCACAGGTACCATGGTGCAAGACTGAGATCATCAGCTTAACTGGGAGTAGCTTAGATCCAACACAGCTAGCAGGCCCAGAATTTCTGCAGAACTTCTCAAGTGTCTTCACAAAGTGCTACAGAATGCTACATACTGGGTACATGTTGCAGAGCCAGCACATCCTCTCCAGCACAGCAAAGCATCATGCAAAGTTCTAGCAAATGGATTCCCTCCAACCACATTTACTATTTCAGCATCATCCAGATGGGTCCATACAGAATCGGCACCCCATGCTACTTATATCTGGAGGACAATGCTGAGACACTGTGGCTGGATAAACACAGAGCTGACATGGATTTATAAAGGGGTTTAGCTGATATATAGCTAAAATATAGCTTAAAAGCATTTAGCTTACATATAGCTCCATAGCAAAATGGGCCACATCTGGCACATATTGTCCACAGATAATTGAGAGTTGACTGGATATGATTCAAGCTAAATCATGTTTAAGAGACAGATTTCTTTTCCTATGAATTTTCACAAAACAGCCAAATTCAAGAAGCAAAGCCAAAATAAGATGTAAATTTAAATTGTGGATCCCTAATGTACAATGAATGCATATTGTATGTGATTTGTAATTTAGAGGCCAGAGAGGTAGTAATTCTGTGTGTAACAACAGCAGAATGTACCCCAAAGCACCAATTCAAATGAGACCCACCCAGCAGAAGTGAACACTGTGTTTTCCCAGCCCCAGTTCTTTTGCCTGCCATCCAGAAAGCTTAGGCACATCCACAATGCTTTCTGTCTAATCCGTTTCATCCCAACATGTCTTAACTTTTCCTGTCCTTTCACCTGCTCACGGTCAAACACTCTGGCTTTATGGATGGATGTATTTTGTTCAGGTACAAAAACATTTTCATGCCTGTTTTCAACAGCACTTACAATATTGCCTGTCTAATGACTGCCTTGCCTATTTTTAGGAAGAGGCTAACACTGGTGGTTAGCACCCCTGGAGACAGCTGCTGCACCCAGATTTATCAGCTGGAGAGTTACAGGGCCCTAGTCATGAGAGTGGTATCATCCACTTTCAGTTCTTTTCTGCTGGTAAGGGCCTTCCACCTGAGGCATGCTAGGGACACTGCAGCACAGTCAAAATCCTACACAGATGAGGCAGAGATGTTTCCCTAAGGTGACATGGCCAACTGCCCATGTGAAGTGGCTCTACAGGAATGTACACAGCATGGGCAACAAAGGGTAGTTGGAAGCTACTGTCCTGCTGGAAAATTACAATATAGTGACCATCTCTGAAACTTGGTAAGATAAATCTTTTGACTGGAGTGTAGTTATCAATGGCTACAAGCTCTCCAGAAGGGACAGGACAAGAGGAGAGAAGGTCTTGTCCTCTAAGCTAAGAAATGTTTGGGGTGTGAAGACATGTCCCTGAAGAATAACCAGGAGCAAGTTAAAAGTTTACAAGTAGGAATTAGAGACCAAGGCAAGAAGGAGAACTTTGTAGCTGATGTCTACTACAGGCCACCTGATCAAGAGGATCATACTGAGTTAAGTCTTCTTCAGCTACAGGAGGCATCATGCTCACAGGCTCTCATCCTGCTGGGGGATTTCAACCACCCCCACATCCACTACAAAAGGCACACAGCAAGCTGTAGGCAATCCAAGAGGCTGCTGGAGTGCCTCAATGATAACTTCTAAAGACAGGAAATAGACAGCCCTCCCCAAGGGGACCTGGTAGTCACCAGTGCAGGGGAGCTCATCAGGGATGTCAAGACTGGAGGCAGCCTGGGCTACAACCACCATGCACCAGTGGAGTTCCCAGTCCTAAAGCACAGGAATCAGACAAAGAGCATAGTCAGGACCCTGAATTTTAGGAAAACACACTTCCAGCTCTTCAAGGATCAAATCAGTAGGACTCCCTGGGAAAGGACCCTCTGAGACAAGGGATCAGAACAGATATGGCAAATCTTTCCATGGAGCACAAGAGCTCTCAATCTCCAGGTGTAAGAAAAGGCAAGGAAGGGAAGAGACCAGAATGGCTGAGTCAAGACCTGCTGGTCAAACTAAAGGCAGGAAGGAACTACATAAGTAGTTCAAGCAGGGACAGGTATCTTGGGCAGAGCATAGGGATGCCACCTGGTTGTGTAGGCATGGGGTGATGAAGGCCGGGGTGTGGCTGGAGCTGAATTTGGCAAGGAATGTGAGTAACAGCCCAGCAAGAAGGGCTTCTACAGATGGGTCAACCAGACAAGGAAAGTTAAAGAACACATACCCCCTGTGGAGGAGGAATGGTGAGCTGGTAACAACACACCAGGAGAAAACTGAGGCTCTCAACAACTTTCTACCTCACTCCTCAGTGGCAATCTCTCTCCTCACACCTCCCAAGTTGAAGGACCACAAGATGGACACACCAGGGGGACAAAGTGAAGACAAGGTTCATGACTACCTGAGGAACCTGAATGTACACAAGTCTGTGAGACCTGATGAGAAGCATCATGCAGTCCTGAGGGAATTGGCTGCTCTAGTGGCCAAGCCACTCACCATCATACTTGGAAAGTCCTGGCAGTCAGGTGAAGTCCCTGGAGACTGGAAGAAGGAAAACGTTGCACCCTTTTAGAAAGGGTTGAAAGACAACTCCAGGAACTACAAAGCTGCCAGTCTCACCTCTGTGCCTAAGAAGATCATGGAACAGATCCTCCTGGAAGCTCTGATGAGGCACACAGCGGACAGAGAGGGGATTCAGTTCAGCCAGCATGGCTTTACTAAGGGCAAGTCCTTACCTGACCAGCCTAGTGACTTTCTACAATGGAGTGACACCACCAGTGGACAGGGGAAGGTAATGGATATCATCTCTCTGGACTTGGGCAAGTCCTTACCTGACCAGCCTAGTGGCTTTCTACAATGGAGTGACACCACCAGTGGACAGGGGAAGGTAATGGATATCATCTCTCTGGACTTCTGCAAGGCCTTTGACACAGCCTCCCACAACATCCTTCTAAGTTGGAGAGAGATGGATTTGATGGGTGAACTGTTCAGTGGATAAGGAATTGGCTGGATGGTCACATCTAGAAGGTGGTGCTAAATGGCTCAATGTCCAGATGGAGACCGGTGACATGTGGTGTCCCTCAGGGGTCCATACTGGGATCTGTGGTGCTTAATGTCTTCATCAATGATATAGATATCAAGGTTGAATGCATCCTCAGGAGGTTTGCAGATGGTGCAGTTCATAGGCCATAGAGACAGGTGGTCACCAGAGGGACCTGGACAAGCTGGAGAAGTGGGCCCAGGTAAATCTCATGAGGTTCAACAAGGCCAAGTGCAAGGTTCTGCACCTGGGTTGGGGCAATTGCCCCCAGCTGGCTAACAAGGTGATAGAGAGCAGCCCTGTGGGAAAGGACTTGGGGTACTAGTGGATGAAAAGCTGAACACAAGCCAGCGGCAGGGGAAGTTTAAGCTCGAGGTGAGGAGAAAGTTCTTCACAGAAAGAGTTGTTAGCCATTGGAAAGTGCTGCCCAGGGAGGAGGTGGAGTCACCATCCCTGGAGGTGTTCAAGAGGTGATTGGATGTGGCACTTGGTGCTATGGTTTAGTAGTCATGAGTGTTGGGTGACAGGTTGGACCAGATGATTTTTGAGGTCTTTTCCAACCTTATTGATTTTATGATTCTATGAATGTGCACTTGCAGCCCAGAAGGCAAATCACATCCTGGGTGGTATCAAAAGATGCCTGACCAGTAGATCAAGAGAGGTGATTCTGCCACTCCACTCTGCTCTGTTGAAACCTCACCTGGAGTACTGTGTTGAGCTCTCGGGTATGCAAGACAAGAAGGACATGGACCTGATGGAGCAGGTCCAGAGGGGAGGCCTCAAAATTTTTTAGAGGGCTGAAGCACCTCTCCTACAAAGATAGAACTGAGGGAGCTGGGATTGCTTAGCCTGGAGGAGACTCAGGGGTGACCTTATTACTCTCTACAACTACCTGAAGGGAGGTTGTAGACAGGCAGAGGTTGGTCTCTTCTCCCAGGCAACCAGCACCAGAACAAGAGGACACAGTCTCAGGCTGCATCAGGGGAGGTTTAGGCTGGAGGTCAGGAGGAAGTTTTACACAGAGAGACTGATTGCTCAATGGAATGGGCTGCCCAAGGAGGTGGTGGAGTCACCATCACTGGAGGTGTTCAGGAAGAGACTTGACAGGGTGCTTGGTGCCACAGTTTAGTTGATTAGGTGGTGTTGGATGATAGGTTGGACACAACGATCTTGAAGGTGTCTTCCAACCTGGTCTGGTCTCGTCTATTCTATTCTATTCTATTCTATTCTATTCTATTCTATTCTATTCTATTCTATTGGCTGAAAGACTTGTTCAGCCTGGCGAAGAGAAGACTCTGTGGAGATGTTATAGCTGTCTTCCAGAAAGGCTTGCAGTGATAGGATAAGGGGCAATAGTTTTAAACTAGACCATGGCAGGTTTAGATTGGACTTTAGGACTTTCATTCGGCATTGGAACCGGTTGCCCAGGGAGGTGGTTGAGTCGTTGACCCTGGAGGTGTTCAAGGGGAGATTGGACGTGGCACTTGGTGCCATGGTCTAGTCATGGGGTCTGTGTTGATAGGTTGGACTCGATGATCCCCGAGGTCCTTTCCAACCTAAGTGATACTGTGATACTGTGATACTGTGAATAAATTCTTCACTATGAGGGGGGTGGAACACTGGAACAGGTTGCCCATGGAAATGGTGGAGGTCCCATCTGTGGAGACATTCAAAGTCTGGCTTGATGGGTCTCTGAGCAACATCATCTAGCTGGGGATGTCCTTATTTACTACAGGAGGGTTGGACTAGATGACCTTGAAAGGTCCCTTCCAAGCAGTGTATTCTATGATTCTATGATAAGGTAGAAAAGAAAATTCACACTGTTCCACCTCTGCCACAACCTCTCTCGTATTACCTTTGGCAAGTTTCTTGATTCTTGCTGTTATTTTCATTTAACTGCAGAATGAGGATGAGGAGGAAAATGTAATAGGTGTTTTGAAGTTTACCTCAATAGTACTTAAGGCCCTTTCAGACACTCAAGTGAAAACATGGGTGTATAGAAAATCAAAGTATAATTATTATGAAAATGTACATTATTGTTTAGAGTAAATGGGAATTAAAGGCAGGATGATGAGATAATCAGACCACTGCAACTGAAGGATTTTGAGACATGATATTAAATAAGTGAAAAGCAGAACACTTAATTGAGCTTAGGGAGGGTTTTCCTAGCAAGAAATGTTCATTTCCTTCATTATTTTTGTTTTTCATTTTGGTATCTGAAACAAGATGTAAGATGTTTCAGTATGATTAGAAATAGGAAGTTGTAAAGTAGTGTCTTAAGGGCCCGATCTTGTAACCATATTCACAGACCCAGTGATACAACATTAACAAACCTAAGTCCTGATGCTTGTCCCTACTGGTATCACCCTATTGGTAATTACCAACAGATCAAGATCTAGTGGAGACAGTATCAGTTTATTATAATTGTGAGCCTTTTAAAGAATCATGTATTCATGAAGTACCTGAAGATTTACTGTATTTTGGTTTAGTAAAGATGAAAGATCCAAACAAACCTACAATGGCCTTAAGTGTCCTGGCTGCTCCCGAGAAGCCCATGTTGCTTCTGTAACTAATGTTCTTTTTCAGAAAACATTTAGTCTTTCTTGAAATGGAGTAATTACAACTCGATCCAGAAAAGGCTAAAGGAACGACATTTATGAAGCTCAGGTTGCCACAAATCAGGTTTAACTGTAACTGTACCGCACATGATGTAAAGTCAGACATAAATGAGATGTAACACTAAGAGAGTAGAAGTTATTTTACCCTGCATTTCATTTATTGAACTTCCTTTATCTGTTTGGATTACACAGCGTGGTGTAGTGAGCACTCCAGTAGCAACCCTCTGGTTGGGATTTCTATTTATAGCATGCTCTCTCTTCATTGGATGCCCCTCCACATTAGTTTCAATGAGGCAGCAATTAGGCCCTTAAAGCAGAATTAAGATATCTTTAATAACTGAATTTAGATACAAAATTCACTTAGCATTCTTTCAAAAGACAATCAGTTTTTATAATTCTTTCAGACTGTGAAGGACACATTTCTGAATGTTCCTCACTTATATTTTCTCATTTTTCTTTTATGTATTTTGGGGCTCAATAGCCACCATCTCCAGAAATTTCAGGTTTCACATGCACACACATTTAGCCACAAGGCAATTCTGAACTTTCAGAATTAAGCACACAGCTGTTCCCTGTAGAACAGAAGACAAGGGCAATAGGTATAAACTGGAACACAGGAGGTTCTGCCTCAACATGAGGAAGAGCTTCTATATGGTGAGGGTGACGGAGCACTAAAGAGGCTGGCCAGAGAGGTGATGTCTCTTTATATGGAGACATTCAAAACGTGCTTTGATGTGTTCCTGTGCACGCTGACCTAGGTGAACCTGATTTGGCAGGGAGGTTGGACTTGAGTCTCCAGAGGTCCCTTTTAATGCCTACCATTCTGTAATTCTGTGATTTCTCTTGCTAAGTAATTTCTGTCTTATGTATAACATCTTTCTATTCAGCTCTGTTTGATGCTTAACTAAACTCAGCCTTTGCCACTAAACTGGAGATAGACGGGTTTGGTTTGGTGGGTGGACAGTTCGATGGGTAAGGAACTGGCTGGATAGCTGTGTCCAAGTAGTTCAGCAATGGCTCAGCATCCAAGTGGAAACTAATAATGAGAGATGTCCCTCAGGGGTCCGTGCTGGGACCAATACCATTGACTGTCTTCATCAATGGCATAGTGGGATCAAGTGCACCCCCAGCAGCTTTGCAAGTGAGTGGTGCAGTTGTCACACCTGAAGGAAGAGGTGCCATCCAGAGGGACCTGGCCAAGCCAGAGAATTGTGCCCAAGTGAACTTGAGGGGTGGTGAACCACCTGAGGGGTGGTTGTGGCCGGGAAGGGGTTGGTCTCTTCTCCCAGGCAATCAGCACCAGAACAAGGGGACACAGTCTCAAGCTGCACCAGGGGAGGTTTAGACTCGAGGTGAGGAGGAAGTTCTTCACCGAGCGAGTCATTTGTCATTGGAATGGGCTGCCCAGGGAGGTGGTTGAGTCACCGTCCCTGGAGGCGTTCAAGAGGAGATTGGACGTGGCACTTGGTGCCATGGTCTAATCATGGGGTCTGTGTTGATAGGTTGGACTCGATGATCCTCGAGGTCCTTTCCAACCTAAATTATACTGTGTGATACTGTGATACTGTAACTTCACAACATACACCAAGGCCAAGTGCAAAGCTGGGGTAATCCTCAGCATCAATACAGGTCCAGGGAGGACAGGATGGAGAGCAGCTCTCTGAAGAAGAACTTGAAGGTAGGGGTGGATGAAAAGCTGAACGTGAGCCAGTAATGTCCACTTGCAGCACAGAAAGCCAACTGTATCCTGGGCTGCATCAAAAGAATAGTGGCCAGCGGAGGTCATTATGCCCCTCTGCTCTGGTGAGACCCCACCTAGAGTACTGTGTCCACCTTTGAAGTCCAGCCTGTTGGGAGCCAATCCAGAGAAGGCCACAAAGATGACCAAGCCTGTGAGGACAGGCTGTGAGAGTTGGCATTGTTCAGCATTGCAAAGAGAAGGCTCTGTGAAGACCTTATAATGGCCTTTCAGTACTTAAAGGGACTTAGAAGAAAAGTGGGGACAGACTCTTTTTCCTGTTGTGACAGGACAAAGGGTAATGGTTTGAAACTAAAAGAGAGATTTAGATTGGACATGAGAAAGAAAATTTTTACAATGAAGGTTTTGAAGCACTGAAACAGGCTGCCCAGAGAAATTGTGGATGTCCCTACCCTAGAAATGTTCAAGATCAGCTCAGACAGGGCCCCGAGTAATCTGACCTAGTGAAAGATGTGTCTGCCCATAGCAGGAGGTTTGGCCTAGATGATGGTTGAAGATCTGTTCCAACTCAAACCACTTTATGATTCTACTATTCTACAATTTTAAAGGAACAAACCCAAGAAATACTCAACAACTTTCACTCCTGAGTACATTGCCAGTGCAGCTGTCACTATTGCAACCATCCAGACTGACACTACAGATAAATATTTATCACCATCTCTTATCTGACATATACACCAGTTAAGAAAACCATGCACATTAGTTTTCACTATTTAATGTGTACAATCCACATTGACTGTGCCTATCATCAAAACCTAGCTCTATATGCTGTGGTGTGGCTGCTCAGGGTAGTAGGTTCGGTACATCAGCTTTGGATGGTGGAGTCAACATGGCAGAGGTTTAGAAAGGAAACCTTTGAGTGTTTAGGGGTTTCAATGATATGGCTGTTATTTCTTTCCTCTGACTTTTTGGGTTGTTTTTTTCAGTGTGGAAACTTTACTCAAAAATTACCTTTTTAGTGTGTGGGAATCAGACAGGTAGTAATTTTGAGAATGTCTGGAGGGAGGCAAGGTGATTTGAGTGATGAGACTCATAACCCTTGTAATTACAGTAATTATGAGACCATACCTCTACAGGTAAGAACTCATAAGTAAAGACATTAGCATGGCCATTTAAGAAGCTTGGTAATTAATTCCAAGGCATGTGGTTACAGTGCAAAGCTTATCATAAACTTCATGATTCTGTTGGCACTTGGTCCTACCTCTGAAGCATATATCTGTCCTGTAAGTATTGTACATTTGTCCTATACTATTTGGGTATAGTCTTTTTTAAGACAAGTCTATAGCATCTCTTCCAGCTGGTTATAGGTGGTTAAATCTTATTAGGTGTTTCATATATCATTTGTCCTGCAGCTTTATAAAGAAATAGCCAGAAACACTGGAGCATTCTGAATTAGGCAGATTCTACTCAAAGAACTAAATGTTGGGAAAACTTCTGTGGACTTCCCACAAAGGAAAGTTTTCCATCCTACATATCCTGCACAGGCTTTACTGTAGCCCAGACCTGCTGTCTAATGGGATGAATGAAAAAGAAAAGTTTGTTAGTGCCTCCTTCCTAGTCATTCTGTATCTTTTTTTTTTTTTTTCTTCTTACTTATTTACTCGGCACTTCAGTTCCAGGTGTGTCTTCTGTCACTGTGAACTAGTAACATCACAAGCCTTTTGAATGGTATTGAGAGAAGCTTGTCAAAAAGAAGAAAGCTTCTCATTGAGTAGACATGCTGAGACAGAGAATATAAAAAACACAGAGTCATTAGATGGGATACTGTTAATATTCTTCAAAGTTTGTGTCCATGAGCTATAACACTATAGCTATAGTGTTATAACGCACCACACACTAAATGCCAGTCCTGAAATGATGGTATCATATGGAAACTGCAGATGATCCCTTTTGATCACAGCTGCATATAATATTTCTTGAAGGTGTGTGCAGGACAAGTTCATACATATCTGAGCATGTCTGGTTTTTTATTTAGACTCACTTCACTGTATTTTGCTCTCATTGGGAGATACCTGCATTGTTTATCATTGATATTTATGGTGCTAACAAACATATTTTATCAGACAGTGATTATTCCACTCCAGTGTTACAATTTTGTTTGGAATTTGGAGCATTCTGATCATATAGAGTTTTTACTCCATAAGAAAATCACTTTTAATACCAATCAGTTTCAGATACAGGTGAAAATATATATATATTTAAAATGTTATCAATGAGGAGTCAGGTATAAACCATTAGCAATGCAATCAAAACATGCCTTTTAAAAATGCACAGGCTGAAACAAGCAAAGCTCTGGCATAGATACTAGGAAAGAAAAACTTTGCATCATGAGGACAGTCAAGGTTGTCTGGAGAGATTTTCCAGTCTCTGGTCTACAACGCTGGAGGTTTTCAAGACCCTGCTGAGAAAAGCCCTCAGCAACCTGATCCAATTTCGTAATTCACTCTGCTTTGGGCAAAAGGCAGGAATAGAGGCCTCCTAAGATCCCTTCCGGCATGGATTATCCTACAAACCTATGAGTTACTTCAGTTATCCGCAGTGGTTGCTGACAGTGTGTATGTCAGCACTCAGTGCGGTAAGTGTGTATTTCACTCCTGAACACCTACCAGCGTATTCGGACACCTTCAGACTTTTGTCACAAAGCTCAGCTTTTCTGTGCAGTTGGTTATTATGAATTCCTCCTAAAACCTGGAGTTTTCAATAAAATATGAAATAACTGCATCTGTGTTTTCAAAACCTGCCATATGAAGCAAAACCAGCCTCATAACCTTTGCATTATCTCTGTCTTTGTATTTGTGCTAATCTTGCATTAAAAGGTTGCAAGAGCTACTTTACAGATAAGGTAAGAATTTGGTTTTTGATCTAAACATGTTTTTAAGCATTTTCTCGCCTGTGGCCTTTTTAGTTTCTGTGTAATAAAATGACTCCCCCCTAGAATTGCTTTCTCACCTCCAGATATGTTTTAAAAGGGTATTTTGGTGAAAGATGTAAAATTTGTAAGATCCTGAATTGCACTGTTTTGAAAACAAGCTGAATATTCTTTCTGGTTTTATTTTGGCTAAACTTTTCTCTGGAATCTTTCCTTCAGTATTTTTTTGGTTGTGCTGACCTTGTTAAGGAGAAGTGCCCTTTAGTATTTTAGGAAGACTGCTGAGGGATTAAGATACATATACAGGCTTATTTCTTTGGGTACTTCTATGTTTATTATTTCTTTGGTTTTATGAAACAGGGATTTATCCAGGACTTTAAGTGACCCTCCCACTAGTAAAGTGGCCCTCTGAAGAGCAACATTAGCAAAATTATCAGCATTTATACATACATTATAGAAAAGAATATATTAAAAGAATATTACTGTATTTGCAAAGGCAAGTACTGAGAAGTCACAAATAAAGAATCAAGCTTTAATTTGCCCACCTTACCCATCAGCATCCTGGTATAGTAATTAGGGACTGAATTGTATAGTACATGCCCACCTTTAGCAGGCACAGGATAGATGATATTCATTTAATGAACAGCTATACATTTTTTATGCTTTCCCCCCGTTCTCTAATATGTTGTTGCAGGTCATATTTACTGTACTAAATTTAAACCTTGATTGAAAGACTGAATAATTGCTTTTTGGGGGTGTTTATCATACAGAAAGCATTCCACTTCATCAGAGGAACCTTCACTGTTCCTGTGTGAGGTGGGGCAGTACTCCTTACAACTGACACTGTTTTATAGGAGGGAACTGAAGAAAACCAGATATATTGGTTAATTTGGTAGTCCTAGGAGTTAACTTTTTTTTTCCAGAGAACTTAACATATGCCAAGGATAGTCCTCTCTGGTTTTGTTTGCCACCATGAGGACTCACAACTTCCACACAATCTCCAGCAAGGAAGCTAGAAAAAGAGGAGAGCATAGACCATGACCAGCTGTGATAAATTTGGTTAAATTAATTGCTTCATGTCACATACGAATTCCATGACAGGGACAGAGTCCTGTCGTGAGACTTACCAGAGTAGAATTCAGTGGTTCTAATCATTAAAATACTGTTTCTGTGTTAGCAGTATCCTGATTCACCAACCAAATAGCTTCTGAAATGTGTTAGAGGTCCTACAGAAAACATCCTCCCTTCTTACAGGCCATAGTTCCTCTGGAAGCAGGTCTCATCTGGGCACTCACCAAGACTGGAAAAGACCTTCAAGATCAATGAGTCCAACCATAACCCAACTACCATGACCACTAAACCATATCCTGCAGCAACACATCTACACACTTCCTGAATACCTCCAGGGATAGTAACTCTAGCACCTCCTTGTTCCAACACCTCACTACTCTCTCAGCAAATAAGCTTTTCCTAGTCTCCCACCTAAACCTCTGCTGGCACAACTAAATCCCATTTCCTCTCATCCTATTGCTAGTTTCTTGGGAGAAGAGACCAACACCAGCCTCACTACGACCTTTCAGGTAGTTTTGGAGAGCAGTAAGTTCTCCCCTTAGTCTTCTCTTCTCCAGACTAAGCAACCCAAGCTCCCTCGTATGACATGCTCTCCAAGCCCCTCACCAGCCTCACTGCTCTTCTCTGGACACACTCCAGAACCTCTATGTCTTTCCTATACCGTGGGAAAACAGAACTGAAAACAGTAGTCAAGCTGCAGCCTCATCAGGGCTGAGTACAGGGGCACCATCACTTTCCTATGCCTGTGAAGAACACTACAACTACCTGAAGAGTGGTTGTAGAGAGGTGGGGGTTGGTCTCTTCTCCCAGGCAACCAGCATCAGAACAAGAGTACACAGTCTCAAGCTGCACAGAGGGAAGTTTAGGCTTGAGCTTACAAAGAAGTTCTTCACAGAAAGAGTAATTGCCCATTGGAATGGTCGGCCCAGGGAGGTGGTGGCATCAATGTTCCTGGAGGTGTTTAAGAAAAGACTAGATGAGGCACCCAGTGCCATGGTCTAGTTGATTAGTTAGGGTTGGGTGATTGGTTGGACTTGATGATCTTGGAGGTCTCTTCCAACCGGGCTGATTCTGTGATACACTACCACCTAACTCAAATACACAAGCATGTTTATGTGCCTAAGTTGGATGTGGACAACTGGCATGGCAAGAAGCCTGGCAAGATACTACTCACTGAACATTCCCACGTTAGCAGGAAATGTGAGTTGCAGTCATGTGAAGCAACTATTGATACCGTATCACTTGCCATAAACTTGTAGTAACATAATTACCGATTTAAAAGGTGGTCCAGTACTCAGGATTATGAGAACAGGTAAACTGAGTGTGTTAGGCCCAAATTAGGGAGAAATGCAGAAGGGACAGAATACATCAGAACATCAAGCTCAGAGAGCAGCATCTTGAGGAGATGCCTACAGGCAAAGACTAGGGATGAGAGTCCAGGGGCAGTTCTCACAGCTGGGGGGGTTTGTAGTCACAGGAAGGGGCTGGCTTGAAAACAAATTGCAATAGCTTCTTTGCAGCTCAAGCACCAGAGCTTTGCAATGAGACCAGGCAGTACTATGACCTGAGCTGGTAGGTAATCTGAGCTCCAGAAATGGAGAGAGCAGTCCTGTTGTCACTTTGCAAGTTGTTTTGTCAACTTCAACTGTCTGAATCACTCATTAAGTATCTCCTCCCGACTCCTATACCCCACAAACACAGGAAGATTTTAGTAGCAGGATCTAAAATCAGGAACTGCTTTTCTGGTACTGTCATCATTCTTGCACAAACCCACATGAAAAGTCTGGGCTAGTTGGGGGGCTGGGGCAGGGAGGGGGTGGGTTGTGAATCATGGGTCCCTCAGAAATGTCTCTCTTATTGCTGTCCTCTTCTATGTGCAAGAAGACTTCCTTGCATATCAATAGGACTTCCCCTTCTGGGAGAAGAAGCAGAAGTTCTAACTACTCCCTTTAAAAAAAAAAAATCTTAAAGGAACTGATTTACTCTTTTTTTTCTCTTCTTTCTTCAGGGGGAAAAAAAAAATGTGAGTTGCCCAAACATTCCCTCTCCAAATTCCTCACACGCCCTGTTTTAAAAAACAGAGCACTGGAGCTCTGCTTTGTTTTTACTTCTTCTTCCTCAGCTCCCAGAAACAAGTCTATGATTATTACACCCTGCTCAGCTAATCTTTGTAGAGGGAATACAACTTAGTCTGTAGAGCTGAGTAATCTACCTCTTTAACACTGACTACAGTCTTCCATGCTTATGTTATTCTTACCCAGTCTACATGTACATTTTTAAGGCACTAGCATAGATATGTGCAAGGCTGATGACATTACAGACATTTATTCTTCCCAGTCAAAAATACTTGTATCTAGACTTAACAGCTAAGTGTAACCACCCCACCCCCCAAAAGTGAAAACCTTAAGGACACACAAAAGACACAAATTACAACAGTAACACAGAAATTATCAATACAAGCTCACTAGTCTGAATAGCTACATAATCATATAATCAACATATTTCTTAGTGCCAGTCAGATGAATCAATTTAATTCTGTTCATTAAAAAATTCCTTTACTACCCTAGCTAATCCCAGCAGGAGAGCACCTACCAAGCTGGTATGTGTTAATACTGGAGAGATACTTCTTACATCTTTACTACATCTAACTTCTAGTATTCAAAACAGACCAGATACTTCTCTTTACTAGCACAGAGCAGTAAATTAAAGGTAAGTGTGAGCAGGGCAGCAGGCAATGATGAACATTTGCAAGGCTATGGGGAATAGGTCAGCTCTTGTGGGACCTTTGTAAACAGAATCTGGACATTGTAGACTGTTGGTACATTTTTGTAGTAAAAACAAACTTGTTATGTGAGCTCCCCATCCTTGTGTTATCAAGCACAGCTCATGGATGGTAGAGAAAATCTTTCTCATTGTCTGTCAAAATGCTTTTAATTTTGGGACATGCTTGATACGCATTCTGAGAGCATCCCAGCACTTCTTCAAACAATGTACAGGCAAAAGACTAGGAGTGCTTTTCAAGAACCATTTCTGTCTGGTGTACTACAGTGTAACTCCAGCTGAACCTAGAGAGCTGCATTAGCACACAGTGGTATATGAAAGAATACACATTGTGCACTAGTCTAAAACAACCTTTTCCAGACTGCTCCAGGAAAAAGACACATTCACTCCTCCTTAACTGAGGAATGCTTCCTGCTATGGTACCTCACTGTTAATCAGTATGGGCTGGCAAGAGACTCTGGCTCTTGGCAATACAGTCCTTGTTCATATTGCATCATGCCAACCCCTTCCTCCAGCAAAGACCAATTCTGCACTCCCTGAAGTCACTGCAGAGGTCATCCACATCAGACTTTCACCTGACATGTTCTTCTTCTCCTGATCAACTATGTGTAGTTTTTCAACAAGGAAGAACCTCTCAAAACCAGTATGACAGTTCTCAGTCACACCATACATCCAAACGCTAGGGATAAATGAAGGCTCTGAAATCACTCAACACTTGGGATCAAAGTTTGGTCCCTAATGATGGATCAAAGGAACCAAGGGGTACTTTGGAGAGTACCCAAAGTCTCACCCTAACTCACTAGGATTCAGAATAAAATTTTCTGGCATACATTACATGTGAAATGTTTTAAATAGTCAGAAAGCTTGCTTCACAGGAGATGCATCTCGATAGCTCCAGTATTTACCTCCTGTTTTTTCTTAGATTTACTACAAACAGAAATCAATACAACTGTTAACTTGTGGAGCTAAAAGAAATACAAGCAGATAGAGTGTGTAAAGAATGAGCAGGAAAAGGTGAAAGTTAGTTTCATGCATCATCATGAATATAGGAGTAAGCCTGTGCCCAGACAATAATAAAATAAGCAAAACAATTTACCTTACAGACTGTCAGATACAGGACTCTGCAGTCACTACAGGTGTCCTTTACTCTGTAGTTCAGACTTGTATCATTAGTGGGACACAAGCACAGATTTCAGCTTCATATTGAGTTCATTTGCTGACCATATTCACGTTTTAGAGAGCCACTGAAATGTTAAATCCATCCTTCAGATGCTTATGCTTTCTCATTTTATATGTTAATGAATCAAGCCACATGCTAAATGGGCATTTGGTACATTATTTAATTTCCCAATACACAGTAAGAAAAAATGTTTTGTAAGTTCTGCCATAAGAAAGATAGATTTAGGATTTGTCCACAGGGGTTAGTTAAATACTCTGCCATGATTCATGACTAGAAGATTGGTAACCACTGTATTAATAAATAAACTGCTGCCCAAATCTAAAATAATTCAGGAAATCGTAATTACAAGTTACCAGGCCTTCTTTTCCAGCATTTCTAGGCTCAGAAACTTCCCTAGCAGTTAGACAACACTATGCAATTCTTTTTCAGAACAAAAATATATATTATTTATTATAATTTAATCTCTCAGCAACTGTCTATTCAGATCTCACTTACCTACTTTTTACCACCTTCATTTTCAAACCTAAGCATTATACATGTTTTTTAGCTAAACATAAATCAGCACACCCTCTACATATCATACCTTCATTAGCACTGCTGCTAAACATGTAAAAACATGACAGACATTATCAAATACTCAAGAGATTCCAACTTCAGGCAAGGTATTCTTGGGTTAAAACTGGCATCAACACTAACATAAAATTATTCTTACAAAACTTGATAGAGATGGTTATCAACTGCAGTGAAGAAGAACAAAAAGTTAGCTTGAAAAGTTGAGAACAAGATTAATTTTGTCTGCATGGGCCATGGAACAGTTTGATTTTCCAACAGTTTATTCCTTTTTTTTCTTAATTATTTCTGTTTATTTGTATACTATGTTTTTAGAAAACTGATCCTGTACCCAAAACATCTCTGGAGTTTTGTCACCAACTCCAGTGAAAGCAGTTACAGCATTTTACAAAGATGCCTTTTGTTTATGGACGTTGATTATTCTGCCCAGAGACTGTACTGTGTTTTGAGAACAGTTTTTAAGCATTATTTGATTTTTTTACAATGCAATCACTTCTGATGCTGGTGCAACTGAGTTAGGAGTTAGCCTTCCCTGAATATACAGAGGCTGAACTCTAAAGAGATTAAACCTTTTCTTCCAGTTGCTTTCATTTCATCTGTGTATTAAATCATTATACTAGCTCAATGTGGAGTGTGACCATAGTGCACAAACTCTTTCTTTTTATCATAGCTGCAACTACTAGCCCACCATATTTTTATTTCTTTTGTGCAAAGCAATGCTCCACCAAATTTATCTCTACATTCATGCAACACATTCTCCCACCTTATTATTAAATATGCATAAAACAAAGCCAGCAGCACTGGGTGTTTGGTTTAAGAAAAGTTTAAAAGTTACTGCATGAGAATACAAAACACAGAGTGGAAAATCATAATGTTCCAATAATTCCAGACAACACTTCAATGTTTAAATACTGTTTTTAACAGAAATACTACTTACATTTAAAATAAAAATAAAAATAAAGGTGTGCACTTCAATGATAACTATTGATAAGAACAAGCAGCTCATGATTACTGTGTTCTGGTCAACGTTGTGTGAATTCTTTCTCAACTGGAGCACTGATGACCACCTTCTGTTAACGCTGTTGTAAACAGACATTTTATAAACATAGCTAGAGTGACCTTAGGCTGCTATAGAAGTATACAAACTAAGACTACAGAAGACACACTTTTATTCCCCTCACTTTGATTTTTCCTGTTTACCCCAAGCTGGACTAAATTTACCAAAATTTGTCATGGGGTCTGTGTGACTAATGACAAGAAAATTTGACTGTTGGCTAGTTCACTGTCTTCAGTGCAGGCACAAGTTCTGCCACCCTGTGTGTATGAAGAACAAATTTTGCTCTTCTGTTTATGTGACCTGCAAAGAAAATGGTGGCAAGTGGCTAGAATTAGAGTGCAGGCATTCATTTGCCATTTTCAGAAGAAATTTGTGTAGGCAGCCACTAATATGCCTCATCAAATTTAGATGGATGAATGGGTCATCTTGGCAATCACTGACATTATGTACTATACAATCATGCATGAAACAATGAAGTTGTTTAGTCATTCTTTTTCAGTTACCAAAATGTTTCTATAGGTACAGATTAGAGAAGGAAGCCCTTAAAAGTCTCACAAGGGAATTTCTCATAATGACAAATGTGCATCTTGAGACCTCACTCAGAGACAGCTTTGATAAACAGCTGGATCGAATAATTTGTGTCTCTGCAAGAAGATTTAAGAAGTCAAATGCACAAAAGTCACTATTTATCTGCAATGATAAAACATTATTTTATCCACAGATCTCTTAATGGCAGACTCGCTGCAGTCAGCTGAGGCAACAGACTTCGGAGAGCCCAGGGCCCAATCCATCAAGGTGCCAACCACTTCATGCACAAAGAGCACCATTGGTTCTAGCAGACATCGAAAGGACAGAAAATACCGTCTTTGCCAGAGGCTTGAACAGCTTAGAGTAAGGCACTTAAAGAGACCAGTAGCCCCATAAAAGTAACAGAAAACCAACTGCATCTGAAGGATCGTATGAAATCACAGAATCACAGGATGTAAGGGGTTGGAAGGAACCTCAAAAGATTATCTAGTCCAACCCCCACCCAGAGCAGGATCACCTACACCAGATCACACGGGAAGGCATCCATCTGGGTTTTGAGTATCTCCAGAGCAGACTCCACAACCCCTCCTCGGAAACTTGTTCCAGTGTTTCCCCACCCTCACAGTGAAAATTTTTACCTCGTGTTTGCATGGAACTTCCTATTCCTCAACTTCTACCCATTGCCCCTTGTCCTGTCTTTGGACATCACCAAGGGGAGCCTGGCTCCATCCTCTTGGCACTCATCCTTTACATTCATGGGGCCACCCCTTAGTCTCCTCTTGTGCAAGCTATAGAGACCCAGATCCCTCAGTCTCTCCTCATAAGGGAGATGTTCCACTCCCTCAATTATCAGCTGCAGTCCATGTGGGTATGCAGTTCCAATGGGAAGACATATTAAGATCCCAAAGCCAAATGAACTCTTCAACAGCTCTGTGACTCAAGCTGTTATCCACATGAAGTTACTTTAAAATAGTCTTTAAAATGAAGCCACTTTAAAATAAAACTTTTGGAATAAAAATCACATAATTGCAAACTGTAATTAACACATTAAAATGTGGCATGAAGTTCCTAGAAAATATTCAATTAACAATAAATCTTCAATATCCCAAGCACCCTGCCCCACATACCTTTGGTATTTAGATGTCCCACTTTGGCCCCAGACTAAGGCATCTGATACCAACATTTGCAAATTAATGTATTATTTAACAGACAAGTAATTGAATTCAAATGAGTACAGTGCCCAGAGTTTTCACACAGGCTAATACCTTTCACTTACAGACTGGGCAATTAGTGTTGAAGAAAAATGCAATTAAAGAGGTAAAAGAATCACAAAAATATGAAACTGTGCATATTTCAAATGTGTACAGCCATATACTCATTCATTATTTCCTGAATCAGTCAGCAATTTTTGAAAGTTTTAAAAACTATGCAGAGTTTTCATTACTGATGTAGTTTATTATGGTTAGAAATAAGGACTGGTGAAAATTGCTGGGCTGTGTATCTGGAAACTTGTCCTGAAACATGTCTCACCTGTGTCCCACAGCTGGCAAAGTCAGAAGCATATGGTGGACAAATTATTATAGGATCTCCAACTCCTTTTCCTCAGAAACACAACTGTGCTAACTAGAAAGATATATAAAGAAGTAAATCAGGTCAGCATGATCATCTTAGGCACTAACATAGTACTTTCTAGAAACTTTACATGATGATACAGTTTTTCTTAAAGAGCAGTGAGAGCATCTCTGCTTTTTGTTCAGGCAGCTTGAGACATTCCAAAATAAATCAGCAAGATGCCATTGGTACAATCATAATTTTTATTTTAGAAACCCAAAACACAGCTATTCACCAGTTCTAATCAAATTAATTTTGGAGGAATTTAAAATGTATCTCTTTGATCACCCCAAAATAAGGAGGTTTTCTATAGATCTGAGGAGTCAGAGACAAGCATTCCTTCTCTTCCTAATGGTAAAAATATTCTTTGATAGTTTAAGATAAATATCTCTCAATCAATCTACACAATGTGTTCAAGATTTTTTTTACAGTTACTACAGAACACAAAATTACTACTTCATTTAAAAAGTTGATCAGGATGAGTTGCCTGTTGTCCATAGCACAGTGAAGATGATCATCTTGCTCTGTCCTTTATGAATTTGTTTGCCCTTGGCTAGCCCTCAAAGTACTCCACCTCACACCTCCTTCCTCAAAGCACAAACATCCACAGACACATTCATTTCAATAAGCACCTTCTCCTCCTAGCTCCTTTTCCCATATCAGGGTTGCTGGGGAGGACTGAAACAATGCTGCATCCTTATTACATAGCACAAGATCACTGTGGACAGATGCTTAGTTTTGGCTGAAAATAAACAGCATGTTTGAGGCACTGCAAGCAAGAGCAGTACTGAGATTCCTCCCTTTCAGAGGACCATATCCTTCCAAAGCAAGTGGGACTGCTCACTTGGTGAAAGGTAAACCTGTGCTCTGAGCACTTCCTTAGCATTAGCTAATGGTCATCACTTGGCAAGCCAAAGCTTTTCAGCTTTTAGGCTTTCTCCATGCAGATGAGGGCACTGATGCAGGTATGCTTGCATGCTTTCTGCTCAGTGTGCTTTAAAACATAAACTAAATGAGAGGCAAGGGAAAAGAGCCACCACTGCCAGTAAATTCAAGTGTTACCACTTTGCTCACTCTCCTTCCCTTCAGTCATGAGCCTTAGGTATGCTAAGTTATGGCTTTGCTAAAGAGGCCCCTTATTTTCAAAGAAGTCAGCCCTAAAAAGGGCTGTGCACATGGAACATGCATTTCAAGCCCTGCAAAGAGTTAATCCTTCTTTCGGGAAGCTTTCAGAGGACTCAGAGGGCACAAAGCCAATAGCAAACCACCCCCCTGAAACCTCCAAACCCTTAAGATTATGTCGAAGCAACTTCAAGCAACCTTGGTCCAATGTCAGCAGAAGGCATCAACTGCAATCTTTGGCCTGGCTGACAATGGAAGTGTGGGCATACCTGCTTCTGCACCACGTGCGGACGTGCGCGTGTTCATACAGCCTGCACGCCTCAGCTGCGCTCAGCTCCCAGAGGCAAGGACATTTTTGGCACCTCTCTTTGGTTTTAAGGATGGCCACCACAGGGGCAGATACCATCGCGTGAATCCCAGCTCTGACTTTGCTGGGCTGCCCTCTTCAAGTCACACCATGGTAAGCCCAAGGTGCATTGTCACTTTCCCCACACACTAAGGGGGGGGGGTGGGAGGGGGGAAGAAAGAAAAAAAAACACCAAAGACAACCGAAAAATACTCATGGGCAACACTAAACTTCCTGCCCACCTCATTGCCAGGCAAGTGCACGCCGACCCTCAGAGGACACTGCATCCCATTCCAGCAGCCCACAGCCCACCGCCTAGCACAGAACTCCCCACGCCACATGCCACCCCGCACACACACACTGCCGGGCGGCGGGGTGCCAGGGAGGGTCACCCCTAGCTGAGGGGCGTCGCGTCTCCCCCCCGTTGTCCCCCAAAGTGAGATGGCGGCCGCCCCGCTCACGCCGGCGGGCGGAGCGCGCGGCTGTGGACAAACTTGGTGCAGCAGCCAGCCTGTGTCAGCACAACTTCGGCAGCGACAGCAGCAGGAGGAGGAGGAGAGGCAGCGGGGCCGGCGGGAGGCGGCCGTGGGGACGGAACAGCAAATGCTATTCAGCCCGAGCAGTTTCAAGCCGCCCATGCTGGGGAATTACTGTAGTCTAGCTACGGCTCTTAGCGCTGGCTGTGTGTATGTGTGTGTGTGTGCGTGAGTGTGTGCGTGCGCCGGGCGGGCGGGGGAACCGGGCGACAGCGCGGAGTTGCTGCGCCGCAGCCCCGCGCCCGCCTGAGGAGAGGGGTGGCGGGAAAGGGGTGGGGGGTGGGGGCACGGGGCACCCAACTTTCCTCCGAAAACTCCTTCCTTGTGCCCCCTCGGTAGAACTCGTCCAATTTAAAATAATAATAATAATAATAATAATAATAATAATAATAATAATAATAATAATAATAATAATAATAATAATAAATGTGTATATATATATGTATTTATATATATGTATAAATTCTTTTTTAAAGAGGCAAACGTGTTTTCGGGCAGACTGACAGCCGGGGTCAAGAAACAGCTGCTGGAGTTAATGTTTCTTCCTCCCACTCTGTCTGATGGCGGTGCCCTGCCAAGACGAAGTGGGAGCGGGAGCGCGGCTCCTGCCTACCCGGGTTTGGGGGGGCAGGCGGTGGCGGCGGCAGACTGGCACATGCCGGCCGGGCCGCGGTCAGGGTCGTACCGGGGGAGGCAGAAGGTGTCAAGGAGCAGCGATAGGTGGGGGGCGATCTCCTTCCTCTGTTTTGTTTTGGGTTTAGGGTTTTTTTTTTTTGTTTTTTGTTTTTTGGTTTTTGGTTTTTTTTTTAATAATTATTATTTCCCCCCTCTTCTCTCTCCTCCAGGAACCTGGCAGGCGCAGGGAAGGCACTGCGTCTGCTGGCAAGGGCTGATTCACGCTGCAGATCGCTGCCCAGAGAGGGCCGCTGGGCACCCAGCCCTCCCTCCGGCGCCGGGCCTCAGCTGCCGAGTTGCAGCCGGACCCCAGGTCTGCCCCGCTGCCAAGTACGAGGCTGACACCCTGCCCCAGGCTGACCCCCCGCTGTCCACCGGCCCTCGGCGGGGCAGGTGTCGGCAGAACTCCTTCCCTGCGGGGCAGTGAGTTCCCCTTGGGGTCTGTCCTTACCCGCAGGCCTGCCCAGGGCGTGGGGCCTGGCGGCGCTTCAACAACCTAGATGCTTTATCTCCAGCATCACCTGGCGTGAGCGCTGCCTGCACGGTGCCCTGGGACACAAAAACAGCCACCAGGGACTCCTGCACTAGGCAGTGGGTAAGGTCTGCCCGATCCTGGTGGACCTGGAGGTGTTTGGCAGCAGATGGGCCACTGTACTGGCCCTCCTTGAAAACACAGCATTTTGGGTTCCAAAAGTAATTTTCTGGACACATAGTAAGAGGCTTATCTTGAATTTAAAAGTCCAGTATCCAGCAATTCCCACTGACCCAGCTGCTCAACATCTTTCGAAGACCCGACTTCTAGGGAGGGAGGGAGGGATGGACCTACCTTTGACCGCCCCTTTTTAAGGAAGTTGGGCAGTACTTCATGTTGGGGAGCAGTAGCATCACGTTGCTCTTGTTTTTGCCACGAAAGACGAAGATGCCCCTGTGCTCTCATCTTACGCATGTCAGATCAACCCCGCTATCAGCAGTGTTACAGCTGCCGTTAACTGCAGTATCTCGATACTTCATCACCACATCAGCCGCCACTTAATGTCATGACACATTTTACTGTGTTGTGACACAGCTTCATCATGTGAAGATGTGGTGTCGACTGTTAACAGTTTTGTATCTTTGGAATATTTATGCATTCATCATTGCCACAGAGATGTCTTTTCATAAATAAAATAAATGCAGCATGAGTACTATTGACATCCTGCAAACGTGGCTTGCAAGAGACTCATTAAAACCAGAGCTGTCCAGTAAGCCCTGCTGCCTTCTGGCAAGCTGGCCTATTTCATTTCTTCTTTAATTCCCTGTCCAGGATGGTTCACTATTCCAGCCTATCGCTTTATGTCATTCTATGAACTCCACTCCGTGTGCTGCTTTTTCCAGACTGGTCCACTTTGCTCTTTCAGCTGCATTCTCCACACAGCTCACTGCCCAACTCCGCTACTTGCTACTAATTAATGTCTGATTTTTTCACCACCTAAAAAAGATAGCACTTTGATTAGACACACACACATACACCAACATTAACTCCTCTTTTTCTGAAGAATAAATGACATGAAATCCAGAGGCTGAAGTATGGGTTCCGAATTCCCAGTGAGTTCAGGGTTTCACATACGGTACCCAGAGCTATGTACCTTTAACATTCGCTCAACAAACAGATGGGCACCCATTACCCTAATTTGGCTTTTCTGTATCAGATTCAGACTCACCCATTGCCCTAGATCAGATTCACCCATTACCATAATTCAGCTTTTCTGTTCAGTTCTGTAATCCAGATGAAACATCTATACATATTTTGTTTGTATTAAATAAGGGCATCTCTGAGCCAAATCCTTCTATGCTACCTATGCAAAACTGAATTTTCTGTCTTCCTTTTAAAAAAAAAAAAAAATTCTACAATCTCTGAAGAGTTGACACTCTTGCTATTTAGAGACTTATTTCAAGAACTGAAGATGCAGTTCCTAGCTTTTTCAGCCATCTTTTTTCATGCAAGTAGCTTCCAAATGTAGGATGAGTTGTGTCCCAATTTTTCTCGTGCACAAATAGCATGTGAATTGGAACAATAACCTGGATTAAGGCAAGAAAGAGTTTGGTCCAGATGCTCTAAGAAGCTGTCCAAGAAGATCTCCAGAGATCCTGAAGATCATGGAGAGAAACCATCCACTTCTAAGCCTTAGTGCCACATCAGGGTGATCTAGCACATAAAACAGAAACAGACAAACAAAACACCTGAGTTTGGGAATTGGGAGTTGGGAATTGAGAGTGTTTTCAGTCTCAGGCTGAGGAGTCAGAAGCTTTGTCATGTGCTGTTTCAGTTGTACATTTAGAGGATTTCTTTGCAATGGCTTTTTGACAAAGCTGGAAGAAGTCAGGTGTCCTATAGCATTGTGCAGGAATCCCCATTTGCAGATTAAGAAGGATATATATATATATATATATATATATATATATATATATATATGAGGAACTAGTACCTGAAGCCAAAGAATTTCTCATACTACATCTTTGGAAACTAGCTCAGCACAACTGAAAAGTTACAAGGGAGCACAGGACCCTTTTCAAGCCCTTGCTTTTGAGGTTTTTGGACCTCATAACTGAAAATCAGTCACTGTAAGATACTGTTTACAAAAGACACATGATTGTGTTGATGCACCAGCAAGGGCCAGGCAGCATTTTGGACAGTTAAGGTCTCCATAAGGATCACTCTGTCCTTATTTGCTACACCAATGCTGATTTCCTGGTTTGTGGCAGAAAAAATTAAGAGCTTCTGTTCCCACTGTTTGATACATAAGGACAGTGGAACAGTCACTGAAAATCAAAGTTTACAAATTCACTACCAGTGAAAGAAAACATTTTATCAAGCCACATGATATTAGATGAGGGAACACATTGCCACAATAGATAATTGGAGTCAAGTAGCTCCCAAGCTACAAAAGAAAGCAATGTTTTGTACGAGTAGCAGGAGCATTCAAAACCATAATAGATAAACTGAAACAAACATATACAGAAGGAGATATACAACCTCAAGTTCCAGATCATCACTCAATCTGAGAATAAACAAGTAAGATATGAGGCAGATTACCACACATCTTTACTGACAGCTCCTTGAACTTTTATTTGAAACATCTGATTCTAGCAAGTACTGAAACAGATTAAAGAACCACAGAGAATAAGAGATCTAATCCCTAAATGATACACCTATGTTTGTTTTGAACTAAGAAGAAACTGCAAATTAATGAGTTGTTTCAAACTGTGTGGTCACTTTCATCTGCTGGAAAATACCTACTGTGGAGACATGCTCTTTCAATTATATTTGTTGATGCACGTGACTTGGGTTTCTCAAGCTGAGAGACTAGTATTAACCCACTTCACATCCACCAAAACATTTATTCATATAACAGATTCTTGGTTTACAAACTTGGCTCTTACTTTGATGGGTAGGAAGTCATTCATCTCTGTGTCAGGACAGTAATAACAGTCTCACTTCCACTGTGACACCATGTTAGACCAGATGGCCTTTGGATATGAATACATGGACAAGTCACTTCAGGGGTGAGTTAGGGCAGGAATTTGCAACAGTCAGCTCCTATGGTGGAGCATGGACTGCATACATGCCTAAAATGAGGGTTAAGACTACCTTGAATTACCTCACTTTTGTCTCTGAGTAGGAATGTGCACACAAGCTGTTTCCATGGAGAGGGCAGCACACTTTAAATTCAGTACTTCACTTTAGCCTGTGATCAGGGCCAGGATGAGGTTTTTCCACCCCACTGAAATGTCTGCCTACCACACCTTACTTTAGGCTGCTGGCAGAAGCCATGAGAAACCTGCTTTCATTCCTTCTGCTGCAGGACAGAGCAAATAGCCACAGGGACATCAACCCATTGAACTGGGCAAGCAAAGCCATGGTAGCCAAGTGCCTGCCTTCTGCTGAGTATGGCTGAACAACACATCAGCTATAGTATCATAGTATCATAGTATCAGTCAGGGTTGGAAGGGACCACAAGGATCATCTAGTTCCAACCCCCCTGCCATGGGCAGGGACACCCCACACTACATCAGGCTGGACAGAGCCTCATCCAGCCTGCTCTTAAACACCTCCAGGGATGGCACCTCAACCACCTCCCTGGACAAGCCATTCCAGGGCTTCACCACTCTCATGGGGAAGAACTTCCTCCTCACATCCAGCCTGAATCTCCCCACCTCCAGCTTCATTCCACTCCCCCTAGTCCTATCACTACCTGATAGCCTGAGAAGTCCCTCCCCAGCCTTATTGTAGGCTCCCTTCAGCTATTGTGGTCTGCAGCCTGCATCTTGCAGGCCGTTGTTGGTGCAATCATCCAGTCATCAACATTGTTTGCTAAAGGCCTCTGTACAACTTGTTGCCTCTCCCATCCTGTGGTTGGCCATCCATCAGTGTAGCTAATCTTGCCCAACACAGATTGTCTTGCTTCTTCACTCTTATGTCTACAGCATTACAAGGGAGCAATCAAGAGTATCTTTCTAATTTCTACTCATCTTTACATCATGTGAAAAACAACAACAGAGGAGTGAAAGCAACCAATCCTAACAGGATGTTTTGCAGTGTATCTGACTGTGCTACTGGTATTTACCCCAATGTAGACAAGAGAAAAGTGCTTTTAGCACTCTTAAATATGCAGCCTGTGAAGATCACTGTTGCAGGGCACAAAGTTACTGCCTATCAAATCCAGTTAGTCATTGCTGGGATTTTGCTTTGATTATGAAGGATGACAGGGCTAGTCACCTTTTGTCATTCCACTAAACCAATGCTGTGCGCTCCATGCTCTGGTAAATTTCCAGCAACTCAGAGATTGCTCTAAAGCCTATAGGAGGCTTGTCTCCTACTGGGCTTGGATCTGTATTTTCATCCAGAAGTTGAAGTTTCTTCAGTGCACTTGGACAGTAATTATTCCTCAATGTGGACCGCTACAGCCAAGAAGTCACAGCTGGCTGTAATGTGTTACATCTTTCTGTTTTCCTGAGGCTGGCTCCAAGAAGAGATGGGCAAAAGTGACAGAGTAATTGTGCTGAGTGAATGAATGGAGACGGTTTCAAAACCACCTAAGGAACTTAGGCACTGTGCAACACCACCACATGTATTTCTCCAGCGTTTCAAGCAGCCCTCCTCATTGCCAGCCCTTGTTCCCGTACCACCCGCTGCATTGTGCGGGCACAGCTGTTTCTTTGGCTGTGGGCGGCCCAGAGGTGGGAAGAAGCAGCTGGAGGGGTGGGAGAGCTGCTTACGCTGGCTTCAGCAGCTCTGTCACCGAAGATCTGCCGAAGGTGCTCAGGAGGCAAGACCCTCTGTTTTTCAGGTCACATCCCAGTCACCCAAGTATTTTCTTCTGAGCTTTCAGTAAGCTATAGCTGTAGCACTCCAGATAACATTGTATGGTCATTGCTGGTAAATGTTGGCTTATTCTTGGTGACTGCAATGTATTAGTTTTCATTAGAAACATCACATAAACTGGAAGCACTGAAAAACAGCAACAGCAGCAATTATGCATGTGATCATCACAGAGAGTTTGAAAATCATGCTTCAATAAAGCCTGAGTAGAGAGAAAGCAAATTCTTCCACATGAATATGATTTGCTTTTGCATTTACCAAGTGATGGCAATTATCAGTGGCATTAAAATATATCATGTTGATATTTTTCACATAATTTTATGACAGAGAGGGTTCTGCATTACAAACAACATCTTCTGCTAATCTGAAAAACATCATCATACTCTAGATGACAATGTTCTGGAAAAATCCTAGAAAATAGGAACCTGTCCCTCAAATTGTTAACAAATTTTCTGAGAAGCTTCCAATCCCAGTCTCTGTCATCTACAGAAAAAAGTAAAAATATATATCTATAGATATTAACTAATGAGAGTTCCTTTTAATATTTGATCTAGAGAAAGTGCTTAAGGGACTTTCAGAAGACAAAGATTCTCGTGCAGCTGATGATTCAATGGAATCAAAATATGCCTTTTTTTTTTTCTTTACAAACATCTGGTAGAAAATGTGCTTTCACAAAATGCTGAAAAGCCCTCCTGAATCCCCCCCAAATTTTTCCTAACAGCTTCTCTAAATATCTGTGGAGCTCCAGTAATCCAGGGAATTTTAATGTTATTTAATAGCAGAAGCTCTCAAAATTTTCATTATTTCCACAAAACCGGGCCTTATTTTAACAAGCATTTCAGAAACCACTTTTCAGTTTGGTCCCTTGTTCAGCCTATTATTTTGTATATTTTTCAGCAGGGTCCTTGATGACTTCTGGTAATGTCACATTATTTTAAAGGCGTCTTTGTGATTATCTGCCTTTTGCAAATATCAGAAAAATGAAAGGGGCCAGGGGGTGGGGGTGGGAAGCTCCTTCCTTCTTCAAAAAAGTAGAGAAAAGGCAATGTTAGAATTCATGATTTTTCAAATACCTGACAACAGTTGTGGCCACATCAGAATACTGCCACTGATATGCTGTTTTGAGCTGATTATGTGGGCTGCTTTCAGAGGTCAATATGAGCTACTTGGGGCCTCCCCAGGTTTCACCTGTGCTGTGCATTTCAGCAGTTCAGTGCATTTCTACTTTTTTACTGTATTATTTTCCAGATTTGGTTTAGGTCTATATTAGTCTAGGGCTTAGGCACGCACTTAAGTCCCAATCCTTTATAAAGCCCATACATCAGCTCACTGCTATGCTGCTAGTCTTGAAAAAGCCAGATGGCTTCTGTGTGCAAAGGAGCTCAAGTGTAGGTGTAAAATGTCTCACACTTGAAACCTCTACTCGAAACTCTACAGTGAGCACTGATGCATGGCGGGAACTGCATGACTGTGAGACTCATGCCCAAAGCCAGGTTTGACTATGGACTGCAGGACAGTAACCAGTCAGTGCAACCCCAAATGTCAGGATGAAGGATCCAGGCCATCATGGGGGGAATATCTCATTACTCCTTTTGTTTCTGGCCAATGTGTTTGTGCTTCAATGAAATGTGTGCTCAACATTTTCCCCTTTGCCACAGTAATCTGCAGAAAATGGGCAAGAGCTGGTTACTTAGCAGTGAAATAAAGTATTTGTTGAAGAAAGGCTTCCAAGAAGGAGTTTACACACCTATTTATCTTATCTAGACCTCTCTCCTTCCTGATTGCATCCCAGACAATCTCCCATGTCTCAGTCTGGTTCCCCTGAACAAGTAAATTCTTTTAAGCTTGCCAAATTTACTTGATCTCCTCTTTTAGCCAGCCCTTTGTTTTCTTGCTTCCAGACACCTTGCAAGTTAGCTGGAGAGGAGAAAGCATGTTTAAAATGGATTTTTGCAATTTGTCTTTTTCAGTTGGGATGGCATAGGCTTGCAACCCTTCTTTTGAGGTTATTAAATTAGAGATAATGTGAATTTGCTGCAAGAATCCATGTGTTTGTTACAACAGAAGTTCAGCTCAAAGTCCCACAAGTAGAACAGTTGGGGATATTCATAGGAGCATTACAGCAGGGACAAGGAGATAGGTGAAGCCATCTACTCAGTATCTTACAATTTTGTACAGGAAAAAAGTAGGGGGGCTAACAGGAAGAGCTGAAAGTCGCAGTGCGTGATCAAAACTGCAAGTTAATTGGCATAGCCGGCACTTGCTCAAGTAATTTACATGACTGGAATATTAATATGAAAGGGTATAACTTGCTCTGGCAGGGTGGGGAGGGCAAAAGAGAGGTAATGTTTCTTTCATACCAAGATTATGCAAGAATTGTTCCAAGGTCTCCAGGGTGGGAAAGAAGATCGATGGGTTCTAAGTTTGTGGGTGAAAGTAACAGGGGAAAAAAATGAGGGCACTGTGACAGCATAGGCTTTTGTATGCCACTGAAGCGGGAAGATTAAGTGAATGATGCTTTTGTAAACTGACAGAATTGTGTGAAAGCACTGGACTTGGTGAAATGCAGAAATTTAATGGCTCTGGACATCTGGTAGGAAACCAGAAAAATAGGATACGAACCAGCATGTTCTAGCAAAAAACAGTTTTAATCAATTGTGAAAAAGAAAACCACCCCACATGCTCTTCTAGATTTTATTCAAGCCAGCCATTGGGACTATTTGAGAATGTGAAGGTGTAAAGCAACGTGGGTGACACTGACCTTGAAATACCAGAGTTCCTAGTCCTCAAATTGGGAAGGCAAAACAAAACCAATAGACATCCATAACCTGTTACTCAATAAATACACACTATTGGAAAGATTTTCTGGGAAATGAAATGGAGATATCCAACAGATTTGACAGTTCCTTTAAAACCTTATATTAAAGGCAGAAGTGTAAACTCATACAATGCAGAAGGACACTAAGGTATGAATGTAGCTAAACCAGGAGTGTTTCAATGACTTAAAACACAAAAATATAGTGTAGGAAGTTGGAAACAAATTACAAAGAGTATAAAACCAGGAGGATCAATTAAAAGGGCCATGACAAAAAATGAAATACAACTAATAAGAAAGATAAATCAGAGGAGGAGGGTATTCTAAAGGTGTTGTAGTAGTAAGAAGAAAATCAAAGGACAAAGTTGGTTTACTTCTCAAAAGGAAGAAAAAGATACTGATACTAAAAAAAGATCTATCAACAGCAACAAAACCCATGATCAGACAACAGAAGTATTTAACACCAAAGATAAAGGCACAAGAACTGAAACTACGACTTGGAGGGGAAAAAAAACCCAACAACTTGGATACCTGAACAACATCATGTATATTTAAATGGGTCGAATCTGGTGAAATTCAGCCTGGATATTACTTAGACATCTAGCCATGGCAGTTGCAGCATTACCACTAGTTATTTCTGAAAGTGCATGAAGGGTGGTTGAGGTCCCAGACTGCTGAAAGGGGGCAAAAAGGTGAGAGAGGACAAACTCATAAAAGATCAGTATTCTTAACTTCAGTTGTGGGCCAATTAATTAAACTATTTGTGGGGTTCTGAAAGAAAAAGAAAAAAGAAAAAAAGAGATAAGTAGCAACTAAGATAAATTTGTCAAGAGCAAATAATGTCAAACCAGTGTAATTTTTTTCCAGTGATGAGTAACAGGCATCAAGAATAATAATAAGAGATTCATTATGAAAGTGGAAACACATATCAAATGGAGTTCCACATTTGGAATCTTTTCTTCTCCAATACCATTTAGTAGTGTTAGTAATGACTTAGACAATAGACTAGGAACGGTATCTGTCATCCGAAGATAACGGTAAGTGGAAGGCAGCCACAGTCATGTTCAGGTACAGGACAATAATTAAAAATTTTGTTGAAAAATCAGAAAAATGCTGAAAAACAGATTGAAATTCAGTGTGGATAGTTGCAGAATTTCATTCTAAGGATGTAGTGATCAGCTGCACAGGTTAAGGACAGACTTTGTGCTGCAGAAACAAGACTAGAGTCATAGTATACCAAAGTTTAACAAGACTCAAAACCTGGTAGCAGGCTGTTGCAAAAAGAGGTTGATGTTATTCAGGGATAGTTGTGAGTGCCATCAGCAAAACTTGTAAAGTAATCCCTCTGATTTACCTGGTGCTGAAAGGCCTCTTCTGATACACCCCTACATAAGATACACAGTTTGACAACAATCTAGAGAGAGACAAGAGATGAGCTGGAGAATCAGGGCTAGAAAACTTCACCTGTGAGGGAAGAGTGAATGAAATGGGGTTGGGTAGCCTACACAGAGGAAGAGAGAGAGAAGGGTGGTACGAGACTTCAAATACTGAAAAATAGTCGTGAAAGAGACGATACATTATTGTCTGTGTTTGCTGGTGGATTAAATTGCAGTTAGGAAGATAGAGGTTAGGAATTAAGAATTTTTTTTTATTATTTCTAATAGAAAGGCTAGAGAAACACTGAAATAGACATCCTAGGGTGAAATCTTCATCACAGGAGTTTTCTAGGATGAATTAGGCAGACCACATAGGCAGAATTATGTATCTGGAACTGAATTTTCACTGAGGCAGTGGCATTGACTAGAAGATATTCTAAATATTTCCTATGACTTGTTTGATTCAACACCTTTAAATTATTGTGGGAGAGGTGTGGTCAATGATTTCAATTTGTCATTTTACTTTGAGTTTAATATAATTGTAAAATACTATAGTAACTGGAGCTACTGCAAACCCTCTGCAAGAGTGCTGCAAGTTAAAATTTTGCAAGTTGCATACTCATTTCCCCACCCCCTACACAGAGGTTTTAATAAATTTACCTGGACAAATGCAGCAATTTTATTCAGTCTGGTTATATTAGTCTCATGTGAGTGCCACAGATCTCTACATCTTCTTCTCATTGGCTGTGGAACATATATTAATGAATAAAAAATTGATGAGCTTTAGGCCTTCCTCTTTGCTTCCCTTCCCCCTCTCCCATCAACAACCCAAGTGATGAGCTAATAGAAACTTTACTGAGAAGGAGAAACCTTCGTGTAAGTAACTGCCAGTCTGTTGCTGAGGATAGAAAAATATGCATAGGCTGGAGAGCTGCCTGCAGTGCTGAAAAAAAAATGACCAGGTGCAGGGAAATCACTAAAGGACAAAAGCATGTTTGCTGCTAAGAAATTTATTTTTTAATGTTTGGTATTTGTGACACTTCACCGAGGTTCAATGGTTGCCAGTATTACAATGCATTTAATCACTGGTGTCTACAAAACAACATATGACTTAAGTTATATGTGCAAAGGCGTAAGCCCCAAATATTTAGTCTGTTGCCTTTCTTGAATCAGGTAGCAGCTAAAGTTTGTAATTTTGCAAGATTTGTCTGTGAGGAGAGAAACAGATGCAGGAGCTGGCAGCTCCAACATGATCCAGTTTATTTACCAGAAGTGTACACAGAATGAATGAGAAAAAGGGATTGTTTCCTCACTTTTCCTTCACAGTGCTCCTTAAGTATCTGATACTGTGCCTGGTGCATCCTTGCTTGTAGCTTCCCTGCTTTTTGCCCACAGCATTCAGAGACATGAAAACAAAAATCAGAAATTTCTAATTCAGATAATACCCAGCCACCATCCATGCCCCACTGTGTTGTAAGTACACAGTATAGCCTGATTACATACCTGTGTTCTTCATAGTGGCCTCTATTGTTTAAATTACTTGATTGCACAACAGCAGCCAGGCAATTTTAACAGCTTCTTCACATTTGCACTATGTGGAAGATACCTCTTAAACTGATCGGTTTTAGCTATGCTTAAATGAACTGGTAACACCATGTGTTGCTGGTACTTAGATGCATCTAAGAATTATTCACAACAACCATGAAAATAGTGTTGGGAATTGTGGGGGTTCAGGCAAATATACCTGCACTGTTCACCCTGGGCCTGATCCAAATCTCATGGAAGCCTGTGAAAGGATCCCCACTGATGTCAGTGGGCTTTGGATCAGGACCAAGGCTACTCCAGCCTTTACTCAGATCTTACTCTGGCAGTTCTCCCATTGAAGTCAATGAGATTATTCCCTGGTATAATAGAGCTCACTGTCAGGAAGATTTTAATGATATTCAACCTACATTTTCCATGTCTTCACATCACCCCATTATTCCTAGTTATGTCTCATTATCTTCTTTTTTTCGAGGACCCAATCCTAACCTTCTTACTCAGGAAGAACTCCCACTGACTATGATTAAGGAAGCAGGATCTCACTGTTATCTTTACTGTTCTGAGGTTGCTCTAATGCCCCCCCATGATGTCATCATATAGGCAAACCATGCATGATATTTTTGCTTGTAAAGACCACAGTGTTGAGCTGATGGCAGTACTGAAGGGGAGAGAAAAGTGAAAGGATTTGCCAGTAGAATTTCAAGAAATAGAGCAATATGAATTTTTAAATAACATTTGATCTTACAAAAAAAAAAGTATCATGTTTCCCTCAGACATACAACCTCACAGCTATATAAAAAATCCATAGTAAAATGATTGTAAGCAGTTTCTTTGATTAAGAACTCAACATTTGTGGTTTAAAATAGTTTTATAATTTGCCATGGACAAGACAGATAATGTGATACCTATTTCTCAACAATAATTTATTATGTACAATTTGGCCTTTCTAGAGAGTTGGATTGGAACGTGGTCAAATTACCAGAACTTAAGTACTTCTTTCACATACCCAAAATGGTATTTTCAAATAAAATTTTATTAAAAGCTTGAATTTTATTTAGAATTAAGACATCACATATCTCTCATGGTCTTCACACTAATAGTTTTCTTCACACTTACAATTCTGTTAGCTTAAAAGGTTAACCTCTGATAGTGGAATCTCATTATTTTCTCCTATTGGTCTATGGCATGCCAGGCAAGAGTCTACAGAGTGCTTTTGTTTTTTGTCAAAAAGAGTACCTAGACAGGGGACACTACCAAGGCAACCTGGTTAAGATGGTACCTGTGGCTGTTGGGCTAAGATGCTGTATTATATCATCACAGAACAATGCTGAGCCCAAAATCTCCGAGTCAGATGTCATGGGTAACTGTACCTTGTTTTTTAATTTCTTGCATCAAGAGCCTTCTTTTTGTCTGTGATGGCACAGCAATGGCCGCTGAATAATGGCGATTTTATGGTAGTACAGTGACACTAACGATGGTATTTACAGGTAAATAAAATAACACCAACTAAAAATACTCAAAAATGTTATCCCATACTTGTTAGTCTGTCCTGAAGAAACAGTATGAATTCCTTCATCAGATACATGGGACTCCCTAGTGAGGACATGATTTTTCCAGTGAGGGATAACAGCTATGGTAAAACACTTTTTGTCTACATGCCAGATTTTCCATTTTTGTATGTGTGTGGGGGTTTGGTTGGTTGGTTGGTTTGAGGGTTTTTTTTTGTTTTTTTTGGGTTTTTTTTTTGTGTGTGGTTTTTTTCTTTGGTTTTTTTTTAAATCATATCCTAATAATTAATCATTTTATATTTACATGTGTAATTCCTTTGCTATTAGTTATATACACTTTTCACTAACTGTCTAGACAACATATACATTAAGATTAAAAATGTGAAACACTATATTGCATGTTCTGTGTTCATCCCTATTGTCTGTATTTGCCCTACCACTAATGACTAATGCTGTGCTGTGCTGGTTTACAGCAAATGGAGGTCCAGCTCTCAGGTGACTGGCAGACCTATGTCTTCAATAAGAGAAATCAAAACACTCTAAAGTTTGTGCAATTATGGAACTGTTCAGGAACACTGCCCTGAAATTCAGAATATTCAAAAGATCTTTACTCACTGACTGAAGAAGTTTGCTTCTCTGTTCTAGCCCATCTCTCCTTTTCAGATATGAGGAAGCACAGACAAGGAAGATGCAGAAATGTATGCTAAAGAGTGACCTAATGAGCCCATCTGCATTATCACTTTTAGTTCAGACCAGTTTGCTTTTTAAGTGGATCTCCAATTTATCCTATCTTAACATGCTTTTGTTTGCATCATGAAGCATGCAAATTAGTTTTCTTTCAGTCAATGCTGCATCAAAATATTCACCCTAAAAGCCTAGACAATTTGTTCCAAGATATCTTTCTGTTCATTGGACCAGACTTGAGTTAATCTGAAGTGCAACACACACACCCCCCAAAAATAGTGTGAACATCAGGACATAGAATTATAGAATCATAAAGTCACAAAATCATTTTGGTTGGAAAATACCTTTGAGTCCAACCATTACCTAATTCTGCCAAGCCTGGTGCTAAATGATGTCCCTCAGCACCACATCTCTTCCCCTTTTAAACACTGCCATGGATGGGGATTCAACTACCTCCCTAGGGAGCCAGTTCCAGTCTTTGATAACCCTTACAGTGAAAAAGTTTCTTCTAACATCCAATCTAAACCTCTCTGGGTGCAACTGCAGGGTATTTTCTCTTGTCCTGTCATTTGTTACTAGGGAAAGAAGACCAACACCCATGACCAAGAACAACTCCACAGATCTTCATTGCACTGCAGTGACTCTTCCACTATTTCTTTTCCACTCCATCTTCCAGTATTTAATTTAATCCTTTGACTGATGGTGTAGTTTTCTCAATAAAACAAATCAGACAGAATAGAATAGAATAGAATAGAATAGAATAGAATAGAATAGAATAGAACAGAACCGAACCGAACCGAACCGAACCGAACCAGGTTGGAAGAGACCTTCAAGATCATCGTATCCAACCCATCAACTAATCCAACACCACCTAATCAACTAAACCATGCAACCAAGCACCCTATCAAGTCTCCTCCTGAACACTTCCAGTGATGGTGACTCCACCACCTCCTCGGGCAGCCCATTCCAATGGGCTCTCTCTGTGTAAAACTTCCTCCTAACCTCCAGCCTAAACCAGATCAGGAGGAATGCTTTTCACCAGAGCCCAGGCCCTGTCTTAGCTTGTTTACAGGACAACCAGGAAAAAGAAGGGGGACAGAATTCACCCCTCCAGCCTGGATATCCTGTATGAGAAGATGAGTAGCACCCTGTTTAGAAGCAGCATGAGCTTGGATGTTGAATCATCTCTAAGGTTTAATTATAACTAGTGAAATTACCCAGTCACATTAATGCATTGTGTGTATATTTGTGTCCTATATCAAAAAAGTGTCCAGTTAAACGTGTGAAAAGCATCTGATTTTGTAGTCGGCATGACATGAGTACTATTTTTGTCCAATATTACATGTGCTTCACAGAAAGATAAATGTTGGGCTGTCTGCATCTCCTGTTTCCATTAACCTTCTTTTCCTCATTAATAACTGACCTAGAGCAGTAAGAGCCACCCATGAATTCAAGCAAATAAAACAATCTACTTCTTTAGGCCCAGTGCTTTCTGCTGCATTGAGCCTTAGCAGAATAAGCAGCAACATGCCTGCTGGAAACTATTTACAGCTCCACAGACAACAGCTTCTTACTGCATTTCTTTGGTTTCACCCATTTCACCATCCTATCCCTAACATAATAATCTAATCTGTGCATGCTCAAACCCCCATTAATATTCTGGATGTGGAAAATCAACACCACCACCACCAAAAATTCCATAGAAGACAAAATAAAACACAGATGATTAACACATGTGTTTAGCATAATAGATCCCCCTTTCAGTATCTTCTCTATATTCTTTCTTTCCAATTCAGACCATCTTTGTAAATCTCAACCAGGAGTTTATATCTGATGGAACAGTAAAGGACAGTGAAGAAACAATGGACAAAAAAAAAAAAGAAAAACAATAATGTTTGTAATATGAAAATGGTGTTTGAGATTTTAATACACTCTAATTGACCACAGAGTTTCTTTTCTGTGAAAAGATAATTTGGTATTAAAATTGTTCAGTGCTTAATGCCATTTCGATAATGACAGTAAAATACAATTTCTGTAGCACAAGTGAATCATAAACTTTTTCTCATTCAAATTGAGTGTGTGATATGTCTGAATGCTGTCACTTTTCCACATTTTTAAAGGAACTCTGCCATGAACTGTTACTGAATACTATTATATTTCAAATGCATAACAAAACCCTGGTGAAGTCACAATATAAACATGTTGAAATGCCATGTTGCATTTATTTGGGAAATGATGAATCCTGCAGGAGCGAGTCAAACTTTGTGTTCTAGGCAGATTTATTACAGCTTTTTTTTTTTAAGAGCTGAACCTTTAAGGAACTCTTTCCCCATATTAAGTTGAAAACTGAAACTGTGAGAGGTTTTGACCTTCCAAAGCTAAACATTAATTCTCATGGATACTCAGGGTTCACATTGTTTCTTGCATTGTATTAGGCTTCTGAGATGAAGGGTTTTTTTCTATCAAGGATCTAACCAGAATGAAATTTCACTAATGATGAAAGTGCTACTTTACTCATGCCATTGATCCTAAGACTTTCCCACTGCTGTTTTTCCAAGAGCTAGCATTGCACCACTTCTAGGAGACCTTAAAAGAATTTTGATACGCAGAGCAGTTAGAATGAAATAAGCTATCTGAGTAATTTTTGCAAGTTAGTTCAGTTATTTTTTTCAATATATAACATTCCGGCTTTTTCTTTTCCTGGGGGCTCCTTCCTTCTCTCCTGCACAGAGAGATGTATGCTGCTTCTCCATGAGCAGCACAGGTTTCATTATGAGACTTGTGCAGTTCCCACAGTAGGCTATGTAATCTGGGGCACCACAGATGTCTACTTTGATGTTTTTAACTTACGGTGTTTTTCCCTTTACAGCTGGTAAGTGGAGTGGTGCAGATAAGTCTGCACCACATCATGGGGATCTTTGTATAAACTGAGGTGAGTGTTGGATAGATTATGACTTGCACTGTTGCCCTCTTTGATCTGTGCATATATTCACATCTGATCCCTGCATAACATACTCAGCCATGCACAAAGCAATTGTGTCTCCTTTGTCTAAGGCTGCTAGATATGATGCTGGGCATTCTTTTCTGTTTTCTCAACTATATGTTTAAAGTGGAATCCATCTATCTATATATTACATACATACACATATAGATATATGTGTGTGTGTGTGTGTGTATAAAATGTTCCCTTATGCTGCTACATTTCATTTGCAAAGATGTGTTTTATATACTGTAAATTTTACTTCTTACCAAAAATACATTACCCTGGAAGCAAACTGAGTCAAGTGTTCTCAATGTGCCTGTAATTCCTTTGCAATTGTGTGAGGTGTGAAATTCACTTGACTGTTCTTACTGAAAGAGCTGAAGGGTGGAAGATAAAAAATTGTTTTACTTCTGCCAAGCAAACACAGAGAAGTATAGATTATGCGCATCATTTCTGGAAAGAAGATGGAGGAATTGTACTTCCAAAAGACATCCTCGAAAGAAAAAGACCTTGGACAAATATTTTCTGGGGTTTTCCTCACGTATATGATACATGCAAAGAAACTGTAATGGTTTGTTGCACCAAGACATAAAATAAATGGTTATTTGAGTGAAATTCAAGTTCCAAGTAGGAAAATAAAAGATAGAAATGCAGAACATCCCTGGCACAAAATTCTTAAGACAAGGTGTTTCTCTAACTCATGACAGAATCCAGAAACCACCAGTTTTGGGGGTGGACAAAATGGTCTTTTTTTTTGTTTTGTTTTTTGTTCTTCTTAAAGTGGATTTAATATAATTTTTACTTTTCAATTGACAATTGTGATCCACTCATAAAAGCAGGCATTACATTTCATAATAAGGAATTTACTCATTAATTAAATGCAGGACTCACAAGAAAGTATCTGTGTTGGTACTGGTGATTTGGAATTTTGCCTTCTCGGTCATTACCTTAGCATGGCACTAGGAGGCAATCTGCTATTAGAGGTGTCATCCCTCAGGCATCAAAGTCTTCGAATAGTTATCTTTCAGCATCTAATGGGACTGTTCATGAGAAATTTCTTGTGTGTCTAACCCCAGCCTGCACTTCTACAGTGTCCTTAGCATCTTCCACATACTGGTAGAAAATGGCAGACTGGTGATTAAGAATACCTTCATGGGACTCTGAGCACAGGTTTAGCCAGCCACTCCAATTTCTAGTACACCAAATACATAAGGAAGGTTAAGAGAATAGATATTTAGACTTCAGGTCTTGGCAGGGCTGTGATAGACACACTGCCTGTGTCCACAGAATGTATGAGCTTCCAGGCATGCCCAGAAGCCAACCAACTTAAATAACCTTAACAGGAAAAACTCATGCATCCCTCTCTGCTACGGACATCTCTAGAACAGAAAGCAGTCAGAAAGGGATTGGGATTGAAAATGCACAGTGTGGATTCAGGTACCAATAGGGCAGCTAGAAAGAGTTTAAGCTCTTAATGGAAATGAACACACAGAATAGTCAAAATGGTAACTGGTCAGAGCACCAAAATGTGGTAATTTTTAATTTTTCTTTGCCTCAGTTTTCATCCTCATTGTTTTCATAGTTGTTCTGAAACTAAATTGATTAATACTTTTGTGCCTCCAGAGGTTATAAACATATGAGAACCACAGGCAAATCTAGGGGAAAGTTAATAGTGCTGTTTTCACAACAGGGTCAGGAAAGTGTACTGTATTATACATAAGGCTGTGGCCATAGAGTGAAAAATGAGGTTGAATAAATATTCATTAGCTTGTAAATCTATTCTGTGTGCTAAATTAGCAGGTGATCTTTAAATAAGAAGAAAAAAAAATTAGCCTCAGTACATGTCCTGCAAGATTGCATCAGCATACATATGGGCAGTAACTAAGGTTTCATGGGCAACAGTCATGCCACCTCTTCCTGTCTGCTGAGTGCTTGATTTCACCACCTTACACTGCCTTATTTTTCTAAGAGTTCCTTTCTTGTTGTTTGGAAGCAAATGTGTATTTATGTATTTTGTAATTCTGTAAAGAACATCATTTAGAAATTTTGAAAGATTCTATGCCAATCACAGAGGGACCCTCTAATAAATAAGAGCTGGAAACATGCTTTTAAAAGAGCTCCCACAAGTTTTTACCAAGGCAGAAAGTTGAATTTGATTTGGCTCTGTTCATGCTCTTTTTGTTTACTTTCTGTGAATATTTTAGCTAATAGGGTTTACTGTTGGTAGAAACAATGTATTTTAAGCAAACATTGTAACAGTTTCATGGATAATAAATTTTTGGCTGACAAATGTACATGTTTTCACTAGGCACCTCATCATTACTGGTTTTAATGTATGTTGTACTATGTAATCATTAGGTTGGGAAGTATGTCCATGCACACATGGTTTTACATTCAGTTAGGAACTACTAACTCCTGGGTTAAACAGCAACTACAAAGAGGCCATCGCAGCTCACCTACTTGACTCTCAAGTATTCTCAATATTAAGCACTTTCAACAATGTAGTATAAATCCTCAGGCCTTTTCATTCCCTTAGATGCTGCCCTTTACATAAGCCAGTCTTAAAGTCTGTATTTCCAGTGCTGGGATGTGTTGTGGTATTGTTAGGTCTGTCAGAGGAATGCAACAAAACAGATAACTGCATAGTTTTCAAAGAAAACAGAATTTTGAACTGAGATCATGTAGAGGAAAATCTTTCCAATAATTTCAGCTCTCATGTCTGTTTAAATGTAATTCTTGATGTCCAAATTCTCTGGCAGATTTGAACCCTCATACAGAATTTTGCTTTGGTTTTTAAAAATCTCTCCCTTCACATTTTAGTAAAACCGTGTTTGTGTCCCTCTAATATGAACACAATTAGCATCAGTGATCTATGGAATTAATGCTGCTTGTAAGGAAAGAGCTTCACAATTTAATCATAGCTTTGCTGCCATGCAGTTTGAAGACGTGAGCCTCACTCAGAAGACAATGGGCTCATACGCCATATTCCATAGATTATCATTACATGTCTTGTGTCAGCAAAATTATATTAGGCATCTCATCACTTGCATCAGCTCATATTAATATTGTTTGTAAGGCAAAATGGTCCTTGATATTATGCTTCTACTCATTATAAGAAATCATTTCGCTCTAGAACATTAATACTAAAGTTCATATGTGATAATGTTATTATTTGTTTTAATAATTTCCAATAAAAACAACTACTGTTTCAGTGACTCATTTTATTTTCTTATATTCTCTGGCACGTACTGCATGTCTTTTCAAGGAATACAAAAGCAACTTGGCTACCGCTTTAGCTGAGGGGCTGCTTCCATGGGCTGTGCTTGCTGGAGGCTTCCATTTAAACCAGCAGTCTGGACAGGAGATGCAGGATGGGCTACCTTTTTCAGCTTCTACATTATGCTCTTTAGTACTGAAACACTACAAAACAACATAAATTAAGACTTTAAATGTAATGGAAAACTGCTAATCATGAAATAAAAACAAGGCAAGAACAAAGAGAGAGACTGGGGTGGGGGGAGGGAAGAGGTGGCGTGCCATCAACCCTGTTGTCTGGGACATGTCATGTCAACATCAGCTCATGAAACAGCAGCTGCTTGGGCACACACACCATCCCAGACATGTATTACTTACTAAACTATTAATCTATAAGTGCATATGTAGAATATGCTACCAACTTCAGGGTTTTGTTTGTTTGATTGTTTTTTTGTTTTCTTTAAGGAATAATTCAAGATAAAAAAGCCAATTCAGATAGCATTTTGGTATAATTAAATATACTTCAGTTTCAAACTCAAGAACAAATTCACTGTCCGTGCATAACCAAGGCCCTCAGTGCATATAATGCATATGCATTGCCAGATCATTCCACATTATGTAATGCTTGAAATACCAAAGCCTGCTTACCAACAGATTTAATGTAAAATGTAATTTTGTTGGTATATTTTGGGGAAACACATTAAGCTTTGTTAGTAGTTTAAAGAAAATTGTAAATCCTGAAGTATGCAAATGCATTTCTCATAACTACCCTATCTGAGCTATTTCAGGGGGGAAAAAGAAAATTCAAACCTTCATGGTTTGAATTATGGTTTGGCCAGTTCAACATGTATGTTATTGGTCATTGTGATTTAGGACAGCAAACATTCTTGCTCTTATCTCTTTTCAGGAAGAAGGAAACCATTCAGACCTAAAACTGAAGGCTGTTCTTACTCTGTTCAGATCTTATTTCATTCAGCATTTATATTTGTTGTGGTGCTCTACTTTGGCTAGTCTGGTTTTATTTCCAAACAAAATGGACAAATTCCAGTCATTTAGATCCACACAACCCCTATCAACTTCGACCATATTCTTATCCTGATTTACAGCCTCAGTAGGACTTTAATGATGCAAATGAAAGTAGAATCTGCTCCTAAATGTTCACTCTGCAGAGTGTATTCACCTCTCAGTGCAGGATGTGGGGGTATGTGCCTCAAACAGGGAACACACACTAAAACTTGGCAGGCAAGGTCTCGGCTAGAGGGTGGATTTTTTTTTGTGTTTTTTTCAATGTTGAGCTCACTTCTTTCCTTAGATAAGCAGGCACACATTCCCATGTATCTCGTAAAATCTTTAACAGTTCTACACATGCATGTACAAGTGTAGCGCTGTTTTTACAAGATAGACAACAATTCTTACTCACATATCTTTCCGATGAGAGAATCAAGTCATCAGTCTAAATATATTTAGTTTTACTGAAGTCTAAAGACTATGGAAAGAACAGACTCTTGCCAGCCCTTGGTACTATCCTGGAGTACCTGTAGTACAAAAACAAGTCCTCCTGCACCAGGGTCCAGTCCTAAACATCTTTAATTGGGTGGTGAATGAGAAAGTGTGTGAGTATTTTTTATTATTACTATTTAATTTAATTTAAGTTTATTTTATTTAATTTCATTTTATTTAATTTTATTTTTTAGCCTTAAAGTCTGATCTAAAGCTCACAGACAAAAAAATCCTCATTAATTTACAAAGGCTTGCATCATTTACTGAAAAAGAAAATACCATGTATCTCTTACAGTGTCCTCCATAAATTTAAGCCAGAAAAACTTCACCACACTGTGGATTAAATGGTAGCTATAAAGGAGTTAGTATTTATATTGCACAATTTTAGTATTTATATTAAACACAATAGTGTTTAAATGCATTTTATAGCAGTGACTGGGAATGGCCATAAGCAGCACAATCACTCTGCCCTTATGCTCTTTGTAGCTCAGATGTATGTGTGACTCCTAGTACAGACTCATGTTACCAAAACTCATTCCCTACTCACCCTCTGAACTGCGTCTATTACCAAAGAAGACGTTTGCCAAGACTTGCTCCAGAGGAGCAATTTCCATACAGTCTTCTCTTAAAAAAAGTTAGAGAAGCAGACTGATGGGAGATCAGAATGAGCCAGGGCAGCTGATTTTATATGCTGAGCCTGGAGTTTGTTCAGTCATTGTCACACGAATGCCAATAAATTGTAAATGGTGTCATTTATATTATATACCATTAATGAAAAGTGATGGTGTGGCTGGTAACACCAGTACCATGGTTAGGGGGTGCTTGACCTGGGACACAGATTCACAAGTGCAGCAAGATCTTCAGTGCAAGATTGGGCTGCGTGTCATATGGCCAGCTTTGAAAAATTAAGCATGAGAGGAAGAAGAATTTCTTGCTTGTATTAAATTAGGGCTGTTTGGCTTCAAGTTTATTTTAAAGCATACTGAAGCTTGATTACTTTTAGTAATAGGTGAAGTACTGCAGAGTCAAGAAGCAGAATGATTTTTAAAGATCTTATGTAACTCTAGTGATATTTTAAGCATATTAATTGGCAGGTGCTTCTCACAAATAAGGAGGTGACTTTCTGAAAATATATCTGCCCCCTGAGTATAGCATGGCTTATTTTGTAGCTTTTATCAACAACAGAATAATTTGTCACCTGGAAAAATGAGGAAGGTGGCACTCATTTGCAGAGAGAAGTAATCAGGAGGAAGCTTTCCTCCCCAAAACCAAATGAAGCACGCAAAGACCAGATCAGGAAGAGAAAACACGGTCAGAACCAGGCACTTCTCACATTCCGCACAAGTGTTCAGGCTCCCCATACCTGCCCCCGCCCCCTGCCCTCCTCGCAACCCATCCTGATTGCAAGTGCATAGGACCCCATTATACAACATTATCTCTTCAAAGTGGTGGCTGCATCAGTAGAAATTCTTCACACAATCAAAGTTCGCAGGATCTGGTCAGCATATATACAGTGTGAATGCTGCCCCAGCAAGCCGATGGGTGGGCAGCCGCAAGCATCACTCAGCTGCCTGTGGCCCTCACCGCCTAAAAAGGCAGTTCGTGGAAAAATTGGGGGGGGGGGAATCCAATGTTTCCAATGTTTAATAACAGTGCTGTCAGTAACTGGTTTATATTCATTTTCTCCCTTTTGCTTGATACAGCTACCCTCAACACCCAGCAGAGAGAAACACTTGGATCATGCTGCATACACGCGGCTGAGCAGGAGGAAGAATCAGATGCTGCATACCTCACCTTGAGGGTGACAGACAGGGCATTTTACTATAAATGTTTATGCATTAATACGCAGAAACCTGTCTTAGTAGGGTTTTTCTGGATATCTTAATTCTGCTGATGCAAAGTGAGAGTGAAATTACAGGTGCCAGTTTGCAATGTAGAATGCTGATAAACAACTTGCCATTTTGCAGTGGCTGGTCACATCTGGAGCCTTTTGGGATGCAAAAGTACTGGAGGATTATTGCAAAACTTAGAGACACTTATGTTACCATAACTTTTGTTTTTAACCTAAATTTGTAGATTTTTGTTTTATTTTGGAGGATTTTAGGGGCTATATTATACTTATTTAGCTAACCAGCCAAGTCAGCAGCAAAGCAAAAAGCCAGTCGGACCTATAGCTTTTGTCAGAAAACTTTTCTTGTTTGACCTTAGACTGAGACAGGTTGGTATAAAACCATGGATCACTGGATTGTGCTTCACAAATTTCGGCATATTTTAAAACTCCATCATCTACAGCCCCCAACTCTGACCTAGCACTCCGTTTAGTGCACAGCATTCAACATGATTGTACCATATTAAAAAGCAAAGCAAAACAAAACAAAAGCCCCGAAACACCCTCTGTGATAAATTTGAATCTTTCTTTTTCCACCTTTAGGGTTTTCATAATACTTCCATGACACAGAAAATCAACAGACACACATAGAGACAGATGGATCCACAACACAGACTGCGAAGGCTAGGGCAGTAAAGAGTCCCTCACTCTTGCTGTATTTTTTAAATTTCTTTCTTTTTTCTCCTTTTTTTTGGTAGTTATTCCTGTATGGACTACATGCATGTAATATCCAATTTGATTTTATGTGTCACTGCAGCCTTCTACCATTTTCAAAGCACTCAGTTCCTCTCTTTTGAAAATCCCTGCTGAAATCTGAGAGGGCGTAAGGAATTAATATCTGTTTGTAATATTATTTACCATCTTTGTCTGTTAGCCTGTATACAGAAGCACAAAAGGGCTTGGGAGAGGTTTCACTCTTCATGTTTGTAGCACACAGTAGTATTTTGAAATCCTTGCAGAATTTCCATCAGGTCACTGTAGTAATAATTATGCATGTATGCAGTTAATGTTCCCTGACTGCTTCTGATCCGCTATGTCTGTTCCCTTTCTGTGCTCTCCTGTTGAGATCATACAGCCTGAATATAACGCACAGCAGACTGGTCAGAACTCCACGCCCCAGCAAATTTATAAACCCTGCTCGTGGAAGAAACATTCCTACCCATGCAAAACAAAAACCCAAATGCCAACATGCACATTTACACACACATACCAAAAAAAAAAAAAAAAAGAAAAGAAAACCAACAAAAACCAAAAGAAAACCACCCCCCAAACATTTGCTATACACTTGTTGTGTTAGAAATAGCTGAAATGGCTTTGATGTATTTTTCTGTGATTATCCACAATTTCCTGTTATGTAAGGTACCTCTCAGGAGACTTTATACTCATGAATAGGTTGCATTGGGAATTATAACTAAGATCTGGCCCAGTCTGTTTTTTTAGCTCACTGAGCATTACTGTTGTGGAGAGCACTGTATTTTTCCTATACTGTTTAGTGTGTTTATATAAAATATTCACTCTGAAACTGAGAATGCTCCAAATTTATCCTCTTGTGGCACACGTGATCTTTCATGAGAATCCAGTTAAATATAGTTTTTGTGCTTCAGAGAAGACATTGTCAAGTTGGGTCTGGCTTTCTTCCCCCTTCTGTTTGAAGGTCAGTGATCATTTAGGACAGTTTTCTATCATGCATTTCAAATGCTAAGGTGGTGTTTGTAGCAGAATAGGGGCTATAATTTATCAGTGAATCTCAATGTATTCTTCAACCTCTTTCTGGTAATGTGATGCAGAGAAGCATGGTTTCATTGAAGTTTCCACTTGATGAAGGTAAACATCTCTAACAGTGTGACTTCAGTCTTTAGTCCTGTGACAATGCCACACATGCTAGTTCCATCCAATTGTTAAGTATTTGGTTGCACATTTGTAGCGAAATCACATAGTTCTTCCCCTTGACTATATGTGCTGGCTTCTGGTGTCACCTTTGGTAGCTTTCTTGGGAAGAGCAGTGCAGAGAACGTAATGTTACAGTTGGATGTGAACCTTAGTGCTCAGCAGCATTGCCACCTCCCCCATCCAAGCATATGATCATCCTTCCTCCACTTCTGTGCATTTAATTGTAGCATCTCCTATCTCAGCTTCATACCTGACAGTGTCCTTGACTTTCAATGTTGTCCTCTTATAGCTGCTTCATTCAAAGTCTGTTCTGCAACTAGTTCCATCTTATTCTACTTCTCCAGCACAAAACAGCTTCACACAAAGACAATAGATGTGTGTTTGCAAATGTAAGCGCGTGGATAAAGAACTCTCAGCATATGCAGGATTTTTTCCATTGTTTCCTGTAGCTAAAGCTGCCCTTCTTACCTTTCTTGATGTTGTCTGTGTGCAGAACATGAGAAAACTCCTTCACAGCTCCACAGCTCAATGCAGAAATATCTATAGCTTTAAAATTTTGCCAATAAAATATTTTAAGAGATATTTAAACTGTTAAATGTGTCAAATATATTCAGCTTTTATTAACTGAGCCAGCTAATAACATACAGATTTTCTTAGTGATTTTTGCCCCACCTATCTGCAGGCAACAGGGCCCCAGCTACCCCCCCTGCTTTTAGTGCTTGCCTTGTTTCCATCCCTGCATTCCAGCACCCAAAAGGGAACAGAGAAACTTTCACATTCAACTGAAACACACTAAATGGCTTGTGTTTTTGACTGAGCCATGCATGCTGTCTTCATGCAAACAAAACAAAAATAAGAAGTGGCTGCTTTGCTGTGCCTTCAGGGGCTGGGCATTCGTTTTGTTATGCTGTGAGCTAGTGTGGCACACCTACATACACCACGAAGGGTCCTTAACTGAGCCACATAACCTTAACGTTTGATTTTACTTCACTGAGGGAGATTTCTTGACCCTGATTTCAATGGCAGCCATCCAGAGGTCTTTCAACAAAGCACTGGCTCAACAGTGTCCACAGAACCACCCCTTCAGAGCACGGCACGGATGCTCAGCACACCATCCTGCACTGTCAGCAGGCAGAGAGCAAGTATTACAAGGATTTACAGCTCTCTGAATACTGCTGATTCATTGACAAAACCAGAATTAAACTGTATGATATTAGTACTATTCATAGCCCCTTCCACCTCTGTTGCAGGCTGTAGTATTTCTAAAGGCATTGGTGACAGAAAGTGAAGATCACCTGCAGAACTCTCTGATCAGCATTGGATCAGAAATCACCTGTATTTTCTTACCCACAACTCTGCTCTTGTTTGTAGGTTAGGATTTTGTACACTACCTAGAAATATGGCACCTGAGTAACTTGACAAAGAGTATAGCATACAGATTAGTGATGCATTTAAGGAAAACAAAATTAAAAACTAAAGATTTCTGTTCAGCTGGGTAGCATTATGGATCAGTCTGGTGCAGCAAAAACTGTATCCCAGTAGATGATTTCACATGAGGAGTTTCAGGGCTGGATGTCTGAATGCTATACTTGACCCTCAAGGCTTTCTTGACAGTTGGCTGAAGTATGTCTGCCACACTGGTAAATGATATAATGAATATGGTTAAAAGGAGAAAGATACAAGGGTTAATGAGCTGTTGGCATTTCTCCTTTGCTTTGTGGTCTGATAAGTGAACAAAATAACTTCATGCCAAATTCAGCACATTTGGGAGTCCTTATCAGAAAGAATCTAAACTTGGGCACAGAAGATTTATGGTGAAATGGGGATCCCTCTAAAAAGATGTGGTTGCAGTGAATTCACTGTGCCAGGGGAAGGGAAGGAGGGAAAAAAAAGGGGGGGGGGGGAGGAGGGGCAAAAAAAATTGCTATGTGTCTTCTAAGCTCCATCCCTCAGGGAGGAACCCAGGTCTGCTTGTAAACCCAGGGGCTGCTGAGCAAAGCATAGAGCCCCAGATGGCAACCAAGTTGCTCACTGGGCAGATTCCTCGAGATTGCAGTCTATGAATCCGGGGATATCCTGTGTTCTGAGTTGTGCTCACAGAACTGTTCTTACTTCTTGACTGATGGCCTAAGATTGCAAGCTGCAGATAATGTTGTGGAAGTGAGGCAAATGCCCTGCAGGGTCACAGTCACCTTTGGTACACAATCCTCCTGAAATCTGGCATATATTTCCAGGGAGGTGAGTCTGTCTTCCAGCTAGCCAGGTCCCTGTCTCTGCAGTATGTTGAAAAATGGTGGCCAGAGCTGTGTTATTGGGAGGGTCTGATCCTATGTCATATATCCTAGGAATTTTTACCAGGGACAGTGGAGGGAACCTGGATGGAAAGACTTTTTGTTTCCATAGTGCAGTGGAAGTTAAGGCAGCAGATGTCAAACTAGGCTGGTGGTGCCTGACAAAAAAGGATCAAGCCTATGATCCTACAGATGTCAGCAGCTGGAAGGGGATATTTTAGATCACAGCATTCTGCTTAGTGCTTCAGTAACAGCCAAGCCATTTTTCAGGTACCTGCATACATCCTTTGCTGAATCTGGCCCATCTAGTTTACATAACATTTTGAAGAATTAAAATGCTGTGCAATTAGTATTGAGATTGTGTTAGCTCAGGCAGGATCAGGGCTGCACTGTGCTAAGCTCTTCCAGACGGCTAGATAAAAGTCTCTGATCCATAAAGTAGACAAGGCATTAGTAGAAATACAACAGATAAAGCTGAGAAAACAAAGAAAGCTGCAACAGCAGCTCACACATTTGTCCATGCTGAAGGGCTGATAGTCAGTCTCATACAGTGTGGAGAAGGGCACAAGGAGAGGTGGCTCCGCTTGGGCCTCACAGAGCACTAACTGTTATTGCAATCACTATCAAAGTTAGGGGAACTTGCTTCCATTTTACTGTTGAAACATACAAAATGTACAAAGCTTTCCTAGCATCCATAAACAGTGAAGTATATTAGAAAACAGAGAACATGAGCTTCTTCTTGTTCTCCAGTCTCAACTTGCATTGCTTTCACTGGCCATTCAACCTTGATAAAGGCAGAAGGATCCAGGCACAATGTTTTTAATTACAAGTGGCATTTCTAAGCCTTCTGTGGTCAGCACCTAGTCCAAGAAAGTGACTTCATCTTGGACTCCAGCAATATGGATGCTCTATGTGAAAGGCAGACTGCAAACTAGTTTCCATCCTGCTTTAATAATAGGTTCACAATCCAAAAAGGATCTTTAAACACTTTACTTTAATATTCAAACTTAAAGCTTTCCTTCTGTAAAGGGGTTTATAACCCAGCAATAAAAGACTGCCTTTGAAAGTTGACTTAAAAGGTCTTAAGAAAGCAGTACAGTTTTAAATCTAAGCTTCCAGTATTTAAAAAAAGATTAGCCATTGAACAGAGATAAACAAATTGGTGGCTTGCATGATCATATCTGCCCTGACTAGGTCATGGAGTCAACCACCTTGGCACAGGCAAAATGTGCAGGATACTCCAATGCAGAAATACTTTCAGTAGTGCTTCCTGAAAAGTGAAACTGATGGGGATTGATGCTACTGAGGAGATGTTCTGTGGACCATGGCATGAACCACACTCCTCTGGAGCTGCAGACCTGGCCTTTAGCAAGAGGCCAAAAGCATGCAGAGTGAGTGTGGAAGGAGAGATGGCATGCAAGAAACTTAGAGAAAGAACTGAAATGAACACTAAGATCTGGTTTCCACATGGCAGCTAGCCAGAAGAAATATTTTTCTACTGGGTGGATAAGGGCTTGTCTTCTGCTGAGGTATAACCAAACCCTACTGAGAATCCTGGGAGCTTTCACAGAATTTGCAGGGGCCAGGGGAATCTATGTGGAAAAAAAACAGGTTTTACCCAAATTAGATGTAAATTTTGTGATGGATGATGCCTACTTACCATTTCCTTTGAGAATGTTGTAGGATTTTCAGTTAGGAGTTTTCCCTTTATTTCAACTATTTACTTCTTTATTGATTTCAGCCCAGTTTGCCTAGCTATACCACGTTCTCCACAGTCAGCTGCTCTGATAAACCCCAAGGATCCACCTTTCCCTCAGGAAGCTCCAGCTGGAGTCAGCTGCAGTGTTTCTGAATTGACTGGTAAGGTCTATTTGTATTCTTATGGCCATCTGAATGCTGGTACCTTGCCAAACCCCAATGGCTGCCTTTTAGCCAAGCTATTTATACCCTATATATATATACATGTATAAAAACACAAATTCTATCACATCAGCATCTGGACATTTTGCTTTGTTCCTTCTCTAAAATTATCTCTGTTTGTCAATATTTTTTTTTCTTAAGATGGAGGGAAGGGAGGCCATCCAGAGGGACCTTGACAGGCTGGAGAGGTGGGCACAAGCCAACCTCATGAGGTTCAATAAGACCAAGTGCAGGGTCCTGCATCTGGGTCGAGGCAATCCCAGGCACAAATCCAGGCTGGGCAGTGACTGGCTGGAAAGCAGCCCTGAGGAGAGAGACTTGGGGGTGCTGGTGGACAAAAAGCTCAACATGAGCTCTCAATGTGCACTTGCAGCCCACAAAGCCAATCAGATCCTGGGCTGCATCAGGAGAAGTGTGGCCAGCAGGTCGAGGGAGGTGATCCTCCCCCTCTATTCAGCTCTGCTGAGACCCCACCTGGAGTACTGTGTCCAGTTCTGGAGCCCCTATTACAAGAGGGATATGGAGGTGTTGGAAGGTGTCCAGAGAAGGATCATGCGGATGATCAGAGGGCTGGAGCACCTCTCCTATGAGGACAGACTGAAGGAGTTGGGGCTGTTCAGTCTGGAGAAGAGAAGGCTCCGAGGTGACCTAATTGTGGCCGTCCAGTATCTGCAGGGGGCCTACAGGAAGGCTGGGGAGGGACTAGATGATTCTTGTGGTCTCTTCCAACCTTGACTATGATACTATGATACTATGATGCCCTCAGAACATAATGTGAAATCACAGCAAACTATTTTACACAACAGTATAGAGTCTCTTTTCCTTGACACAGAGGAACAGATCTGTCCTGAGATATTTTGTATTCTTTAGAGAACTCTGTCTCCATTACTTTACCTAGTAGATCATCATTCTTTTAGGGGCTCTCACTCTTTTCTCAACAAGGCAGGTGGGTTTTGCCTTTGTTATCCCATGTGCCCTGCATTCATTGATCGGGAGAACCACAATCTTCTGTCTCAGATGTCAGCACCACTGACTTCCAGGAAAGCAGCATGTGACTCCCACCATGACACAAAGCCCCCCATCCCATGCAGCATTTTCCCTGGTCACATCAGCAGGCTAAGTTCCAGTCCTCCGCCCTAATCAGATATGACTACAGCAGCAGAGGCAGACCAAGCAGGAGCCCAAGGAGAGTCTTAGGGCTATATCTCCTTGTGGAGGACCAAAGGTGATGTCCTCAGAGCGCTGAGGTCAGGAGCACAAGCAGACCTCTGCTGCCATTTGTCATTGTCCTTTTTCAGGAGATTTGAGCTCCTTGTCCCATGTGACAAGACAATGTTATACTTGCAGACGATCTGAATTAATTTTTCAAGTAAGATTTCATGAGGCAGTATCAAACGCTTTCCTGAAATCCAAATATATTACATCTACTGCTTTCCCATCATCTGCTAATTTTGTAATTCCATCAAAAATGCAATCAAGTTTGTCTGGCGAGGTTTATTCTTTATAAATCTCATGATTCAATTTACCTGCCAGTGGAGGATGAAGGACTGAGTCAACCTTTGCAAGCTTAATCAAACTCATCCAAACCTCTGGAAGTTCTGCAAGAAGAGGCTTGCTCTCAGCATTTGCCTCACTTTGTGGTTTCTAATGGGATGGAAATACTGGAAGAAAAGGCTTTGGCACTGCATTTCAGTACTTCCCCACTGTTTAGAAACAGGGAGAAGCATTGAAAAAAAAAAAAAAAAGCAGTGTTCCTTTTAATGTAGGCTGTTTAAGACTGTAAAGAAGGGTTCTGGAAAGAGAAAACCAAATTGTTAGGAAACAAAGCTCAGGTCCAACTCTACCCTTAGATATTTGTTTCCATTACCCTTGCTGAGCTTGCAGGGGAAAAAAAAACAAAAATAAATCAAGACAAATCAAAATCCCAGAGAGTTTAGGAAGGTTTTTGGTTCCTGAGATGGCCCCAGCACATCTGGATCCTCCAGAGCCCAAATCTAACAGACAGCTGACAGACATACAACTGCATGACAGACAGAAAATGTATGCTATTTAAGACTCTCAAATTAGCACAGCATCTGATGGACTTTGAGACCTTCCTCAGTATACTGGTCCTCGTTTCAGAAAAAAACCACCCCACATCTCCCTTTGTAAAGATTTATCATTTAAATTTTCCTAGACAATTACTTTCCCCTGTTAAACAGTCTATCCTTTAATTTTCTTTCCACTGTGTAGTGAAAACCATTCTTGTTTGCATTTTTGTGTTTGCATTTTGTGGTTTTTGCATTCCCACTTGTTTTTATGTATTTGAATTTGAGGGGCTCTCTTTGTGTCTCTAGTGCATGTCCTGCTCAGTGATAGGAATTCTTAGGGCTTGTAGGGAATTTGGGCACTGAATCTATGATCCATAGAAGATTATTTCTCCAAACTAAACACAGAGAAATATAGTAGTGGACACAAATAATAATTGGACTGGAAAGAGATTTAGAGAGAGTGA